>OU963908.1:24898903-25521403 GCA_902850365.2 Chilo suppressalis
TAGGATGGATGATGTTATGTTTGACGTTGACACTTGACACGCCTCCAACTCAGCGTTAAGTCCGCCTTTTGATGCGGTGCCCTCACAAGTCAACGTTCTTGTGCATGTCATATTATTATTTATCACATGAATACAATGAATAAGTAAACTGAGACCACCAAGGGAAATGTTGTGAATATAATACATCATGCTCGTTGTGGTTTTATGTATCCTTCAGAAAGAATATACATAATAATGTTGATGTCATTACAAGTGGTTGTGTTGGACACAACTTCACTTGCGTAATTTTTTTTTTATTATTTTTTTTAAACACACCAATTGAATCGTATGGTATCAAAGGCGGCAAAGTAGAGCGAACCCAATATTTGGCAAATCAATAAAAAACTGTCTAGTCTCGTCTTTAAGGGAGGATTTTTATAATTAACTACAAATCGTAGTGAAATGTCAATATTTTATACTCCCTTAAAGACGAGACTAAACTTTTTTTTTGATTTGCCAAATATTTGGTTCGCCTTACTTTGCCGCCTTTGATACTATACGACTCATTAGCCTAGCCCCATACTAAGCACATACTTATGGATAAATACAAAAGGATAGAATACATATACTGTACATATATAAGTATATTTATATAGAAATACGTATTAAACATCCATGACTGGAATACAAATGCTCGTATTCATCACACAAATATCTGCCCACACCGGGATTCGAACCCGGGACCTCTCGAGTCGGCGACACAATGAAACCCGGCATTCAAACCACTCGGCCACGGAGTTCGTCAAAATTCCCGATACAATTTTCTAAAAGGATGAAGTTTCAATCGCTGTTTCTAAATTATTTTCAGGAATCAACCTATCTTCATCCATGCGGATATGTATGGCATTCAACCAAAATTTATTCTTACGTATTTCTACTACATCCTTAACATCCACAATACAAATGAAAAGAAGAGAATACCGTCCGTTTTAAGTTACAAGATAAAGATTTTAAATCACTTCGACATTTCTATTATTGGAATGTATTGTAATCCAACAACCAACAATTTAAATAGTGAACCTACGAATATATATTTGTTTATTCCTAGAGATGTTACTGGTGGCGCGACAGTAACAAATTATTTCTACCGATGTCACTGGTGGTGCAACAGTAATAAATGATTACTAGCGATGTTACTGGTCTCGCAACAGTAACAAATTATTATTATTGACGATCTCCGTGGCCGTTTGGTATATTTATTACAACACGTTAATAAATAATTCCAGTGAGGTACACAACAAATAAAAGACACACGAAGCTATGTAGATAGTGATAGTACTATGATGTAACACTCGCCCATGGGCGCGGCGACTTGCTTCGGCTGTATTTACGCACCATTCGTCTAACGTCGAGCATTAAATTTCTACGAATTTTTCATTTCACCTGTGAAATTCTGTTTTTTTTTTTTTTTTTGAAGTTATACTTCTTTAGGCGCGTTGTGAAAAATTGATGAGAGTGAAATTTTAAGATGCGCGCGCATCATGTAACACTAAATTTTAACACCATGAAGTTGGTCGCTTTAGCGACCAACTTCATGTACCGCGCTGCCATTACCGCGTCGCCCGCCGCACCGTACACATGCGCGGCCACTCGCGGTCCTAGCGCGGGAAACACGTGCAACAAACATCGGGAAAAGTTACGAGTTTTGAATTTAGAACAGAGACTGTTTTCATATCTATATATATAAAAATGAAACCCGTTTTCCGTTGTCACGACATAACATGAAAACGGCTTGACCGATTTGGCTGTTTTTTTTTGTAGTTTTCTAATACACAGAGTATTAGTAGTACAAGGTTCTTACGGAAAAAAATATAAAGAAAATCCCAAGAGGATAAAATAAGGAATGAAAGTTTGTATGAAACTTTATCAATTTTAAACCGATCGGGCTGAGACTTTGCATGCAGGTATAAGAAGAATCATAGATGAATGTCATTGTGTATAATACAAGCCTGAGAACAAAAACTGTAGTCTACACTTCAGCTCTACACCGAAGCGAAGCGAGGGCGGGCCGCTAGTTTATAATATTTATCCACATGTTTCTAGTTTGTATATTCGGAATACGTGTTTGAGTTTCATACAAGTGCAAATCACATATGTTCTAATAAATTATATTCAGTAGCGATTTTAATAGAATATTTTGATTATTTATTTATTTTTTCAAATTAAAACTGAACTTTATTGACTGTGTCCTTTTCCAGACTTTTTATTAATTTATTGTAATTAATTATTTGCATGCAATTAAAAACTAATTTTAAACGATGCCAAAGAAGGATAACTTCTCACGCGCCTACATAAGTACACGCACCCATTTTTTTTATATATTACTAGGTAGGCAAATGACTCTACCCCACCTGATGTTAAGTGGTGATAAAGTCCAAACGCGAAGATAGCTGGTACAGCAGTTATTAACTGCTACACCAACCATCCTCACCTTGCCGGCCCGCAAAAATGCTTCTTCACGCCTCTCTTAAAGGACCCCAGATTATAGGAAGGAGGGAACACGTGCGCGGGTAAAGAATTCCACTTACGAATAGTACGACAAAGAAATGAGTCGCCAAATTTCTTTGTTCGTGTAGGAATAGTGGCCACAGTAAGTCGATGGCAACGTAGGCCAGCGCGCGTGGTCCTCTGAAGAAAAGGTGATGGAGGGATAAGCAAGAATAGCTCCTCAGAACACTCGCCGTGGTATATTCGGTAGAATGCGCTTAATAATGCCACATCACGGCGTAATTGTAGAGACTCGAGTTTCTTAGTTGCCTCTTCATCGCCAATGATGCGGGCAGCGCGCCGCTGCAACCTATCCAAGGCATCGAGTAAGTACTTTGCGGAGCCATCCCAGAGGTGCGAGCAATATTCCACGCAGGACCGCACTTGTGTTTTGTACAACAAGCACAGTTGATCGGGCGTGAAAAAACGCCGCACCTTGTTCAGGACTCCGAGTTTGCGTGAAGCTGTTTTGATCAACGTTTCGATGTAGTCCTTTGGATTCAGGTCTGAGCGAACTTCCATACCGAGCATGGTAATATTGCTCTTTAGCGCCAGTGTTGTGCCCTGAAGAGAGGGAAGGGGAAGGAATGGCGATGTTTTTGCCGTGAAAGCGCAAGCCTGAGTTTTCTTGGCATTGAACTCAACCAAGTTCCTAGTACCCCATTCGGAAATGTGGTCTAAAGCCCGATTGAGCTCAACGACAAGATTCTCCCGTTTCTCCATGGTTTCTACCTGTCCAGCCGCCGCGTGTCCAAAGTATCTCGCATGCACTGTGCTATCGTCTGCATAGCAATGAATATTCGCAAGTGGAATCAAATCATTGATATGCAGCAGAAAGAGTGTGGGGGATAGAACGGAACCCTGAGGAACACCGGCATTCACTGACATGAACTGCGAACTACATCCGTCCGTAAGGACGCGAATTCTACGCTCATGCAGGAAGTCAGCTACCCAGGCGCAGAGCTGAGCAGGCAGACCGTATGCAGGAAGCTTGGAGAGAAGGCTCTTGCGCCAGACCCTGTCAAAAGCCTTGGCGATGTCAAGGCTAATAGCCAGAGACTCTCCCCGCTTGTCTATAGCTTCACCCCAGATGTGTGTCACGTACGCTAGAAGGTCACCCGTCGATCGATTCGGCCTAAATCCGTATTGACGATCGTGAATTAGAGAGTAATCTTCTAGGTAGCGGGTCAGATGGTTGTTAAGGACCCTTTCTAAGACTTTACACAACACTGAGGTGACAGCTATCGGCCGATAGTTGGCCGGGTCTGAGCGGTCCCCTTTTTTGGGCACCGGTTGCACATTGGCGTCTCTCCAAGCTTCCGGCACACGCCCCAAAGAGTAAGAGAGTTGGTACAGTCGCGTAAGCACGGGAGACAACTCCGCTGCACAATGTTTTTGGTTTTGGTTCGTTTATCCGCACTTTCTTATTGATTTGTACACGACTTTTCATTATGGTGTTTGTTTCCTTTTCACATACATTTTTTTTTGTTATACCAATATTCAAACGTATGTAACTTACAAATGCATTTCGTAGCGACAGCTGCTGGATATTATTTCAGTGAACTTTGCAATATTTGTTAATAACTAGTGCTACCAGTGTATTTATCTAATGGCCGACAAGGAACCTCTGTAGTTCTTCTGCCAAAAAAACTATAGGCAAAATAGGACATTACTGCGGCTGCAAAAGAGGCATTGATGGACGAACTTATAAATGTCCGCCGAGGCACAAGATCCCAAAGCCACCAGATCTTAATTATTATCTGATGGACCAAAGATGTAGTATATGCATTAGTGTAAACAATGAATTTAAACATATTCGCTAACTAGTGCTGGGAGCTAAATTGAAATGTTAAAATTTCCAAGCACGTTTAAGAAGGAATTATTACCATAATCATTGTGTGTGAAGTTCTTCTATCAGTCAGTCCGTATGAAACTCAGAGTAATAACTATGTGCTTATAAAGGTATACGAAATATTTGCTTTACGTATAAAAAAATGATAACAAAATTACTGTTCACAAAATAATAAAAAATGAAGTTTTAAGCGATATATTGTAGCATGCGACATAATACAATCTCAAACGAGTGATTCAGTAATATGCCACCTGTACGCGGATGTAATTGAAAATCGATGACAAATTATATAAGAGGGCCCGGGTTCGAGTCCCGTGCGCGTCGTGTCGCGTGCCGTCATTCACGTCACGCATAGTTATATAATTCCCAATTACGGGGAATGAAACAAGAAACTTAATAATTTTCAAATAAACTACTTGGATGACACGATGATTGGATGGAGAGAGAACGCACACTTTAATCAGTTCATATTTGGTTCCTCTTCTAATTAATAAACTTAGCTTAGAATCTGCAATACCTATAACGATATATCAACACAAGATCACCCAACTTGGACATTTTTGACGTTTCGCAGAAAAACTTTAAAGTAACATTTTTTGAGCTGCTCGATTCTCATTGATTCTCATTGATTATCATTAATTCCGCATTATTTTAGTTATTATTATTATTTTTTGTATCAATTCGACATTACATTATTATTGTTTGCATCAATTTGGCATACATTTTTAATTTTAAATCAAACATTGATTATTAATTCCATTTATTATTATTGATTATTAATTACATTGTACTTTTCTGAATTGAACACAACATTCTATTCAGCTTGTATATATTATAAGGCTTGCATATATGTCTTAGAATAAGTATTATTTTCTTTTTTTATATGTTTAGCTGTAAGTACACCTATTAAATAAATAAATAAATAGATTAAAGAAAAAAAATGGTTGCCTGTAAAGTCGGTTTTACGGGCGAAGATTTTACGTGACAACGTCTTTTTCTCGGTAGAATATTTATTGATATGAATATAATTAAATTGCACAATAGGAACAAGGAATTGAATGAAAATAAGAATTGCACAAATTTTAACTATAGAAATATATATAATACGTCAAAAAAACATATTACAATGCATTGTGCTTGTGAATACCATCGAAGCATGCAACCACGCTACGACGATTCGTAGCAAACTTGCTACACGGCTACGGGGTTCCAGCATGCTACGAGACTCATCGTAACGTTACCGAGCGTTACACTTTTTCATAAGTGACTCCCAGCCGCAACCTAATTTAAGACGTTGTCACGTCAAAATTGACGCCAACGAATATAAAACATAATCTTAAACAATATTTTCTAACGCAATTGTAACACGCTGTATAATCCATGTCTTATCTTTGCAGTTGCACTGTATTTGTTGAGTTGTCTATAACCGTGCTGTGGCACGCTTTACCTGTGTGTGTTACCGCACTGCAATTTGTTCGTTTCTTATTTGTTATATATAACAAGTAGTTGAATAGTGTTCGAAGGTTTGTTTAAAGCCAGTTCCCAAACAATGTAAAATAATGTGAATGTCCGAACAACGCATTCCTAGTTTAAACCCTATGTGGTTTTTTGTGAATGTTGTAATTAATGTTTGTGTTATATGTTTAAATGGTAATGAAATAAATAAAAAAATTCGCGAAACTGAAATTTCTTTTAAGAACATTGACTAAAACTCATGTTGTGATTGTGCCCATATTACTTACCTACGTTGTTGCTGTACCATCGAAATCATCATCATCATCAGCAGCAGCCTATTAATGTCCCCACTGCTGGGGCACTGCCTTCCCTATGTCCATCCGGACTAAGGAGATTGAGATGACCAGTGCGGATTGGCGGGTGCTAACGACTGCAGATGCAGCCGGGACCAACAGCTTAACGTGCCTTCTGAAGCACCTGTGAGTCTATATAATGTATTATACAATACTAGCAAACCAGTGAACCAAATGTTCACCAAAACCTGATTTAAAAAAAAATGTATTTAATTAATTGAGAACTTCGGAGATTTTGTGTGGTTTCGTTTGAAATTCGTGATTTCTCGAAAACCGGAAGTGCTACGTTACTCAAATCCGGTTTGTAGTCTTATCAGACTATTCTTAACTTACAACTTAAACATTCTCTTTATCTATCTCTTACGGTTTGGCCGCTGAAACAGCACCACAGACAGACGGACGGACGGACTTGTCTAATAGATAAGAGATCATTACATATTTTTATAGCTAAATTAAATGTTTGCGTAGCTAGTTGAGTTGTTACAAACATGGACAAAAAATGCCAATCGAGTGAGACCTCCTTAGAAGTTAATAGACATCAAATTGCCTGCCCCTGCCCCCTGCAACGCCAGGCTGAATAAACAGGCCATGCTTGTGATTCCCTTGCGAACTCCAAATGCTCCTTTCCTTTCGTTTCGTGTTTTTATGTGTTTACCTTGTGAATGAAATTGGATTTAAACTGTGAAAAGCGAGGGAAAATTCCCTTTACCAAATATTTCTACTGTTGAATGTTAAATAACTTGGAATTTGAGCATTTGTGCGAATTCAATTTCATTTGGCTGCTTTTATGAGTTTTAGAGACGGGTAACAAACATAATCATGCATTCAGTAATATTTATTGAAGTTATACTTCTTTAGGCGCGTTATGAAAAAATGATGAGAGTGAAATTTTAAGATGCGCACGCATCACTGTAACACAAAATTTTAACTTTTGTGTTTACCGCACATTAAGAAAATCTACCAACAAAATAGAAATAGAATCTCTATTTAGTGGGTGCTAACGACTGCATTGTGAAGGCCTATCAAAAGTATTTATTAATCTGGAACAACGGAACCAAAGCGCGATTCAGGAGACTACAGCGCCATCTCTTGACCATTGGTGTAGTAGAACCAAAAACCACATCTTTATTTTTTGTAATAAAGTAACAGTTATAGGTATTCATATTTATAATATTTATCCACATGTTTCTAGTTTGTATATTCGGAATACGTGTTTGAGTTTCATACAAGTGCAAATCACATATGTTCTAATAAATTATATTCAGTAGCGATTTTAATTGAGTATTTTGATTATTTATTTATTTTTTCAAATTAAAACTGAACTTTATTGACTGTGTCCTTTTTCAGACTTTTTATTAATTTATTGTAATTAATTATTTGCATGCAATTAAAAACTAATTTTAAACGATGCCAAAGAAGGATAACTTCTCACGCGCCTACATAAGTACACGCACCCATTTTTTTTATTTATTTGGTACTTAAAACAGAACATGAATAAAACGTACAAATTTTAACAAAATCTGTCTTATAGTACATAAGAATTGTTATTTTGTTGTACCAGCAGCGTTGGAAATATACATTCTGTGAAAACTCCTGTTACGGTCATAAAACAGATGTGACTGACAGACGGATGGACTGAGAGAGAAAGCTAAAGTAATGGGCTCTCATTGTCAGCAGGTCGCCTTTAGGAGAAGACGTCTATTATTTTTAAGATCGACTTCATTTTAGGTGTCTTTTGAGACTTGACAATTTCGAATGTCGAAAGTGTCATTGGCTCATGACAGTTTCGACATTCGAAATAGTCAAGCATTCATTACTGTCGCTGATAACCTGTGAACTTTTAGCAACATTTAGGCTATTATTTGCAAAATTAACTTAAATTCTAACGACCGTATTCATTACAGTCGACAAGAAAATGAACTTTTCAGTGCGTTTAAAGTTATTGCTATGACTTTCTTTGTGATAACAATAGTATTGTTTAAAGGTAATACGAAGGAGAAGATAATTAATCAAATTATATAATTAATGCCGGTCACAATTACTAACCTCTCGGTCGCAATAAATAAAGTTATACCTTAAAATGCCTTAAATAAATAATAAATATTTTCAACACTCACACCAAGGAGCCTAGCCCCAAGCTAAGAACTATAAGGCTTGTGTTACGGGATACTAGGGTAACGGATAGAATACATATACTGTACATATATAAGTATATTTATATAGAAATACATATTTAACATCCATGACTGGAGTACAAATGTTCGTATTCATCACACAAACATCTGCCCCCACCGGGATTCGAACCCGGGACCTCTCGAGTCGGCAACACCATGAAACCAGACGTACAAACCAAGGAGGTCGTCGTAAATCGAAGTTGCTTATTAAGTATTTAATTTAAACGTAATTTTGTTATTTATCAATTTGTATCAAATTCTGATTGATTGTTTACATTGCACGTGTATTTAAGCTAGTTTTGAAACAGAGCAAAGTATATAAACCTATTGGGTTTTATTTTTTATAAAAAATCATATGTAGCAAAAATAAATAAATAACACTTCTGGTAAACATAAAAACACTTGCAGGCTTTAAATAACTAAAATATCTTACTTAGTACTCAAATAAATCTCTGCAGCACAGACATAATATTAAATGAATGCTGTTGGCGTCGCATAGCGAGTTGCAGATAGGGTTCTCAGCATTCACCGTAAATGTTCAATGGAAGGAGAAAATACAAAATACTATTGACTTTTTGCCGCATCTGAAAATAATAATAATCTTTATTTGCTATTACATAGTTTGTACAGATACAATGTAAAACGTTAATAACTACATTAGTCATAGACTGTGTCGCAGTTATTAGCGCCCCACCTCGAACTAGGCTTGTTGAAAATATATCGATATATCGATATTTTTTGCCAATATATTTTGATTCGATATATCGATACATCGATACAAAATAACCAATATCGAAATTCGTATCAAAAACGATATTTTTTTAATTATTAACGGCATATCACGATCTAACTAAATTCGTCTCTGGAAAAATCGTAACTTGATCTCAGATTAATGATATTCAACATATCTATGATCTGTGCTGTATTTAGTATTGTCTATGTCATCATTCGAAAATAAGGTCTATTTTTGGGGAGATAATTTTAATATTCCGCGTGTCATATTTCGTGAGCTACTGTACGATATTTTTGGGAAAATTGGTCCGATATATCGATGTTTTTTTCGCGATATATCGAAGCCGATATTGATATTTTTTAAAAGATCGATGTATCGATATATCGATATTTTTTTCAACTTTCGACATCCCTACCTCGAACATGATAACTTGTAACAATAAACACTAAAAATACCAACACTAACATCTATAAAAGCGTCGTTGTGTGCATGTGTGTATGTTTGTGATTGTGTGTGCGTGTGTGTATCTGTGTGTGTGTGTGTGTGTATGTGTGTGTATCTTTATGTATATTTTGTTGTGTTAAATAGATTTATGATTAAAATGGTAGTGATAAATGAAAAACTCAAACTCGAGACTTTTTATTTAGCTATTGTTCTTTTCTATATTGTGTTAGATAATTTATTGACATAAAATCTATAAAGTGCTTCGTGTCTGTCTTTATCTCTGCACTGAGTTGCCCCTCAGTGAACCGATCCATTTTTTTTCTTTTCTCGTCTGATCCAAGCCCAGAAACTGTGACAAATCTGGGGTCAGATATGGGATTGCGGTGAACCCAGAGGATTCACGGGAAAAGGGGGTCAGGGTTTATCAATTCTTTTTCCTGTATTCTAATTCGATATCAGTTCCAAATTTATAAATTTCAGGTATACGGGGGTCAGGGGGGTCAGTCACAAAAAAAATTGCGGTCCACCTGTGGGTGGGTCCCATGACTCAGGGTTACATAAAAAAAAACCCCCGAATCCGAATTTGATATCAATCACCCCGGATTCTCACAACAGTTGCTAATTCGTGGTTTTTAACTATTTTTTTTTTATTCTACTTTAATATCAGAAATAAGAAATCAATATAATATCTTTATTCTAATTGGATGTATAGTACAACTCTTTGGAATCGTCCAATTTTTTTTCCCTACACTCGTTAATGGACATATTTTTAGCTGCTGAGAAAAACGAGCGAAAAAAACTCTACAACATTCAAAGTATAATGTAACAACATTTACAAATAATTATGTTGTTACAACGTCAATACAATCATGATTTATTTAATTTAGAAAACCTGTTGGAATGATCGGAACAGTTCAAACCCAAATATTTTTGTCTGTAATATAATCAGACACTTTGTAATAAGCTTTTTAATAAGTGCTTTTTTTACACTAACTTTGGATTTATTTGTGGTAAACTCTTGGATATTGCTTGGGACTTTATTGTATAAGCGAACACAAAGACCTTTAAATGAATTATTGATTATGTGAAGCCCAGTAGCAGGTAAAGTTAGTTTAATTGTGTATTGTTAAATATATTGTGGGTGTGTAGTGCCGTCGCTAAGTTGCCTGATGCGATAGAAAGGCGTTCGTTCTAACCAACCGATATTGCACCAACCGTATTTTTACCGTCGTATACTCCATTTTCTTTTCTTTTTGTAATTAGGATGTCATCATCATCATCAGCCTATTAATGTCCCCACTGCTGGGGCACAGGCCTTCCCTATGGATGGAATCGGGAGATTGGGCTATGACCCACCACGCGGGCCCAGTGCGGATTGGCGGGTGCTAACGACTGCAGATGCAACCGGGACCAAGGGCTTAACGTGCCTTCCGAAGCATGGAGGAACTCGAGATAGAAGATTTTTGGTCACCCATCCAATGACCGACCACTGCGAAAGTTGTTTAACTTCAACTATCGCAGCCGAACGCGCTAACCACCTTCGCCATCGAGCTCCTCAGCAATTAGGATGTAATTGATTTGTATTTTTTGACTTTCTGTTTTCTGTGATGTCCCTGCTCTGGGTATGGCAGAATACCAGTGCAGCAGGAATTTCACCTGCTGTTTATGCTGAGCTGATAAAATAGACATTTATTGTTCTGTAGCTGTTTTTTGTTGTTGTTAATTTTACTTCTATGTTTTGTTTTACTTTATATTGTATGTATTTTGCATTTTATGTGTATGTTATGTGCTGTCAGCAATAAATAGTAGATGTAGATTATTAACCAAGGGGATAAAGCAGTGTCTTCTGTCGCGGTTTAAGACGAGTCCTGAGTGTAGCGAGGGATTTAAGTTCACCCAAGACTAAGACAGTTTTATCACCGAGGAAAATACTCTACTTTTCGTACCATTTGCGAAAAAATTAACACAATAGTAATAATATGAGATATGCGTATTCCTTTTTCAAAAAGATGTATAATGCTTTATATACAAACTCAATGGTGTAAACACAGATGTAGTTCAGTATAAATTTCGGTAAGTATTCCAAAGGACATCGACGAATTCGGCCCTAGCATGCCCAAAAGAATGTCCTTCACTATTATTTTTCTATTATTTTTTTAACTTATTAGCAATTAATCATAGTAAACGGACAATCTGTTTAAAAAATAAAAGTTCTGTTACTAGATACTACAGTCTGTTCATCTAACTTGGCACTCCTTTTTATTGAAAATACAGCATTAAAAATCAACTGATAACTGGATTCAATAGGTTTCAGTCTATAATAACGATTTATTTTAATAGTTTATTTTCTTCGTTAATATTTATTATTAAATGGGTGATTCTGTTAAAAAGTTGTGCCAAGATTGTTTACCTTAGTTATGCAATATAGGCGACCATAGGTATTTATCAACATAAAAATAGAACTAGGTACCTTAGTTAATAATACTTATTACTAGTATTTATATTATATTTATAAAAATATTATTTCTGAAATTATCTAAAGATAGTTTATACTCCCATCCCATGTAATATCTGTTTATTTTTATGAAAATCATAATGATAACCAGGTACATACCTAATTACCGTTAGTAAAATATAGAAACAGTTAAATGGAAAGACTGAACATTTCATTTGAAAAGAAATCTATCATTACTTACTACAGGCACGGACCTACAGGTAAAATCAATATGAATATAAGCATTTATTATTTTTATTATAAATTGCATTTTATGTTCATTTAATGCATATTATTTATGTGCTTACATAGGGGTAAACACTAAATCTATTCAGAATATATAAAGTGTACATCTTTTATGATTAAGTATAATAATTATAACCTCAAAATCTAATACATTCTGTAGTAGGCCACGGTTCCTCAAGTTGTCCGTATCTCAACAAATGCTTATTTAGAGTTTATGAATGATTCCGAACACAACTAGCATTTTCTCATTGCTGGGCGTTCTAGGGCATTCAATGTATGGGGAACGAGCAATGTCCTTTAAATCACATTCTCCCCCTAGAGGATGAATGAAATTCAGTACAATTTTCTTTCACTGTTTTTAACAGATTAAAAATGACTATATTGTTATGTTCGCTTTTTGTGGCATAGAATGTCACTTTTTTAAGCAAGTGGTAAGAAAATCATTTTTCTTTCTTTCTTTCTTTTCTTTCAACCATCCTCACGTTGGCAGTGTTACCAACCCTTACCAAAATTTTCCCTTAAGTATTTTTTTAAATTCCCCTAAATATACAATTTTTAAATACCTACTTATTACCCAAATTCTTTCCTTGCTCATAAATTAAAAAGTTACATATTTAGTTACAGTAGGTAAATTATTTTATTGAATAAATACAGTTTCCGAAAGTAAAACGAAAACGAGCTGACAGTCTGTTAAATCTTATTTAACTGTTTTTTAACTTTAGCCCATACAGCCTTAGGAAACAACCCGCCATACAGTCAGTTAAGTCGTTTCATATCGTGGTGCGTTCCATTCTACGCACAAAACTGAAAGAAAACACACTCTTTATTTTTCGATTTAATTGCAAGTTTTGATAAAAGCCCCTAAAAGAACCACCAAAAAATTCCAGCCCCTAAAAAAGTCCGTTTTAACACTTCTAGCCCCTAAATCTGGGGGCAAAACCCCTAAGTTGGGGACCGTAACGTTGGCGACCCTCCCTTATCCTCATGGAGCCGTATAATCTTACTCAACAACAGAAACTCAACAGGGTCAAGAGACGGGCCTATTTTAATGTGGTCTTCTCACTCATCAACCACGGTTATCATAAAGAATATCTACACAGCTTCCACATTACTCAAGATGACTTCCGTCCTTATGACAACAACTGTACCCAAAGTTTGGATCATCTCATCGAAAACTGCCCGCGTTTCGCCGCTGCTTATTTATACTAAAGAAAAGTAAATAATTCCTACAGTTTTTTTTTTTTAATTTATTTAGGACAACCAACAAAGCATAACGCAGTGTCAGTGTTAGTAGCTACAGAAACAGTTTATAGCTAGGAT
Source organism: Chilo suppressalis (assembly GCA_902850365.2). Lineage (NCBI taxonomy): Eukaryota > Metazoa > Arthropoda > Insecta > Lepidoptera > Crambidae > Chilo > Chilo suppressalis. The sequence continues at coordinate 24,912,501 of OU963908.1, forward strand.
TAGTGTCGCTTTAATTATAGTTTGCCACGGCATGCGCAATAGGAAGCAACTAAAATTAACAAGTTCTATGCGCTAGCATTATTCAGCAACTATGAGCTAGTTTTGGCCACAAGGCGGCACCCCGGACCAAACTCCGTTTTTTTTTTCTCTATTACATGGTCTATATCTATTTATAAGGTTCGTAGTCGGGCCGACTACCGCCCAATAGCATAATCTATATAACTAATTATACTAAAGTACTTAATCAATATTACTTACTACTAAGTACGTCATACAATCCACAAGGTTGTGGTAAAAATATCAAAGGTGTTGTTTTTAGAGAGGTTATTATATAAGCTTACAAGTCTATTGAGTGGTGCTGATTTTCCCAGATTTGTTTTGGTTTGATTTGGAATAAATACTGAGAAGCGGGATGCGCGTGGTAATTTTCGAGGACAGCTAAATCTAATTTTCGAGAGTAACTGCTAGTTTGAAAAAGATAGCTAAAGATATTTCCAGACGGGTGCTCCTATGCGGCCAGAAATTCCGCAATGACTTACCTCTCCTAAATCAAATCGAACAACCTTTGAACCTAAATCATCATCATCATCATCAGCCTATTAATGTCCCCACTGCTGGGGCACAGGCCTTCCCTATAGATGGAGTAGGGAGATTGGGAGATGACCAACCACGCGGGCCCAGTGTGGATTGGTAGGTGCTAACGACTGCAGATGCAGCCGGGACCAACTGCTTAACGTGCCTTCCGAAGCACGAAGGGACTCGAAACAGTAAACTTTTAGTCACCCATCCAATGACCGACCACTGCGAAAGTTGTTTAACTTCAACGATCGCAGCCGAACGCGCTAAACACTTGCGCCATCGAGCTCCTACATCCGAACATAAATAAAACTAGTTTTAACGGGTTAATGCTTCTGATGAAGCAGACCTGAAAAGGCTGCGTAACGTCAATAAATAAATAAAGTTTCGTGCATTAACCCGTTAAAACTAGTTTTATTTAATGAGTGATGTGCGTGAGAACCTAAGAAACAAATAAAACACATTATTAAGGATACCTCAACAATATATTGTTTTAAACTTTCATGGTCACTAACATTATAGCTATTAACGGGATTGTTACCATGCACCTTGTTTTTTATGAGTTTCCGATATTTCGGCACTGTTGCAAGCGCCATGATCACGGAGTAATTGATCACTTTACTCCGTGATCATGGCGCTTGCAACAGTGCCGAAATATCGGAAACTCATAAAAAACAAGGTACATGGTAACAATCCCGTTAATAGCTATAACTAGCAAACCAGTGAACCAAATGTTCACCTAACCTGATTTAAAAAAAATGTATTTAATTAATTGAGAACTTCGGAGATTTTGTGTGGTTTCGTTTGAAATTCGTGATTTCTCGAAAACCGGAAGTGCTACGTTACTCAAATCCGGTTTGTAGTCTTATCAGACTATTCTTAACTTATAACTTAAACATTCTCTTTATCTATCTCTTACGGTTTGACCGCACCGCTGAAATAGCACCACAGACAGACGGACGGACGGACGGACGTTTTGCTTAAAATACATTATTTTAGTTTTGTCCAAATTAATCAATAAATTATTTTTATTAAGCCAATTAATTATACATGTCAAAGAACTATTTATGTCATTTTCAAGATTAATTAAATTACAGTTATCAAAAACAACAGTACTATCGTCAGCAAATAAAGTAACCTGATGGTTCAATACTGAGGGGAAATCATTAATATAAGCTAGAAAAAACAAAGAACCTAGTACGCTTCCTTGCGGAACTCCATGGGTAACAGTTCTAAAATTTGATCGATATGCTTTTTCAATCTTTGTCTTGTTATCTATTCTAGTTATTTCTGTTGATTGCTTTCTTCCTATCAGGTACGATTTTACAAGGTCGTGTATTTTGCCTCTTACGCCATAACAGTACAATTTTTGCAATAAGATCTTATGATCAACTGCATCGAATGCCTTTGTCATGTCCATAAACAATGCTGCTGTATGTATTTTTTTATCAACATTACAATGTATTTTAAGCGAACGGACGGACTAATAGATAAGAGATACCTCAACAAGTTCGGTAAAAAGTCAACATTTGTCAACCCTACAGTAGCGCCGTACCTGCCCCGTCCCGCACCGCGTCTCCCGGGACACTTTGTCCCGCGACACGTCCCGCTCATCCCGCATACAGAACGGGCAATCAACCATGCTCGCTCTTAAATAAAATATGAGACACATCTCATATTAAATTAAGTGGTAACTGCTATGTTTACTAATTAAGGCTTTGACGCGTATATAAATTGATATAAGTAGTCTTACATCCTAAATCTCTTGTGGGGCCAAAGCAGCATCAAAAATAAGAGGCGAGTCACCACTTACTTAAATATGATAATAACTTATTGCCAGTCCATCGTACACTAGGTGTATGTTACAAAAATACTGGATATAAGATAAGTAGGTATGATTTTGTTTAAAGCAGGCAGCAAAGACCAATCAAAAAAGATCAAAAGGCAGGTATTAATTGTACGAATATTGTGTTTACGACTGCACACCTGCGCAACTTCAGAGCGGTGTATAAGTTTAGCGCGACTTGATAGATTGCTCACCTTTGATGGGCCTTAAAGCTGATTAATGATGATTGAGTTAAAAAGCTATAAAAATCCGACACTATAATTAATAAATAATAAATATTTCTGACACTCACACCAATTAGCCTAGCCCCAAAGTAAGCACTGTAAGGCTTGTGTTACGGGATGCTAGGGTAAAGTATAGAATACATATACTGTACATATATAACTAAATTTATATAGAAATACATATTAAACATCCATGACTGGAGTACAAATGCTCGTATTCATCATACAAACATTTGCCCCTACCGGGATTCGAACCCGGGACCTCTCGAGTCGGCGACACCATGAAACCCGGTACAAACCACTCGGCTACGGAGGTCGTCAATAAACTAAGACTAAAATAATAGCCTTATTTTAGTCTCATTAGCCCCTCAACCTTATAATAATCAAATATATATATATATTTAATCCACTCTTGCCAGAACTTTTGTCTTTCAAAGCAATTTACAGTTTTAATGGCTGTAGACTCTAAGTAATTATTTATCCACTGGGTCGCAAAAAAATATGAAATTATAAAGATTATTAATTTATTAAAGCAAACCTTGCGAAGCATGATGAAGCTAACAAGGCTGGCAAGGAACATTCTCGTTTAACTAGCCGGAGGTCATGTTAGAATAGAACACCACCTCCTCACCCCCCGTTAGCTCGCAAGCGAAACTTTTTAAGCAAAACACAATAAAGCGATGCCAAAACAAGAGTTCCGTTCTTTGTTTATCTTGGCTCTGGATATTTGTGGACTCTTTCGTGTTTTCTCCCGCGGTTGTTTGTAGAAATAATATAGAGAATCTAAACAAAAAAAAAATCCTAAAGAGAAACCCATTCGGTCGGTTTAGATGAATAAATGTAGCAGTTTAATGTTTAAAACTACTTTAATATTTATTTACCAGTATCTTTGGAACCTTGCCTAAAGGGACTCTTTTTAATAATGTATTTTAGTTATTATCTATATACATAAAACTCAAAGGTGATTGACTGACATAGTGAGTGATCTATCAACGCACAGCCCAAACCAATGGACGGATCGGGCTGAAATTTGGCATGCAGGTAGATGTTATGACGTAGGCATCCGCTTAGAAAGGATTCTGATCAATTCTACCCCCAAGGGGATAAAATAGGGAATGAAAGTTTGTATGAAATTTGTCAATTTGAAACCGATCGGGCTGAGACTTTGCATGCAGGTATAAGAAGAATCATAGATGAATGTCATTGTGTTTAAATACAAGCCTGAGAACAAAAACTGTAGTCTACACTTCAGCTCTACACCGAAGCGAAGCGAGGGCGGGCCATAAGCTAAGCTCATTAAACAGACTATTCAATATAGGTACGGTATTATACGTATAATACCGTAATCTTTAACGATAATGATTATTATTAGTATATTGAATAATCTTGATACGCAGTAATATCTCGAGCAGGCCATTCTCTTTTATTAGACGATCACCCGCGACCTGTGACCCGCCACCACACAAATAAACCCGCGCCGGTAAAAGAAATGAAGCAATAATTGCTAATACCCGCCGCTGCCAGTCATTTCCTACGCGCTGATCAAACTTTCCCCCGATACATAGAAGCTTTACGAGCAACTCTGGTAGAAGGTATCAGTAGGAACGTAGCGGTGGACGGGAAAACTGTTGAAAAAGTCGAGATGAAAACTCTTTAGGGAGGGGAAACGACACACGTGGCTCGAGCGAGGGATCGATAGCGATACGACAACTGTTGCGCTGTCATTGGCTGTCCCTCTCGCACTGCACCATTCAGCGGTAAGATAGCGAAACGGAGGGAAGGACTTCGCTACTGGCCCATGGCGCAAAACTCACGCATCGCCCGGCTTGCCTCTTCTGGCACAATGGAGTCGAGGTACGTTCGAAGAGGACGGAAGATGCGGCATGCGATAGTCGTAACGTCACAAAGGAGGTCGGATGAATAACAATGCGGACTGCGGTCCTTATCGACTCGCGTCGCCGCGCCCGCGGTCGCCGCCGTCATCGCCGGCTCGTCCGGCTGCAAGCTCGTTTCATAACCTGGAACCGTCTGCAATCCTCACATCACACTTTTTTTTTAATTAATATGTTTTACGGCTCTGGATTCTAGTCCTTTTTAAGCCAAACGTTGAACATGTCAAAAACAAAGTAAACAACGCAACTGTCACGTTTAAAAGAATGTCATTGAGTTTATTACATCACATCATATTTTTCACTTCCACAGGAAACTCTTACTCTTCCTTGTTATATTTTGTCTACAGTATTTACGATGAATTTGAATAGTGGCTTGAACTTGAGATCGTTTCACATCACACGCCCTGCCAGTGTAGTCAGGTCCGATTTTTAAAAATCGGGAGGCGTTATAGAAAAAAACAGTAGGTGCATGGAAAGAGCTACAAGAAAAACAGTAGATGCAGACGCTTACTTCTTCCGAAATGAAGATAAACTTAAGACTAGTAACGACTGAGTTTCTGTGGCTTCTGCCGCCCCATGACAGTTGCTGTTTTAGACAATAGCATTTATTTTAAAATGAATAAGGTTACCTACATTATTAATGGCCGACAATGCAACTCAACATGCAATTTAATAAAGAAAATCGTATTTTAAGAAAAACAGAAGATTCATGTACAAAAACAGTAGAACAGGAGAAATTTCAGAAAAACAGGAGATCTCCTGTAAAATCTGGAGACCTGGCAACACTGCGCCCTGCTGTACTTTATACATCAACCGAACAAAGAATCATAGATGTAAAGAAAATTCATGTGTAATAAATGCCACTCCATCCAGGTGTTAGGCTACCCTGAATATCTTTATATATATAATTCTTCTGTGAGTGTGTATGTCACTGAACTTCTCTTAAACGACTGGACCGATTTTGATGAAATTTTTTGTGTGTGTTCAAGGGGATCTGAGAATGGTTTAGATTCACAATTTTGTCCGCTGGACAACCCCTATTTTTTTAGGGCGGTACGAAGTTCGCTGGGTCAGCTAGTATTCTTAATAATTCTCTGAGTGGTAGTAAAATCTTCTAATATATAAAATTCTCGTGTCGCGGTGTTTGTGGTTAAACTCCTCCGAAACGGCTCGACCGATTTTCGTGAAATTTTATATACATATTCAGTAGGTCTGAGAATTCAAATTCAAATTCAATTCAAATTCAAACTCATTTATTCAGTCTAGGCTGTTACAAGCTCTTGTGAAAGTCAAACGCTACGCCATCGGTTCGTAAATCTACGGCGGGAGACCTTGTACTGAGAAGAACCGGCAAGAAACTCAGCAAGGGCTATTTTTTTCTCCCTGTTTTGTTTCACACAGTGTCGTCAATTGAAAGATGACATCAAAAATTGAATACATGTGTTGATGTCAACTTCCATCACATTAATATTATTAATTAACAAAAGTTAAGTATAACTAGGTACTATTTTTAAATTTAGAAGTGGCGATTAAACAATTTTCAACCAAATTAGCAAAGTAAAAAGACAGTCTATTATGTTAAGCCCAAGGTGACTTATCATTTATGAAATCTTTTACAGTATAGTAACCTTTCTTAAGGAGACATGTTTTTATACACACTTTAAACTTATTAAAAGGTAAATTAATTATTTCTTTTGGTATTTTATTATAGTAACATACACCTTGACCCACAAATGAACCAAGAACCTTTTGGAGTCTCAATGGTGGCAATTTGAGTTTATCTTTATTTCTGGTATTGAAATTATGTACATCATCGCGCCTCGTATATAAATTTATGTTCTGACGCACAAACAATATACAATTGTAAATGTCTCAATGGAATCAGATGTAATCTATTTTTCATCTCCCTAAATGTTAAGGGTAATCCACCCCTAATTTTTTTTTCAATTTTAGATATTTTTTTATTTTTTTTATGATACATCATACACAAATACATACAACCCTAAATTTTCACCCTTCTACCACCAACCCCTATTTTTTATGGCGGTACGAAGTTCGCTGGGTCAACTACTCTTATATATAAAATTCTCGTGTCACAATGTTAGTTACCATACTCCTCGGTTTGGCCGATTTTTACGAAATTTTATATGCATATTCAGTAGGTCTGAGAATCGGCTACTATTCATTTTTCATACCCCTAAGCCACAAGTGCCGTCCAACCATAACATTAATTTTTTTGATTTTTTTTTTTTTATTTCTTTTATTTTCGTATAACGTGGAATTAAAAACTACACACACTCCTAAATTTCTACCACCAACTCCTATTTTTACGACGACACGAAGTTCGCTAGGTCAGCTAGTAATATATAGATTTATAAATTAAGTAGTTAATGGTGCAAGAAAAGTCATTGCCGCATATTTGTTTAACTTCTCCATCGTTGGAAGCATAACCTGCTTTTAAAAGGACTGATAGCACACATACACGAACATTTTTCTTTTTATAGATATACTAGCTATCCCAGCGAACTTCGTACCGCCATAAAAAAAGGGGTTGGTGGTAGAAGGGTGAAAATTTAGGGTTGTATGTATTTTTGTATGATGTATCATAAAAAAAATTAAAAAAAAATCTAAAATTGAAAAAAAAAAATTAGGGGTGGATTACCCTTAACATTTAGGGGGATGAAAAATAGATGTTATCCGATTCTCAGACCTACCCAATATGCACACAAAATTTCATGAGAATCGGGAAAGCCGTTTCGGAGGAGTTTAACCACAAACACCGCGACACGAGAATTTTATGTATTAGATTAAAATATATGAATAACTTTTGAATTAAATTGCATTCTCAACTACTGTCATTTCTTTAACTGATATATATTTTTTAATACGTATTTTGTGGATCTTTTCGTAAACAGGTATTTTTGAAATTTAAAGGAATTCTTTACTTGGAAATATCGACCTCCCGGGAGCTCGCCTTGAGTTTTGTTGAGGATTTCCTACGGTCATATTTAATTCTAAACATTATTCTAGAGCTTGCGAACAACTCAACGCGAGATAGAACTCAAGGATTTTCTAAATTTAATTTATCTCAGCAAGCGATGCTCTTGCAACATATAAGATTATGAATATCATTATGATCTGATTAAATTAAACGCTGGGAAAGTGGCCATTGTTCAGAATAGATACTTACGTAACCTTTTTAATTAATGTATTTTCCTATTCCTGATACTACGAGTATATACGTATTTTTAATTAAAAGGACTTTTTTCATTGATTGATCCAAAATAACTCGGAATACTGATTAATAAATAAATAAATATTTCCGATACTCACACCAATTAGCCTAGCCCCAAAGTAAGCACTATAAGGCTTGTGTTATGGGATGCTAGGGTAACGGATATAATACACATACTGTACATATATAAGTATATTTATATAAATACATATTAAACATCCATGACTGGAGTACAAATGCTCGTATTCATCACACAAACATCTGCCCCCACCGGGATTCGAACCCGGGACCTCTCGAGTCGGCGACACCATGAAACCCGGCGTACAAACCACTCGGCCACGGAGGTCGTCAAATTAATAAAACTTTTAAATATTTTTGATAATATTAAAAACGTTATGAAATAATAAAAACATGTTTTTAAAACAAGCATGTTACAAAACGATTCATAGGTATTTATCGCCGTTTACTTCACACAAACTAACTTCAGTTACACAGAGCAACCGTTAAAGGATTGCGATTACTCAGCAAGGGCGGCTGAATTCAGGTTAATCGGCCCTTGAATGACCTGAAACTCCAAAGGCCTTGCTCCCATTCAGCGTCCACCCGCCGCCGCCGCCACCCGCCCGCCTCGTGTGAAATGTTCCATTCAGATATAAACTACTTACTAGTTCACCTTCACAGAAAATGCTAACGAAAAATCATACATCTTAGCTGACATATCCACGAATTAGATGAATACCTACGTCGCTTTTGTGAAGCTTTGTATGTATTACTTATTATTATCTAAAGAAAAGTTTACTAGAAAAAAATCCACGCGGACCAGGCAGCGGACGGGACTCGAACCCGCATCCTTCACTATCCGGGCGAATGCACTGACCATTATGCTACCACGGCCCTATTAGCCGCGTCGAAATTTTCCTAGCTTTAAGCTGCAAGGCAGCGCCATCCCTTCGCATTGTAGGTAACCCACAATGCATGGTCCGCGTGGATTTTTTTCTAGTAAATTTTTCTCATACTTATTATTAGTCACGCGTTCGGCTTACCAGCGTTTCGTAATAGCTGCTCATATGACGGGGTGCCAAAAAATCTCATTTCGAACTTCTCTGAGTTTCAGAAAGTTCGTTAATAGATAGATCCAGTTAAATCTGCAGTCGTTTGCATCCAATAATCGCACTGGGCCTGCATGGTGGGTGATGGCCCGTCCTCCTATTTCATTCATTGGGAAGGTCTGTGCCACAGTAATGAAAAAATTAATAGGCTGATGGTGGTGAAAAAATAATACGGTCAAGACAAATAAATAATAAATAAATATTTCCGACACTCACACCAATTAGCCTAGCTCCAAAGTAAGCACTGTAAGGCTTGTGTTATGGGATGCTAGGGTAATGGATAGAATACATATACCGTACATATATAAGTATATTTATATAGAAATACATATTAAACATCCATGACTGGAGTACAAATGCTCGTATTCATCACACAAACATCTGCCCCCACCGGGATTCGAACCCGGGACCTCTCGAGTCGGCGACACCATGAAACCCGGCGTACAAACCACTCGACCACGGAGGTCGTCAAAATAAATACAGATAATAATTTTAATAATATTGTTTTAAATAATTTTAAGTTTGCTACAAATAGTTTCATTTCTAGAGCATGTCACAGCCATAATAAATACTTCAGGGAATTGAATATATTTTGCCTTTCTTACAATCAATTTAGAAATGTATGCTATAAGGTCGTTTTGCCCTAACACTTAGTAATTATTTTCTTTTATTTACATAACTCTGAATATTGTACGTAATCTTAAGTAAACTATGTAAGTGTATGAATGCCTGTGGAAACTTAACTGTTTTATGAAAACGTAATAAGTGTTACTTAATTGAATTGTGTAAAACTGTATGTTTCCCAAATGAAAATAAATAATTATAATAGCAATAAACAGGCATCGAGACGTGACGACCCCATCGCCCACTGGATTCCCAGTGCAGTCAGTCAACGCAGGGTAGCTTGTGGCGAGCTGTTGGTGAGTGGCGACACCACGCACCCTACCTCCAGGGGGACCATACACACCCCTTGCCTCTGTCTTGCCTTAACCGGCCGGCCTGAGTGGAGTCGCAAGAGCAGAGCATGCGCTCCAGCCCCTCTAGCATGACCACCGAAACGGGATATGATAAAGCGATATATCGGCATTAACTGTCAGACTACTATGGAGTTTGACAGTAGTCTGACAGTTAATGTCGATATATCGCTTTATCATATCCCGTTTCGGTGGTCATGCTAGAGGGGCTGGGTGGAATGGCGTAATAACGGGGAAACTCGCTCTCGGGGGTAAGCCCCGTGATTACATTCTGTTGCGGCCTGCCCGCATCTTCGTGGCTAGTTAGGGTGCCCACAGGCAGTGTAGCCAGCTAGCAGCAAGTCACAACCTAACAGGCTAAAATTGTATCTCACTCAATAACCCAATTATCCGCTAACATCCCATCCGCATAGCCCAAACCAAGTAAATTCCTCCCTCGCAATGGTTCGGCAGCTATGGAGTACTGTCTGTAAGTGCATCTTAATCGTACATTAAGGGATAGACATCCATAGATGCAGCCTTCTCTGATTAAGCTACATTAATACATGTTGATGTTATCGAAATGCAAATGAGCAGATGATTCCTTTCTCCCTCGCACTCATTGCGTGTCTGTACCTTTCTCTTTCCCCATTCTTAATGGCACACTTGTCAATGGCCGGTGAAAAATCAACATGTCCGTCTTTTCGGGTTTGATAATCCCTTATGTTATCTATACTTATAATAAATCTGTAGAGATCAAATCAATTCTGTACATGAAATATATTTTTAAAATAACTATCAGGGGGTGATTAGTGATCGATACTGATGCCAAAAATGCAATCAGTAAGATTTTTGTCTGTCTGTCTGTCTGTGTGTATGTTCCTTATAGAAACAAAAACTACTCGACGAATTTTAACGAAACTTGGTACAATTATTCTTCATACTCCCGGGCAGGTTATAGTATACTTTTCATCACGCTACAATCAATAGGAGCAGAGTAGTGAAGGAAAATGTTGGGAAAACGGGAGAAGTTACTACATTTTTTAAGCTTCAGTCGCGGGTGCAGCCTTAATGGTTAAAGTTACATAGAAATCATGTATGACCGAAATATTCTACATAAATTTGTCTAAAAAATATCCCGCAACAGCATATGTCTATCTTTTGTGGTTGACTCACAATAACACGTGTAATTATATAAATAAAGTCATTGTTTATAGCACAAGCCTGAGAACAAAAACTATACTTTACACTACAGCTCTACACCGAAGCGAAGCGAGGGCGGGCCACTAGTTATATATAAACAGTTAAAGTTTCATAGTGCTAGTGCGTCTAATCAAGGAGGCCTCCAGGACGAGAAACAGGAACCTTGAATATTTTATCGAAGAAAGTTTGCCCGGAGCACGTACACGACAAGGGTAAGTCCTTCTCTTATTTCCACTGTCCTCCGGTCATTTGCTCATTTTGTAATTCAACAAACCCCAGCGCAGATACAATCTCACTTTATAGAAAAAAGCACTTAAAAGCCTCTTCATGTTGGCTTTGGCCCCATGAACGCCTCAAAGGACCGGTTCCCATGGACCCGTGGCTGGAAAGCGTACCGATAGTAATAATAGTAAATAATATTAATCAATCAAATATTAGAGTCGATTCTGGCATGTTTCTCTTAACCTAAAATTATACAAGAGTGTATCCTTGTCGTTATTTATACAGAATGAAAAGGAAAGACTGATGTTAAATTTAGTTTTAAGTTTAGAGAATCGTGCCAGAATCGACACAATTACCCACTTAAATAAATAATGTTCACATTACGTAATAATTACGAATTGAAAATGTGTATGTAAAAATTACCTCGATTTTTTCTTCGTTTATCAGGTAAATTATCAAAAAGTATTGGACACGTATTTTTTCTTTTTTTAACATAATATAAACATTCCAGAGATATAATTATTGATTTGAAAAGTCGCAATAACGTCACGTTTTGATACAATTTTCACTTAAAAGTGACGTCACGAGCCCCTACTCTCAAACTTTGACGCGCTATAACTTTGTCATTTTTTGGTTGATTGCCCAAAGAAAAAATACGTGTCCATTATTTTTTGATCATCTAATTGACGGACTAAATAGAATTTCGTTTACTGTACCCCGTCATCACCCCTATTGAAGTGCCATTCCCATGGCCAAATCCAAAAACACAAATACCTAGTTTATCTCATCTGAATTCGTATAATATATGTATTATAGCTTTGTAACATGTTGGATGGGGGTTTATTGCGTCTGTTGCGATATTCTGGTGACGGCGAACAAAAGCCCTAAATCCATCCCTGGCTTTCTGCCATTAGCAGCCGTCCAGTGGTGAACGTATGAATTTTCATTAGCTCCGCGTCCGTGTCTGTCGCTCCGTTCAAATTAGAATATATTTGGGCCCGCCCTTTTTGGACTCATTGTTATTCCGAGTGCACAGCCTCATCGCGGCGGGGCGTCCTTCAGACGGGGTAATAATATTTTTTCGGCTGAACCTAATCATGTATCTCTTATCTATTAGACAAGTCCGTCCGTCTGTCTGTGGTGCTGTTTCAGCGGCCAAACCGTAAGAGATAGATAAAGAGAATGTTTAAGTTATAAGTTAAGAATAGTCTGATAAGACTACAAACCGGATTTGAGTAACGTAGCACTTCCGGTTTTCGAGAAATCACGAATTTCAAACGAAACCACACAAAATCTCCGAAGTTCTCAATTAAATACATTTTTTTTTTTAATTGGTGAACATTTGGTTCACTGGTTTGCTAGTACTTCCCTAATACTTTTAAACCAAATTCTGATAGGTATTGGAAACTTTTTTTTTTGAAAGATGGTGTTTGCATAATTTAATTAAACATTTTTACAGTAAGATTTAAAATTTTCGTATTGATGATATTTTCACATTCTTTGTCAAGCCCATGAGCTACTTTTTGAGATTTTTATTTACTTGCATTTATTTTGTGTGACGACCTCCGTGGTCGAGTGGTTTGTACGCCGGGTTTCATGGTGTCGCCGACTCGAGAGATCCCGGGTTCGAGTACCGGTGGGGGCAGATGTTTGTGTGATGAACACGAGCATTTGTACTCCAGTCATGGATGTTTAATATGTATTTCTATATAAATATACTTATATATATACTATATATGTATTCTATCCGTTACCCTAGCATCCCATAACACAAGCCTTACAGTGCTTACTTTGGAGCTAGGTATAAGTGTTGGAAATATTTATTTATTATTATTTTTACAGTAAGATTTAAAATTTTCGTATTGATGATATTTTCACATTCTTTGTCAAGCTCATGAGCTACTTTTTGAGATTTTTATTTACTTGCATTTATTTAAGTGAATCATCATCTCTATTGGTCCACCCATGAGTTCAATCCCCTTGATGGACGTAAGAAAAATTAAATAATGTTTTTTATGTATGTCTAGGAGTTTATGGTAAGCTTCATTACTTCAACATGCAACAGCTACTAAGCTACTTCCTTGACAGCGCAATGTAAAAAGATCTAAACTTCATATATTTTCGCTCTTAAAAACTTACTTTGGACTTTGACTTTTTCATAATTTCTTCGATGATATTGTTTTGTTATTGGTTATTTTGACATTTGTTGTGACCACTGATATTGAAAGTAGCCTGAAAATCCTAATATACATTATATATAGGTATATAAAGTATCTTCTTATTATTTCAAAATACAGAACGTAAAAAATCATCATCATCATCATCAGCCTATTAATGTCCCCACTGCTGGGGTACAGGCCTTCCCTATGTATGGAATAGGGAGATTGGGCCATGGCCCACCACGCAGGCCCAGTACGGATTGGTGAGTGCTAACGACTGCAGATGCAGCCGGGACCAACGGCTTAACGTGCCTTCCGAAGCACGGAGGAAGTCGAGATAGTAATTTTTGGTCACCCATCCAATGACCGACCACTGCGAAAGTTGTTTAAGTTCAACAATCGCAGCCGAACGCGCTAACCACTTACGCCATCGAGCTCCTCAATTACTTACGTGAAAAATAAGTAAACTGAATTTAAAGAATCTCTTTAAAAGACGTTATAGCTTAAACGACCGCACAATTATTATTTCAGCAATTATTAAAATATATTAGTTACTTATTAATTTAATGGCCTTTGTTCCCAACGACTCGACGCGGGCGGATTGCGAACAAAACCGGAAAATGGTATCAGATATCGTACTTTGGCGATGTGATTACGTCGGCAATATTCCTTTCATATAAAAAGATATACGGTTTTATATTATTTAAGCGAATACTAGTAATACCTATGTATTTCTAAGTTTATTCCGACTTGAAAGGAAAGGAGATTGCTCAGCTTCCATACATGTTTGGCCTAAAAACCAATAACCATGAAAAATTGTTTCCTACATTCGAAATTATATATAAATTACCGTAGAAACGAATATTATCGACGGCCACTCCTGAGAACTTCTATAAACCATATACACTGAATGATTTTGAGGTTATGTTTGCAAATAGGCACATAGGTATTAGAATAATAAAAACCAAATAACTTATATAGGAAAATAGGGCAATCAAGCCAAGTACCGATATTATGTATTAGATTCAGGTATATAGAGCATGTAAAATAACAGATATGTGCATGTTTTTAAAAACACGAACAGAAACTGTGTGATGATTGTGAATGAGCCACAGATTAGTGAGAATTTTTAAACTCTCGTTAATCAAAGAAAGCTAAGAGCTGTAGGTTATACAGCCATATCTTCAGCAGCTTCATTATTTTTGTTATGTTTTTATTATAACCATATTTTAGATTTTTAGTGTATCACACCTTATAATGTGTTTATTTAGGTGTTTGGCAAAAAATGTACGGCAATAGACTTTATGATGTCGCCTACCATCTATATTAATTGTCTTGGCACATTTGCATGTAGTAAAAATGATAATAAAGTTGTGGATATTAATACCACCCGTGTAATAAAAAAAAAATATTTTATCAATCTTTACAAAATAGATTTGTTTTGATGTTACATAAACAACCTCGATCAGTCTTTGTGAATGTTACTACACCCATAGCCAATAAAAATGATTCGTATGTTTTCCAAACCGGTAAAAATAGAAGTCTTTTTTAAAATTAATATATTATTTAAAGGTGGCCGTTAAAATCTAATGACTGTAAAATAAAGTATAAATTACGCCAAGAATTACTGTATATGTCAATATTTTATTTGCATTTAGGCCAATTTGACCAATCTCCTTTGATTGTTAATATTTCCGAGTCCCACGTTGGGCACCACTCATATATAAAGTGAAAACTTATACCAGATATAGTGAAAAAAAGTAAATTTAAAAAAATCAAAAAACCCGACTGCCTTAATATTACTTCAAATAAAAACTGAAAAGAAGAAAACAATTCCAGTAGTCTAGAATACTGTTAATTATGGAACAAAGCTACTTTTAAGTCGCGACCTATTAGATATTCAAGAATGGATCATCTTTTTTTCAATAAAGGGTCCCGACTGTTAAAGTCTCTTTGTTTCTTACTTAACAGAATTATTTCGACCTGTCTACAATACGTAACGACTCTTAGATGCAAATGCTTCATTTGAAAGAACTTAGAAAAAAAATGGGTGCGTGTACTTATGTAGGCGCGTGAGAAGTTATCCTTCTTTGGCATCGTTTAAAATTAGTTTTTAATTGCATGCAAATAATTAATTACAATAAATTAATAAAAAGTCTGGAAAAGGACACAGTCAATAAAGTTCAGTTTTAATTTGAAAAAATAAATAAATAATCAAAATATTCAATTAAAATCGCTACTGAATATAATTTATTAGAACATATGTGATTTGCACTTGTATGAAACTCAAACACGTATTCCAAATATACAAACTAGAAACATGTAGATAAATATTATACATATGAATACCTATAACTGTTACTTTATTACAAAAAATAAAGATGTGGTTTTTGACCAATGGTCAAGAGATGGCGCTGTAGTCTCCTGAATCGCGCTTTGGTTCCGTTGTTCCAGATTAATAAATACTTTTGATATTATAAATATGAATACCTATAACTGTTACTTTATTACAAAAAATAAAGATGTGGTTTTTGGTTCTACTACACCAATGGTCAAGAGATGGCGCTGTAGTCTCCTGAATCGCGCTTTGGTTTCGTTGTTCCAGATTAATAAATACTTTTGATAGGCCTTCATAATGCAGTCGTTAGCACCCACTACATAGAGATTCTATTTCTATTTTGTTGGTAGATTTTCTTAATGTGCGGTAAACACAAAAGTAACGCATGAAGTTGGTCGCTAAAGCGACCAACTTCATGCTGTGAAAATTTTGTGTTACAGTGATGCGCGCGCATCTTTAAAATTTCACTCTCATCATTTTTTCATAACGCGCCTAAAAAAGTATAACTTCAATAATGTATAAGGACGAGGCTGCGAGGTGAACATTAATTAAAATCAAAAGCTGCTTATTCAATTTATTTGTTACAAGCACTCATGAGAGCAATGCAGAGCATTTATCTGTTACAAGCACTCATGAGAGAATGTCAAGATTCTAGAAGCTATGCTATCGGTTTGTAAAACTACGGCGGGAGACCTTGTACTGAGCTGAAAATCAGCAAGGGCAATTTTTTTTATTGTTATAATACAGTTGAAATTGTCAAGTTGAAAAATGACTATAAAACTGTAAATCGCCTTTCTGTAGACTTAAACTTTACGTCAGGTCCATCGTGATTGTCATCGTCGTCCATCCTACTTTCACTTGCGTATTTTTATTGCCGTAGAGCAGGACACCACATGACGAAGTTTACGATACATTGATTAAGAGGGGGGACCCTGTAACCTCAACCCGCTCTCCTCGGTTGAACTCTGGCGATTTCTCTTCACTTACTTTTCATTTCGTTTCATTTCGTTTCGTTTCGTTTCTTTCCGTTTCGTTTCGTTTCATTTCATTTCATTTCATTTCATTTCATTTCATTTCATTTCATTTCATTTCATTTCATTTCATTTCATTTCATTTCATTTCATTTCATTTCATTTCATTTCATTTCATTTCATTTCATTTCATTTCATTTCATTTCATTTCATTTCATTTCATTTCATTTCATTTCATTTCATTTCATTTCATTTCATTTCATTTCATTTCATTTCATTTCATTTCATTTCATTTCATTTCATTTCATTTCATTTCATTTCATTTCATTTCATTTCATTTCATTTCATTTCATTTCATTTCATTTCATTTCATTTCATTTCATTTCATTTCATTTCATTTCATTTCATTTCATTTCATTTCATTTCATTTCATTTCATTTCATTTCATTTCATTTCATTTCATTTCATTTCATTTCATTTCATTTCATTTCATTTCATTTCATTTCATTTCATTTCATTTCATTTCATTTCATTTCATTTCATTTCATTTCATTTCATTTCATTTCATTTCATTTCATTTCATTTCATTTCATTTCATTTCATTTCATTTCATTTCATTTCATTTCATTTCATTTCATTTCATTTCATTTCATTTCATTTCATTTCATTTCATTTCATTTCATTTCATTTCATTTCATTTCATTTCATTTCATTTCATTTCATTTCATTTCATTTCATTTCATTTCATTTCATTTCATTTCATTTCATTTCATTTCATTTCATTTCATTTCATTTCATTTCATTTCATTTCATTTCATTTCATTTCATTTCATTTCATTTCATTTCATTTCATTTCATTTCATTTCATTTCATTTCATTTCATTTCATTTCATTTCATTTCATTTCATTTCATTTCATTTCATTTCATTTCATTTCATTTCATTTCATTTCATTTCATTTCATTTCATTTCATTTCATTTCATTTCATTTCATTTCATTTCATTTCATTTCATTTCATTTCATTTCATTTCATTTCATTTCATTTCATTTCATTTCATTTCATTTCATTTCATTTCATTTCATTTCATTTCATTTCATTTCATTTCATTTCATTTCATTTCATTTCATTTCATTTCATTTCATTTCATTTCATTTCATTTCATTTCATTTCATTTCATTTCATTTCATTTCATTTCATTTCATTTCATTTCATTTCATTTCATTTCATTTCATTTCATTTCATTTCATTTCATTTCATTTCATTTCATTTCATTTCATTTCATTTCATTTCATTTCATTTCATTTCATTTCATTTCATTTCATTTCATTTCATTTCATTTCATTTCATTTCATTTCATTTCATTTCATTTCATTTCATTTCATTTCATTTCATTTCATTTCATTTCATTTCATTTCATTTCATTTCATTTCATTTCATTTCATTTCATTTCATTTCATTTCATTTCATTTCATTTCATTTCATTTCATTTCATTTCATTTCATTTCATTTCATTTCATTTCATTTCATTTCATTTCATTTCATTTCATTTCATTTCATTTCATTTCATTTCATTTCATTTCATTTCATTTCATTTCATTTCATTTCATTTCATTTCATTTCATTTCATTTCATTTCATTTCATTTCATTTCATTTCATTTCATTTCATTTCATTTCATTTCATTTCATTTCATTTCATTTCATTTCATTTCATTTCATTTCATTTCATTTCATTTCATTTCATTTCATTTCATTTCATTTCATTTCATTTCATTTCATTTCATTTCATTTCATTTCATTTCATTTCATTTCATTTCATTTCATTTCATTTCATTTCATTTCATTTCATTTCATTTCATTTCATTTCATTTCATTTCATTTCATTTCATTTCATTTCATTTCATTTCATTTCATTTCATTTCATTTCATTTCATTTCATTTCATTTCATTTCATTTCATTTCATTTCATTTCATTTCATTTCATTTCATTTCATTTCATTTCATTTCATTTCATTTCATTTCATTTCATTTCATTTCATTTCATTTCATTTCATTTCATTTCATTTCATTTCATTTCATTTCATTTCATTTCATTTCATTTCATTTCATTTCATTTCATTTCATTTCATTTCATTTCATTTCATTTCATTTCATTTCATTTCATTTCATTTCATTTCATTTCATTTCATTTCATTTCATTTCATTTCATTTCATTTCATTTCATTTCATTTCATTTCATTTCATTTCATTTCATTTCATTTCATTTCATTTCATTTCATTTCATTTCATTTCATTTCATTTCATTTCATTTCATTTCATTTCATTTCATTTCATTTCATTTCATTTCATTTCATTTCATTTCATTTCATTTCATTTCATTTCATTTCATTTCATTTCATTTCATTTCATTTCATTTCATTTCATTTCATTTCATTTCATTTCATTTCATTTCATTTCATTTCATTTCATTTCATTTCATTTCATTTCATTTCATTTCATTTCATTTCATTTCATTTCATTTCATTTCATTTCATTTCATTTCATTTCATTTCATTTCATTTCATTTCATTTCATTTCATTTCATTTCATTTCATTTCATTTCATTTCATTTCATTTCATTTCATTTCATTTCATTTCATTTCATTTCATTTCATTTCATTTCATTTCATTTCATTTCATTTCATTTCATTTCATTTCATTTCATTTCATTTCATTTCATTTCATTTCATTTCATTTCATTTCATTTCATTTCATTTCATTTCATTTCATTTCATTTCAATGTCCCGTTCAAATCTGCCCTGTTTGCTTTGTTCAAATCTGCCCCACGGTCACTTGGAAAATAAAATATTACAAATAACGCGCCCGCGGCTAACTTCATTATGTTAAAATTTTGTGTTACAGTGATGAAAATTTCACTCTCATAATTTTTTCATAACGCGGCTAAAGAAGTATAACTTCAAAAATTTTGTTTTTTCACATAGGGAAGATACCTACGGCACTCGCGGCTCAAAAATGATCCGATTAAATTGTGGTGCATGACCGCAATTCGCTTTAGTCACAATTGGACATTGAAACATGCTGCATGTGCACTTAATATAATCAATATTGCGTATATTTTGTGTTATAAAGATAAAATAATGCTTTCGCTGCTTTTATGAAGAACACAAATAGTTCAAGATCAAATAAAAAAAATCCACGGCAACACCTTTCATTCGTAAAACTATGAAATCATTTTTTTTCTCAAAAATCACAGTTTGTCATGAATGTTGTTTACTTTTTCGCCATTTGTTATCAAGAAAAGAACAACAATACAGCTCAGCCGTTTGTAGAGAGAAAAGAAAATGCAGACGCCAAGCCAAGCGACGCGGACCAGAGATGTGCAAAATACATCATAAAAAGTATATAAATACAAAATTTAATCAAACGCAAAATAGTTTTTCATTTTATATTTAAAATACTAGTGTTTTGTACAAAACACAAAAAACACCAATAAAATAAACATAGTTTAAAGCTAAAAGTATTTTATTTTAATAAAGTATTTTGGAAATAGGCATATTGTATTTAGTATTTTAGTATTTTCTTTTGTATTGTAGCAGCACACAATAATAACACAACACAGAAGTTAATCCTTTTATTCAAATGACGAAACACCGTCCAGGAAATAGTGATGCTGAATAATTCTTTGGTTACATAGCTCTGAAAAGAGCTTTCGTGCGAAACAACGCTTCACTCTCGGCTATCACTAAAGCTTCACGATCACCGCATCTCTTCAAGCAGCCGCCGCGGCACGCGGTACGCCGCCCGCTCGCCGCGCATCGAAGAGGACTCCACACGTCTGCACCGTAGGTGTCGCCCGACGAAATGGACGAGTGCCGCCGCGGACGGCGGTTTTGTTGAGCGACGCACACGCCTCCCCGCGCGCCGCATTCCTCGCGCCGGGTGCGAGCGAAAGGTGCAAACCTACCTCTCCCGCTCGCACATCACTCATAATAATATTATTAACCTACCCAATTTATCGTCAATAAAATAATTCTAAATTTTGTATATATATATAACATGATTTCCAAAATAAAAACATTCCTTAACTGACTATCAAAGAGTTTAATTTACTGAAACCTACAATCGCTAAAGTGGTGACCCCGTTCAAGAACACAAAGAAAAAATGGAAAACGAACCAGCTACAGCATCCGCTTCATATGGAAACTTGCAAGAAGTCTCCGGTATCGCACTCTCGATGCGTGTCCCACCCTTCTGGCGAGATCGACCGCGTCTTTGGTTTATAACATTCGAAGCCGCAACCAACGAGTTGAAGAAAAGTGAAGCACAAAGGGCTCAGATGGTTATCGCACAACTGGACAAAGAAGACATAGAGCAAATATGCGACAGATCGATATACAATTCCTGGCAGACGAATTAAGGAGGCTACATTTAGAAATCGCAGACCTCCGAGAATTCCGAAGAAACTACTCGTACAGTCGAGCGCCAAATCACCATTTTTCACGACCAGCACAACGCCGTAGTCCAAGGAGCAGAAATAACAGCCGCTCGCCATCTCCTCGCTACCGTAGCGGACCATCACGTTCTCGCTCTTCAACCCCATCACCATTCTGTTTTTACCACCGCCGATTTGGAAAAAACGCAAGACGATGCACAACACCCTGCAGTTTCAACAACCACGAAACGCCGGAAAACTAGTTAACACGTTGGCAGAGGCGGAACCCAACGTCGTCGGAATAAAATCTTACCGCCTCTTCGTTACCGACAAAATCTCAAGACTATCGTTTTTGGTCGACACTGGCGCTAATATCTCCGTCCTGCCGAAGCGAAAAGGAACCGCAGCCAAGCCACTGCCGTTTATTTTGTATGCCGCCAATAGCACGATTATACCTACCTACGGCGAAAAAACCTTAATATTGGACCTCAATCTACGCAGGCCATACAAATGGCGTTTCATCGTGGCGGATGTCAGTAAACCCATAATCGGCGCAGATTTCTTAAAACATCACAATCTGCTAGTCGATCTGAAGAACCGAAGACTCATAGACAACACGACAAATCTCGGTACCAACGCAATAGGGCGCTACACCGACATGCCTACAGTCCGCAGTATCGACATCCAGCAATCTTACCATGGCATACTGGCAGAATATCCGGGCATCACCCGCCTGACTTCGATGAAACTCAACCCCAAGCTCAGAGTGGAACATTTCATAGAAACAACGAGCCCGCCGATCCACTGCCGCGACCTATACCACCTCACCGCTACGATCAAGTCAAGACGGAGTTCGAAAACATGATCAGCCAAGGCCTATGCAGACCAAGCAAAAGCCCTTGGGCAAGCCCACTCCACATTGTACCCAAGAAAAATGGTGATCTTCGTGTTTGTGGAGATTACAGACGCCTGAACACAATCACAAAGCCCGATCGCTACCCAATACCACGGATCAGAGATTTTACACACCAGCTCGCCGGAAAAACAATCTTCAGCACCATAAACCTCAACCGCGCATACCAACAAGTCCCAGTTCGTGACGAGGACATTGAGAAGACAGCCATCATCACACCGATAGGATTGTTCGAATTTCCTCGAATGTGCCCAGGTCTCAAGAACGCAGGACAAACCTTTCAACGGTACATCCACGAAGTTCTAAGAGGGCTACCCTTCGTATTTCCCTTCATCGATGACCTACTCCTAGGGTCCGAAAATGCCACGCAGCACAAAGAACAGCTACGCATCGTACTAAGCAGACTCGAAGAAAACGGCATAACTATAAACCCGGCAAAATGCAACTTCGGTCAATCAAAAGTGCAGTTCCTGGGATATACTGTTTCACAAGAAGGCATAAAACCACCGCAGCACAAAGTCCAAGCCATCACGGAGTACCCCAAGCCAAAGAATGTGGAAGAACTTAGACGCTTTCTAGGAATGATAAACTTTTACCGTGAACACATTCCGAACGCCGCAGCGATACAAGCTCCACTTAACGCCTACCTCCATAATACGAAAAAACGCGACAAATCCGTTATCGAATGGAACACAGAAGCAGAGAAGTCATTCACAGCATGTAAAACCAGCATCATAAACGCCGCTTTACTCGCTCACCCTTCTCACGAAGCAACACTTGCAATATTTTGCGACGCTTCCGATAACGCAGCCGGCGCAGTACTACAACAATACTACAAAAACCAATGGCAGCCGCTCGGATATTTTTCGAAGAAATTCTCAACCGCACAGAAAAAATATTCGACATACGACAGAGAGCTCCTAGCTATCTACATGGCAATCAAACACTTCAGAAAAATCTTCGAAGGACGTCATCTTATTATTTTCACCGACCACAAGCCACTCACCTTCGCTATGTCAAAAATACAAACTACAAATGAAACGCCACGTTGGACTCGCCAATTCCTATTCATCAGCGAATTCACAACCGATATACGGCACATCAGTGGAAAAGAAAATATAGTTGCCGATACCCTAAGCCGCATAGAAACTATATCGTGCCCCGAAACAATTACCTACGCAGATATAGCTAAAGCACAAGAAAAGGACAGCAACTTATCGCAACTCGCACTTCAAAACATGAAGAATAAGAATATAATAATCAAGAAAATCACCATTCCCGGCACCGATCTCGAGCTATATTGCGAAACATCCACGCCCTACGCACGCCCGGTTATACCTACTGAACATAGACTACAAGTTTTCAATATGGTTCACAACGTTAGTCATCCCGGCACCCGTACAACACGCAAGCTCGTCGCAAAAAGATACTTTTGGCCATCAATGAATGCGGACTTAGGCAAATGGACAAAAGCGTGCATTCCATGTCAGAAGAGCAAGATACAGCGGCATACTGTCTCACCCAACTCATTGTTCCCGCCAGCTGATCGATTTCAACACATACATATTGACATCGTTGGACCGCTACCCACTACAGAACACGGTCTTCGTTACGTTATCACAATGATAGACAGAGAGACAAGATGGCCCGAAGCAATACCCACTGACGACATTTCAGCAAACACAGTAGCGAAAATAGTCTATCAGCACTGGATTACACGCTTCGGATGCCCAGCAACACTAACAAGTGACCAGGGCCGACAATTTGAGAGCCAGCTTTTCACCAACCTGATGAAACAAATGGGAATAGCGAAAACACGTACAACGGCTTACCACCCACAGTCTAACGGAATGGTCGAACGCTGGCACCGCTCGCTCAAGAATGCCTTGCGTGCAAGACTCATCGCTGCCTCAACTAGATGGACAGATGAACTACCAACGGTTCTACTAGGACTACGAGCAGCCTTGCGCACAGACACAGCAGTCAGCCCAGCCGAACTTACCTACGGTTACCACCTACGTTTACCAGGCGAATTTTTCAATGCAAGCACAAACGTACCTACGATGGATCATACCTACGTTGAAAAATTACGAGACGTCATTCAAGCAAACAAGCCGATCGCAACTAACTCACACCACAACACCAATAAACACATGTTTGTGCATAAAGACCTTAGTACATGCACGCACGTGTTTATCAGAACTGACGCTGTGAAAAAGCCGCTGCAGCCACCGTACGAGGGCCCGTACCGAGTCATGGATCGGAACAAGAAAGTTTTCACCATCAAACTACCAAACCGTGAAGCTAACATATCCATCGACCGGTTGAAGCCCGCATACGTTTTGCAAGAACAAGAACTTACCCCGGATTTACCACAGAAAGTTACCAAAACATTACCGAGAAAAACTTTACCACCAGAACCTTTACCAAGAAGCAGCATGACAACACAACCGGCAGATAAGCGAACCACATCCGGCCGAGTTGTCAAGCCACCTGTACGCTTCGCTTGAAGGGGAGCACTGTAGCAGCACACAATAATAACACAACACAGAAGTTAATCCTTTTATTCAAATGACGAAACACCGTCCAGGAAATAGTGATGCTGAATAATTCTTTGGTTACATAGCTCTGAAAAGAGCTTTCGTGCGAAACAACGCTTCACTCTCGGCTATCACTAAAGCTTCACGATCACCGCATCTCTTCAAGCAGCCGCCGCGGCACGCGGTACGCCGCCCGCTCGCCGCGCATCGAAGAGGACTCCACACGTCTGCACCGTAGGTGTCGCCCGACGAAATGGACGAGTGCCGCCGCGGACGGCGGTTTTGTTGAGCGACGCACACGCCTCCCCGCGCGCCGCATTCCTCGCGCCGGGTGCGAGCGAAAGGTGCAAACCTACCTCTCCCGCTCGCACATCACTCATAATAATATTATTAACCTACCCAATTTATCGTCAATAAAATAATTCTAAATTTTGTATATATATAACATGATTTCCAAAATAAAAACATTCCTTAACTGACTATCAGTAGCGGATCCAGGGGGGGGGCTAAGGGGCTCAAGCCCCCCCCCAAAGGCATTTGGGTCCGCCCCTGACAAATCTCACACTTTATTATCCTACTTACTTTCTTAGACTCTTAACAGAGAATAAATAATATACTGTTATACTATTACAGTGGGGAAGAATCTATATATCACGATTCCCATCATGAAAAATCTAATCTATTGGGTCAACTGTACGGTACTTTAAACTGTGACGTGACGAGTTTTAAATTCGCGCGCCAATCGAGCGCGGACGCGCTTGTCGCGAGCTGCGCTGGTACTTGTGCTTGAGATAGAGATATACCGTACGCACACATCTCTACACCCACGGCCGGCCGTACGCAGCGTACGGCCGGCCGGTACGTGGGTGTGTGTTGGTAGCATTGCGGGCGGAGCGAGCTTTGATTTGATTTTGATTGATTAGTTGCACAAAAACAATAGACGGGTGTGTTACGCAGTGCTTCTGCTTATTCAAGTGTTTTAAGTTGTTATTTGGGTCTGGGCGTGCTTTGCTTTTGTTCAATTTTGAAAAAAAATGACATCAAAACGTAGTAAGCAAGGAGATCTTCGTTCGTTTTTTATTCCGAAACGAAAGAAAGAGGAGGACGAATCGCGCGATAATGAACCAATATTACCGAGACACAACGTCAGCAACTTAATATTGTCGACCCAAAATTCATCAGGTAAGTACCTACTACAATAACTACAACATCCTTTGGATTATTTTATTCTTATTTTCTTTTCTTTTATTTCATTAGGTACAGTGACAGATAACAGACGAACATAAATTAAATAACTATGACAATAAAGCGCACTATACATCTGCAATACTATAAATCGGTAGTTCTACAAAAGTAGGAATAAAATGAGCCTAATTTCGGCACAAAATTTTTGTAGGTTTACAGTCAGTATTACTATTTGTATTTTAAAAAAGAATCTTTTGGTCGGTTGGTGTTGGGCGGGTGGCGGGTGGTGTAGTGGACTCTTTCTTTGACTGTACACTGCATTGTTGTTACAGAGCCGGAACCAGTGCCAGAGGCTAGTACATCCACTGCTTGCGCTGAATATCGTTTTGATATTTCTTATGCAATAGGAAAATCACTAAGTAACGAGAAAAAGTATAAATATCTGACGGAGTCTTTAGAACCACCTCGTAGTTATGAATATCCAGAGCAGACAGAGGGTGGACAAAAAAGAAAGTTCAGATCTGATTGGCTAAAGGAATACTCCTGGCTAGTCTATAGTCAAGAACAGAACGGCGCATATTGTTTGCCTTGCGTACTATTTTCTGGTCCAGATAGTGGGGGCAAGCATTCTGTGGCTTTAGGATCTTTAGTGACTCGTCCACTTTGCAAATATAAAAAAGCATTAGAAATTTTCAAAAACCATTCCGCTACCGATTACCACAAAATGGCGGTGTTAAAAAGTACAAATTTTAAAAGTTCATATGAAAACCCTGAAAAAGCTGTAAATAATTTAATCGAAACTGAGAAACTTAAAATGATTAAATCAAATAGAGAGCGGCTGATTCCTATAGTTAAGACGATTATACTGTGTGGTCGAGAAAATATACCCTTAAGAGGCCACCGAGATGATGGTACATTGAGTGATGATATCGGCCAAGGAAAATTTCGAGCACTGTTAAAATTTCGTATTGACTCAGGTGATTCATCACTCCAAAAACATTTAGAAACAGCGCCAAAAAATGCTACATATCTAAGCAAAACAACTCAGAATCAGCTGATTGATTGTTGCCATTCTGTTATACTGAAAAAGGTACTTGACAAAGTCAAAGAAGCAAAATATTATGCCGTTCTTGGCGACGAAACAACCGATGCCAGTGGAACAGAACAACTCAGTATATGTATCAGGTATTTGGATATAAAAGAGAGCACAATACACGAAGAGTTCATATGCTTTCTATCTGCAACTGACTTGACTGGTGCTGCATTAAGCAATCAAATCATTCAAGAATTAAATCAAGTTGGCTTACAAATTGAGAATTTGAGAGGTCAAGGTTATGACGGAGGAGCTAACATGTCAGGAAAGTATAGTGGCGTACAATCCCAAATAAAACAGCTTCAACCGCTAGCGACTTATATGCACTGTGCAGCACATAAACTGAACCTAGCTATCGTAAAGGCCTGCAGCTTACCTAGTGTTCGCAATATGATGGGAGTTGTAAGTAGTGTTACCGTTTTTGTGCGTGAATCATCAAAAAGATTGGGACTTATCAAACAAGCCATCCTTGAATAACACCCTGAGGCGAAAAGAGTTAAATTACAAAATCTAAGTGATACACGCTGGCTTGAAAGGCATGATGCACTCCTTCAATTCAAAGAACTCTTTGACTCTATCATACAATTCCTTGAAGAATTTGACAGAATTTCTCCGTCTTCAAAAAGTGCAAGTCTTCTGGCTTCCATTCAACGATTTGACTTTGTTTTACCTTTGGCGGTAACCGCCGCTGTATTTGAAATTACTGTTTCGCTTTCACGGCAACTTCAGGCTGTTGCATTAGACCTTAACCTTTGCTATGAGATGGTAGACAGTGTAATTAGAATATTGGAAAGGTACAGAGAAACTAAATATGAAGAAATTTTCCAAGAGGCGTGTCGTATTGTAGAGCCTTTGGACATCCCAGTGCAGGCACCCAGAACCACCAAACGTTCAACTCATCGCTCAAATATAGAAGCGCCTGATGCTAAGGAATACTACAGGTAAAATAAATCTTAATAAAGCATATAATATATACCCCCGCATTTTGCTTAATGCAGCGTTTCTTTATTTTCTGTTATGTTCTTTCGAGTTAAAGAATAATTTCATATCAAATCTTGTTTCAGATTGAATGTATTCCTTCCTTTCATCGATTTTGTATTGGGACAGCTTAGGAGTCGCTTTTCGAGAGCAGAGCACTCTTCAATTCTCGACCTGTTCACCCTTATACCAAGTGCCATCGTAAAAATAGAAAATCTGAACTCCATAGAGGCAGCTGCGCGTGTTTACAGCAGCGACTTACCTCATCCTCTCTCGTTATCAGGAGAAATAACTCTTTGGAAAGAGCTTTGGAAAGACAGGGAACATCTTCCCCAAACAGCAGCAGAGGCCCATCAAGAGGCAAATGAGTTTTTCCCAAATGTTAAAATTTTATTGCAAATACTTGCTACATTACCAGTATCCACTTGTAGTGTGGAGCGCAGCTTCTCTTCGCTCAAACTAATAAAATCGTACCTTCGCACGACAATGACTGAAGAGAGGTTGAATGGTTTGGCTGCAATGTATATTCACCGAGACATATCCCGCAGCCTACAACCAGTCGAAGTCATTGAAGAATATTCAAAAAGACACTCGAGGAGACTCACTATGCATTAAATGACAAAAAAAATAAAATTTTGAATGCTTTTTTGTGTTTATCTTGACGTAGTTGAAGGTAGGCTTTATTAAAGCCTACCTTCAACTACGTCAAGCCCCTCCCAAACCAAAATCCTGGATCCGCCACTGCTGACTATCAAAGAGTTTAATTTACTGAAACCTACAATCGCTAAAGTATCTTAGTGGCTCGAAAACAAAACAGTTCAGTTCAGTGTCATGTCATAGTGAAAAAAATCGCACTAAATTGGTAACACTGTTGACTAAACTTATCAAAAAAAAAACCGGTTCTAATGAAAAACGGGTGCCTAGTATGATTTGCAAGTCAGGGGTGGGTCAAGAAATTAAAACACGTATACTGATTTAAGAAATGAAAATATATTCCATGTTTTATCTTGGTCCAGCCCGACTGCTAAATCATACTAGGACCCGCCCGATTTTATGCTACTATACTTAAATAACTTTCTTTTTATATAAATAGGTAGTCCAGACGCCAAGATAACTGAAACAGTAGTTCTGCCTGCCACACCAGCCATCCTCACCCTGCCGGCCTGCATTTCGCTCGTTCACACCTCCTTTAAAGTATGGAGGGAAGTAAACACATGAGCTGATAAAGTATTCCATTTGCAAATAGTGCGACAAAGAAATGAATCACCAAATTTATTTGACGACCTCCGTGGTCGAGTGGTTTGTATGCCGGGTTTCATGGTGTCGCCGACTCGAGAGGTCCCGGGTTCGAGTCCCGGTGGGGGCAGATGTTTGTGTGATGAATACGAGCATTTGTACTCCAGTCATGGATGTTTCATATGTATTTCTATATAAATATGCTTATATATGTACTGTATATGTATTGTATCCGTTACCCTAGCATCCCATAACACAAGCCTTACAGTGCTTACTTTGGGGCTAGGCTAATTGGTGTAAGTGTTGGAAATATTTATTTATTTGTTGTCGTGGGAGTAGTGGTCACAGAAATTTGATAACAAAATAGGCCAGCGCTCGTGGTCCTCAGTAGGAACAAGGAAGGTGGGATAAGGTAGAATAACTCCTCAGAAGACTGATAAACAATTATTGATATTTTAATGCTTAAACTAATTTAGGAAACGGAGTTGGTGATCAATTGTCTTAATAAGTCATATACTATAGAATGTACACCGCGTTCGATAGAAGTATATAAGGAGAAACATACATAAAAGATAAATTTGACAAACACACATAAAAGTAATGAACTGCTTATATCATAGACAAGACTACTATTAGCTGAAGTGTCACATAAAGTTTTTCTTGTCTGTTCCATACGATCAATCGTATTGCTGAGTTCAATCGGCGAAAGAACGAAGCAGCATGAAGTACGACAATGATGTCTTTAAGATCTGTGAAAAGAAAATAGAATCATCATTACTCACATTAACACGGCGAGGTAAAAACTTATGGACTATTATTATATGAGGTACACGGACGAGGGACAATAAAATTGGAAATTGGAAATATATTTTATTGAAATTGAGCGCGGACTTTTTTGTCTGCCAAAATAGATCGCTTACCACTGCATCGTGTAAGGCGACCACGTACAAAAAGTCCCCCGAACAACCGAGGTGGCCGAGAGACCGGACAGGACAAAAGTACGCGAGTGTCCCACAAAAAATAGAACAGTATCCTTAGCACGAACCAATATCGAATTGGAATAGTTTGCGAATCCGAAATGTCATTGTCTAATTTTGTCATAATAGCAGCGCCATAACATACGTATCGACAACTAAAATTCAGTACACATTTGACAATGACACTTCGTTCTCGCAAACGATACGAATTCGATATTGGTTCGTGCTAGGTGTACAGCAACACACACAGCGAACTTTAGTCTGCGTTGCGTGCTCGATTCGATTTAAATGGATGGATCCAGAATTTTCTTCAAAAAACCTTCTCTTATCTTTTTCTCTTAATACGTGTTAGAAACAACACAACGTAATCTGAGAGCATTTACTTCCATAGCGTGCGCTTTTCTAAATAAACAAATCATCGCACACCGTGTGCGTTGAGTCAGTGATAAGTCCGCGGCGGGCATTTCCCTCATGATTCAGGGACTTTTGCCCTCCGCAGACAACAGTCCTTCGTCTGCGCAGGTTATCAAGCTCACTTCGCGCATAATAATTAAAATTTATAAAGGAGGAGTATAGATGGCTAATATGCTTGCTTACATTAGAAGTACGTTACATGAGAGCTTCCCGCCCAAAGGCGCGTTATTGACGATCAATAATATCGGATGCGTTATTGCGATATCCGTCATACTTCTATTGCGTCGTTATTACCGCAGCATTGTGTACCTTCGTAGCCGTCCTCATACATAATGTACTTAAAAATAGATCTCGTAATAACGCATCAGATATTATCGACCGATAATGACGCGCCTGTTGGTAGCCCCAACACACTCAATAATTGTAAAAATAAACTCTTTGGTGGAACTAATTATTTAATAAAACTAGTACGCATTTAAATATCACGTGATGATCGTGAATCCCGGAAGTGGCATGGAAATCTGCTGGACGTCCTGCGATATTTACAGTCAGCCTTAAAAGTGGCTGTCCTTCCGTCCATCAACGGACTCTCATGAACTTGTCGACCCTTAGTCGAACCAATATCGAATTCGAATAGTTCGTGAGTCATTTCGCACTCGCAAACATTTCGAATTCGATATTGATTCGTGCTAGGGTAATAAGAACGTTTCACAGAAAATAATGTAAACAAAACTTGAACTAGAAATACAATACGGCCTTTTTTTTTTATTACGCAGGTAAAAAATGCTATTTACAGACGACGGCGCCTTTAAGAGGCACACCGCCGAACGGACCTCACACCTGGCTCCCGCAAGCCTTACGGGCGCCCCAGTGGCTGTCCACCGAGGACCCCGCAACTCTTACGGGCGCTTTACGGCATAATATCCGCTTAAAAAGTCCTGCGAATACCCTCTAAGCTGCTTAGCGCGAAGCCGCGGGATCCCCGTTTAGGGATTCCTCCGCGTCTAAATACAATACGGCCTGGAGGTCTACTCTTTTTCAACGGGAAACGAAATTTCGCACGTTCCTTACTCTGTTTCTTTTTCATTTAGAAAATTCGATCGTCAGAAAATAGTTTGACATTTATAATATTCTCCAAGCCTACTCTAATTCACAAAACTTTCCAACGAAAAGTTGAATTTTGAAAAGACATATAATAATTGATCGAAATTTTAACCTCAAATTGACGAAATGAAAAGTGTTACCTTTTCATTTTGGTTTTGCTATTTTTGTTTTAAATAAGCATTAAATTCTTGCAAGTGTTTTTAATCAAGGCTGCTTAGCTCGAGGAACATTTTTAGCATGTAATAATAATAAATAAACCATATTTTTATTATTTATCTTAGCAATTCCAATACTTCAAAGTATGAAACGACAATTTTAGGTTGACATACAATAGATTGTATCAACTCTACAAATTAGTCAGCTAACACTGTCAAAGAAGGTTCTTTCAATGTTCTCAATAATTTTGCCGTAAAGTACCAATATTGTTCCCAAGTATGGAGGAAGAAGGAAGGAGAAAGAGAGTCAAGCTCCTCCTTATACTTTAGGCGGAATCGAACAAATAGACAGAAACAGACTTTCCAGGTGAACGCACTACCATCTTCATAGAACAATTATCAAATTTCCTTTCGTATGTGGCATGGCTTACTTTAAATTGATACAATTACAACAATTAGATTGATTGGCCAACAAAGCCCTCCCACCTAAAATCCCTTCTCAAATGTCCTACTCACAAAACTGACTTTGCATCCTACTCTTTTACAGTACATGCCATCCGTTTGTGGAACTCGTTGCCAGCAGAAATCAGAGACGCCCAGACCATTTCTACCTTTAAAAAACGATTGAAGGAACACTACCTTTCTACTTGAATATCTAAAACTTTATTGCTTCTCCTAGTTTGTTTTTATTTATTTTATATTAATACTAGCTGACTCGGCGAACTTCGTACCGCCCAAAAGTAATAATTTGCAATAAATTAAAATTGCGACTATAATTTGAGATTTAAACTATCCTATCTCTCAAGTTGGATCGAACTGCACATGGTGTGCGAATTTTATTATAATCGGTTCAGTGGTTTAGGAGTCCATTGAGGACAAACATTGTGACACGAGATTTATATATATTAAGATATATTAATTTATTAGTTAATATTGTATATATTATATGTATTGTATGCTATTGTATGTATTGCATAAGTATTATGTTATATTTATTCAGGAGCACACACTGACTGCCTTTTTCTATGTTCTTTCCTTTCGCGGTCCTGCTGGAAGAAATTTCATAATGAAATAATCAGTGCCCTTGTACATGTCTCTTGTTTCTCTTTTATGTAATATTTTATTGTGTGTGTACAAAATAAATGAATAAAGCTCACACAAATATTGACCCACTAAGCTAAGCCGTTTTGACACCCGCACTCGACCCCGATCACCGCAATAGATATTCTTTCACATTAAAATCGTAATAATATAGATGTTAATCGATATGACTCTGCAATACAACTCACACCAGCCATTGTTTGCAATCCAACAGGCACCATGCCCATGGCCTTGAGTTGCATCGGATTCTGCGCGTTGAACAGGAACAGAGCCACCATGTTTCTGTTGCTGGCGGACATCCTCTCCCAGGGAACGCTGTATACAGCATTCATCACCTCCTCGGACTGGTAACAATATTCCCTTTAACACCCGTCTAAAATCGAAGGGTCTTATAGCTTAACGTGTGTATCTATCTTTTTTTTCTTTTTTTTAGTTTGGAAGTATTTTGTGCTTTTGTGGGTTGACGCAAATTGTGTGTATGTGACAAAAATTAAAAGTGGTGATTAAGATGTCTCCACCACTTTCGACCCGAGACTGCTAGGGATACTGCCAGGGGTGAATCGTGTGTATCTGTCAATGTGTGCTGTGTGATCAAAATTGATTTTGATGCGGTTTTTTGTACTAAAGCTGATTTTAGCTATGATAATGTGTTTAGCTATAGCTTATATGGAGATCTTTTCAGAAGTTTAAAGATTATTATCCCAATTTGTATTTAGGAAAATTGTCTAGCCCACTTTCACAGACCAGATTTTTTTCAATATTTACTACACAATTACTTTGGTGTCTTTAATTTCGCATCCTTGATGCTACAGCATTAGAGAGTTCGCGAGCTGCTCCCATGAGCTCATAAGAATAGTATAATATGACTGACATGGAATGGACTTTCTGGCCCATACCATCTTAGCCCTAATTCTTATAACTGCATTTTGGTAGGTAATAGCAAAATCCTAAGTCCGTGACAGTGTAAGTTATCCATAACTCTCAGATCTCTTCAAGTTACTCTGAGCTTCTTATATTGCTGCTCCACTTATGAGATTTAGATAGCGTGGTAACTTGATGTATTGATAACTTTTACAAAACACAAGTAAAAACACACCTTAGATGTCACGAGTTCCACTACGGCGGACATTTGTATCAACTGACACATTACAACAACAGTGATACTTCCATACTTAGACAGGGAAGAGGCATCCTGAAAATTAATTAAATAATTATGTTACAGACCTTCTACTGACATTTCCATCATTTAGATTTAGAGTATTGTTTTTCTTTCCAGTTACTAAAATAAGATAAAATTTATTATTCCTAATGTTATTTTATGTTACTACACGAGGGTCACGAAGGATCAATTCTTAAATTAGGCAATATTTTTAAAGTATGTGGTATAGTCCAGTCCTCCTGTCTTTTTTAGGGTCAAATTTTTGAACCAGGAATTATGTTTTAAAGAATGTTCAGAGTTCAGAATTTAATTTTGACCATGGGGCGCATTGAGTCATTAGCCAATATATGTTGTCCAAAAGTACCCGATTTCAGGTTTTGAAGAATCATTGGTTAGAAAGGTTATTTGAAAAACTCCAGGAATAGATAGAGAAATCCCTCACGATCATTAGCAGATTAAAGTACGCCTCAATTGGTTGCGTAAAACACGAGAAATCTGGTTTTTACATTCCTTACTCCTACGGCGCCTAATTTTCCGAATTATCCAACAAACTTGGAATCGTAATATTTTTTATTGCACTGGACACTGAAGTTTCTAGATTCGCCACAGCACCCATGTTGCAATTACAAAAAAAAATATTTGAAAGAGACAAAAAAATGCGATTCATATGGAAAGAACTGATTTTTCACCTTTGGACAACATATATTGGCTAATTACTCAAGGCGCCATAGTCTAAAACAAATTCGGGCCTCATATTCAGATTCAGTCATGAAATACTGGGCCAAAAATTTTACCCCAGACAGTGTAAAAATAGACAGGATGACTGAACTAGTAATGGACTTACTATACTCCTTAACATTATTCATAGATGTAATAAATGCAAATACTGAACAAACCAATGTCGAGCACGCGAGTAGTAAGATGCAGAGACTGACTTGATGGAACAAGTAGACCGCACAATACGAGGAACCGAAAGTCAACGAGTACTTGTCCAGGAACCTGAAGGACATTAGTAAGAAATAATCATAAAATATGATTATAATTAGAAATATATTTCAAAGAACTTACTGCGTGATCATAATATGATGTTCAATATTTTCTATGAGTATATTTTTAATCATTTTGTCTTCCTCTGAGCTATAAAATTGAGTCTTCACTTCAAACTGACTGTTCGACTTGGGAGCAGGAAAGTTTTTCAAATTGCAAATCAATATTTTAATATGACCCCACATATGAAACATGATTAGCGATAATAAGCAATCGAAGACGAGAACGCAAATGGCACAGTCAGTAGTCAAATAAACTTGTAAGATCGACATTAGGATGTAAGCGTACATCGACTTTGTGTCAGTATCGACAAAAGGAAAAGCCACATTGAAAGATTGTTCAAATGTTCTGTTAACGGGCCGGTTGGCGCTCAACATCCCGGTCTTGTAATTATTCACTATCGGTGGGATATTAAACATTGATACGCTCATAATTAGTTGTCCGATTAGCATTGTCGTAAATAGCATGCAGACTGAATGGACGCGATCACTTATCTGTAACAAAATATAGTGAATAATCTCAAAAGTCAGTAGCGATAGAAATGATGCTATGCGTACAGCAGTTTAATATAATATAATATATTTATTTATTTCTCCTCACAACATGATGCTATTGTAATAGGTGAATACAAAAATGATAAACCTGTAGGTTGTGAGAAGCTGGTGTCTGACATGGGTATAGAAATACCTGTATTACAGATCACCAGGCCCTCGGCCAACCAGAATGAGATAATTACAATACAACTTAACCAAAACAATTCTACAATATAGGAGAACTTATATAAAAAGACATTAAATATTAGCCTAGTTGTTCGTTTACAGAGATTAACATATCAAAGATGATTGAATGCCACACAAAGTGCAAACAAGTATAGCTGGAAGTTAAATGGACAGTTTCTATTGTGTTGTTTGTTGATACATTTACTTAATTACTTTAAATTACCTAATAGGTAATTAACATTACTTTGCTTTACATAAAAATAAAAATTAAAGATACTCATTTGCTAGAATTTCATTGAGAAAGAGAGAATCTAAGAGAAAGTTAACTGCTCAAAAGATTCTCTGTTGTTAGATAATCCAGATTTTGTAGCCAATTTTTTACTATTCGCTTTAATTTGAATTTTGTGATATTATAAATAGATAAAATGTTGTTAATTTTATTGTACAAACTACCGCCTTGAAAACAGAAAAATCGTTGTGAGAATTTCATATTAAATCGACGTTGCGCACAGATTCTGTTTCTTCTACGTACAAGATCACTTTTACTGGGTACGTAAATCAACTCAGAGTGCTGTTTGATCACTGTTTGAAAAACAAAAAGCTGTCGCACAGTTAATACCCCAGCCAGTTTATACAAATCTACCGTGGGATAGCGGAACGGTAGGCAGAAACTCACTTTGAGCAAAGCTCGTTGGGCCCTCTCTAATCTTAATAATTGCGATTTGCAGGCACCACCCCATGATGTAATACAATAGCAAAGTAGTGACTGGCAAAGAGCATAATAGATAGTTATCAATAATTTTTTGTCTGCAATATGACGTAGATTTTTGAACACTACCATTAATTTGCGTATTCTGGCCGATAACAGCTCAACATGGCATTGAAAATTTAATTTTTCATCCAACATGACTCCTAGATATTTGATTTTGTCTGTCTTAAGTAATCTTGGACATTGACAACTATTTCCATCAATGTTAGTACAATCGTGGGATATAATATCTCTGTTATTAGCATGTTCCAAGTTTTTTAAACCGAACGTAATAAATTTGGTTTTTTCAATATTGAGTGTCAGGACATTTCCTAGGAGCCATTTGGTCACTAAATTATAACCTTTCTGAGCATACATAAACACATCATTCCAAGAATTTCCACTAAACAATATAGCTGTGTCATCTGCAAAGGTGACAATTTTAGAGGAAGACATTTCTAGTTGACACAGGCCGTTTATATAAACCATGAATAACGTCGGACCCAATATGCTCCCTTGAGGAACTCCACAAAGCACAGGAACTTCATTGCTCAAATAGTTGTCAATTTTGACACATTGAGTACGACTACTGAGATAACTTTTAAATAAATCCAATTGTACACCTCTGATACCTATATGTTCCAGTTTTTTAATTAAGATAGGTATGGAGACCGTGTCAAAAGCCCTGGCCAGGTCCAAAAATATGCCAATTACTTTTTTCTTATTATCTAAAGCATTAACTATATAATTAGTAAGATCGTGAACGGCATCAGCGGTGGATCTCTTAGATCTAAATCCATATTGCTGAGGAGAAATCAAGTTATTTTGTTCAAGATAGCTGACCAATCTTTTGTTCATTAAACGCTCAAGAACTTTTGATAATATGGGTAGAATGGAGATCGGTCTATAGTTATTGACAAGGTCCCCATCCCCATGCTTATAAATTGGGTGTATTCTTGATTTTTTTAGTATATTTGGGAAGACACCAGATTCAATTGAAAGGTTGCATAAGTGTGTTATCGCAGGTACTAGTAAGTCTTTGTAAGTTTTCAAGAATTCACCAGATATCAAATCAAGACCCACTGAACAATCTGATTTAAGTTCCAATATCAAAAGTTCAACTTCCTTACAATCTGTAGGTAGAAAAACAAAAGATTTATTACATGTAGTAGTTTTTCCTAACCAACCATCAGTCTGTCCGGATGAAATTTTATCGGCAAGATTTTTCCCTACATTTGCAAAATAACCATTGATATTATTTATGGTTTCCACACGATTTGGTGTATTAAGTAGTATGGAAGATGAATCTTTAGGTTTATTGGTAAATGTAAGGTCTTTGATCGTTTTCCATAATTTTTTACTATTGTTCTTATTAATTGAAAGTTGTGTTTTGTCATGATCATTCTTAACTTTTTTTAAGATTTTAGAGCAAAAATTTCGATATCTTTTATATGTCGCCTGCAGCAAAGAGTTTTTGGGATTTAGTTTTAACTTTTTGTGAAGGTTATCACGGTTTTTTAGACATTTCAAAAGTCCATTCGTGATCCACGGCTGAAATATCCTTTTTCTATTAGGAATTTTAACAGTTTTAGTGTTGGATTTTATAACCTTAGTGAGTGTACTAACTAGGAAATCAGCCGCTGTATTTGCATTTTCAATATGATAAATAGGGTTCAGGTCAATTGATAACATGTCTTTATGTAGGGCATCCTTGTCTAGGCGCTGAAAACTGTGAGAGGATTTTATTTTATTTACATCAGATAAGCAAAAAGCTACACAATCATGATCGGTAAGAGTTGACTGAAGTACGAAACAACTAGCTACGGATTTCGTTTTAACTAAAACGTGGTCCAAGCAAGTCTTATCATGTGTAGGTAGCTTATGCGCTGGTAGAATGCCATGGAATGCCAACATATCCAAATAATTAGAAACATCGTGACTTTGATTTTTTAGAATATCTATGTTTATATCGCCTAGGATTATTATATTTTTTACTGAAGAATACTTTGTCAGCAGGTTGTTTAAGGTTAGAATAAAATCATTGATATCCCTATAACCGGGGGGACTTAAGTTTGCGAATAAGTACCTCCTTGTAATATTTAGATTTGTGTTGATGATGCAATAGATGATCTTTAGTGACAAACTGTTTTAACAGTTCCTGAAATTTTGGCCTCCATGTTACAGTAGTACGATACTGAAATGCAAAACAAATCCATATGAGGAACATATATACGAAATGGAGCTAATCGTATTTGACTGATAAAGTTAAGTGAGAACATGGAACAGACGTGGTTAAAGCAGTTTTGATGACGATGAGCTGTTAATGCCATTCGTTAATAGAATTGGCAGGGATGTTTTCGAAGTACTCGCTGGATCTTCTTAAGATTCAGGCTCAGAACGTGGTCACGGAGTCAAAAGGACACCAATTCTAGGTCAACTTATTGGACGCAAAAGACGGAATCAATAGATAAGATCGAAACATTTTTATCAGAATTCTGCCTTGCAGGGCATCTTATTCTTTGTGGCAATCACTATTTTTTACGCAATTACAGAAGTACACAACGTGTGATTCGAGAAGTAATAAAAAGCTGTTTTTTACCTAACACTCTTTCTCCATTTCATCTTTCTAGTTTATTTAGCAGGCTAGAAACAGAAACAGTGTTGAGAGCTTTAGCAAAATCTATAGGCACAATATTTCTATTAATATGTATTTATCTTGCTATGTGATGTGCCGATTTAAAGACTATACCAGCTGTCTACTTTCCCGGTTTGAAACTAAATAATTTAGGTGCCAGTGTGGATGTAGCTTTTAAGAAACTCATCAAATGTTAAAATATTTTGGACAATGCAGGTAATATGCATGCATAATATAGGTCGATAATTATCGGGAATATGTTCTTACCGATTTTTCAGAAGAAAATGAAACACTCACCGTACCGACGCAGTTGAGAAAAATTGTGATGTAGCACTCAGCAAGTTCGATGAAACTCACTACCCCGATGTTGGTTTTGACGAACCAAATGCAGACGTATAATGTGAGCATCCAATAGACAAATAAAAACTTGCGTCCCCTGAATGGGTAAGGGGATACGTTCTCCTCGAACACTGCGTAGGGCCAGGTGTCCAGGTAGTGCATCAGAGAGCGCACTATCATCATGTACCTCAGCTGCATCGGGGACTCCACACCACTGTTGATGAAATTTCTTAAAAATATTACATTTTCTTTCGGATAGAATACTTTCTAACGAGGTATAAAGCGAGTGTTACTTTCAGATCATGACTTTAAAAGGAGAGAATTCAAATTTGTACGGAGAGTGGCAGTGAGTCTCTAACAGACTCCAATTTTGTATGAGAAGAAGTGCACTTAATTGTAGTTTTTGTTACCTAGTTACGTATCAGGAAAAATAATTCTTTCATCGAAACCAGTTACGAAACTACGGTTTGGTAGACGGTCGAAAAAATAAAACAAGCTTTGGAATTATATATATTATCTTTATTTATTTATTACATACTTAAGCTACTTTACGGAAGTACCCTTCGAATATACTGGCAAGACAATACAATATTTTTTATTGCAAGTAAGAATATGGGATTTAGATTATTATTATAATCATAATCTTTATTGTTTCATGTTGGTATACGGGTTCTCAAAATTAAAATAAGGAGTCAAAACATCGATTGCAAAAATTAAGATAACAATTTTGATAAGATACATTAAAATTTAAAAAAAACTGGTGAGAATTTGTGTTTCTTCCTTTACGAATGCGGAAATTGAAAAATCTAAATTGCTTTTATTTCAGTCGAATCCTACTAATAAGATCAAAATTAAGCGCAAGAATAAAAGTAAAGAAAAAGAAACCTGACCGATATCATAAATGTGTTTAAGTCCACGGAACCACAGCTCTACTCTCTTTCTCCGAAACGAAATTTCGGAAATGACTACTCTATTTCATTTTTGATAATGCACGTAAAGTTCTGAATCACAATCAACAGTCTTACTTTACGACAATTTTTTGATGACATTAAAAATACTTCAAAGTATTAAATGATAAATTCAGGTTGACATACAATCGATGCATCAACTCTACAAATTAGTTGGCTAACATTGTCAAAAAAGGATATTTTGATGATGATTAAAAAATGATCATTGACACTGTTAGTGTACGCGATGTAAGTTGGAGCGGTGACTAAGGACTTCAGAATTAAAAACGCAGTAGATACTGTGCGAATAGCTTTTGGGGATGCGACATGCGTGCACGTGCTTGCATCGGCTATGGCTTAGCAACTAACTTATGCAACCGTTTACTCGATTAACAAAATCAAAGGCAGGTGAAATTCAATAGAAAGCGCAATCACATACATTATCATACCCTACGACATATTTATTATACAACTAGCTTTTGCCCGCGACTTCGTCCGCGTTATCGTCGTTTTTCGTAAAAAAGTAGCATATGTCCTTCCTCAGGGTTCTGTGGTTCTGATGTGACAGACAGATTAACTTTCGTATTTTAGTAGGGAAATATAATACTGTTAAAAATATCGCAATAAGGAACCGCAGAATATTATTATTATCACTGTGCCCCGAGACCATCAGCGTGTAACTCCTTGTATGTTATTATGTTAATGTATTGGTAATATTGTTTAGATCGCTTTCACATGAGTCTTAAGTACATATAGAATGAAAATACTTCAGCGCAAAGCTTCCGGGTAGACTACGTTGAAATTTGACCCGTCCGGAACGTGAACATAAAAAATTCTAGGACTGCTAACCCGGGAAAGACCGACATAACTGACCATGTGAAAAACAACTGACACCGAGATCTACTCCAACAACATGAAAGGTCTGCCCTTGAGCCTTATTTATTGTCATTGCATAACACACCGATACTGGGAATTGCGTTCTTTTAAATTGGAATGGAAAATTATTTGGTATTATGGGAATTCTGGGAATAAAGATGGTTTCTCCTGCACCGCAACCTATTAAAATTTGAGCCTCGATTACATTTTGTTGCAACTGGGTTACTTTAAGCCGAGTTGCATTGCAAATTTGTGGTGGTCTTAAATTTCGGAGCAGAATAATCGGAATGCCAATTTTTAAACAAATTTCATGAGAAGGAAGTCCGGGCATATTTAAAGAATTTAAAAATTCTATCGGGTAATTAGTGGTTTCTTGTTCATCGGCCATTCTATTTATTGAACTATAAACTTTGCTTTTCCCCTGGATATTCGACAGTATTTTATTATTAATCTCAGATGCCTGGTCATTGCGAGGAGTTAAAATGGACCTTTCGCATAGTCAAGAATTGTTCTTATTTAATATATTTGTTACGTCACCGTAAACTGACGATTAAGATGTTGTTGGGATTGCACTATACAACATAACTCAGGCGTCAAAATAAGTTTTCCTTGGTGTAGCAGTGGATAGGTATCTTTGGTGAAGGTATTTTCTTTAATAATATATCAGAAAATTCACGATCATCCGGGTTATCTACAGTTCTCACTCGCATGTTTATAGTCAAATGCACCGATTGTATATCACGCCACAAATAAGAGCTTTTCAGGCAAGCCCTAACCTCATCAGCTCGGGTTCCCCGTGGTATTACCGGTAAGGTTTGTCGGAAATCACCACAAAATAAAACTGTGATACCGCCCAGTGGTCGATCATTTTGTCTTATTTCCCTTAAAGTTCTGTCTACCGCTTCTACTCCTTTTCGATGGGCCATCGTACATTCATCCTATATGATTAAATTACACTTTGAACGAATATTTAAACACTACCAAAACAACTAATACGTGGTCCTAACTTTAGCTACCTTACACATAAAATCTAAGTGACTATTTGAACTAAAATATTCTTATAGAATTATAACCAAAAATATATACAACTCACAACAAAAAAGAAATGAAAATAAAGCTGAAACGCCTGTGCAATACTATCTACCTATACCTCCATCACTTAAAAATAAATACTTATAACTACTTTAATTAATAAAAGTACCTACGCTTAATAATTTTTAATTTGAACGAATATTTAAACACTACCAAAACAACTAATACCCGTTTTACAAAATAACAACAAAAGAAATTCAAATAAACTATTTAAAGACTAAAAGTCGCGCTAATAAGCACGGTTTCGGTCTCCCAGGCGGGGGAGCAGATGAGAAATCCTCATGGATACCCTTGCAGCCGGCTGTAAGGTTATGTCAGACTCGTACTGACTAAAAAACACCCGTAGGGGCTGCCTCTGGCCGGGAAGGCCTCTAAGGCTTCATCGGAAGCGATCGTCCCCCAGGGGGGGGAGCGACGCAGAAAACAGATTTAGACAGCTCGCTCTCGGACCTTTGATACCCTACCGCTGCCGCGACCCGTGTCGAGCGCGGCAACCGTTACACAAAAATAATCCTTATAGCATGATTCAGTATTCACGTGAGACGGCGCGATGGCTTATTTCAGTTTGGTGTTTCTATACCGAGTATTATAAACGTAAGATTAAACAAATATGATCAGAATGCTCCGAACTGCTAAGCTATCGGGAGTTACACGTGTTATTGTGAGTCAACCATAAAAGATAGGCATATGCTGTTGCGGGATATTTTTTAG
This sequence comes from Chilo suppressalis, assembly GCA_902850365.2. Classification (NCBI taxonomy): domain Eukaryota; kingdom Metazoa; phylum Arthropoda; class Insecta; order Lepidoptera; family Crambidae; genus Chilo; species Chilo suppressalis. Next base: position 24,955,629 of record OU963908.1, read on the forward strand.
ACAATTTTATGTAGAATATTTCCGTCATACATGATTTCTATGTAACTTTAATCATTAAGGCTGCACACGCGACGGAAGCTTAAAAAATGGAGTAACTTCTCCCGTTTTCCCAACATTTCCCTTCACTACTCTGCTCCTACTGATTGTAGCGTGATGAAAAGTATACTATAACCTGCCCAGGAGTATGAAGAATAATTGTACCAAGTTTCGTTAAAATCTCTCGAGTAGTTTTTGTTTCTATAAGGAACAAACACACAGACAGACAGACAGACAGACAGACAGACAAAAATTTTACTGATTGCATTTTTGGCATCAGTATCGATCACTAATCATCCCCTGATAGTTATTTTGAAAATATATTTCATGTACAGAATTGACCTCTCTACAGATTTATTATAAGTATAGATAAGGATAACATACGCAACAAGTAATTAATTCAATTAATAAATATCGAAATTTATGTTTCAAAATAAAATGACAAATTGAGTTTTGTTATAAATATTACATATTATAGGGTTTTATATAAAGGTACGCGTCGCGTCGTCTACATTCTCCCCCCATTGTCCGTCAAGGACAATCATCACTAGCGGTAGGTAGCACGGCCAGGCGAGTAGCGGGCCTGGTAAGTATACCGGTCATGGTTTTTATTTCGGCAATGCGCACACGACCATCTGCCCCGGGGTGTACCTTCTCAACTAGGCTCCTTGGCCACGTATTTCGGGGCAAGGTGGGATCGACGATGATCACAACATCTCCCTTTTTGAGGTTACGACCTTCTTGGTGCCATTTCTGACGAGGAATGAGAGTAGGCAAAACTTCACGGACTCAACGCTTCCAAAACATATCCGTTAGTCTCTACGCTATTTTCCATTGTTTTCTCCGATACAAGTCATAGTCGGTGAATTCTCCAGGAACTGGAACATTGGATGCTTCCGGGTACTCATGGTCGACAGACACGTGACTCAACGGGCGACTATATACCATATTTTCAACCTCGGCCAGTAGGGAAATCAAGAAGGGACTTCTTCCCGCGGGGCTCGTTCTTTCAGAACAGTTCGGAGCGCCGTCTTCACACTCCTTATCAGGCGCTCCCACGCTCCTCCCATATGAGGACTGGCTGATGAGATGAATTGCCAGTCGACACCCTTGTTTATCAGTTCCTCCTTTGCATCAGACTGATTTCATTCATTTCAGTATTGGCTCCTCTAAAATTTGTGCCGTTGTCATAGAACATTTTTTACGGCCAACCACGTGCGCTGCCAATCTTCGTAATGCCATTATGAAGGAGTCGGCTGATAGTGAAGGGTCTATCTCAATGTGTTACGGGTCGGGTTGGGAACGGAAATCGGAACTCGTGATTTTTTGTCTCCCGCGCGCTGGATCAATTGCTCGAAGGACCAAAATGTGGGGGTGTTTTCCACATTAAATGATATATGATAGAATATGACATAAAAGTACTAGAAACCGATAATTGATAATGTTATTACGGAATGATAAAGAAACAATAGATTGATAGTAATGCTTGAAATACACTGTTCGATACATGTTGCGCATACATCATCATGAAAGTAGAACGCTAAATTAACAAAATAAATTATAAAGTAAATTACGAAATATGTGTTTCACCGTACACAACGTCTGGATATTTTTTTAAATCAGGTTGTCAACTGTTGTTACTGAAGTGCACAGATCGGAAAGGTGAGATATTATGCCATCTGTTTCTGGGTAATCACGGTTACGCACTTATAGCAAAAGAAAATTGGCTAGCGGAAACATCACCTCTAAGGAGGACTCTCATACTTAACGTTAATTTTAAAATTTTAACTAAGGGCCACAATAATAATCTTTTAAGACACGCTTTTATCTCAATCGCACGTGTTCTGCTTGAAACTACTGGTGAAGTTTGACTAAAGTCTCCTGCCAGCAGTACAGTCAAACCACCTATCAAACTTTTTTGCTGCATATGTCTTGCTGAGTCCTATTGAAAGCTTCTATATCAAATTGCGCTATAGTACTTTCACCCCGGATAATAATTTTAGTTTTTCTTAATACTTCTGCAAATTTGCTCTGTTTTGAAATATTACATAATGGAGTTTCCACATTTGTTAGGTTCATTGGAAATTTTTAGACAGAGTATGTGGTTAGACCGCGTTGAAAAAGTGGTGTGGCAATTCACGAAGATGCCATAGCTATTGCAATGTCACGTGGACCCTTATTTCTCCCAAAATCAAATTTAATAGATAAGCTCTGCCGGTTACTCTCTGATGCTCTTCTAAACTTTGGCCCTTACTTGCATCGTACTTCTTACTATTTGTTCGTATACTGGATTTTGTTCTTCTGTTAATAAATCCCCCTCTAGAGCTATCACATCATAGCTAGTTTATTTAATCCATTCGCTATTTTCAAATATAGATTGTGATAGACCTGCTTGGTTGTGGTAACCGTGTGTATACCAAGTAATCTTACGGCCGTTTCTTCGTGTTCCAAACGAAATAACTTTTTTTAAAGCACTCTTTCGGCTATTTTGATCACAAAACCTAGTTTGCATAGCAGTGTTTGTATTTTTTTAGCAGTTATGTAAAATTTCATTCATACATACGCAATGTATAAATGTATACGGTCAAACCTATTTTACGTAACATAGATTTTTAGTAAAATTGACCGCTCAAACCAATTGGAGAGTTCGTGTGGACAAGCTTCACTTCACATAAACGGCACTAAACAATATTACTTCAAAAAGGAACAATAGTAAATTTAAATCAAAAAACGAGGACTGCTTTATCCGTGCGGTGACGGAGAAAGAATACTACTCACCGACCCTTCTCTTCTCGTGGTTGTCGTAAGAAGCGACTGAGGGATATCGGAGCATCCATACGTTCTTCTGGTGGTAGGGTGCCTAACACTCGACTGGTTTGTTACCACCGTGCGGATGATGAAAAACCCTTGAAGTGCTACTCGCGCGTTTCGGGGTCAGCCAGCTTACAACCAGAGCTTGAGTGGGGAGTGCCGCAGCAAATTCGGTCCAAGGGAGACATTCGTCGAACCAATGCCGGGAGTGACCGGGGCGTGAGATCCCAGCGGCTACTCCTAGGGGGTGCGGTGGCCCTTCCATCCAGCGGGTTGGTGCATCTCCTCTGCAGGCAGTCATTCGGGGAAACAATCTCCCTAATTTGCCCGGTCCTGTCGCGCAACGTCCGCTCGTTTCACGTCTCTTTTTCACCTCCATCATGGAAGCCCCTAAAATAACGCCAAAGTTTGGACGTACAGCGGTGCACACCCTCACGCCTTCAATGCTGTTTGAGGTCGAGTTCTGCAACATACGCGGACTCTACTCTAAACTCAACGCCGTCCATCACCATCTTGAGACAACATTGTTGTTCCTGACGGATACACAAATACTTCCTGTATGTTCGGGTGGAAGTTTTGCTGGCACTGTCTCCGCTGCTTGGAAGATCCGCCCTTCTCCATGCTGGCGGTACACGTCGACTCTGATCCCCTGATCAGAGTCTACGTGTGCATCCACAGATCCCATACCGGCGATGTTGAGACAACTCGACTTTTTGAACACCTTAGTCGGGCAGCAGATGACGCGCTGAAATAATTTCCTAATGCAGAATTGGTGTTTTGGGGGAATTATAATGCTCACTACAATTTGTGGTGAAGTTCCTTCAAAACCGACCAAACAGGGATCTCAGCTCACGCATTCGCTCTCACGCATGACTTGAAGCAACTAATCAGCCCACCAGGATTCCAGATATTCCAAGTTAAGCGTCTTCTTTACTGGACTTTCTGCTCACGACCCGTTGGCTTTGGCTGGCTATCACGTTGTGGTAAGAGCCACCCTGAGCTCGGCGGATCACTGCCTGATATCTTGCACCACAGGCCAAACCCGCGCGTCCAGCGATGGTCAAACGCCGTATCTGGCACTATGGGTCGACAGATTGGGACGGTATGCATGACTACTCTGCCTCCGACCCTTGGAAGCAGCGCTGCTTCAGTGACAGGGACCTATCTCCCAGCGCCACTGGTATTACTGAGGAGATTATAATAGGTATGGAATACTATATTCCTCATTCTAATCTCATCAGTATGGGCACACGTAACCTCTGGTTTAATCGCGACTGTGCTGAAGCTGTTTAGCTTAAGCAAGCGGCATATCGTGCTTGGATCAGATCTTTAGACGGATATGAACGACGGCTGATCTTCTAGCCTACTGACTGACCTTATGACTCATATCTGGGGTGAGGCTATCTAAAAGTGTGTCGAATCGTTGGCTATCAGCTTTGACGTTGCTAAGGTGTTCAACATGGTCTGGCACATAAACCTTCTCTCCAAGCTTCTGGCATACGTTCCGTCGGCCCAGTTCTATTCCTGGATAGCCGACTTCCTACATAAAAGTAGAATTCGTTTCCTTACTGATGGTAGTAGTTCGCAGTTATGTCAGTAAATGCCGGCGTTCCGCAGGGCTCCGTCATATCCCCCACTCTCTTTCTGCTGCATAATAATGACTTCATTGCTCTTGGGAATATTCATTGCTATGCAGACGATAGTACAGTGCATGCGGGGTATCTTGGAAAAGCAGCGGCTGGACAGGCGGTAACCAAGGAGAAACGGGAGAATCTTTTCAATGAACTCAATCAGGCTTTGGACCACATTTCTGAATGGCGTACCAAGAACTTGTTTGAGTTTGTGGCGGCGACATTTACATGCCCCACATATAATGAACATAGAGGAAATAGTCACTCGCCTCCTTAAGAGATAGCGCTACCGGCGCTGCGTTCACAACGTATGGAAGCCTACATCGCGTAAGAGAAATTCGGAGTCAAACACTCCATATATACGATGCCCCACCAACATCAGTCGGGCCGCGGCCCCCGAGCTATCATCACCCAGCTCGGAGGAAGATCTTCCCCTTTAGCCTTCCCACAAGTTCAATACTAAGAAAACTCAGGTTTGTACTTCCACGATAAAAAAGTCGCCATTCCTTTCATGTCCTTCTCTTCAGGGCACAACACTGGAGCTAGACAGCAGTATTACCATGCTCGTTATGGAAATTCGCTGTGACTTCGCTGTGAATTACATCGAAAGCGTGGTAAAAACATTTTTCGGACCTATCTATAAAAAAAAATACTTTAAATAAAGGCTGAAAACAATAAAACAAGTCCAAGTCAATTTATAAACTATTTTAACCGCTTATTAACACGTAAGTATTAATAATTTAATATTCTGTATCTCTCTATTCTTGATTCTTAACTTTTCGGATCCCTTTGATTATAGATCCGTAGTCATAAGACTGACTTATTTCCTTACTTACTTTTCAATCCACTTATTGAACATGGTTTAACAAGACTGCATAAGCGATAAAAAAGACAATTTCACCCTTTTTATACTGAATAATTGGCAGTTTTAATTAAAAGCATAGTCAGTTCATTGATTATATATTTTGATCGGAAGAGTGTTGGGTACAGTTATCGTATCGATAAAAAATGCAGGACTTCATTCACCATCATATATGTGTCACGTGTTTTTCTCCCCTCGGGTCGGTTTCTTCATTACTGAGGGCCAGAGGATCGCAATTCCCCGCTGAACCCTAATACTAAGCCGCCGATGTCAGTCGACTTGTCAACGGAATTTATCTCATGATCTGTAGTAGACAATTGAAATTTACACAGGACATACATATATATTTATTACGGCCTGGACAATTAAAATGAAATCATGAATCGAAGCATGGAGAAACTCGAGAAAAGTATCAAACGTAAAGATACATATTTTGTAAAGCCTTATTTATGTCTTTTTACTTACTTATATGAATATCAGATAGAAATGCAACATGATTTCACGTATTATTTTTGAAAATGTTATCATGACTATTAAGTATTTCATTTGGTAAATGTTAAATATATTCAAATTTTGTTGAAACTTTAGTTGGTCGAAATTTATTTGTTACAATTGTTAAGTTTGATATTAATTATTAAACCAAAAGGATTAATAATACAACTTAAATAATAGGTCTAAAATGTTATTTAATTAATAGTGTTTTTATTTTGTTTAAAACTATATCAATATTATTTAAAGTATTTTATAATGTTAATAAATCATCTTGAATGTTAAAGTGGTATTAACCGTCTGTGATTGTCAGTGATGTATGATGTGAATCTATGAGGTGAATTGACTATAAAAGACTAACATTTTAATAGTGACACAGTTTGTAACGGCCTGTTGAAGTTTACAGACTTACGAGTGATCAATACAACGGTAATCGGATATTTTTTTGCTTTGTTGCCACCCTGATTCCACAAGTAACAAGTTTTTGGCCACCCATCCAATGACCAACCATTGCGAAAGTTGCTTAACTTTCGCCATCGCAGACCGAACCCGCTAACTACCAGTGCATTCGAGCTCCTTAGCAAATCTAAGTCACGATAATTATATGTTCTTATGTGCTGTAAAAATTAATAGCCAGTCACCACTTTACCTACTGTTATGTTGATTCAGATGGGTCGTATTTACTATTTAACCCAATCAAGGTAAATGCAGCGTCTTCTGCATCTTTGTCATCACGGATAAAGATTTTCTTTATTAAAAATTCTTGTTCAGCGTGATCTGTTGTAATTGGTTTTGGGCAGAACCAATCGTGTCATCAATTATTACTTTAACAGGAATATCGATATATTTGTCGATACCTGCACAACACTGATATTTACATGAGGCGTAAGATTGGTTGATTTAAATAATTGCAAATCGGTGCTGTGGGAAACTCACTCTTGTTACAGTTATAATTATGAAGGATGTCATAATGCATTATTTTTCCATTGAAGAAGCAGCTGCTTTTTCCCACATTTTTTTAATAAATATACATTTATTTATTTCAACATCGTAACAGGAAGGATTCAGCAAGCTTTTTCTTTACCTCATCGTATGAGAATGTTTACAAATTATTAACTTTTTTTCTACTGTCGTCATAATGTTTAAACTTTAACCAATCAAAGACAAATTTCGGTCCGATTGTTGCTGTAAGTTTTGTAACCTCGAGATCGCAATTTACGAGCAATTTGCGCAGATAATCAATGGATGGCTAATAAGGTAGTTTTGTTTCAGGCAGGAGTATTACACCCGAGAGCAATGAATCTGGGTCACTTAAAGAATCCTAAAAATCTCGCAAACTAAGAATACTAGCTTAATGAAATAAATTCTAATTAATAGACAATTTAATACTCCCTAAATGAAGATATTGAAACTTCTTAGCTATTGTAAAGTTATATCATAGAAAAATCAGATTTGAAAAAGGGAGACTTTCGTAAATGGAACTACGAAATTACTGCATTGATTTTTTGCTTTTGTTTCTAATCTGTCATTTATCATTCTTATAAACCATGTCGATAGTATTCAATATTAATTATTCAAGCTGTAATCACGTCGCTTACACCTGAAGAATGCACCAGAATTCTCATAATGCTGGAAACAGTCAACAGTACAAACAGTTCTCCGACGTTACGAGGAAACAAGCTCTTACGTACGCAGACCAGAAACAGGCAGAACCAGGTATACCACAGCACATCACTTTCTCACAGGAACTGAAATTACAAATCAGTTTCGGCGCCACGGAGGAAGTAATCGCGCAAGTAGCGCATGGACAGTAATACGACGTCTTGCTGAAGCTAGCTTGAAACCCGCTTACACCTGCAAATGGCCCTAATCTGGAGTGTGGGCATCGTTTTTCAAGACTAAGATATGCCCAGAACTACTTAAATTGGACTATTGAAGATTAATCAAAAATTATGTTCTCCGGCGAATCAAAATGTATGCTCTATAAGCACGATGGAAGACACAGAGTATATAGAAGACCTGGGGAAAGATACAAGCAAGCATGCATCGAACAATCCAATATTGTTAAATTGCCGAATGAGATCTTCAGTTCCGACTTCAACATCACTTGTGGCGTTCCACAGGGGAACATAGCCGGTCCGACCCTCTTTCCAGCCTTAGATTACAGAAATTTTATTTATCAAAACGATAAATAATTTGTGTAATCTAAGGTTTACGAGGGGCAAGATAGGCACTTTTGCTGATGATACGGCTCTTCTCTTTACTGGCGATACTTGGGAAGATGTCTTTGCACAGTCCCAGACGGGTCTTAATATTATCTGTGAGCGGCTTCGTCAAAACTTACTCACACTGAATTGTAAAAAGACTAAATACATGACCTTTGCAATAAAAAACTCTACCTCATGGAGATATGTATAAGATTATAGCTCATTCCTGAGATAGTCCCAACACTTTTCAGTGCTCCTGCCATGTCTTCGAGAGAGCAGAAAGTATTAAAAATCTTGGCATAATCTTTGACAGCAATTTAAATTTCTACTCTCACGTACAGTCTCTATGTGGCAGAATCCGTAAATTAATATTCGTTTTTAAAAAAATACGCCATGCTAATGATAGGGATACTCTTAAGATGGCTTATTATGCCCTGTGTCAATCATTGATAACGTCAATCGTCTGTCTTATCGAATTGGAGCAGACGCAGAGGTGTCTTTTAAAAGTCTTCGCTCTAAACCATTTCTCGAACACATCACAGATTTATACAGATTCAGTGGCTTTCTCATGCTCCATCAACTGTTCGTCTTGCATATTGTCCTAAGACAGCACAAAGTGACAAAAGTTACATCTGATACCAATAAACGTCACCGTAGCTATTTTGTAGCTGGCAAAGTTGTCTGCAAAACGGTATTTTCTAGGAGATTTTTGCCTTTCTTGGGACCCTTTCTTTACAACAAACTCAATAGAAAATTAGATTTGCTAGAATTAGAAGTGGTTCGTGGTCGTGTAAGGGAAAACTTGTAAAATACCTACAGGCACTTACTTACACAGAAACTGAACACATGTTGCAGATTTTATCATGATATAATAATTCTCCCCACATACACACACATACTCACACTCCCACCACCTTACACACACCCACACTCTCATACACACAAACTGACATCCACATACATGTCAAGTATGATATATATATAGTCCATAATTAGTCGATGCTTAGCATATTTGTATATTGTAAGCATCGACTAAATATTGACTTATTAATAGGGTTTGCCCTAACCCCCTTATTAATAAACAAGGAATAAGCTTAGACTAGTTACGCCGTGTTTTGTTCATGTCACTCAAATTCCATTTATCATTCAATAGACAAAGACAAAACATGGTTTTAGTAACTAATCCATACGTAGTCTTCGTTTATTAATAAGGGGGTTAGAGTATCATTGTCTAGGTGTAATATTTTCTGTAAACAATGGGGGCCTGGTGACCTGTAACACGGGTCTATGAACTTTCACGGGCACCAGTCTCCCATGAATGACGACATGATTATATAATTCGCCTAAGATTTTTGTAAACCTTTTTTGTCATTTGTGGTGAGAAATAAAGTTATTTTATTATTATTAAGAAAAAGTAGCGAGGTGAACGCAACGCAATAACTTTATTTATTGTATGGGTTCCTCATGAATTAGTCTATAATCCCACCATGTCTGTTAGCGATATGATGATAAGTATACCACAGCCTATTCTTAAACAGCAAAATTTTTGCTTTTCAGCTTTGTGTATCCTTTGCCTGCAGTATTTATTTTACAAATTTCGACGAAATGGCTAAATCTCTTCGACAAATAAGAGTGTCTTTGAAATTTTGTGCTCTTTATCTGAAGGCATAAAACAATCGATATTTGCATCTATCTGTACTAGAAACCTAGTTTCTATAATCAAAAGCTGTTTATTCAATTTATTTGCTACAAGCACTCATGAGCATGAATGTCTAGATTCCAGAAGCTACGCTATCGGATTATAAATTTACCGCTGGAGACCTTGTACTGAGAAGAACTGGCAAGAAACTCAGTAAGGGCAATTTTTCTCGATGTATTGTTGTTATACCAAGTTAGAAAATGACTATAAACCGCCATTCTGTAGACTTAAATTTTATTTCAGGTCCATCGCGATTATCATCGTCGTCCATCCTACTTTCACTTGTGTAGTTTTAATGCCGTAAAGCAGGACACCACATGACGAAGTCCAATAATCAATGTATCCTAAATATTATATTGATTGTTTCCACCTCGGTTGAACTCTTGCGACCTCTCTTCACTTACTGAAGCTTCACTTACTATAATTTATCATCATCATCATCATCAGCCTCTTAGTGTCCCCACTGCTGGGGCACAGGCCTTCCCTATGGATGGAATAGGGAGATTGGGCCATGACCCACCACGCGGGCCCAGTGCGGATCGGCGGGTGCTAACGACTGCAGGTGCAACCGGGACCAACGGCTTAACGTGCCTTCCGAAGCACGGAGGAATTCGAGATAGAATTTTTTGGTCACCCATCCAATGACTAACCACTGAGAAAGTTGCTTAACTACAACAATCGCAGCCGAATGCGCTAAAGACCTGCGCCATCGAGCTCCTCAATACATGTTAATGTTTTTTCCTCTCTTTATTTATCATGGGGCTTTTGTACTCACGAATATGTCATAACATCTTAGATTAAAACAAAAAAGGAAGATACGGCACTCGCGGCTCAAAAGTGATCCGATTAAATTGTGGTGCATGAGCACAATTCGCTTTAGTCACAATTGGACTTGGAATTGGAATATAACAATAGTGTGTATATTCTGTGTTGTAAAGATAAAACAATGCCTTCGATGCTTTTATAAAGAATACAAACAGTTCATGATGAAATAACTAATTCTACGGTAACACTTTTCATTCTTAAAACTATGAAAACATATTTTATGATCTCCAGTATCTTGGAACCGCTGATAGGGACTTTGGATATACAGGCACTTCGGCGATAGACACCGAAGCCGGTCTGACTGTAGGTCGTCCATATGGAGGAGTGGTTAACACCACTTCTCCATATGGACGAAGGGAAAGAACATGTTTCCTAGTGTGTCCATAATACCATGCTTAAATCCGCGAATATTACCTCTGAGACATACAGGTATAGGGAGCAGGAGATGGTTGGATTATTGTGTGCTTACTGAGTTGGCTGTCCAGTGTGTCACAACTGTCAGTCTATTGTATGATGTCTATTGGTCTGGCCATTTTCCATTACTCATTAGCGTGCTCATTAGTTGCAAATTAGATTTGATACCACGCAAAGTATTTTTTTCCAATTTAATTCCTAATCGCATTAGGTGGGGAGAAAGATCGAATTGGCAAGTAGACAAATATTACAAATTATGCAATGAAAAATTAAGAAATATTTATTTTCCTTTGGAATTGTTGTCATGACCATTGTATTTTTATTTTATTTTATTTTAGGAACATTAGATATTAAATTGTAATACCAGTAAAAGTGTATATATGATTTTAAAGGCTCACTGAAAGACTCCTGAAACCGTGCCTCTGTAGAGTTACGCAAATTAAGTATCTAGGTTATATTGTTACAGACACTTTAAAGGATGACCCTCGAAATGGAGCGAAGGGCATTGTCTAAGAGGACAAATATGTTGGCCCGTAGGTTTGCTCGATGTTCTGACACTGTAAAAATCACTCTTTTTAAGGCTTTTTGTATATTTTTGCGATTTATCTAAGGCGTTTGACTGCGTTTGACTGCGTTAGCCATGAAACATTGTTAAATAAAATGAAGCATTATGGTGTATCAAATATTTCACTAAGTCGGATACAGTCTTATCTTTCTGCTAGGATTCAGAAAGTAGTTATAAATGAAACTGAGTCTACAGGAGCACCCATTTCTATGGGCGTGCCCCAGCGTTCAATATTGGGCCCATTGCTTTTCCTTATTTATATTAATGACCTTCCTCACTTTACAAGAGATTTGTGTGAGACAGTACTATTTGCTGATGACACCTCTTTAGTGTTTAAAGCTAGGAGAGGAAATGATTGTTATGACGAAGTAAATTGTGCTCTCTCTGAAGTCCTTCACTGGTTTACGGTAAATAATTTAAAACTAAACTCTAGCAAAACAAAATGTTTTAAGTTTACTTTACCTAATGTGAGGCAGGTTAATACTAGTTTAAAAATAAATGACCAGCCTGTAGAGTTAGTGGATTCTACAAAGTTTCTGGGTATTACTTTAGACTCGCATCTGCAATGGGATCCTCATATTGATGCCTTATCAAGTAGACTGAGCTCTGCGGCCTTCGCTGTTAAAAAAATAAGATTCTTAACTGATGTGGAAACGGCAAGAATGGTTTACTTTGGTTACTTTCATAGCGTTATGTCATATGGCCTTTTGTTGTGGGGCTCAGCTGCTAATATAGAAAGTATTTTCGTACTGCAAAGGAGAGCTGTTCGCGCCATATATAATTTAAAGGCAAGAGAATCTCTTAGAGAAAAATTTAAAGAAATTAATATTTTAACACTGGCATCGCAATACATCTATGAAAATATAATATTACATATATGACGCATTTGCAAAAAAAAGTCAAACCCATAACTTTGACACGAGATTTAAGAACAAGCTTGCCGTTCCATGTTTCAGTTGATCCAAAAATCAAGAGATTCATTTCTGGGATGTAGTATTGCATTGTTTAACAAAGTTCCCCAAGATCTGATTGAGCTTCCACTAACCAAATTTAAATCTCAGATTAAGAATACTCTTATGAATAAGAGCTATTATAAAGTTAATGATTATCTAAGTGATCGTAATGCATGGACATAGTGTTTCTTGTAATTTCTTATTTGATGGGTATGAGTCAGTTTTGTAACAGTAGTATGGTACCTATCTAATGCCGCTTCCTATATATACTAAATATAAAATTTGTTGTAACTATATATCTATACCCTAAATAATGTAATGGAAGGTGACTTGAGAAGTATGTCTGAAGTCATTTTTCAACTTGACTGAATAAATGACTTTTTATTTCATTTCATTTCGTTTCGTTTCGTTTCGTTTCGTTTCGTTTCGTTTCGTTTCGTTTCGTTTCGTTTCGTTTCGTTTCGTTTCGTTTCGTTTCGTTTCGTTTCGTTTCGTTTCGTTTCGTTTCGTTTCGTTTCGTTTCGTTTCGTTTCGTTTCGTTTCGTTTCGTTTCGTTTCGTTTCGTTTCGTTTCGTTTCGTTTCGTTTCGTTTCGTTTCGTTTCGTTTCGTTTCGTTTCGTTTCGTTTCGTTTCGTTTCGTTTCGTTTCGTTTCGTTTCGTTTCGTTTCGTTTCGTTTCGTTTCGTTTCGTTTCGTTTCGTTTCGTTTCGTTTCGTTTCGTTTCGTTTCGTTTCGTTTCGTTTCGTTTCGTTTCGTTTCGTTTCGTTTCGTTTCGTTTCGTTTCGTTTCGTTTCGTTTCGTTTCGTTTCGTTTCGTTTCGTTTCGTTTCGTTTCGTTTCGTTTCGTTTCGTTTCGTTTCGTTTCGTTTCGTTTCGTTTCGTTTCGTTTCGTTTCGTTTCGTTTCGTTTCGTTTCGTTTCGTTTCGTTTCGTTTCGTTTCGTTTCGTTCCGTTCCGTTCCGTTTCGTTTCGTTTCGTTCCGTTCCGTTCCGTTCCGTTCCGTTCCGTTCCGTTCCTTTCCGTTCCGTTCCGTTCCGTTCCGTTCCGTTCCGTTCCGTTCCGTTCCGTCCCGTCCCGTCCCGTCCCGTCCCGTCCCGTCCCGTCCCGTCCCGTCCCGTCCCGTCCCGTCCCGTCCCGTCCCGTCCCGTCCCGTCCCGTCCCGTCCCGTCCCGTCCCGTCCCGTCCCGTCCCGTCCCGTCCCGTCCCGTCCCGTCCCGTCCCGTCCCGTCCCTTCCCATCCCATCCCATCCCATCCCATTCCATTCCATTCCATTCCATTCCATTCCATTCCATTTCATTTCATTTCATTTCATTTCATCTTTCTACTCGAGCAGCCTATGGGTTAATTTTACCCGAAAATCATAATATAATGTCTTTCGTGTCCAATACAAATATGCCTTCTGGGCACTGTTGTGGCTGCCGCGATATTGTAGTGCTTCGGGAATGTTCGCAAATGAGCAGGTCGACAGTTTCCCGGCTCTTTTGCGTAAAAAGCAGGTTCATGCTCCGGCGGGTTCGTGGTAGCCGCAGTAGAGTTGTGAGGGATTTAGTGGCTCGTGGGGACAGTCCACTGTTTTTTTTTGTAGATAGGGTTATATCTGTTTTTAATAAAATTTACTAACTTAGTATTAAGTACTGTATACTAACACATGGATCTATGTTGTCCGAATAATAAATGATTTGAATTTGAATATATTTTTTTCTCAAAAATCACGGTTTGTCATGAATGTTATTTACTTTTTCAGTGAAAAACAACTAATTAATAAGCACTACTAAAAAACGGAAAAGCAGTAAAATTAAGCGGCCGCGGCCACCGCGGGTCAACGAACGCGCCCGCCCGCTATTGAGTGAGTGGGTACGAAGGAGCTCAGTTGACGCGACTCCTTTGATTCCACACAATACAATAAAATCGTCTTAGATGCCAAAAAACAATGGCGAAATATTTGTTGCAGTAAATCTTGAGCGTCTATAGATGTCATTATTAGAAATGTTAATAAAATAATCTCAATAGATTTATTAAACAATTGAGGAGGGTTGTCTAAGTCTGGAATTAAAAACATAAAAAGGGGAAACACAATTGACTTTTTTTTTTCATTTTATTGTGGCTCGGCATCATGGCTTTTGAGACATTCATTTTAAGTGACTTTAGTGATGAAATCCACTTTAAGTATGTTGTTCGTATGTTTTGCATCGCTTTACGCTTAAAATATATTTAATTGTCTATAAAAATATCGGGAAACATTATTTTTCATTATTAAACTGAAACCATAATAAATAATCACCAGAATACAAAAAGAGTATGGCGCCAATTATATCGCAAAAAACTATAACTGTCACTGTCATGCTTGTCATCGAATTGTTGTTGTTATTGTTAACATTATCGTTGTTTGTGCATGCGCATTGCAAAGATTTTCGGACGAATTTTTGCTGTGAATTTTGGACAAGATTCTGTCCCATACTGTGGATTTTATTTCATTGTATCTACTATATATAATATTGTGATCAAAAAAGATGTGGAATAAAAAAAATAAAAAAGTGTTTCATAGTTAATTAATATCCCATTACTACACTATTAGAAATTATTTTTATGCTTTATTATTGCTGTGGGCATTTTCAAATTGTTGAGTACTTCTTACAGTACAGACATTGTATGCGAACTCAATAACCCTTGTCTGATAAGTATTATTAAGTATTTTGACGCGGTCGGTCAGTACCTACGCCCGCTGATCATACATTATAAAAAACTTACTTCTATAGTTCCGTTCCACGTAATCTTTATTTTGATATAAAAATACTATTGAAAATACTTTTATAGAGTTCGTTTTTGTATTACTTGGTATGACATTACCTCCAAAACTTCAAAGTAGAATATCTATAAATCCAGACTTCAATCGAGAATCTATATTCTATAATATAACATGCAATTCATTTATAGACGCAAAAAAAAATTTCAACAAAAAATTCTATGGTAGTTCGCCATTGTCATTTATTCAAATAATAAGCACAAATTTTTTCTTCTCTTAAGCAGAGAAAACCCTAAAAAGTTAATAACAATTTTATCACGATACGAAATAGGCATATGTTAAGCAAAAACAAATACTTATCGCAGTTAAATACTTTGGTCAGAAAGAAATTTATAACCAGGTATTCAAAAGTACTTACGAGACCAATGTACTTATTCATTTTTTTCACTATAACTTCCCTTAAACACTTTGTAAACAGAATCAATCACCAAACCTACTTTCGTAAAGCCTTGCGGCTCTGCTGAGTATTTCGTCACACTCGCAATAACAACACACTATGTCCAAATTCTTAAATCGAGACCACAGAACGAGAACTAATCGAGGCATAATTTACAAATCTTGTCCTGTCATAAAGTTAAAACACACGCACGCGCGATGGATAGCTCTCGCTCACTGCGCTTTGCACCGCACATAGGTAGGTAAGTAGGTATTCAACGGCGGGAGGGGTCATCGCTCCCGGCCGGCAGTCTTCTGTTTTTCCGTTTTTTTTTATGTTGTTTTTTTTATTACTCTGTATACGTGTTTAAAAAGAATAATTATTTAGCACCAAAAAGGATAAAATGAGATAAAAAAATAGCAAAAAAACAATATATTAACATTAAATCATTTTAAAAAATCCGAAAAAAATATAGAGATACTCTATATACGTAACCCAACAATCCCACGAAGTTTCATTAAAACATTCAAATTCACCTTATATATATGTCGTGGCCATATCGTAGATTTGCTCACTTCTCGAGAATAAATACTAGAGAATTTCATGAAATGATCACATTTCATGATGTGGGCAACTTAATTTGACGAGATCATGCGGACCAGACAGCAGACGGGCCTCGAACCCGCACCCTTCGCTATCCGGGCGAATGCACTGACCAAATATGCTATCGCGGCCCTGATGGCCGCCTTGGCCGCGTCGAAATTCTTTTAGCCATTCTTAAGGTGCAAGGCAACTTATTAACTTAAGGCTTATGTAAGAACTTGTTTATTGTCATGTAACATATTAAAGATTATTTTTTCTAAATCAAACATATCAAGAACTTACACATTTATATTTAGAAAACTAACAAATATTTAGAAAGAAGAAGGTACTTTGGTACATTGTATATTACAACAGTAAGCTACACTGTACTTCCAGAGCCCAAACGGTAATTCTTTAACACTTGGTTAGGTTAGGTTAGGTTAGAAAAAAACTCTATTAAACGAGACCTTTTTTTCTACAAAAGAAATTGAAGTATCACCTCTTGGGCCCTGGAAGTAAAGTTTTACAGTATATCTTTGTACGGCATTGATTGTCATCCGTACTTTGTACCTCAACCGCAGTTTCCGACATGTCATATTTTATTTTACTACGCAATCTCTTCTTTTTTGTTATTATTTATAGTTTGTATCTATATATCTCTATATCTATATATAGTTTGTATCTTTATTGTATTTTATGTATGTATATATTTATTTATGTATTTTATTTGTGTAGTTTATGTAGGTGTATCAAATTTAGTATAAAAATATTAATATAATTTAATCGCTGTTATTTTCTAAAGGTTTTATTATTTATAAAGCATTTTGCCCTATCGCCATACCATTTGTCTCTAACACTCGTTCAGGTTGACTGGACTGGTGCCATAGGCATTCTATGGCATTAAGTCCGCCGTTTGCATATGTTGGATAATGGCAATGAAGTTTAAATAAATAAAAAATAAATAAATATATTGACAGCCAGTAATAGTCCATGGATTTCTTTTGCGTAGTCACCCTAATCTCCTTAATTTGTTTTATCGAAAACCCTCTTGTCATCACTTTCTTTCTTATTTAATCGCAATCAATCGGTTTAATTAGCGAATGATGCACTTTTTCACTGCGAGAAACAACATTTTCGGCAGCGGCCGCCATATACATATATAAACAAAGCGCTTGCAGCGCCTCTACCGGTAATTAATGTAACTACTTTACAATATGATCAACTAATTTTTGCCATTTAGTACAGTCAATCTGTCGAAAAAAATATCGTTTCAGTGAAAAAAAAACCTAAAGGGTAAGTCTTGTTTTTTCTGTTGCCAAATGACGTCAGTAAGCCACCTTGGCGATGGGCATGTTCAACTCGTAGGCGTTTTTTGAAAAACTCAAAAAAACCGTCAAAAATTTTTTGAAACGCATTTTTCTTGTTTTGTATGCATTTTAGAAACTTTTTTTTCGACCATAATTGTAGAGGGTGTTGAGTGCTACAATTTATGTCAATGTTGCAATCTCGTACAACAAAAAATGCGCATTGTAGGTGGCGCTAAAGTCTCAAAAAAGTGTTTTTTCACTTTTTCACCCTGAAAATATCATTTTAATGGAAAACTTTAAATGGCAAAGTTGTTTCGTACGTACACATTTACAGTGCACATTTCAATGGACGTTTTACTATTTTTTATTTTTTTTCATGATTGAAAAACAAAAAAAAATGAAAAAAAAATAGTTTTATTTTTTTTCATCATTGAAAAAAAAAATAGTAAAAACGTACATTGAAATGTGCACTGCAAATGTGTACTTGAACTGCCCAAAATTTATTTATGCCCGCAATTTATAACTTGAAAACGGTAAGTAATACAAAAAAATTGTTTATACAAAAGTTGTTGGTAATTATGTACGAAACAACTTTGCCATTTAAAGTTTTCCATTAAAATGATATTTTCAGGGTGAAAAAGTGAAAAAACACTTTTTTGAGACTTCAGCGCCACCTACAATGCGCATTTTTTGTTGTGCGAGATTGAAACATTGACATAAATTGTAGTACTCAACGCCCTCTACAATTATGGTAAAAAAAAAGTTTCTAAAATGCATACAAAATAAGAAAAATGCGTTTCAAAAAATTTTTGACGGTTTTTTTGAGTTTTTAAAAAAACGCCTACGAGTTGAACATGCCCATCGCCAAGGTGGCTTACTGACGTCATTTGGCAACAGAAAAAACAAGACTCACCCTTTAGGTTTTTTTTTTCAACCCTCAACCTACAGATTGACTGTACTAATTTCATGAAGTAGCCGCGCGTTTAGTTGGCCATATCGTGAAACGATTTCTCATCACTGATCTGTCCAAACCACATCATGGTGGGGCCAATATATAGTGAAACCTTTCATGAAACGCGACTATTTCATGAAATTCTCGAGCATTTCATGAAATGAGCAAATATGGCCACGACATATACTCGTATATGTTAAAATAAACTATAAAAATGGCTAACTCTAAGGCCCTAATCAAGTTAACAGAAAGTATATTTTGTTTAGTTTTGGCTTTTTAGTGCAGTAAATAAAAGCGTGTTTTAGTCTTTTTTTAAACTATTAATTTTGTTTTAATCTAAGCATAGCATTTTATCTTCTAATAATGTGATGCTTACAGGCTATTATACTTAAATAACTTTTAATATATAAATAGATAGTCCAGACGCGAAGATAACTAGAACAGCTGCTCTACCTACCACACCAGCCATCCTCACCCTGCCGACCTGCATGTTGCTTCTTCACGCCTCTTTTAAAGTACGGAGGAAGTGAACACGTGAGCTGGTAAAGCATTCCATTTGCGGATAGTGCGACAAAGAAATGAGTCCCCAAATTTATTTGTTCGCGTGGAAGTAGTTGCCACAGAAAGTCGGTAACAAAATAGGCCAGCGCTCGTGGTCCTCTGAAGGAACAAGGAAGGTGGTATAAGGTAGAATAACTCCTCAGAAGACTGATAAACAATTGTTGATATTTTAATTCTTAAACTACTTTTGGAAACGGAGTTGGTGATCAATTGTCTTAATAGGACATATACTATCGAATGGACACCGCGTTCGATAGAGGTATAAAACGAGAAACAAACATAAAAGTAATGAACTACTTATATCAAAGACAAAAGTACTCTTAGCTAAAGTGTCACAGAAAGTTTTTCTGGTCTGATCCATAGGATTAATCGTATTGCTGAGTTCAATCGGCGAAAGAACGAAGCAGCATGAAGTACGACAATGATGTCTTTAAGATCTGTAAAAAAAGCACCATCATCATTACTTACATTTACACATGGAGATAAAAACTTATTGGGTAATATATTGTTTTAAATGTTCATGGTAACTAACATTATAGTAATATAAGTTCTTTGTATTGTTACCATCCTTCGATCCCCAGGGGAGCTAGAGGACGGTATGTGGAACTCCTCCCTGCTCATTTCATTCAGCCCTCGGTCTCGATGAAATGTGCAGGGCACTACATACGCCCTGAACGGGGCCACTAAAAACCAGACAATACTCCTGCACTGGTCACCCGACACGCATTATACAATACGGCCTAGACTAAAGTATTAGGCGGAATCGAACAAATTCAAACTGTCCAGGTGAATGCACTACCGTTATCTTCATAGAATTATCAAATTTCCTTTCATATGTGTGACTGCATGGCTTACTTTAGATTGATACAATTATAACCATTACATTACTTGTTGCTTGACCAACAAATCTCACACAAATATTTCCCCATTAAGCTCTCTACCAAGCCGTTTTGATACCCACCGCAATACATATTCTGTCACACTAAAATCGTAATGATATAAATGTTAATCGATATGACTCTGCAATACAACTCACACGAGCCATTGTTTGCAATCCAACAGGCACCATGCCCATGGCCTTGAGTTGCATCGGATTCTGCGCGTTGAACAGGAACAGAGCCACCATGTTTCTGTTGCTGGAGGACATCCTCTCCCAGGGAACGCTGTATACAGCATTCATCACCTCCTCGGACTGGTAACAATATTCCCTTTAACACCCGTCTAAAATCGAAGGGTCTTATAGCTTAACGTGTGTATCTATCTTTTTTTTCTTTTTTGACGTGACAACGTCTTAAATTAGGTTGCGGCTGGGAGTCACTTATGAAAAAGTGTAACGCTCGGTAACGTTACGATGAGTTTAAGTTTACATGTACAATGTTTTAGTAAACAAAATATATTTCTATAGTTAAAATTTGTGCAATTCTTATTTTCATTCAATTCCTTGTTCCTATTGTGCAATTTAATTATATTCATATCAATAAATATTCTACCGAGAAAAAGACGTTGTCACGTAAAATCTTCGCCCGTAAAACCGACTTTACAGGCAACCATTTTTTTTAGTTTGGAAGTATTTTGTGCTTTTGTGGGTTGACGCAAATTGTGTGTATGTGACAAAAATTAAAAGTGGTGATTAAGATGTCTCCACCACTTTCGACCCGAGACTGCTAGGGATACTGCCAGGGGTGAATCGTGTGTATCTGTCAATGTGTGCTGTGTGATCAAAATTGATTTTGATGCGGTTTTTTGTACTAAAGCTGATTTTATCTATGATAATGTGTTTGGCTAATAAGGAGATCTCTTTAGAGGTTTTAAAATCATTAGCCCATTTTCTATTAAGGAAAAGTGTCTAGCCTACTTTCACAGCCCAGATTTTTAAGTGAAACTCCTTTAGGCACGCTTGACTTGGGGGGTAAACTGGCGAATGTGTTACGATTAGTGTCATTCGGTAAACATAGACGTAAAACAAAATAAATATCTATGTAAATTTTGTCACCTCGATCAACGATGAAGTGGCGTAGTTGTATAAGTTGCACCATTCATGCCAATGATCTGAAGTTCAAATAACGGAACTGAATTTTCATTTTTAATCTTTTTTGTATCAACAAATCTTAGTTTAACATTTTTTTTCAATTGTTTATTAATACTTCAGTATTTTACTTTTTCAAAAATACTCAAACTCAAATGTATACAAACAAATATCTGAATTGACATATCTACTAACAAATGATTTTTTTTCTCCAATTCAGCAAAAGAATCATGGTACATACATAATAGCTTATTTTATTTATAAGTCTTTAAAAGGGTTACGAAAAATAATTATATTGTTGTTACAGTAAAAATATGATTAAAAAGACACTTTACTTGTTGGCGTTTTTTTCGAAATTGGGAAATTTGACTTTTTTGATTACCAATGAAAACATAAAATAAATTGAAATATTTGTAGAAAATTAATATATGTATACATGTATATATTGTACACACATACAGACGGAGCTAAAGAAGTTTCACTTCAGTCGTGTAGTCGTAAGTACACTCGCTTTTTTTATATTTACTACACAATTTCTTTGGTGTCCTTTATTTGAGTCCTTGGTGCTAAAGCATTAAGGAGTCCGCGAGCTGCTCCCATGGGCTCATAAGAATAGGATCACATGACTGACATGGAATGGAGTTCCTCGCCCATACCACCTTAGCTCTAATTTTCTTAGAACTGCATTTTTGTAGGTAATAGCAAAATGTTCTCGTATTGCTGCTCTACTTATGAAAATTAGATGCCGTGGTAACTTGATGTATTGATAACTTTTACACAACCCAAGTAAAAGCACACCTTAGATGTCACGAGTTCCACAACGACGGACATTTGTATCAACTGATACATTACCATGAAAGTGATACTTCCATACTTAAACAGGTAAGTGGCATCCTGAAAATTAATTGAATAATTATGTTACAGACCTTCTATTGACATTTCCATCATTTAGATTTAGAGTATTGTTTTTCTTTTATTTCCCATTAATAAGCTACGTTAAAATTTAATTATTTACGAGTGTAGGATCAACTCTTGATTTGGATAATATTTTTAAAATATGTGGCATAGTCCATTAGTCCTCCTTTTTGGAGTCAAATTTTGAACCAGTAATTATGTTTTCGAGAGTGTTGAATCCGATTACGAGGACAGAATATAATTGCAACCATGGCGCTTTGAGTGATTTAAGTTAAATAAACTTCAAAAATTTGACCCCAGACAGTGGAAAAATAGACAGAATGACTAGACTAGTTGTTACTAGTTTATAGTTTTTTTTTTTTTTTTTTTTTTATTATTAATTTTAGGGAGTATAGCAAGTCTGTTGACTTGCTATACTCCCTAACATTATTCATAGATGTAATAAATCCAATTACTGAACGAACCAATGTCGAGCACGCGAGTAGTAAGATGCAGAGACTGACTTGTTGGAACAAGTAGGCCGCACAATACGAGGAACCGAAAGTCAACGAGTACTTGTACAGGAACCTGAAGGTCATTAGTAAGGGTCAATTCACACGTACCACAACCACAACACGTCGCAGCGACAAAATGTGGTCAAGCTGTGGTTACGTGTGAATAGTGTCGCAGCGGCTTTTTGCAGTTGCGTTCTGGTACCGACAAAATGTCGATGTGGTTGCGTTGTCGCTGTCGTTGCAATGTGGTAACCACGTGGTCATGTGCAGTTATATATACTCCGGCTTTCGTAGAGGAAACACGACTTGACTGAACGCAGTCATGGAGGAAAGATGACGTCATGTCGTGGCGATGTGGCCGCGGTGCCGCCGCCGGTGGTGGCGTTGCCGTCGCGATGTGGTTGCGATGTGGTCGTATTACACAGGTGGTCGATAACAACGGCAAAATGTGGTACGTGTAAATTGTAATATTAATTTTTAATACAAAATAGACGCCCCACCACATGGCGTCGTTGTGGTATGATTGTGGCTGTGGTGTGGTTGTGGTACGTGTGAATTGACCCTAAGAGATAATCATAAAATATTATTATAAAACAAGTTTCTACAATCGTTCGAAGTAGCTTTTTACTTGTCTCTTGTAAGATCTTAGCGCTCCCACTTCTGTCTTTTTTAACACGCTTTTATTAGTTTCACCTGTATGTTTGTATGTAATCGACTCCTTAAACTTGACAAATATACGTAGATTAGATGACAATACAATATTATGGTACCACCGAGCTGTTCTGATGATGGGACTGGAAGGTGGCTTATAGAACCTTGGACTGCCTACTAGTAAACATATCGAGTTTGGGCTCATTAGATTTTTCTTAACACATTCTGTTTATTTCTCCTGTTGACGAGGACCTGATGATGGACTAGCAGGTGGCTGGAGGACCCGGGACTGCCTACTAGTAAACAAATCGAGTTTGGGCTCATTACATCTTAATATATTCTGTTTATTTCACGTTTACACTATTGCAAGACTTTTTTTATTACCCCCTGGTAATAAAAAAAGAGGATACGATTTCAGTCGCAATAAACTCGTTCTATGTTTGTAATAAATTAAAAAGAGAAAAGTAAATTAGTAGTTTAAAAAACTACAAACACGCTTTTACTTACTGCACTAAGAAGTCAAAAATAAACAAAATATACTCTTTGTTTACTTCGTTAGGGCTTTAGAGTAAGCCATGTTTATAGTTGATTTTAAGATATAAATATATATATATATATAACTGAAAAAAGCGTGGGGCGCTTCATTAATAAATTTTAACAGAATTGTTGAACATTAAGCATAATTTATAATATATATCATAAAATCAACTATAAACATGGCTTACTCTAAAGCCCTAATGAAGTAAACAGAGAGTATAATTATGTTGTTTATTTTTGAATTTTGAGTACGGTTAGTAAAAGCGAGTTTTTAGTTTTTTAAACTATTATTTTTTTGGTGTGATTCTCACACAAGGTGGGATGAGATTGTGATCTCAGCATCTCTTCAGAAAATTCAGCGATGTTAGTTTCTTTAGACCTTCCGATCGGCGGATTATATTAGCAGTTTCCAGCGCGTACTGGTTAACATATATTTGTTTCTGAGGTTTTCACGCATCAAAGCTACTTCGAAGGATTATATCGTTCAGAATTATGTATAATACGTATATGATTTTTTTTTTTATTTTTTTTTAAACTTACTGATTGATCATTATATGGTGTTCAATATTTTCTATGAGTATATTTTTAATCATTTTATTTTCTTCGGAGCTATAAAACAGAGGGTCTTTATCCACTTCAAACTGACTGTTTGTCTTGGGAGCAGGAAAGTTTTTCAAGTTGTAAATCAATATTTTAGTATGACCCCACACATGAAACATGATTAGCGATAATAAACAATCGAATACCAGAAGACAAATGGCACAGTCAACAGTCAAATAGACTTGTAGGGTCGACATTAGGATGTAATCGTGCAACGACCTTGAGTAAGAATAGACAAAAGGAAACGCTACATTGAAGGAATGTTCAAATGTTCTGTTAACGGGCCGGTTGGCGCTCAACATCCCGGCCTTGTAATTATTCACTATCGGTGGGATATTATACATTGATAAGCTCATCATTAGTTGTCCGACTAACATTGCTGTAAATAGCATGCAGACTGAATGGACGCGATCACTTATCTGTAACAAAATGGAGTGAATAAGCTCATGGCAGTAGCGATAGAAATGATGTTATTGGTACAGCATTTTACGAATAAGTACCTCCTTGTAATATTTAGATTTGTGTTGATGATGTAATAGATGAATTTCAGTGACAAACTGTTTTAACAGTTGCTGGAACATTGGCCTCCACGTAACAGTAGCACGATACTGAAATGTAAAACAAATCCATATAAGGAATGAATGTACAAATTATTCATAGTATTTGACTGATTCAATAAAGTTAAGGGAGAACATGGAACAGACGTGGTTAAAGCAATTTGGATGACGATGAGCTGTGAATGTCATTCATTAATTGAATTGGCAGGGATCTTTTCTAAGTACGCGCTGGATCTTCTTAGATTCAGGCTCCGAATGTGGTCACGGAGTCAATAGGATACAAAATCTAGGTACCACCTATTGGACGTAACAGAAGAAATCAATAGATAAGATCGAGACATTTTCATCAGAATTCTGCCTTACAGTGCACCTTACTCTTTGTAGCAATCACTATTTTTTACGCAATTCATAGAAGCACACTACGTTCGATTCGAAAAGTAACTACGACAAAAGATGGTTTTCACCTTACACCCTATCTTTCTAGTTTATTTAGCAGGCCAGAAACCGAAACAGCTCAACACTGTTTCTGTTTTCGCTTTAGCAAAATCTATAGGTAAAATATTTCTGTAAACATCTATTTTTCTTGCTACATGATCTGCACATTCAAAGACTACATCAGCTGTCGACTTTCCCGATTTGAAACCAAATTATTCAGGTGCCACTGTGGATTTAGCTTTGAGGAAAGTTATCAAATGTTAAAATAAAATGTTTTGGATAATGCAGGTAATATAAACCTATAATATAGGTTGATAATTATCGGGAATCGAATTAAATCAAATCGAATTACAGAAGTACACAACGTGTGATTCGAGAAGTAATAAAAAGCTGATTTTTAACTAATACTCTTTCTCCATTTCATTTTTCTAGTTTATTTAGCAGGCCAGAAACAGAAACAGTGTTGAGAGCTTTAGCAAAATCTATAGGCACAATATTTCTATTAACATGTATTTTTCTTGCTACATGATGTGCCGATTTAAAGACTACACCAGCATTCGACTTTCCCGGTTTGAAACTAAATTATTTAGGTGCCAGTGTGGATGTAGCTTTTAAGAAATTCATCAAATATTAAAATATTTTAGACAATGCAGGTATATGCATGCATAATATAGGTCGATAATTATCGGGAATGTGTTCTTACCGATTTGTCAGAAGAAAATGAAACACTCACCGTACCGACGCAGTTGAGGAAAATTGTGATGTAGCCCTCGGCAAGTTCGATGAAACTCACTACCCCAATGTTGGTTTTGATGAACCAAACGCAACCGTATAATGCGAGCATCCACACGACAAATAAAAACTTGCGTCCCCTGAATGGTTTAGGGGACACGTTCTCCCCGAACACTACGTAGGGCCAGGTCGCCAGGTAGTGCATCAGAGAGCGCACCATCATCATGTACCTCAGCTGCATCGGGGACTCCACACCACTGTTGATGTAATTTCTTATAAATATAACAGTCTTTTTCGGATAGAATACTTTCTAACGAGGTATAAAGCCGAGTGTTACTCTCAGATCATGATTTTAAAAGGAGACGGTGAATATTTTTACGGAGTGTGGCAGTGAGTCTTTACAGACACCAAATTTTTAATTGACCACTTTTGACAAAAGCTAGAATTTATTTCATACCTATCTATAATAATTATTTTAACATGAAATTATAATTATTGATTGGTAAATGGCAATCTATTTATTGTTGCCAAGTTACGTGCAAGCAAAAATAATTCCTTCATCGAAACCAGTCACAAAAATACAGTTTCGTAGACGGCCGAAGGAATTAAACAAGCTTTGGAATGACATATATTATCTTTATTTATTTATTACATACATATGCTAGTTGACAGAAGTGCCCTTCGAACATACTAGCAAGACAGTACAATCTTTTTGAAGTTATACTTCTTTAGGCGCGTTATGAAAAAATTATGAGAGTGAAATTTTAAGATGCGCGCGCATCACTGTAACACAAAAATTAACAGCATGAAGTTGGTCGCTAAAGCTTACTTTTGTGTTTACCGCACATTAAGAAAATCTACCAACAAAATAGAAATAGAATCTCTATTTAGTGGGTGCTAACGACTGCATTGTGAAGGCCTATCAAAAGTATTTATTAATCTGGAACAACGGAACCAAAGCGCGATTCAGGAGACTACAGCGCCATCTCTTGACCATTGGTGTAGTAGAACCAAAAACCACATCTTTATTTTTTGTAATAAAGTAACAGTTATAGGTATTCATATTTATAATATTTATCCACATGTTTCTAGTTTGTATATTCGGAATACGTGTTTGAGTTTCATACAAGTGCAAATCACATATGTTCTAATAAATTATATTCAGTAGCGATTTTAATTGAATATTTTGATTATTTATTTATTTTTTCAAATTAAAACTGAACTTTATTGACTGTGTCCTTTTCCAGACTTTTTATTAATTTATTGTAATTAATTATTTGCATGCAATTAAAAACTAATTTTAAACGATGCCAAAGAAGGATAACTTCTCACGCGCCTACATAAGTACACGCACCCATTTTTTTTTTGAAGTTATACTTCTTTAGGCGCGTTATGAAAAAATGATGAGAGTGAAATTTTAAGATGCGCGCGCATCACTGTAACACAAAATTTTAACAGCATGAAGTTGGTCGCTTTAGCGACTAACTTCATGCTGTTACTTTTGTGTTTACCGCACATTAAGAAAATCTACCAACAAAATAGAAATAGAATCTCTATTTAGTGGGTGCTAACGACTGCATTGTGAAGGCCTATCAAAAGTATTTATTAATCTGGAACAACGGAACCAAAGCGCGATTCAGGAGACTACAGCGCCATCTCTTGACCATTGGTGTAGTAGAACCAAAAACCACATCTTTATTTTTTGTAATAAAGTAACAGTTATAGCTATTCATATTTTTAATATCAAAAGTATTTATTAATCTGGAACAACGGAACCAAAGCGCGATTCAGGAGACTACAGCTCCATCTCTTGACCATTGGTGTAGTAGAACCAAAAACCACATCTTTATTTTTTGTAATAAAGTAACAGTTATAGGTACTCATATTTATAATATTTATCCACATGTTTCTAGTTTGTATATTCGGAATACGTGTTTGAGTTTCATACAAGTGCAAATCACATATTATGTTCTAATAAATTATATTCAGTAGCGATTTTAATTGAATATTTTGATTATTTATTTATTTTTTCAAATTAAAACTGAACTTTATTGACTGTGTCCTTTTCCAGACTTTTTATTACTTTATTGTAATTAATTATTTGCATGCAATTAAAAACTAATTTTAAACGATGCCAAAGAAGGATAACTTCTCACGCGCCTACATAAGTACACGCACCCATTTTTTTTATTATAAGTAAGAATATGGGATTCATATTATATACTGCTTAATGTTGGTACACGGGTTCTTAAAATTAAAATAAGGATTCACAGCATGAGGCAGGGGCAGGGGCATTGTAGGGCGCAAGGGCATTGCAAAAATTAAGATAAGAATTATTGATAAAATACATTAAATATAAGGAAAATATGACTAGTAAAAAAAATCCACGCGGACCTTTTTATAGTTACATTTTCTTTAAATTTAAACATCAAGCAGTTACATGCTTAGAAAATAAAAAAGAACAGAAAAGAAAAGAAAATAAAATAGATACATTAAAATTAAAAAAAAGTGTGCACGGACCACACATCTGAAGAAACTTCTATTAACTCCTTCTTCCTAACATTAGGCGGTGCATAAGGCATAGGGGATGGGAGCTGCGCACGCATCACTCATATACACAGTCAGGTCATAAGTATTGTCACACAGTAAAAACTTTTCTTTTAGAATGCTGGCCACAAAAAAGTTTATTGAATTCGAATTTCGAATTGTTCATGAAAATAAAAATGTATATGTACTCTTTAGAATTTTACTCATTTTTAAATATGAAGTGGACACTTAAAGAAGACCGCGTTGCAGTTATTGCGTTGCATCGTTGCGGTTA
Source organism: Chilo suppressalis (assembly GCA_902850365.2). Taxonomy (NCBI): domain Eukaryota; kingdom Metazoa; phylum Arthropoda; class Insecta; order Lepidoptera; family Crambidae; genus Chilo; species Chilo suppressalis. Next base: position 24,984,468 of record OU963908.1, read on the forward strand.
CGCGCCAATTCAAATTTTTGACATACTGAAAATTTTGAATATAACCAAAAGATTCGTTTATCGTACCATCAAACGATACAATGAAGACTCTAGTGTAGATGACAGGTCAAGAAGTGAAATTCTTTTTTCGAATGAAAAAATTTTTACCGTAGAAGAGAGCTACAACAAACAAAATGATAAGGTGTACGCACACAGTAGTGAAGAAGCGAGCAACCGTATTCCGCGTGTCCAACGAGGTCATTTTCCATCCTCGCTCATGGTATGGTTGGGAGTTTCTTATTGGGGCTTAACAGAGGTACATTTTTGTGAGAAAGGTGTAAAAACGAATGCAGTTGTGTATCGATATACAGTCCTGACGAACCTTGTGGAACCTGTTTCTCATACCATGTTCAATAACAGGCACTGAGTATTCCAACAAGATTCGGCGCCAGCTCATAGAGCGAAGAGCACACAAGACAGGTTGGCGGCAAGTGAAATCGACTTCATCCGACACGAACACTGGCCCTCCTCCAACCCAGATTTGAGTCCGTTAGATTACAAGATATGGCAACACTTGAAGGAAAAGGCGTGCTCAAAGCCTCATCCCAATTTGGAGTCACTCAAGCTCAGCTCAATTATAACTCAACCGCCGATATTGACATGGACCTCGTTCGTGCTGCGATAGACGACGGGCCGAGCAGATTGAAGGCCTGTATTCAAAATCACGGAGGTCATTTTGAATAAACTTTAATGTCATAAGAATCTATGTTTTGTTAAGTTCATTTTGGTATATAAATGGTTACATAATGAATAAACTTGTTGCAATTATTTTATATTCAAAATGTGACAGAATTTATGACCTGACTAGGTATATTGCGGGCGGCGGGGGTTGTGCGCCCTGCGTGCGGGCGCGATGACTATTCTTACGGTACGCGTAGTGCACGGCGTGTTAATTATGACTACTGTCACGGTAATATTATCTATACAGTATTGTGACTCCGCCCTGTCCTTGAAAATAAATGCCTACAGCCGAGCGCTACGTTAGCACGCGGTAGGGCCGCCAGCCTACAGTATTTTATGTAGTTTTATTTTTAACGCGAGTGTAGGTAGATTACTCGTTTGTCTCTTTTTTCATCCTAACCACTTATTTATATATTATTCCAGATATTTTGCCCGATGGAAAAACCGAAATACCTAAATATTAGAAACAAATTACGTACTAGGAGATAGGTATATAAAAAATATCCTATAAAGGTAAGACACCTTTCCAATATTTCAGGTAATTTAAAAAATGATATCTCTGGGTGTGTTATTGAAGAGTTCAAGCAACCAAAAACAGCAATTGTGCTGTTGTACGATATTGATCGTAGTTTGTTCTTTTCCATACTAAATTATGTAGGTATCTACATATTTAAATCAAATATTTACAATACAAAACGCACGTTTAAGCACGGCTAACTGCATAAAAAACAATTCAGACCGTTCGGTCGTCGTTGCGGCGCGGCGGCGCATTCGCGGCTGGGTGCCCGCCGAGAGCCCATCGAACTCGAGTGGCGTAGGTATGACTCGCTTTCCGACCGTTTGTATGAAGATAGAATACTGTATGATATTATTACCGTGCTACTGTTATCAAATGTAACGTGTGTTTTTACACAACGTTATTGAGGAAATGCTGCAATATACTGATTAAAGTGTCTGTGATCGACGAGGAATCACTGGTGCGAATTTATGTTTCTTCCTTTACGAATGCGAAAATCCAAAATTTTAAGTTGGCGTTTATTTTAATCGATTCGTACTTATAAGATCAAAATTAAGCGCAAGAATAAGGGTAAAGAAGAAAGAAACCTGACTGATATCATAAATGTGTTTAAGTCCACGGAACCAGAGCTCTACTTTCTTAATTTTAAACGAAATTTCGCCAGTGACTCTACTCTATTTCATTATTGAACACGCACATTAAATTCGGAATTACAAACAATTTATAGTGAACGAATGGAATAAATAAATAAAACTAGTTTTTAACGGGTTAATGCACGAAACTTTATTTATTTATTGACGTTTCGCAGCCTTTTCAGGTCTGCATCGTCAGAATAATGATTTTAAACGTCAATAAATAAATAAAGTTTCGTGCATTAACCCGTTAAAAACTAGTTTTATTTAATGGGTGATGTGCGTGAAAACCTAAGAAACAAAAACAAATGAAATGAGTTATGTTTGTGAGTTCTTTTTATGTCCACTTTTTAGATTACGTTTTTTACTTGAAACAATCTTACTTAACGACAAATTGTTTGATGACATTAAAAAAATGGGTGCGTGTACTTATGTAGGCGCGTGAGAAGTTATCCTTCTTTGGCATCGTTTAAAATTAGTTTTTAATTGCATGCAAATAATTAATTACAATAAATTAATAAAAAGTCCGGAAAAGGACACAGTCAATAAAGTTCAGTTTTAATTTGAAAAAATAAATAAATAATCAAAATATTCAATTAAAATCGCTACTGAATATAATTTATTAGAACATATGTGATTTGCACTGGTATGAAACTCAAACACGTATTCCGAATATACAAACTAGAAACATGTGGATAAATATTATAAATATGAATACCTATAACTGTTACTTTATTACAAAAAATAAAGATGTGGTTTTTGGTTCTACTACACCAATGGTCAAGAGATGGCGCTGTAGTCTCCTGAATCGCGCTTTGGTTCCGTTGTTCCAGATTAATAAATACTTTTGATATTATAAATATGAATACCTATAACTGTTACTTTATTACAAAAAATAAAGATGTGGTTTTTAGTTCTACTACCCCAATGGTCAAGAGATGGCGCTGTAGTCTCCTGAATCGCGCTTTGGTTCCGTTGTTCCAGATTAATAAATACTTTTGATAGGCCTTCACAATGCAGTCGTTAGCACCCACTAAATAGAGATTCTATTTCTATTTTGTTGGTAGATTTTCTTAATGTGCGGTAAACACAAAAGTAACAGCATGAAGTTTTTGTGTTACAGTGATGCGCGCGCATCTTAAAATTTCACTCTCATCATTTTTTCATAACGCGCCTAAAGAAGTATAACTTCAAAAAAACCTTCTTTGACAATATCAGCCGGCTAATTTTTAGAGTAGATGCAATCGACTGTTTCTCAACCTAAGTTTATCGTTGACAAACCTAAGTTTATCATTTCATACTTTGAGGTATTGGAAATACAATCATTAATGTTTGGTTTATTTGATGTTAAATATGCAGCAGAAAGAGAGTGCAGGATATGACGGTGACTGGCCTTCCTCAGGGCACCATCATATCCCCCACTCTCTTTCTGCTGCATATCAATTACTAAGTTCCTCTTGGGAATATTCATTGCTATGTAGACGAAAGTACAGTGCATGCGGGGTATCTCGGAAAAGCAGCAGCTGGACAGACCAAGGAAAACGAGAGAATCTTGTCAATGAATTCAATCAGGCTTTGGATCACATTTCTGAATGGGGTACTGAGAACTTGTTTGAGTTCAATGCTAAGAAAACCCGGGTTTCCACTTTCACGGCAAAAACGTCGCCATTTCTTTCATGTCCTTCTCCAGGACACAACACTGAAGCTATACAGCAGTATTACCATGCTCGTTATAGAAATTCGCTGTGACTTAAATCCAAAGAATTACATCGAAAGCGTGGTAAAAACTTTTTTTATTTTTATTATTATTATTTATTTCCCAATTTCATTTACAAAACATTAGTAATAACAGTGAACAAAAACCATGCAAGGTTTGTCCGTCACCGTGTTCACTAGTTGGACAGTAAGTAGGTACATACTCAAATTATTATCAATGAAATGCAGGTAGAATTACTATTGTCCGCCAAAGGATCGCGCACCTCGTCATGTCGCCATTGTATTGATGACGATGACAGAGTCACGGTAATAATATCATACAGTATTCTATCTTCATACAAACGGTCGGAAAGCGAGTCATACCTACGCCACTCGAGTTCGATGGTCTCTCGGCGGGCACCCAGTCGCGAATGCGCCGCCGCGCCGCGACGACGACCGAACGGTCTGAATTATTTTTTATGCAGTTAGCCATGCTTAAACGTGCGTTTTGTATTGTAAATATTTGATTTAATTAAGTAGATACCTACATAATTTAGTATGGAAAAGAACAAACGACGATCAATATCGTACAACAACACAATTACTGTTTTTGGTTGCTTGAACTCTTCAATAACACACCCACAGATATCATTTTTTAAATTACCTACCTGAAATATTGGAAAGGTGTCTTACCTTTATAGAATATTTTTTGTATACCTATCTACTAGTACGTAATTTGTTTCTAATATTTTGGTATTTCGGTTTTTCCATCGGGTAAAATATCTGGAATAATATATAAATAAGTGGTTAAGATGAAAAAAGAGACAAACGAGTAATCTACCTACACTCGCGTTAAAAACAAAACTAAATAAAATACTGTAGGCGGGCGGCCCTACCGCGTGCTAATGCAGCGCTCGGCCGTAGGCATTTATTTTCAAGGACAGGGCGGAGTCACAATACTGTATAGATAATATTACCGTGACAGAGTGGTGCGGCTGCATTTTGTACATGACCGAGTTGGAGTAAGACGGACATATATTAATGCAGTATCGGGCCACAGAAACGCCAAACTAGTTTCGCCTTATCAATACCTAGTGTATTTATACATGATGATTGCATTAACACATTTTTTTTTAATTAAATTAATATACAAATAATATTGATTGATTACTACTTATGATATATTATTATTATTATATGTTATACTTATTTTCACAAATAAATCCAACAAAGTATTTCTTAAGCACGTATTTGATATTCTTTGTATTTTTTTTCTATTTTAGAAAGGGTGGTAATTCATTAAGTACTTTAGGTAGTATATAACTTTAAAGTTTACTGCCATAAGGGTTAGTAAAATGAGGTAAGATAAGGCGTTGTTTATTAATATTTCTGGTATATATCAAATGGCTAACGGGTTTTTGAATTGCAGTATTGAAAAAAAAATCACATAACAGCTGATATTTAATTTTATCATGAACAAGCATTATTTTACAATAACTGAATAATTCTTAATGTTTTCCTTTATATTTTAATTTGATTTTGTACGGCACTATTGTTTTTAATATTCTCATTTGCAGATTATATATTTGATTTAAATATGATTTATATGTGCGGTCTTAACAGCTCCGTCCGTATGATACTATGGATTTTCCTAAAGTCTTGTATAACATTAGCCTTATATGATAAGGTATTTTATCTTTGATCAGACTAAACTTGGCCAATACTGCTCGCAATTTATCACACACTTTGTTGACATGACTTTGCTAATTTAAGTTGTGATCAATTGCTAATCTAGTCATATTTTCTACCGTGTCTATCTGATCACAGGCGCCTAAACATGCAACGTTATTTACTCCGGCATGTAAGCAGCTGTGACTATGTGCTACAAGAGGTTTATTAAATGTTTTCCTATGATGTACTGAGCTTATATACATTAGTTTGGTTTTGGAGGTATTAAGACATAGTACCTTGTCATGCGACCATTTGTTAAGTTAGTCAAAGTTATGTTGTTATGTAAAGTTATGTTCATTGCAGGATCTAAATCTTTATTAGCTGAAAATAAACAGGTATCGTCTGCAAATTGCAAGATTGCTGTTTTGGTTATCAGATTATAAAGACTATTCACATAAGAGAGATAGTGCAAGGGGCCTAACGCGGAACCTTGAGCTGTGCCATCCGTTACCGCTATTTCATCGCTCAACGTGTCACCCACTTTCACACAAAATTTCCTATCGAATATGTAATCTCGGCATCAATTCAAAAAGGGACCCTGAACACCACATTCTTTAAAGCTCTATATAAGCAAATTGTGTTTAAGTGTGTTGAATGATTTTGTATAGTCAATGAAAACCACTAATACATGCATTTTAGCATTTAGATATTCATTTATTTTATCTGTAAATGCAGACAACAATTGTTCAGTGTTTTTACCAGCTTGAAAGCCAAATTGTTTATCTGTTAAGATATTATTATTTGTCGGATTTATCTATAAAAAATACCTTATATAAATACTGAAAATAATAAAATAAGTCCAGCAGTCTATAATTCTGTTAGGTAAGGAGCAAAGTTACTTTTACAGTCGGGACAAATTAGATATTCGAAAACGGATAAATCTTTTTTTCAATAATACCCAAATGACAAACTGCGCATCTGTAATGACAATGAAGAACATTAATTTTTTTTTTCAAGTTTAGATCTAATTTCGAATATTAAACTTCATGGGCGTACAAATACAAAACAGGACTATTATTTTGTGGTGACTTTAGATTGTTAAAACTCAATACCCTGTCTGCGCGTCGCGCTTCGCACTGCTTGCGTCACGATAAAAATAAAAACAATTTGATTTCTATTACAACTCAATATAAAAATTTTGAATTTATAAAACCATTTCAACCGGTTATTAGCGCCTAAGTTTTAAAAATTAAATATGCTACATGATTCTTAACTTTTTGGATCCCTTTAATTCAAGATCCATAATCACAAGACTGACTTATTTCCTTACTTACTTTTCAATCTTCTTATTGAACATGGTTTAACAAAACGACAAAAATGCATAAGCAATAAACAAGGTAATTTCACCCTTTTTATACTGAATAATTGGCAGATTTAATTAAAAGCATAGTCAGTTCATTGATTATTTATTTTGATTGAAAGAGTGTTGGGTACATTTTGCGTATCGATAACGAATACAGGACTTCATTCACCATCATATATATGACATTATATATGTATCACGTGTTTTTCTCTCTCCTCGGGTCGGTTTCTTCATTACTGAGAATCGAAGAAGAACTCGGGGAATTGCGACCCTCAGGCCGGTCGCAATTCCCCGCCGAACATACAAATCCAAGATGTCAGTCGGCCTGTCAACGGGATTTATCTCATAATCTGTAATAGACAATTGAAATTTTCACAGAACATACACATAAATTTTTATTACGGCGTGAACAATAGGAACTTCATTATTAAAATCAAATCATGAATCGAAGCATGGAGAAACTCGAGACAAGTAGATATTTCCAAACGTAAAGATACATATTGTGTAAAGCCTAATTTATTTTTATTTACTTTTTTAAGGATATCAGATAAAAATGCAACATAATTTCATGTTTTATTTTTAAAAATGTTATCATGAATATTAAGTTTATCATTTGGTAAATGTTAAATATATTCTAATTTATTTTATACATTAATTTGTCATGATTATTTTTGTTAGAATTGTTCAGTTTGATATTAACTCATTGATATTAACAACTTAACTAATAGGTCTAAAATGTTATTTAGTTAATAGTGCTTTTTATTTTGTTTAAAATGATATCAATATTATTTAATGTATTCTTTTGTATTTTAAAATGTTAATAAATCAATTTAAATGTTAAAATAGTATTATCCGGTTGTAACGGTCAGTGAGAGTATGATGTGAATCTATGATGCAAATTGATTATAAAAGACTCTGACAGTATAACAATGACACAGTTTGTAACGGCCAGTTGAAGTGTACAGACTTAAGAGTTATCAATACAACGGCAATCGGATCTATTTTGTTTCGTTATCAGCCTGATCCCTTATACAAGTAACAAGTTTTTGGCCATCCATCCAATGACCGACATTTGCAAAAGTTGCTTAACTTCCGTCATCGCAGACCGAACGCGCTAACCACCAGTGCATTTGAGCTCCTTAGCAAATCCAAGTCACGACAATTATTTGTTCTTATGTGCTGTAAAAAAATATCGCCAATCACCACTTTACGTACTGTTATGCTGGTTCAGACGGGTGGTATTTACTATTTAACCCAATCAATTCAAATGCAGAGTCTTCTGCACCTTTGATGACCTGTCGATCACGGATAAAGATTTTCTTTATTAAAAAATCTTGTTCAGCGTAAGTAGTGTTTTGGTTGAAACAATCGTGTCATCCATTATTACTATTACAGGAATATCGATACATTTGTCGATACCTGCACAACACTGATATTTACATGAGGAGTAAGATTGGTTGATTTAAATACTTGCAAAACGGGGCTGTGGGAAACTCACTCTTGTTACAATTATAATAATAATTACGAAGGATGTCATAATGCGCCTTTTTTCTATTGAAGAAGCAGCTGCTTTTTCCCATATGTTTTTAATAAATATTAATTTATTTTAACGGGAGAATTCATCAAGCTTTATTTTTGCTTCAGCGTTTACAAATTATTAACTTTTTATCTGCTATTATGATGTTGAAACTTTAACTAATGTAAGACAAAGAACATTGGGCAAAAATGTATGGACGCTGCACCCACATCCGCCAGGGCTTAAACTACATTTGTTTGAAAGGTATTATAGTCATGATCATCTGTGCTTAAGCGCATCAAATTCCATTCCGGGGGTCTTTAGTTATTTTAAGTTAAATATGTACAACTACTATAACGAACGAACACTAATGAAACAAGGGAATTAATTTAGTTAGTTCGACACTACAAAGGGTGCTCAGGAATTATGGGAGTACTTCGCAAGGTGCAAGGGTGCCCCCTTATGTTATTCTGCCGCGGTAGAGTAAATCCAAAAATCCCCGCGTGGGTTGGGTTTTTTTTAAACATTCTCATCGTTATAGTATATTGTCTTCTATGTAAAACAGAGCGACCACAGATTACATAAACTTATCCACGCTTCGGAGAACACATGATTCCAGTTCATCTATACTAATTGACAAAACCGATAATCGTGTTCCAATATCCAAAGCGTTTTAGATAAAAACCAATCAAGTAGTAGGGAGCGCACAATCACAATGAAGAATCACTGCAAGTCCTTCAGCATCCGTAACCAGTTTTGAAATGTCTTAGTAAGAGCAAGCGCAGAATGGTCGGCCGGCTTTTCGTATATCTGGTTGTATATATATAGTTTGTACGATATGGTATATTATTATGATTACTAATAATATAAAATGAAGGTACTATAAAATGAATTTATTCAGCTACTTGAATATGCCCATGTGTCATATCTATTGACTAGCAAGATATTTTTACGGTGTCATATCTTTTGACTCCCAGGATATTTATTTTCGGTGTCATAATAAAAAAGGCTGGTTTTTCATAGATCTATCGATTCATACTAATTACATTGTTGGCGGAGCTGGGTGTGTTTTGCCCATTGTCCTTTCGGGCCGGTTGTTGCTGTTAGTTTTGTAACCTCAGGGTCGCAATCTCCGAGCAATTTCGCACAGAATCAATGGATTGCTAAAAGGCAGTTTTGTCTCAGGCAGGAGTATTATATACACTTCCAGACACATCTATCGGTCCACTTAGTGTTATAAGTTTCAACGGTCTCGCAAAAATATAATTGAGGTAGGTTGAGCAATCATATTTTTTTTAAAAAGCACATATTAAAGATGTTTAATAAATCAGCTTTAAAACTGCGTTAAACTTTTTGCTCAATGTAACGTTTGTTTTTAGCTAGGGACCGTTAAAACCATAAAGAACAAATCTAACAATGCTAGGAGGACCGATAGATGTGCCCGAGTGCATAGAATAGAAAGATTATTCATCCTAATCCTTAAAAAAATCTATAATTAATAGGGTATTTGACAAGTATTATAATAATAAATAATAAATATTTCTAACACTCACACCAATTAGCCTAGCCCCAAAGTAAGCACTGTAAGGCTTGTGTTATGGGATACTAGGGTAACGGATAGAATACATATTATACTGTACATATATAAACATATTTATATTGAAATACATATTAAACATCCATGACTGGAGTACAAATGCTCGTATTCATCACACAAACATCTGCCCCCACCGGGATTCGAACCCGGGACCTCTCGAGTCGGCGACACCATAAAACCCGGCGTACAAACCACTCGGCCAAGGAGGTCGTCAAGAATTAGAAAATGATCTCACGTTATTGACTAATGTTTATGGAGTCCGTAAAAAGTGGATATTCACCATTCTGTTGTGTATTTCAGTAAAAATAACCAAATCAAAAACTCCAATTTCAAGTTGCCGTGAAAACGTTTCTCTGGACAATATGGCGTCGCACAGGTGTGACGTCACACGACTGTTATTTAAACGTCAAACGATACAATGTAATGTCACTTTAACCGGAAGTTTACTTGCGTGTGACGTCATTTTAGGCTCCGCCAATCCCAAAGCGTTTTGGGTCACGTGACAATAGATAAGAAAACTATTAACTTTTTCGTGGGTTTTTGTAAAATAATGAATATTTTTTCTGTTATAATAGTGAAAATCCCTGCCAATATTCATGATTAACATAGATGCTAACAATTGGAAGTTTATTTCTAATACTGTCAAATACCCTATTATTGAAAAATGAAATGGTTGTTAATACTAACGACTGCTCTCACGGGCGTTCATTATTTTCAACTTGGATTTAAGTACATCCTATAACAGTTTTTTTTTGAGGAGATCTGCCGTGGTGTTTTACTTGGAGTACTTGGAGAAGAAATTTTGATAAATTTTGGTATTTATAAACGTGTCGTACATATGACACCTAGCTCCTCCTCCAGAACCTTTCTTGCGATACTGACTTTAATTTGGCCGATTTATTAATAAATTTGTTCAGGTAACAAAGTAGTTAAACAGAACAGCTGAATCTAATAATTTAAGATATGCGGAAAATTTTAAGTTCAATCCAGAATCGCCACAAGTGTAAAGACTTGCTGGATTAACGTTTAACTTGTTGGAACGACAGCAACTTATACACAAACTTTAACTTTTTTTACACATTTTTATTTATTATTATTTTACTCATCAAACAAATTACGAGGAAGTTTCAAGTATAAATTCTATTATATTTTTATTCGAACAAAAGCTATCTTTGAAGTTTAAAAGTAAATAATTAATAATTATCTTTAATGCGGCTCGCTACCGCGAACATTTTCGATTTTCGAGCGTTTTTCAAAGGAGATTGCTCAGCTTCCATACATGTTCGGCCTAAAGACCAATAATCATGAAAAATTGTTTCCTAGATTCGAGATTAATATAAATTACCATAGAAACGAATATTATTGACGGACACCCCTGAGAACTTCTATTAACCATATACACTGAACGATTTTGAGGTTATGTTTGCCAATTGGTACATAGGTATTAAAATAATAAAAAACAAATAAGTTATATAGTAAACTAGGGAAATCAAGCCAAGTACCAAAATTATGTATTAGATTCAGGTATATAAAACATGTAGATTAACAGATAGTTGCCTTTTTTTAAAGTTAATGCACAAGAGTAACTTTTTAAACTCAGGTATCATCAATGCATTTCCGGTTATAATAAGGTACTCTGTGACAGAAACTGTGTGATGATTGTGAATGAGCCACAGATTAGAGAGAATTTTTAAACTCTCGTCAACCAAAGAAAGCTCAGAGATTTAGGTTATACAGCCATATCTTCAGTAGCTTCATTATTTTTGTTATGTTTATGTTATAACCATATTTTAGATTTTTAGCGTATTACACCTTATAATATATGTTAATGGAGGTGTATGGTGAAAAATGTATGGCAATAGACTTTATGATGTCGCCTACCATTTATAATAATTGTCTTGGCACATTTGCATGTAGTAAAAATGATAATATAGTTGTAGATATTAATACCACAGTGTAATTAAAAAAATGATTTATTTTATCGATCTTTACAAAATAAATTTGATTTTATATTATATAAACAACTACGATCAGTTTTTGGCTGATTGTTACTACACCCAAAGCCATTAAAAATGATTCATATGTTTTCCAAACCGGTAAAATTAAAAGTCCTTTTTAAAATGAATATATTATACAAAGGTGTCTGTTAAAATCTAATGACTGTAAAATAAAGTATAAATTACGCCAAGAATTACCGTATATGTCAATATTTTTTGTGCATTTGGGCCAATTTGAGAAATCTCCTTTCTTGCCCATGTCTTGAAAAGTTTACAAAAATAAAAACCTAGCGAAATTTGATATCCAAGACTATAGACAGATAGCAAAATTTTGTTTTATTTACCATTTTTATATTAAAACTGATAAAACTGCAGAATATCTAAAAACCAGCTCCTGTTTTGTTACTTGGATTTAGTTGAAAATTAAAGAAAATACGGCAATGGTATTTAAATGTTTTAATAACTATATGCCAAGAACATAATCAATTGCTTGAGATCAAAAAGGTTAGATAATAATTAGAAATCTTTCAGTTATATTTAAAATAATATTTTTTGTTACCACTATGAACATTTTCTGACTCTAAAGTTTAATTCTATAATAATAAATACAGGTACAGAGTATTTTTTGTACATTACAACTAGAACAATACGAGTAACTATAATAATCGGTCATTTATTTTAGTTTAGAAAGCTAAATAGTGCAAAAAATATTTCATTGAAAATTGTTCACTATTGGGACAGATAGCATAAAACATAAAACAATTGAGAGTAACAAAATCTGAATTGTGAGGCCCCATATGTAAGCAAGCATAAATTAAAAACTATAATATAACAATTAACTAAGTAATGATAACAATTTATAATAATTTAAATATATTATTTTAATATAATGTTACTAATACTATCAAGACTGTCATGGCACATTTATGATAGCTATTTTCAGTTCTAAAGAAATGAACATAATTGACTTACAATTAATTAATCTTAATATCTTTATTTTTTAATTAGATCGCTTGTTTTTGTACCTATACTTTGGCAACAAAGTCTCACTCACAATATACATATTTTTTAAATATCAACCTTTAATCACCAATAAAACTAATTCAAATTAATAGGCTGACCCTTTTTGTATTTTTTTGAGACCTAGAAAGCTACAAATCTTAAATTTTAAAATAGACTTTTCATGGACATACAAAGACGCTGTCAGCCATTTTAGTCTGTAGATTATCTATGCTATAACGTCAACCGGTAGTAAACAAAAACTCGTAAGCACGTAGAAAATAACCTATCTGAGTTTATAATAAAAAAAAAACATGATTTCTAATAAATAACACGAAAAATATAGTAATTATCATTATTGTATTGAACGAGAATGTAAAAACACACACTGCAACTTTATCGACTCATAGAATGATCACTTTGATGTAAGTACTCATTGAATAATATTTAAGTCTCTTCATTTATTATCAGTTTTAATAATACAAGTTTTAAGGTTATGTATGAATGACATTTAGTTGTTTACTACCAAAGAGACGTCACAATCATGGCGGATGTGGCGAACAGCGTGTTTAGTGTTTAAAAAGTATAGAAATGAAATGAAAGTTTATTTGCATGAAACATGGTTTGTTACAGCTGGTAAACAATATTAAAAAGTTCCATATGTTTCGCCCTTGTAAGAGCATACAAAATACTAATAAAATATCTAAAAATTCAAATAAATTGAGTTACAGTTGCATTCCAAATGTCATAATAACTATACATTATATTACACATAATAATCATATAATACATGTCAATTTTTTTAAGTCAATAGCCATTTCTTCATTATGTCATCAAAATTACAAATTATTAAATCATAATAAAAATTCATTTGTACTTTAAAAACATTTACTTATTAACCAGTCCCGTAACTTTTTTGCCATTAATTTTATAGGTCCGTGCTTGAATTTTTGTACCGATTGTACTTTTTTCATTTACTAACACTAGAATAAGATTTCGTCTGTTACTAACACTTTTATATGGATTTAAAGTCTGAAATAAATGTTTATTATTATTATTATTGAATTGATTTGGAATTCTATTGTATACCTTAATACACATGTTATAAGAGCTTTTCTGGTACACTGAGGTTTTTGGTGCAAAGTCCAAAACAAATCTATCACCATCTCTAGTGTTTCGGGGGTATATATCTTTGGCCTAAAACTTCTTTTTTAAAATTAAATTTCTACATTAATCTTCTGCTTTTATGAAGTGAAATCGATATATTTAGGTTACTTAGACCAAATACTTTAAGAAATAAACATTTATTTAATACAATTCGAATTCGACATGAGTCAACTAGCCTATTCATCGATATATATGTACTACGTACAAGATGCGTTCCGAACATCGACTAAACTGTACTGCATGCATGCAGTACACACTTCTACACATTGTATGGATGGCAGTACAGTTTAGTCGAACAAAGTCGATGTTCGATAATTGCATATCATTCACTATCTATCTATACTGTCTGTGTATCTATCATTGAAGACAGAGAAGACAGTATTATTAGTACTTATTTAAATTTAAGTCTGCTAACGCGGAACATTTAATTGATTCGGGTCCTAATCACTGGATTGATTTCCATAATCCACAAATTATCTCGACAGAACGCCACTACATACAAAGATTGGTCAGAGAAACGATTGAAATAACCAAACACAAAAAAATTCAATCGTAAGGATGGGTTTAAATTGTCAAGTATCTGGAATCCAGCGGTTCGTATGTGCAAAAACCGCAAAAATTAAAAAACTGTAGTTCCGCCATCTGATACTGTGAGTATAGTGGTTGTATCATGATTGGGGAGCGCAGTATAGGACGACGTTAGAGCGTAGACCGATATGTCTGCCAATAAAATCTACCCGCAATTACTTCAGTTACTCCGTGATCATGGCGCTTGCAACAGTGCCGAAATATCGGAGACTCATAAAAAACGAGGTACATGGTAACAATCCCGTTAACAGCTATAATGTGAATAAGTTTCATTGGCGATAAAAGACTGAAAAAATGTATATAGTTGTGACTGAGACTTTGTTGCTAAATTATATAAATACCGTTACAAGTTTTAAACATTTGAAAAAATAATTTTAAATTATAATTATATTTTATTTTTTAAGCGTGTAAGTGCTACATGTTTAAATCTAATGAAAATTTTTCTAGGAAAAGTTCCACGCTGACCAGGCAGCAGACGGGACTCAAACCCGCGCTCACCTTTGTCAAAGACAAAACTACACTAAGCTAAAGTGTCACAGAAATCGTATCTGGTCTGATACAATTAATCGTACTGCTGGTTTTCCACGGCGAAAGTACGAAGCAGCATGAAGTAGGAAAACGATGTCTTTAGGATCTGTGAAAACAAACACCATAATCATTACTTATATTTACACATGAAGGTACAAATTTTGTACCACATTTAAGCTCACTTCGCGCTCGGAGCACTGTTTGCATAATAATTAAAGTTTATAAAGAAGGAGTGCAGACGACTACCTTAATATTTTTGCAACAACGACTTTTGCACACTAATAAATAATATTTTCGATAACTTTAAATAAGTACGGAAAAGAATTACTATTTAACTATATAATGCCTTTTAATAATGTATTTTGGTTATTATATTTTATTTTTTAATGTTCATTGTAAGTGTAGTAGTTATTAGATAATAGTATATTTGTTAATTATATTAACATATAAACTTCATATGTAAAGACCTAATAATAATAAATAAATGTATAAGTAAAGCAAACGACTTTTGCACACAAAATAATTATTTCCGATAACCTTATAAAAACTGGTGAGATATTATTCTATATTTGATAACCGGGTTATGATCTCAAGTTATGTTGCAAAAAAAAACAATTTTTCTAGAAATACAATACGACCTAGACTAGAGTATTAGGCGAAATCGAACCAGAATTCGAACTATGCAGGTGAGTGCACTACCGTGATCTTCATAGAATTATCTCATTTCGTTCCGTATGTAGCTACGGCTTATTTAGAGTGATACCGGGGCCACGTTGATATTGTCCCAGAAAATGTATTTCTGACTGACCATAGATCAACAAAGCTCACACAAATACTGACCCACAAAGCCGTTTTGACACTCACCGCAATGGATATTTTCCATAAAATTCCTAATGATATAGATGTTAATCAATATGTCTCTGAAACACAACTCACAGCAGCCATTGTTTGCACTCCAACGGAAACTATGCCCATGGCCTTGAATTCCATCGGATTTTGCGCGTTGAGCAGGAACACAGCAACCATCTTCCTGTTGCTGGCGGACATCCTCTCCCATGGAACGCTGTACACAGCGTTCATCACCTTCTCGGACTAGTAACAATATTCTCTTTAACAACGGTCGAAAATTAAAGGGTCTATGAGACCTTAACTTAACGCTTAAGCTTAACATGTGTCTATCTGTGTATACCGTCTGATCTAAATTATTTTGGATGTATTTGTTTCTTAGGTTTTCACGCACATCACTCATTAAATAAAACTAGTTTTATGGGTTAATGCACGAAAACTTTATTATTTATTGACGTTTCGTAGTCTTTACAGGCAACGTCAATAAATAAATAAAGTTTTCGTGCATTAACCCGTAAAAACTAGTTTTATTTTCGATGTGATTTTTTGTTATATTAAAGCTGATGTAATCTATGATAATGTGTTTTGCTATAGCATATAGAAAACTTTTTGAGAGATTTAAGAGTCATTAGCTCATTTAATATTTGGGAAATGTGTCTGCTTTCAAAGACCAGATTTTTTTACATTTTACTACACACCTACGTTAGTGCCTTTTGTCACGGTAATATTATCTATACAGTATTGTGACTCGGCCCTGTCGTTGAAATAAATGCCTACGGCGGCCGAGCGGGGCGTGGACAAGCGGTAGGGCTGTCCGCCTACAGTATTTTAATTTATCTACTATTTTGATGTTTTTTTTTCAGTTTTGTGATTGTAAATATTCTATTTTATATGTAAAAAAAATTGTTGTGAATGAATTAGGAAGTGTTCAATAAAAAAACATGTTATTTTTAGGTAATATTTAATAAAAAAAATATAGATTTGAGACAGAAAATTATTTACGCCTCGACTGAGACGTACGAAAAGCTTTATTATTAAAGGACAATAGCAAAACACACCCAGCTCCACCAACATTGTAATTAGTACGAATCGATAGATCTTTGAAAAACTAGCCTTTTTTATTATGACACCGGAAAAAAAAATCCTGGGAGTCAAAAGATATGACACCGTAAAAATATCCCGGTACCTAGTCAAAAGATATGACACATGGGCATATTTAGGTAGCTAAATAAATTAATTTTATAGTATCTTTATTTTATATTATTAGAAACCATAATAATATGCTATATCGTAGTAAACAACCAGATATACGACAAACTCTGCCGATCCATCCAGCGCTTGCACTTACTGAGCCACCTCAAAGCGGTTAACGGGGGTTGAAGGACTTGCAGTTGCAAATAGTGGACTCGTCTTACTTCGTTGTGATTATGCGCTCGCTGTCACTTAATTGATTTTCATTTAACACGCTTGGGACATTGGAACACAATTATCGGTTTTGTCAAACCCTTAAACCTTGTGAAGAACTCCCATAATACCTGAGCCCCCTATGTAGTGTCGAACTAACTAAATTAATTCCCTTGTTTCATTAATGTTCGTTCGTCATAGTACTTGTACCTATTTAACTTTAAATAACTAAAGACTCCCGGGATAGAAATTGATACGCATTGGCACAAATGATCATGACTATAACATCTTTCAAAAAAATGTAGTTATAGCCATGGCGGACGTGGGTGCAGCATCCATACATTTTTGCCCAATGTCCTTTAATAGTATAATAAATACGCATTCGTATAAAAAGTTTAATTAAAAATACTTTAGGGAAACATTGACAAGGAGCAGTAAAGGGAATATCTTTAACTTGATTATATATACCTGCAGCTACTTTACAATTGATATGTTTTTTTTAAATGATGTCCGGAATATTTCCTCCATTTTTTCTACATATTTCATGAAATCATTACTAGGTACTATTAAAAAAGTTTGTATATTAACCTTACTATAGTGTAGGTATCTACTTAATTCAATCAAATATTCACAATAAAAAATCGCACGTTTAAGCACGGCTAACTGCATAAAAAACAATTCACACCGTTCGGTCGTCGCTGCGGCGTATTCGCGACTGGGTGCCCACCGAGAGTCCCGCGAACTCGAGTGGCGTAGGTATGACACGCTTTCCGACCGTTTGTATGAAGATAGAATACTGTATAGAAAAATATTACCGTGCTTTTGTTCCGCATTCTTGATGCTACAGCATTAAATAGTTCGCAAGCTGCACCCGTGGGCTCATAAAATCACATTACTGACATGAATTGCAAAAGGGAGTTTCTTGTACTTTTTTACCTTAGCCCTAATTGTAATAAGTGCATTTTAGTAGATAATAACAAATCCTAAGTCCATGACAGATTAAGTTATCCGAAACTCTCAGATCTTTTCAACTTACTCTGAGTTTCCCATATTACTGCTCTACTTATGGGAATTGGACAACGTGTGGTAACTTGATGTATTGTTGACTTTTACACAACACAAATAAAAGCACACCTTAGATGTCACGAGTTCCACAACGACGGACATTTGTATCAACTGCTGCATTACCATGAAAGTGAGACATCCGTACTTAGAAAGAGAAGAGGCATCCTGAAAAATATTTAAACAGTTATGTTACAGACGTTTCTATCATTTAGATTTAGAGACTAGTTTTCTTTTGTCTCCAATAACTAAACTTTGTTAAAATTTAATTATTTGTAATATAATTCTACTACATGAGTGCAACGTATGATCAACTCTTGAATTGGGTAATATTGACATACCTTTTAAAGCATGTGCACTAACATTATTCATAGACGTAATAAATCCAAATTATTAACAAACCAATTCCGAGCACGCGAATAGTAAAATGCAGAGACTGACTTGATGGAACAAGTAGAGCGCACAATACGAGGAACCGAAAGTCACCGCGTACTTGTCCAGGAACCTGAAGGAACATTAATAATACATAATCATAAATATTATTATTATTTTAATTACATTTTTTCAAAGAACTTACTTATTGATCATAATGTAGTGTTCAATATTTTCTATTAGTATATTTTTAATCATTTTGTCTTCCTCTGAGCTATAAAATAGAGGGTCTTCCTTCACTTCGAACTGACTGCTTGTCTTGGGAACAGGAACATTATTCAAGTTGTAAATCAATATTTTGATATGACCCCACACATGAAGCATGATTAGTGATGATAAGCAATCGAATATGAGAAGACAAATGGCACAGTCAGCAGTCAAATAAATTTGTATGATCGTCATTGGGATGTAATCGTACAATGTCTTTGAGATGGTATCAACAAAAGGAAACGCTATATTGAAAGAAGGTTCAAATGTTCCATTAACGGGCCGGTTGGAGCTCAACATCCCGGCCCTGTAATTATTCACTATTGGTGGGATATTAAACATTAACACGGTCAAAGTTATTTCTACGACTAGCATTGTTGTAAATAGCATGCAGATTGAATGGACACGATCACTTATCTGTAACAAAATGGAGTGAATAATCTCAAAAATCAGTAGCGATAAACTAAATAAATAAATAAATATTTTTAACACTCACACCAATTAGCCTAGTCCTAAAGTATCAATTCAAAATTCAAAATTCAATATCATTTATTCAGTCTAGGCTGTTACAAGCACTTGTGAATGTCGAAAAGCTACGCCATCGGTTCGCAAATCTACGGCGGGAGACCTTGTACTGAGAAGAACCGGCAAGAAACTCAGCAAGGGCTGTTTTTTTCTCCCTGTATTATATACAGAGTCGTCAATTTGAAAAATGAGTTCAATATGAGATAACCCATGAAGTCACTTTCCATTACAAATGTAAATAATAAAACAATTATGACTATAAAATAAAAAATATAAAAAACAGATTTAAAAATGAAAAAAAGTTTAGGAATGCCGTGTCCCACTGTTTAGGCATAAAAACAAATGTACCATTAAAGTTAAATACAACGATTAATAGTACCCAATGTAGCAAGAGCAGACTCATCTCCGCTGGCAGCACCCGTTCACGAGCATGACGCATGAACCAGCCATCGCTTCGCTCAACCATTTTTTAGGGAACGTAACGACCCGCCTCACACGACACCGCCGAAGAGATTTTTAAGAGAGTATGACTACCCATAACCACATATGGATACTAGATAGCAAAATAGGGAAAAAAAAATTAAGTACCAGTGTACATTACTATAAAAAACTATAAACACAACTGTAGGACACATGCATGTGGTTACCTAAACACTAGTGTCGACTCTGCCACTACCCTCCAAACCCAAAACCAAACCCAACATCAGTGCCCCCCCTTCACTCTGTATAGAGAATGATAAGGATACACCGCTGCAAAACCAAAGTTCAGGTCTAGAGAACCATGCCAGAATCCACACCACCATTAAATCTTTATCTCAGAAATAATAAATGTTCACCTAAATTTTTTGTTTCTGATTGCCGTGCCATACAGTATAAATACAATTACAAATAAAATTTAACTTAAATAATTAATTATCATTATAATAATAATAAAGTAGTATAGAGCAGACTCATCTCCGCTGGCAGCACCCGTTCACGAGCATGACGCATGAACCAGCCATCGTTTCGCTCAACCATATTGTAGGGAACGCAACGACCCGCCTCACACGACACCGCCGAAGAGATTTTTAAGAGAGCATGACTACCCATAACCACTCAAACCAAGCAAAATAGTTACTTAGAATTCAGGTAATTTATCTGTACGACACTGCAAACAAATACAAAACAAATTTACAGTTACAGCCATGCAGTTTTGTCATTTAAGTATTCTTTAATAGTATAATAGCCTTTCTTAAGTAAACAATTTTTAATGTGACACTTGAACTCATTTATGGGTAACTCAAGAATGGCATCAGGAATTTTATTATAAAAATGTATATCTTGACCCATAAAAGATCGGTAAACCTTCTGTAACCTGTAGGGTGGCAATGCAAGCTTATTTCTATTCCTTGTGTTAAAATTATGCACGTTACTGTTTTTGGTATACAAATTGATATTATTTTTCACGAGGAGTATACAATTGTAAATGAATTGAGAAGCAACAGTCAAAATGCCGATTTCTTTAAATTTTTCTCTAAGAGATGTTCGGCTACTCAATTGATAAATAGATCTCACAGCTCTTTTTTGTAGAATGAATATACTTTCAATATCAGCTGCTGTTCCCCAGAGTATAATGCCGTATGATAAGATACTATGAAAGTAACTAAAATATACAGTCCTGGCAGTTTCTGTATCAGTAAGTTGTCTTATCTTTCTTATGGCATAAGCTGCTGAACTAAGTTTACCAGCCAAAAGCGTAATGTGATGATTCCATTGCAGTTTTGAGTCTATAGTTATACCCAAGAATGTAGTTGAGTCTACTAAATCTAATTTATTATTATTTAATTTAATTTCAATATGTTCGACTTTTACATTAGGTAAAGAAAATTTAATACACTTGGTTTTATTAGCATTTAGCTTTAGATTATTAACATTAAACCATTGCAAAACTTGCGAGAGAGCATTATTAACATCGTCATAGTTGTTCTTGCGCCTGTCAACGTTAAATAATAAAGATGTGTCATCAGCAAATAATACTATCTCACACAAATTTTCTACAAAAAATGGCAAATCATTTATATATACTAGAAACAGAAAGGGACCCAAAATTGAACCCTGGGGAACGCCCATTTCCACATGAGATCCAGATGATCTAACACCATTTACCTCTACAGTTTGAATTCTGGAACTGAGATACGACTGTATTAATTTATATGCAGTACCTTTGACTCCATAATGACTTAATTTCAATAACAGCGTGTGATGATCAACGCAATCAAAAGCTTTGGATAAGTCACAGAACACTCCAAGAACATTCTGCGACCTCTCCCAAGCCTCCAATATACTCCTTACAAGTGCAACACCCGCGTCAGTAGTAGATCTACCTCTGGTAAAACCAAATTGTTTCCTATGCAAAAGTTTATTTAGGTTGAAATGAGGCATTAATTGTTCCAGAATAATTTTCTCAAATATTTTACTTAGAACCGGTAATATTGATATAGGCCTATAATTTCCAGGTTCACTTCTATTTCCTGATTTAAAAAGAGGTATAACTTTACTGTATTTCATCAAATCCGGAAATATGCCTTGATCAATACAGTTATTAAATATATCAACTAGATAAGGGGCAATAACGGGTATTATACTTTTAATAACTTTTAATAACTACTATCTACTGCAAGGCTTATGTTATGGGATACTACGGTAACGGATAGAATACATATACTGTACAATATATATTTATATAGAAATACATATTAAACATCCATAACTGGAGTACAAATGCTTGTATTCATCACACAAACATCTGCCCCCACCGGGATTTAAACATTCTTGAGTCGGCGACACCATGAAACCAGACATACAAACCACTCAGCCACGGAGTTCGTCGATAGAAATAATGTTATAGGTTCAACATTTTTCGAATAAGTACCTCCTTGTAATATTTAGATTTGTGTTGGTGGAGTAATAGATGAAGTTCAGTAACAAACTGTTTCAATAGTTGCTGGAACTTTGGTCTCCACGTTACAGTAGCACGATACTGAAATGCAAAAACAAGCACATATATGAAATGAATGCGCGAATGAAAGTTTAATCGTATTTGACTGATTTTAATAAAGTTAAGGGAGAAAATGGAGCAGAATTGATAAAGTAATTTGGATTACGATGATGTGGTAACGATAGTTCGTTAATTGAATTGACAGAGATTTTCTTAAGTTTCAATGTCAGAAAATTGTCTTGGAGTCAATAGGACACCAAATTTAGGTAAACTTATTGGACGTAACAGAAGGAATCAATAGATAAGATCGAGACATTGTCATCAGAATTCTGCCTTGCAGCGCACCATTCCCTTTGTGGCAATCACTATTCTTTACACCATTTACGTGCGATGTTAGAGGTTGCTGCGAAAAAAGGTGGTTTTCATCTAACATCTATTTATGTTAATGTCTGTTTTTCTGCTACATAATCTGCAAATTCATACTACAACAGCTGTCGACTTTCCTGGTTTGAAATCGAATTATTCAGGTGCCAGTGTGGATATAGATTTAAGGAAACTCATCAGATGTCCAAATATTTTGGATGATGCAGGTAATATGTATTAGTATTTTACTGTATTAAATCCGCAAAAATCGCTATAGAAACTTTGCTAAAGATAAATAAATAGGTCGACTATTATCATCGGGTATTTACGAAATAACAGAAGTACACAACGTGTGATTCGAGAAGTAATAAAAAGCTGTTACACCTAACACTGTTTCTCCATTTCATCTTTCTAGTTTATTTAGCAGGCCAGAAACAGAAACAGTGTTGAAAACTTTAGCAAAATCTATAGGCACAATATTTCTATTAACATGTATTTTTCTTGCTACATGATGTGCCGATTTAAAGACTACACCACCTGTCGACTTTCCCGGTTTGAAACTAAATTATTTAGGTGCCAGTGTGGATATTGCTTTTAGGCAACTCATCAGATGTTCAAATATTTTGGATGATGCAGGTAATATGTATTTTACTGTATCAAATCCGCAAAAATCGCTATAGAAAGTTTGCTAAAGATAAATAAATAGGTCGACTATTATCATCGGGTATGTCTTTCTTCCCGATTTTTCAGAAGAAAATAAAACACTCACCGTACCCACGCAGTTTAGGAATATTGTGATGTAGCACTGTGCAAGTTCGATGAAACCCACTACCCCAATGCTGGTTATGAGAAACCAAGCGCAAACGTAAAATGTGAGCGTCCACGTGACAAATAAAAACTTGCGGCCCCTGAATGGGTAAGGGGACACGTTCTCCCCGAACACTGCGTAGGGCCAGGTGTCCAGGTAGTGCATCAGAGAGCGCACCTTCATCATGTACCACAGCTGCGTCGGGGACTCCCCACCACTGTTGATGTATTGTTTCTTATAAATGTTACAGTTTCTTACGGAGTGTTATTTTCTGATCATGACTTTGAAAGGAGACAGTTCAAAGTATGGAGGGTGGTAGTGAGTCTCCGCAGACTCCAAATTGCTAATATATAATAAATAGTGCACTAAATTTATTGTTAATCGTTTCACAAAAAACTAGAATTTATTTTATCCTCTTTTTAGGGTTCCGTTAGTCCTGTCAAGGAAACCTTATAGTTTCGTCATTTCCGTCTGTCTGTCAGTAGAGATTCGTTTGCGAAATATTGAACTTTAAAGTGCTAATGTTTGTTCGAGTAGGGCGTCCCCCTCCCTCTAAAGTATTTTCTTGAAAATCCTAGAATAATGCTTTTCATGAACTTCTAATGAAAATTATATCAGATAGATTTATTACTTTGAGTAATTTACTTTACTTATGAGTAATAGTCGTTCAACTAAGGTTATAGAAAATTTCTTACCTACTGAAAATTCCTTGAAAGAAAACATTAATGTGACATATATGAAGTTATGAAAAGTGACATAGATGAAGTTATGGTAGCGTATAATCTTGCCTTGAAAAACAAAATCTAAAAAAAACTATTTATAATCCACAATAAAATATCATTACTTTCCCAAAGCTACCACGAGTACCTACGGCTCGAATTCTGAATCGCGCTATCATTACGTTTTTATAAAGAACTAGTTGACCCCTCGGACTACTTACACTATACAATAAAAGATCATTAGCAAACTGCAAGACTTTAAATTCAAGATTTACATAGGTCATTGTTTGTGCCGTATTTAAATTATACAGCATGGGAGACAGACAAGCTCCCTGCATTAATCCTTTACAAAATTTACTAGGTCCATGAATAATAGTATTATATTTTACATACGGAGTTCGATCATTCAGAAAATTATAAATCCATTGTATTCATTTAAATCATACAACACTTGAAATAGGTAATCTATATCAACATTGTCATATGCACCCTGAACGTCAAGAAACGCACACTGCCTGGGATCGAGCATATAACAATTTTTCATGTCAAATATATAGCTAACAAAGCTCTTAGACGAACTACGTCCTTTACGGAAGCCAAATTGATTATAAGGTAAGATACTATTTGATTCTATGAAAAGATCTAATCTTGCTTTGAGCATTCACTCAAAGAGCTTGCCCACACAAGAAGACAATGAAATAGGTCTGTATGATTTGTGATCACCTGTTGGTTTGTCTGGATTTAATTTTATAATGATACACACAGTTTTCCATGATTCGGGAACTGCCTGATTTTCCCATAGTGAACTTTATGTATATATTTAATAGTACGATTTTTGCTGTTATGTATAATTTCTTTAACGGTTATACATTAGGAATATTATCTAGGCCTGGGGCTGTATCTTTTTTTTTTTTTTTTACACTTACACCAATTAGCCTAGCCCCAAAGTAAGCACTGTGAGGCTTGTGTTATGGGATGCTAGAGTAACGGATAGAATACATATACAGTACACATATAAGTATATTTATATCGAAATACATATGAAACATCCATGACTGGAGTACAAATGCTCATATTCATCACACAAACATCTGCCCCCACCGGGACTCGAACCCGGGACCTCTCGAGTCGGCGACACCATGAAACCCGGCGTACAAACCACTCGACCACGGAGGTCGTCCAAAATCTTTTCTAGATCTAAGGGCTAAAATAAGCTCATTTAAGTCAAATGCTTTCAATAAATAACTATTGACCGTATTAAGGTTGAAACTATTTTTGTAAAAAAGAAAATCGTTTTATCAGATCTATTTGCATTCTCTGGTTCAGAAAACTTTTAAATAAACCGTGGAATCTAATCATATTTTTTTGAATAAACTCTATAACACTATTTACTGCTCACTTGAATCGTCACATATCTATACTAATACAAATATTATAAAGCTACACAGTTTGTTTGTTTGTTTGAACGCGCTAATCTCTGGAACTACTGGTCCGATTTGAATGATTCTTTCAGTGTTGGGTAGTCCATTTATCGAGGAAGGCTATAGGCTATATTTTTTTTTTTAAATTAGGGATCCGTAATGAAATTGCTATTTTGTAACACAAGGTGTAAAATCGAAAACCTATTTCTGCGTGCGCTGCAAAAACTATTGATAATAGAACAAAATGATGTACTACGGGTTTGTAGATCCTATTAAGACCTACAAAAAAGTCCGCGAGAACTATATATCTAGCTATCATGGTTTAATCACAATAACCGATTTTGTGTTCAAAATAATTATTAAATCGTCTGAAGAAAAAAGACTACGTTAAATATGTATCGTAATATTAATCTTTATCCAAATTAAGCATTATGTTATCAAGAGTATTTATGTAGAAGTAAAATACTTTTTGTTTCATTTCAATCGGATATTTCGTTTAAAAGTTATCACGTGTGTAAGATGTTAAGAGTTGGTACCTATTAATGCGTTATGGGCCGTAGAGTTTTTTATCAACATAAAATCCTGTAATAATCTTTTTCGAAATATATTTGTTGATGATTGTAAGTATAAGATCTTTGAAGAGTAATCGAGTGAGAATAAACGAGAAAAACGCGGGTGAAACCGCGGGACACGGCTAGTATTTCCATATTTGTGAAACAGGAGTGTACCTATTAAAGGATTCACATAAGCTGATGTAATGTTACTTACATTACATCAGCTTATCTATCTAATGTCATATTACTTCTGTATCTTTTCAGGGCATCTCTAGAGTTTCTAACAGCATCTGCACACTTACTGTTCCACCAGGGGGCTCAGCTACGACTCAAACAGCTGCTTTTTTATTTTTGGAAATAGGTACGCATTCTTTCTTTAATTTATCTATCAACCAATAGAAGTGGTCATAGGACTTTAAAGGGGTTTCTTTGTTCAATTCAAAATTTTCAAAATACTCTTTAAAGAAAAACTTTGGCCAATCTGCTTTGTGAAAAATATGCCTCTCATTTGTATCACCTACTTGGTAAACCAACGGAGAAATATTTATGTCTATGAATGTTGGGTAATGGATGCTACCTAGGGGGTCATCGCCCACTCACCACTGATTTAGTACTTTAGTACTTTGACAGCCAAAAGCAATATGCGCATTTAAACCTCCTGAAACTGGGCATAGTTTAGGTATAATATTCATTATTTTTTTAACTTATTAATATTGAATCTTATTTCATTTCCAGGAGGGCACTACGAGCCTAAAATAGATATGAGACCCCTATCAGTGAAAAGGCATAGAATAGTGATTTGGCCGAACTTTAATGTGTCTTTTAATAAGATGCCTACACCACCACGTCTTTAGCATTATTACAGATAAAATTGTAACCCAAAAATCTTATTGAAGCTGTCTTTTTTAGCCAAGTCTTATTTAACAACAATACATCAATGTCATGATCTTGTAGGAAACTGATTACCAAGGGTCTTTTACTTATTATACTCTGAACATTATGCTGAACAATTTTTAAAGATTTCATTGTGACTTCTTTTAGGACTTCCAGTGTTTAAGAAAAACTTATTCAATATTTTTTTGTTGTTTTAATTGTATTTGTATTACCCAAAGCCACTAGTAAATAATAATAAAATACATATTTGTTTCTTAGGTTTTCACGCACATCACTCATAAAATAAAAATAGTTTTAACGGATTAATGCACGAAACTTTATTTATTTATTGACGTTTCACAGTTTTTTCAGGCTGCTTCGTCGAGAAGGTAGCTCGACAAAATTAAATAAATAAAGTTTCGTGCATTAACCCGTTAAAACTAGTTTTATTTAATAAAATACATAATTCAAGCACGAGCAAAACTATAGTCTGTCTACACTTCAGCTCTACACCGAAGCGAAGCGAGGGCCGGCTATTAAGGCTACCATTCACAGGCGCGCCCATCCGCCGGATTTGTCGCTGGCGACAAGTCCGCGGACAAATCCGCGTGTGAATGTGGTGAGCGCGGCTCGCGGCTCGCGTCTCTTGACGGCCAGCGGCGCGCCGCACCCCAGCCGCGCCGTAAAAGTCCGTACGTGTGTGTGCTTTCACAGATTTATCGGTGAACTTGTCAGTCATTTGTAGTGCGTGCACGCAGAACCACCTCTAAACTTGTTAATTCTGTATTACATACATATATACTTTTTTGACGTTTATGCGATAGTGTTTTAAGTCAAAAAGTTGAACATAATACGCATTTAAGTTGATATCAAGTTAATATCATTTTAAAGAGTTGATCATAATACGCTTAATTTGATGTCATTTTAATATCGCATTTTTCGGAGAGCATAATACGTAATGTGAAATTGACATCAAAACAATATCACAATTAGCGAACAAAAAGAGCTAATTGTATCTCTTCTACAAGGGGTTTATCTCTTCTACGCATGTCCTCGGCATGAGCACGTTCTAAATAGTCCATTACTAACACGAAACGAGCCATTTTACTCTTTTTTATTAAAAAATAAAGGAATTCGATACAGAAAAACCACCTCCTAACTTGTTAAGTCTGTATCACATTTTTGACGTTTATTGCGATACTGTTTTATGTCAAAAAGTTGAACGTAATACGTATTTAAGTTGATATCATTTTAAAGTTGATGTCATTTTGATATCGCATTTTTCGGAGAGCATATTGCGTAATGTGAAATTGACATCAAAACAATATCACAATTAGCAAGCATAATTGGCCTGCAGTTGTGTCCTTTGTATCACGAACGAGTAAACGAGCATAATAACATGTCGTTCGGCGATCATAAAGAGTTTTGGCAAGAATTTATCCTGCTGTTTAAAGAGAAAACTAAAGAGAAACAGGTGGTTTACAGGACTGAATGCATTGCAGCAATTTTAAATGAGTATATTTTGTTCGTTGTTTCAGCCATTCCTTTGTTCAGACGCTCTTTTTCTTTTTATTCTCCGTTAAAAGTATTGCACCGACTACTAAAGCGACTTTTGTGCGTTTGGAAAGCACCGGTGGCATGGTAGGGTAGGGAAGGACGATACGCGCGAGGCTCACCAAAGTACACAAGCGACTGGACTGCAACTCGGCGCTCGTGTAGTGTGTGGGCAATGACGGATTTGTCCACAAATGGGTACGGCTCGGGGTTCGGCTCGCGGTGCGTGTAGTGAATGGTGGGCTTTAGTCAATAATAAATTGGTATAATAAGTGCACGACGATTTCAGGAAAAATATACATGACTGGATTGATTGACATTTGCCATAGTGAATAAGTTGACGTTATAAGCTGGCTGCCATACACAAAATTTATAAAATTACTTATGACAGCGTGGCCTTCATCTCATAAAATTGTTAAATTTTTGAATATGATTAAAAATTAATCGGAGATAAATCTTTATATGTTACAATATAAAACAAGCTTTCAAATGATATATGTTTCGCCGCTGCTGGAAACCGACTACCACTTTTGTACCATCTCCTTTCATTTTGTACCGTGTATGTGTGTGTGTGTATGTCGTGGCCATATCGTAGATATACTTCATGAAATGTTCGAGAATTTCATGAAATGGTCACATTTCATGATGTGGCCAACTTAATTTGACCAGATCATTAAATCGTCAACATTTAACGATTTGGTCATCCACATTTGGCCGGATCGTATAATTAGGATGTCCATAAAATATTTATTAAAAATCCAGAATATGTAAGAACTTGTTTATTATTATTTAAGTCTGAATGACACAAACTAATTTAATCAAATTTTTGTAACAAAATAAACAAATTAAAGATTTTTTTTCCTAAATTAAACATCAAACATCTCAAGAACTTACACATTTATATTAAGAAAACTATCAAATATTTAGAAATAATAAGGTACTTTGGTACATATCACAATAGTAGACTTAACTGTTCTTCCCGGGCCCAAACGTTAGGGTACTTCACACTAGGTTAGGTTAGGTTAGTGTTGTGACCTTGACGCGCGAGCCGAGCGAGTAAAGCAAGCGTGCCGCGGCAGCGGCCGGTGAAGCGCCAGAAAAAAAACTCTATAACTTTTCTTCAAAAAAAAATCAAATATCACCTCTTGGGCCCTGGAAGTACAGTTTTACAGTATATCTTTGTACGGCATTGATTCTCATCCGCACTTTGTACCTCAACCGCAGTTTCCAAAATGTCATATTTTGACAGCCAGTAATAGTCCATAGATTTCTTTTGCGTAGTCACCCTACTCTCCTTAAGTTATTTCGTCGAAACCCCCTTTGTTAACTTTCTTCCTCATTAAATAACGAATTATGCACTTTTTCACTGCGAGAAACAACATTGTCGGCAGCGGCTGCCTTATATAAATATATAAACAAAGCGCTTGCAACGCCTCTACCGGTAATTAATGTAACTACTTTATAATATGATCATATAATTTTTGCCATTTCATGAAGTAGCCACGCGTTTAGTTGGCCATATCGTGAAACGATTTCTCATCATTGATCTGCCCAAACCACATCATGATGTGGCCAATAGATAGTGAAACGTTTCATTTTTGAGCATTTCATGAAGTGATCAAATCTACGATATGGCCACGACATATATACCAACTAGTGTTACGACCGTATCTTCGTGTTCCAAACGAAAACAATTTTAAAAATACTCTTGCACCTTTTTTGATCACAAAGCCTAAGCAGCTTTGACAGTGTTGAAAAATATTAAGATTCGTGCATACGGACTGTATAAACGTATACCGTCAAGCGTATTTTACGTTGGATAGATTTTCAGTAAAATTGACCGCTCAAACCAAGTACAGCGCTTGTGAGAATAAGCTTCACTTCAGAGGAGACTGCACTAAATAACATTACTTCAAAAGAGAAAAAAAAACAGTCCGATTTCTACTTCAACTCAATATAAAATTTTAAATTATTAAAACTACATCAACGGGTTATTAGCGCGTAAGTAATTAATAATTTATATAATATTCTAATTTATTCTTAAATTTTTTAGGATCCCTTTTAATTCAAGATTCGCAGTCATAGACTGACTTAATTCCTTACTTACTTTTCAATCTTCTTATTGAACATGGTATAACAAGATAAGACAAAAATTCATAAGCGATAAAAGAGACAATTTCACCCTTTTTATACTGAATCACTGGCAGGTTTAATTAAAAGCATAGTTCATTAAATATTTTTTTTAATTGCAAGAGTGTTAGGTACATTTTGCATATCGATAAAAATACAGGTTTTCATACGCCATCATATATATATATTATGTGTCACGTGTTTTTGGAGTTTACTCCTTAAGAATCGATTTGCATATATAAGGGGCCCGGTATGAGAAAAATGTGAGGAGGAAAATCTATCGATGAATAACCTCGTTACGTTTTTGGTGCGCATCCTATGTCGCGCAACTTTGACAAACAAAGATGACGGATTGACATTAATAAAAATTTTAAAATCTGAACTGATTTTAGATATTGTTTCTGATAGAGCAATGGGGACAACGAGGTATGGTACAACCATTGATGCGGTATTTTCAAGATTCGTGAACCACGTATCTACGAACGTCCATGTGTCTTATTTTAGTTACCATAAACCACTTGTCACTGTAATTAATAATGCAGACAACGTTGATATAATTAATACTTAAAAAAATGATAATGGTCTGATAATAATAATTACATAATTTATCAACATTCCTAATGATATATTTATGCACATCTGAAATTGACTATTGTAAAAAGTTTAATGTAAATTATTTCGTCGATTAGTTATAATAAATGTATATGAAATGAATAAATATATATTTATATATGTATATTATTTTCATTAATTTGTTAATTTACCCTTTCATACAGTATCAATCTTTTTTAAGTTAAATAAACTCTTTTTGCGTCTGGTTAGACTATCGAACTTAAGGAGTAACTCCAGTCGTGCGTCGGAGCTGACACACACATTTTTTTTTGACGTGACAACGTCTTAAATTAGGTTGCGGCTGGGAGTCACTTATGAAAAAGTGTAACGCTCGGTAACGTTACGATGAGTCTCTCGTGTTAAGTTTAAGTTTACATGTACAATGTTTTAGTAAACAAAATATATTTCTATAGTTAAAATTTGTGCAATTCTTATTTTCATTCAATTCCTTGTTCCTATTGTGCAATTTAATTATATTCATATCAATAAATATTCTACCGAGAAAAAGACGTTGTCACGTAAAATCTTCGCCCGTAAAACCGACTTTACAGGCAACCATTTTTTTCTCTCTCCTCGGGTTGGTTTCTTCATTACTGAGGGCCGGAGGGTCGTGATTCCCCACCGAACCCTAATACAAAGAAACCGATGTCAGTCTGCCTGTCAACGGGATTTATCTCATGATTTATAATAGACAATTGAAATTTTCACAGAACATACATTTTTTTTACATCCTCAACGAAGGCACTTCACTACATAGTATAAAACAAAGTCGCTTTCTCTGTCCCTATGTCCCTTTGTATGCTTAAATCTTTGAAACTACGCAACGGATTTTGATGCGGTTTTTTTTAATAGATAGAGTGATTCAAGAGGAAGGTTTATATGTATAATACATGCATAATATAGTAGAGAAACACTGATAATTTTAGAGGTTTTTAATATAAGGTCGTAAATAAACACATTTTACATTGCAAACGCTGGCTGAACCCAACGAGATAGATCAAAATAATGTACTACAGTATTGTACACCTTAAAAAGGTCTATGCCTATCTTTTTGGTATAACCCACAATAACCATTTTTTAATTACTTATTACGAGAAAATAATGGCGTATTTACGAACAAGCGATTTTAAGCATTAATCCTTATCCAATTAAGTACCTTAAATACATTGTGCGTGTAATATAGATCAATATAACCCTCTACAGCATGTAATTGAAATGAATATTTTCGAAGATATTACAGATTTAAAATGCAGGAACATACCGGTTCGGGCAGTACTGGCCGGGGGGCCGGCGGCGGCGCGTGTCTTTAGTAATTAGGTATTTAAAGAAAATCATTGTGTTTAATAGAAACCTGAGAACAAAAATATAATCTAAACTACAGCTCTACACTGAAGCGAAGCGAGGGCGGGCCACTAGTAAATATTAAAATCAAATCATGAATCGAAGCATGGAGGAGCTCGAGATAAGTATTAGATATTTAAATTATTTCTGGCTTTGGATCCAAATCTTTCACTGTTACTGCCATACGCCTGTGGAATGCTCTACCACTCGACATTCGTAGCTCTAACAATAAGATGGAGTTCAAAAAACTAGTGCGTGAACACTTCCTGACCTGACTACGCAATCTCTTCTTTTTTGTTATTATTTATAGTTTGTATCTATTTATATATTATATTTATTGTATTTTTTGTATGTATATATTTATTTATGTATTTTATGTAGGTGTATCAAATTAAGTATAAAAATATTAATATATTTTTATCACTGTTATTTTCTAAATGTTTTATTATAAAGCATTTTTGCCCTATCGCCATACCATTTGTCTCTAACACTCGTTCAGGTTGACTGGTAGAGACCGCCGTTTGCATATGTATGGCAATGAAGTTTAAATAAATAAAATTATGTAACTCAAACAGTTACCTAGTTGTGATATATTTTGATTCATATTTTGTAAAGCCTTTTCTTTGTCTTTTAACTTACTTTTTTGTGAAAATCAGATAAAAATGCAACATGATTTGCATGTTTTAATTAATAAAAGTTATCACGAATATTGAGTATATCATTAGGTAAATGTTAAATATATTATAATTTATTTGATGCATTAATTATGTCATTATATTTTTTGTTAGAAATTTTCAGTTTGATATTAGTTATTAAACCAAAACGACAAAAAATATAAGTTGACTAATAGGTCTAAAATGTAATTTAATTAATAGTGATTTTATTTTGTTTAAAACAATATTAATATTATTTTGTATTTTTTAAATGCTTGTTGGATGGGCGAGCGCGATAGGCGGTTGGCCACGTGGTTCATCTTGATCCGCCATCTTGGGTATTCAATGATATTTCCCGAAAATAAAACTGTAGTCTTGTGACCAAGCGAACGTTTAATTTGAATCTTCTAAGCACTTTACAAAATCAGTTATGATTGTCAAGGTACAGACGGATTGCTTTGTGAAGCATGGAGAGTTCTGTACTAACGTCCTTCACTATCGCAGCTCACGTCTGAATGCCCCTTCCAATGAAGTATAGACCCATAAAAACTACTCTTTGCATAGACCACTCCCAAGTGATGACAGCTGTCACTGTCATTACTTGACGTTTCACAAGGCAATGGTACACTGACTGATGACAGTTGTTGTCGGTTTTACGTTTCGAAGGAGCGAGTGAGACGTCATCCGCCGACATGCTAATAAATCATTTTGAATGTTAAAATAGCAATTAACCGGTTGTAATTGTCAGTGATGTATGATGTGAATCTATGATGCGAATTGACTATAAAGACTAACAGTGTAACAGTGACACAGTTTGTAACGTTGTGTTGAAGTGTACAAACTTAAGAGTTATTTATCAATACAACTTTAATCAGGTCTATTTTGTTTTGTTGCCACCCTTATTCCTTATACAAGTAACAAGTTTATGGCCACCCATCCAATGACCGACCATTGAGAAAGTTGCTTTACTTCCGCCATCGCAGACCGAATGCACTAACCGCCTGTGCATTCGATCCCCTTAGCAAATCCAATTGAAGGCTATTATTTGTTCTTATTTGCTGTAAAAATTAATAGCCAGTCACCACTTTACCAACTGTAATGCTGGTTCAGACAGCTCTAATTTACTATTTAACCCAATCAATGCAAATGTAACGTCTTCTATATCTTGATGCCCTGACGATCACGAATAAACATTTAGTTTGTATAAAAATTCTTCTTTATCGTGCTCTGTTATAAGTAGTTTTGGGCTGAACAGAAATATCGATACATTTGTCGACACCTGCACAACACTGATATTTACACGAGGCGTAAGATTGGGTGATTTAAATCAGGGGTCGGCAACTGGCGGCCCGCGGGCCGCATGCGGCCCGTGGACCATCTCGGTACGGCCCGCAAGCCTGAGATCTCCAAAAAAAATACCGAAACCAAAGTGCCAAAATGCATACTGCTGGGGATGACAGTATTCTTGAAAGCTCGCTCGCTCGAAAGTGGGGTTAAAAATCTGGATTTCAAACTCTCCAGCATTTTATCTCTACCTCTGTGGCCCGTCAACTGATGGGTGTCCCGAAGAATGAGGTAAACTTCTTCTGGGGGCACTATTTTCACCACACAGTCATAATCAGGCTTTTTTGTAGGTATCAAAATCTTTAAATCTAAAGAAATTTTGTTAGAAAAATTCCACGCGGACGCGGCACAGCCATTCGCCCGGATAGCGAAAGGTGCGGGTTGGAGTCCCCGCCCTTCGCTATCCGGGCGAATGCACTGGCCTGTCGTATATTATACGTCATTGGTCATTTCACTGACATGTGTTTTGATCAATTCTCTAGTTTTGTGTAGGGAAATGAAATAATTGTGTTGTTATTTGAACATAGTCCGTGACTTGTTCAAATCACGTAGGAATTTGACCTAATCTCTGTTTTTATCATATCCCTGCGACATATATAAAAATTGTGTGTGTCAGCTCCGACGCACGACCGGAGTTTACACTCTAAAAACGATTGTCTTTGAACAAACACAAAACAAAATCAAGTCCGAAGAAGTCGGTTACAATAAGTAGAGATACCTCAGGAATCGTCCCATGGTTTCGACTATCATAGGTTCCATGTCACACATTTTATCATCTAACATCAGCGATATTCATCATATATTTTATTATGTATTTCTGGAAACACACAATTTCAAAAATATCACACACTAGTCATCATTTTGTAAATATGTATTATAATTCCATCTGTACTGAAAATCACTATTCCAGAGTGCTGGACACTTACCGGCATTTCTCCATATTCTGTTATATATTTGTTTTCATTAATTTTGCTCCGATTTCTATTTTTAGTTTATTTATTTTATTGACATTTGTGGCAACTTAATGTTTTTTATCCGTTGCCATGGCTAAAAGTGAAAGATGCGCAGATGAGGTTGCGCACAAAAACGTAACGAGGTCATTAATGGCATTCATCGATAGATTTTACTCCTCACATTTTTCTCATACCTGCCCCTTATATAATATGCAAATCGATTCTTAAGGAGTAAACTCCAATAAAAATACGTGCGGCCCGCACTGATACTCTGGCTACCTTTGTGGCCGTGCTGTATTAAAAGGTTGCCGACACCTGATTTAAATAATTACTAATCGGGGCTGTGGGAAACTCACTTTTGCTACTGTTATAATTGTGAAGAATGTCACAATGCGTCTTTTTACCCCACTGCGCAATGTAAGGGCGAGAAGCGCGACGCGCAGTCAGGGTATAGTGTTTCAGTCTATATATGTATGTATGTTCCTTTGTGGCACGCTAGAGGCTCAACGCGTGGACCGATTTTGATGATTCATACGTCAATCGTTTCGTCTTAATCATGGGGGTGCTACTAAAGATATGATAGTAATCGAAATTAGATATGGGGATAATTAGGCGGCAAATTGTAAGAAAGAAAGAAAATATGTTGATGAAATATATCGAGTCATCATTGTCTAGATAATCGAAATTCATGTTTAGGTTCCTTATGCCATTTTTCATTTTATATGATTTTTAAGGATCTACAACGATTTAACCACTTGCGCTTTTAATTTCAATTTTACGTTTGTATGGCTCTTTTTACCCGACTGCGCAATACTCGAATAGTCGACGACCAGGACCTTTCCGATCAGCTTGATCCTTTGGCTTTGCGTAGGGTTGTAGCTTCGCTCTGCATCTTCTATCGCATTTATCACGGGGAGTGTTTTGAGGAATTGTTCGGATTAATTCCAGCTGCTGCATTTCGCCATCGTACATCGCGACAAAAATTTCATCCCCATCATCTTGATACGTGGCTATCCACAACCGTGCGTTTTTGTCGAAATTTTTTACCACGTACGACAAAACTGTGGAATATGTTGTCGCCAGCAGTGTTTCCGGACCGATACGACCCAAAAACCTTCAAAAAAAGAGCGTACTCCTACCTTAAAGGCCAGCATCGCATTTGTGATACTCCTGGTGTTGCAAGTGTCCATGGGCGACGGTGATCACTTACCATCAGGTGAGCCGTCTGCTCGTATGCCCCCTATAACATAGAAAAAAAAAACAAGAGCGCGAAGCGCGACGCGCTGGCAGGGTATAGTGTTTATCAGTCTATATATGTATGTATGTTCCTTTGTGGCACACTAGAGACCAAACGCGTGGACCGATTTTGATGATCTGATGGACCGATCTTTATTCAAATCGGATGTATAGTACAACTCTTTTGAATTGTCCAAATTTTTTCCCTACCACTCGTTATGGACATATTTTTTAGCTGCGGAGAAAAACGAGCGAAAAAATCTCCACAACATTAAAAGTCTAATGTTACAACATTTACAAATCATTTTTTTTTTTTTATAGATAGGTCCGACAAATGACTCCACCCCACCTGATGTTAAGTGAAGGTGAAGTCCAGACGTGACGATAGCTGATACAGCAGTTTTACCTGCCACACCAGCCATCTTCACCCTGCCGGCCTGCATGTTGCTTCTTCACGCCTCTTTTAAAGGATCCCAGGTTGTAAGAGGGAGGGAACACGTGAGCGGGCAGAGCATTCCATTTACGGATAGTGCGACAAAGAAATGAGTCACCAAATTTCTTTGTACGCGTTACCGCGCATTATGTTGTTACAACGTCAATACAATTATGATTTATTTAATATAGAAAACCTGTTGGAATGATTGGAACAGTTCAAACATTTTTGTCTGTAATATAATCAGACATATTTGTTTCTTAGGTTTTCACGCACATCACTCATTAAATAAAACTAGTTTTTACGGGTTAATGCACGAAAACTTTATTTATTTATTGACGTTTCGTAGCCTTTACAAGCTACGTCGTCAGCTTGTAAAGGCTACGAAACGTCAATAAATAAATAAAGTTTTCGTATCCATTATCGATATCCATTTCCAAAATGGATATCAACTAATATTATATGTCATAATACATATTTTTTTATCAAAAAAAATACTTTTAATGCTTTTGATATTTAAAGGCGATAAACGAAATGATATTTACACTATATCATTTCGACAATATAAAAATATTTAAAAAGTTACAACGATGAAAAAGTGACAGCGTGGTGTTGTACTACGCAGGAGTAGACTGCAGGAATGGTGAGAAAAGAATTTTGATGAAGTTTGGTGTTTATAAACGTAGATAAAACCTAGGAGGGAGACCCAAAAATGGTCTAGTACCCATTGGACCCTCCTAATTGGACCTTACCTACAAAAAAGTGCCCGTTCGACCTCCTATCAAGAACATGGTGCCCATTGGACCCTCAAAGACGTACTTAACGACACAATGGGAGCTATTGGAGCTCTTAACTATTTGGCTAATTCTTTTGGAACGGTAAAGTACAGTCGTGTAGTAAAGTAACATTGTAAAAGACATAAAAACACAAAGGTTATAAATCTAAGTATTTAATCAACATATTCATAAAATTCAAAATACTAATCATCAGTAACAAACCAATATAAATATTTATATAAAATATAATAATCAAATCACAGATTTTTTACTTTACTTTTAAAGCCAATAGAAATTATTTTTTATCAAATAGCTTAACTAAATTATAAATATGGTTTTTATATCACAATTATTATATATTCTAAATATTGATAAAATAAATAAAAGCACAAATGTTATAAATGTAAGTATTTAAAATCAACATATTTATAAAATTCGAAATATCAATCATCAGCAACAAACCATATAATATAATAATCAAATCACAGATTTAGTTATTTTACTTTTAAATAGAAATGTTTTTTATCAGATATCTTAACTAAATTATACATACAGTTTTTATATCACTCAGATTAACTATTGAAGCATAATTATTATGTATTCTAAATATTCATAAAATAAAATACCAATGTAATATTTTCATATTTCATTTTATAAAAAAATGTTTTCTAATCATATTTTTACCATTAACGAGAAATTGCTTATTAAAAAACCTTACTTTAACTAAGGGATATGGTTCAAAAGCGGTAGTCAGTTTCCGGCAGGGACGAAATATATATAATTTGAAAGTTTGTATAACATGAATAGATACTTTGATTTTTTTATTCATTACCGATTAATTTAAAATCGTGTTTAATAATTAAACAATTTTGTAAGTATGCTGGCCACCCTATCTTAGTAACGTCATATTTTTAGTGCGTGGTGGCTTATAACGTCAACTCAATCACTTTTTATCAGAATTATTATCACTGCTTTTGTTACACATTGAACATAATATATTTGATGCTTGGCA
Organism: Chilo suppressalis; assembly: GCA_902850365.2. Classification (NCBI taxonomy): domain Eukaryota; kingdom Metazoa; phylum Arthropoda; class Insecta; order Lepidoptera; family Crambidae; genus Chilo; species Chilo suppressalis. Next base: position 25,023,693 of record OU963908.1, read on the forward strand.
ACAAAAAATAGATAAATAAACTTGCCATTTGCAAATCAATTAATTATTAATTATTATAGATTTATGTTATTTTAATATAAAAAACCGGAATAAAATAAAATTCTAGTTTTTTAAAGCCGAAACTCACCCACTACCAACCTCCATAAAAAATTCAACAGTCTTCTTTTGTAAAACATTATAAATTACCAAATTAAATATTTAAGACACATATGTGAGTAATTTTTCTAAGCAATGGCCTACGGTTGTAAGATTATTTCGAGCACCATCCACCATTCTTTACACTAGTATCTTTCAATGGAGTGCTAAATGGCATGACAAAATCTAGGTCGCCGAGATATCGGTATCATGAGGCTAATTACCAAGCAATTAATGATGACATTCAAACCATCGATTGGTGCCAACTTCTTGGTGAATTGGCTGCGGAAGAAGCAGTCGATATCTTTTACGAACACATTTATGAAATCGTTGCCAAAAATGTTCCTCTTAGACAGCAAAAATCTACTGAATATCCCATATGGTTTACCAAGCCTCTGATACACATGTATAAAGACAAAAACAAAGCCTGGGTGAAGTGGAAAAAGTTCGGAAACATTGCAGACTACGAACAATTTTCCCTGTATCGTAGACGCTTCAAAAAGCATTCTGGAGAATGCTTTAATAATTACATTTGCTCCGTAGAAAATAGTATACGTGACGACTTAAAACACTTTTGGGCGTTTGTGCACAGACATAATGAGTGGGGTTTCCCGCGCGTTATGAAGTATAATCACAAAGAGTCTGATGACCCTTCGACAATTTGCAATTTCTTTAGTTGTTATTTTGGGTCTGTCTATGAAGCAAGTACTGCTTCTAATTTTGATGCCAATTCTCGGCACACTGATAGTATGAATAGTAACCTGTTAACTTCAATTCCAAGTTATTCTAATTACCAAATAATAGCAAAATTAAAATCATTAGATATAACCAAGGGCTCAGGTCCAGACAAAATTCCACCTCTATTTCTCAAACTCACAGCAAACAGCATTAGTGTTCCTCTTACTATAATTTACAATAAGTGTTTATCGGAAGGTGTTGTCCCCAATATTTGGAAAGCTGCTAACATAACACCCGTACATAAAGCTGGTCCAAAAGACGATATAACGAACTATCGTCCAATATCACTGCTGCCTGTCGTTTCTAAGATCTTAGAAAGGCTAGTGCATGACGCTATTTACGCTGACTTACACAATATTATAATACCTCAGCAGCATGGGTTCGTCAAACAACGTTCGACAACAACTAACCTCTTGGTGTACACTAACTACTTATTTACTAGTATGGACCAACGCGTACAGGTTGATACTATATACACAGACTTTTGCAAGGCTTTTGATAAAGTGGATCATCTGCTGCTTCTGCAGAAGTTAGCATTTAATGGAATACGTGGCAACCTATTACGATGGTTTCACTCTTATATTGTCAACAGAACTCAGAGGGTAGTGATCAACGGTCATATGTCTGGTGCCATAACGGCTACGTCTGGGGTAGCTCAGGGCTCTATATTGGGACCTTTGCTATTTGTTTTATTCATTAATGATATTGATAAATGCTTCTTACACAGTGACATCCTGCTTTACGCTGATGATCTAAAAATTTACAAACAAATCAGATGTACAAATGACACTCACTTGCTTCAAAACGACCTTGACCGATTTAGCGATTATTGCATCAGAAATAAAATGTATTTAAGTATTGCCAAATGTAAAATTATAACTACTACAAAAAAGAAAAATATTATTAATTTCAATTACACCCTAAATAACAAAATACTGGAGAAAGTGAATCTTATACGTGACCTTGGAATACTCCTAGACTCAGAACTGCATTTGCACGAACACATAAATCACGTCATTTCCAAAGCGTATCAGATGTATGGTTTTATTATGCGTAGCTGCCAACAATTCAAAAAATCAGACTCCTTTCTGCATCTTTACAAGGCACTAGTTAGATCACAGCTTGAATATGCTACTGTTATCTGGAATCCATTTTACACCAAATACAAAAACAATCTAGAGTCAGTACAGCGCAAATTTCTCAAGCGCGTAAGTTATAAATGTTGTCGATGTAAATTATCTTATGATAATCTATTACAAAAATTTTCAATACCACGTCTGGAGCAGCGGAGAACTCTTTTTGACATCTCTTGCTTACATAATATCTTACACAATAAATATGATTGTAATGTTTTAACCTGCGATGTCAAGATCAGAATACCCAGTGGTTCTCAGCGCATCCGCGAAATGTACCCGTACAAACCGTTTTGTCCCGATAATGTCAATACTAACGCGGGTCTCCGTGCCCCACTGAATAGGATCATGAACACTTTTAATGAACACATGAGTTCCCACGAAATTGATATTTTCTCAGCCCCGACGACCTCCTTCAGGACTAACATTTATGAACTAATTGTCACACCAAGTTCTTGAACTCCTCAGGTATTTGATATTTATCCTTTTTTTTTGTAGTTTTCATTTTTGTGATTCTTTGCCAGTAACTACTCACATCTCACAAAGATATTAGTGTATAGCATAGCACATTACTCTTTAATAGTAATCTGTGGATAACGTTGCTGGTTGTATAATTAGTAATAAAAATTCTGTAAATCTTTATGTAACACAAATTGTACAACTGTTTGTTATTCCTTACAAAATAAAATAAAATAAAATAAAATAAAATAAAATAAAAATGTTTTAAGAAGGTCCAATGGACACCAAAAAAGAGGTCCAATGGGCACTTTTTGCTTTTGGGTCGAATCTTGAGGGTCCAATGGGTACTAGACCGAAAAAATGGACACTCGCAGTATCTAATCCTATACGAAGTACTTATAATAAAACTGTGATAAAGACCTCTTATTAAATGATGAAAAATAAATTATCATAATAGGGTATTTATGATTATTAAAATTTTATGAAAAACTCAGAATTTTAGTTATATATATATATTATTTTTATATACTGCTAAAATATTACTTCAAATAAAAACTAAAAAGAAAAAAAGTTGTCAGGAGTCTATAATTCTGTTAGGTAAGGAACAAAGTAACTTTAACAGTCGGGACCCATTATTAATAAAATTGATCCATTCTTGAATGTCTAATGGGTCCCAACTGTAAAGTAGCTTTGTTCCTTACTTAACAGAATTATAGACTGGACTTGTTTTTTTTTTCACTTTTTATTTGAAGTAATATTTAAGCAGTCAGTTATTTTGATTTTTTAAATTTATCTTTTTTCTATTGATTAAGCTACAGCTTTTTCCCATATTTTTATAATAAAAATTTATTTATTTATTTCAATATCGTAACAGGAAGAATTTAGCAAGCTTTTTCTTTACCTGGTCGTATGAGAATATTCATAAATTATTTTACTTTTTTTCTACTGTAATAAGGTTTAAACTTTAACCAATCAAAGACAAATTTCGGTCCGATTGTTGCTCTTACTTTTGTAACCTAAGGATCGTAATTTCCAAGCAATGTTGCGCAGATCATCAATGGATTGCTAATAGACAGTTTTATCACAGGAAGGAGTATAATATATATATAGAATAGAATAGAAAGAGTAATTATTTGATATCAGCACCAGCTTGATAAACGACAGCAGCGGCCCCCCTGAGCACAAAGATTGAAGAATTAATATAATATAATACAATTTATTATTGAAAAATTAAATGGTTATTAACACTAACGAATTCTCTCAGAAACATTCTTTATTTTTTGACTTGTATTTACGTACATCCTACAACATATTATTTTTGAGATGCTCCTACTTAGATATTAAATGTTTAAAATGATTAGATAATAAAATTTATAATTATTAAAATTTTAAATAAAACTCCGAATTTTACTTCTTATAAAGTTTATTTCAGCGATGTCAGTTTCTGTTACTAGTGTTGTTAAAACATAATGAGAAATAACTTACTATTCGCTAGTAGGTATGGCTATGTCAAAGACAAAACTACTCTAAGCTGAAGTGTCACAGTAAGTGTATCTGGTCTGATACAATGGTGGCTATCGTTTTTTGTCTCACCAGATGGCGCCACTGTTGAGTGAGGTCCTGAAATGTAGCTTTTAAAGTTAGTAAACACGCTCGTGATATCAAAGTTTACATTTAAATCATATTTTAATACAAAAGAATCGTATTGTAAACATAATCGCCCATGCCACAATGTTGCACAGTCCCGTTTTGTTCGGAAAAAAGAAGGACAATATTTTTTCTTAGCTCCGCTTTTAAATAACTGACAATCATTGACACGTAACTCATATTTGCCATAATACGTCTGATTTATTACCAAATATTCACAACTATTATTTTAATTAGAAAAAAACCGCGTAGTCAACCCGCAAGCTATAACATTTGACATTTCGGAGACCTCACGCAACACAAGCGCCTCTAGCGGCGGTTTCAGACGCGATAGCCCTCATTAATCGTACTGCTGTTCGTTTTCCACGGCGAAAGTACGAAGCAGCATGAAGTAGGAAAACGATGTCTTTAGGATCTGTGAAAATGAACGCCATAATCATTACTTACATTAGCACATGAAGGTAAAAATTTAATACCCCATTTAAGCTCACTTCGCGCTCGGAGCACTGTGAGATATTTGCATATTAATTAAAGTTTATAAAGAAAAATTGCAGAACCTTGATATTTTTGCATTATAAATAAATTTCATTATTAAATAAAAATACACACACCACCAGTTTGGCAAACACACACACACACACACACAATGATTATCAAAGTATATACTCTTTGGCGGAACTATTGTGATATATTTTGAATTATTTCATTTTGTCGTGATACTGACCCGGAAGCGGCAGGGAAGTCTGTTGGACGTCGTGCGATACTTACAGCCAAACTTAAAAGCAATACCTTCTGAAGGCTCAGTAAGTAAGTATTTTAAAGGGGTTGATAACCCCATGAGTAGGGACACGAAAAAAGTATCGATACTTTTCCTTTCGATAGCGGTACTTTTGTACTCGAGACCTGGTTTTCGATACTTCAACTAAATGAGTACTTTTTGGTAAGTATCGATACCTTTGCGCCTTATATTGATGGCAACGCCATCTAGTGGAATCAAAGCAAACTTTCTAAAACATGCCATTACGTTCATATAATTGGAAGCACAAGCAATCTAGTGTGTCCTGAGACTTACGTACTTGAATTACGCACGTTTAGTTTTAACATTTTTAATTTTAAACCGGGGGGGGGGGGGTGCTCATAAGGCCCCATGAAATGTACTCGATACTTCGAAGTATCGATACTTTTGTTTCAATACTTTTACAAGTACGATACTTTTTTTCCCATACTACTCATGAGTACATGTACCCATGAGGATGTGATTCTATTGCTTCGCTGCTGCTTTCCTTCCGTCCATCAACGGGCTCTCATGAACAGTCACAGGTAGTCATTGAATATTTCACAGAAAATAAACTAAACGAAACATTAACTATAAATACAATACGACCTAAACAAGAGTATAAGGCGGAATAGAACCAGGTTCCGAACTATGCAGGTGAACGCACTACCGTGATCTTCATAGAATTATCAATTTTCCTTTCGTATGAAGCTGCGACTTATTTAGATAGATACCGGGGCTGCGTTGATTTTGTTTGAGAAAATGTCTTTCTGAGAGACCATAGACCAACAAAGCTCACACAAATACTGACCCATTAAGTTCACCACTAAGCCGTTCTGACATCCACCGCAATGGTTCTTTTACATGTAAAATTCCTAATGATATAGAAATAAATCAATATGACTATGCAATACAACTCACAGCAGCCATTGTTTGCACTCCAACGGGCACCATGCCCATGGCCTTGAATTGCATCGGATTTTGCGCGTTGAGCAGGAACACAGCCACCATCTTCCTGTTGCTGGCGGACATCCTCTCCCATGGAACGCTGTACACAGCGTTCATCACCTTCTGGGCCTAATAACAATATTCTCTTTAACAACGGTCAAAAATAAAGAGTCTCATAGCTTAACGTGTGTCTATCTGTGTATGCCGTCTGATCAGAATTGATTTGGATGCGGTTTTTGTTGTATTCAAGCTGATGTAATCTATGATAATGTGTTTTGCTATAGCATATAGAAATCTGAAATGTGTCTGGACTACTTTCACAGACCAGATTTTTTCAAATTTTACTACACACTTACTTTGGTGTCTTTCGTTCCGCATCCTTGATACTACAGCATTAAATACACACATCAAAAGTGTCTAGGGATCAAGCATTTTTATGCGGATTTCTTGAGATTGAGATGTGGCTTTGTAATAAATTTATGATTTTATAAATTTATATGGATCCTTTTTGGTGCATTTCATAATTTGAATCTGTGAATCAAATTCGAGTAAAAGATGAAAATCAGCTGTCAATATTTTCCCTATAAAAACATACAACGCATTGAAGACATTATTAGTGCTACTGTTTCCCTACTACTGATTAAAACCAACGTTATTATGGAGCGGCGACGTCATTTAAGCAGGGAAGAAATGCTCAGAGCCGTGGGAATGATAGAAGCTGGTTCCCGGCAACGTACTGTGGCTTTAGCTCTGAATACAAGTCAGAGTGTTATCAGTCGACTTTGGACACGATACCGAAGCACTGGTACCGTGCCTGAGCGCCATGGAGGACGGTATCGCTGCACCACACGGAGACAAGACCGATACATTCAAATCTTAACTCGAAGAGCTCCAACAATAACCGCCATGATGTTAGCCGTGAGGCTTCATCACTCTTCAGGGAACTTAATTAGCGACCAAACAGTCAGAAACCGCTTGCATGAAGTGAACCTTCATTCCCGAAGACCGCTACGGGTACCACCTATAGCAATGCACAATCGTAGGATTCGATATCAATGGGCTCTTGAACACAGAAATTGGGCAGAAGAACAATGGCGTTTCGTGTGCTTTTCTGATGAGTCTCGTTTTGGTATGAGACCGGATACAAGACGTATACGACACTGGAGAACCCCTGGACGCCAACAGCGATTAAAATCCTGCCAGGAAGTCCATCCTTATAGTGGTGGAACCATCATGGTATGGGCGGGTATTTGGATCGGCGGAAGAACTGAGTTGATTTGGATCAGAGGCAACCTCAACGCTCAAATTTATGCTGAGACGATTGTATCAGACGTCATCGTTCCTCTACAAGTGCAAATCGGTCCCTTATTCAAGTTAATGCATGATAATGCACGACCGCACACCGCAAGAGTTGTAAGACAGACTCTCGCCGCAGCTAACATCAATGTCCTGCCCTGGCCTGCTCAGTCGCCAGACTTGAACCCGATTGAGCATGCATGGGATATGCTACAGAGAAGAGCTCTGCCGAATATGGAGGGTATCCAGTCGCAAGAAGACCTTTTTTTGTTGTTGCAACGAACATGGGCGGCCATTCCACAGCGTGATTTGGATGAACTCATTTTGAGTATGCCAAACCGATGTTCTTGTGTTGTTAGTGTTCGCGGTAGAAATACGGATTATTAATTGTTTAAGTTACCCAATAAAATTTTAGAGAAAACTGTTATTTCAGTCTTTTTTTCGAACTTTTGTGTTAGTGGTTCAAATGTCAAAAATCCCTTTATTAGGAAAATGGCAAATTTCTTTATTAATGCAAAGGTGACTTGGTATATCGTTACTGTGACAAACGAAAACACTTTATTTGATGAATCCTTAAAGAAAATTTTAATTAATATCAATCAGGAGAAAAGTTATTGCAAAAATATATGTTGATCCCTAGACACTTTTGATGTGTGTATTTCGCGAGCTGCTCCCGTGGGCTCATAAGAATAGGTTCATATTACTGACATGGAATGGCAAACAGGGTTTCTTGTACTTTTTTACCTTAGCCTTAATTGTAATAACTGCATTTCAGTAGATAATAACAAATCCTGAGTCCGTGACAGATTAAGTTATCCAGAACTCTCAAATCCCTTCAACTTATTCTGTGCTTCCCATATTACTGCTCTACTTATGAAAATTGGACACCGTGTGGTAACTTGATACATTGATAACTTTTACACAACACAAATAAAAGCACACCTCAGATGTCACGAGTTCCACTACGACGGACATTTGTATCAACTGTTGCAATACTATGAAAGTGATACATCCATACTTAGACAGAGAAGAGGCATCCTGAAAATTAAATAATGATGTTACAGACCTTTTACAGACATTTCTATCATTTAGATTTAGAGAATTGTTTTCTTTTGTCTCCAGTAACTAAACTAAGTAAAAATTTAATTATTTGTAATGTAATTGTACTACATGAGTTTAACGTATGATCAACTTTTGAATTGGGTAATATTGACATAAATTTTAAAGCATGTGCACTAATATTATTCATAGACGTAATAAATCCAAATATTAAACAAACCAATTCCGAGCACGCGAATAGTAAAATGCAGAGACTGACTTGATGGAACAAGTAGAGCGCACAATACGAGGAACCGAAAGTCAACGAGTACTTGTCCAGGAATCTGAAGGACATATGCAATACATAATCATAAATATTATATGATCTCTTAAAAAACACAGCGTTAGTGAAGAAGCAATCTTATAACTTGGTGTAGTCTATGGTAACTTTCACAGTGAATATAGAGTTTTACTTACAGTTTGCGCTCCAAACTCACCAGCTGCGCCACCATCCTTCCTTGGTAAGGCGTTGACAGTTTTTCAAATTCATAGCGTTTTATAATTTGGCACGGTAACGTGCAGTGAATGAAAAAAATAGTTTAAAAAGTGAAGTATTTGAGTTTTTCGTATAAAAAAACAGCAGAATTAAAAAATAAAAGTTACCGTTTGATGTTTCGTGTAATGAGGTGAATGCAATATGTATTAGTTGGTGCAAAATATGAACATCAAACGTGTTAAGTTTTTCTATTATAAAATATGCTACTCCGAAGGGAAAGCAGAAGGAAATTAAAGCTTAAACCTTTCCTCGTCTGCGGAAGACAAGGAAGGTTTCGCTGGCATGCTTGCTAGTAAGCAAGGTTGTCAAAGGCACATAAACTAATTCAGTCCCATATCTGAACACTCCATTCTCTCCATAGTACTGTTGAATTTAGAAACCAGACTTTTGGGAGCTAACCGAGCAGTTTAATCTAATAATGTCGGCTAGTTACCTCTCGGGGAGGCTTAACAAATTTTAGATCGCCTGGTGAAGGGGCCGTGCATTACTCAAATCTAACATCTTTACCCCCGGCCGCGGAGGCCATATTCAAAGAAAGCGAGGAACCCTAGGCTAATTGTCTTACTCTGTTGTCTCTTTCGCTGTCTGGAAAGCTACAGGAATTCAGAAATAGTTAATGTGCCAGCTGATCTCTTTTATGACTGTGAAATTGTAAGCAATAGGTAAGTCGAAAAAGTTACATAATTTAGCCCGCAGTGTTAAACTATTCACATCTAGAGCACCACAGTACAGGTTCTTGCGATGGGTCAGCAATTTTTGACAATGCATTCATGATAATTATTATTTTAAATCCTGCTAAACGTTAATGTAAAGCCAATAAAAATAAAAAACAGTTCAGGTATGTAGTATCACAGTGTTGGAACACTGTAAGGGGTCCATTCCGATAGCACCATTGTGGACCCAGTGCTTTTCTTTTGGCTACCAGACATTTGGAGCCGAGCCTTGCCACAACTAAGACAGGACCTCCGGATGGTTCCTTTATATAAGACCACATGCACAGGTGAAAAAGAGTGTGCCTCCCAAGCTTGGCCACTTGGGAGGTGACCAAATAGCTATTTAAAGTAAAGGTGAGTAAAATTTATAAGATAGCAACTGATGCTCTTTCATCTTGTCAACCTATAAGTCCCATCAATAGATGGATATCAGGGTGTTACTCTATGATGTAGCACTGATGCTGTTTTCTGTAGTAATATATTTCTAAGCAAAATGTTCATTTTGGGCAATACAAGTCTGCTGTCTTTGTGATAATTGTTTGATGAATAGTATACCAAACACTTTTATTTACTAAATAAATGCAAAGAATAAGCTAAGTTGCAGGCTGTACCTCAACAAAAAAATAAACAGAAATAGGTCTCTGATATGGGATACAGAAGAATTACGTAAGTTACACAGATACATTTACAAACAGATTCACCAGGATCCAATTATCTCTTTGTCCGAGGTAGCTGCCAGCTCTTCGGTCTCCTGTGATGTCGACTAACCTTTTGCTATTTCCTGAAAAAGCATTAAAGCGCTAGGAACCCACGGACCAAGGGTCTCTACACCGAATGGGACAAAATCATATTCGGAGCCTAGACCCCTTTATTAGCTTGCTTTTGGTTTTTCAGCCGCTTCACAAGCCGCACCAGCTATGTTGTTGGTTCCATGTAGATGGGCTGGGGCCAGCGCGTCTGAACAGGTTTCATCCCATACCAGCACCCGACCCATCTTCCATGGAATCAAACTCATACCGTCCGATCTCTTGCCATCGTCTCTTGCAATAACAGTCGGCTCAAGTAGACTTGGCACGTTGACAGTGGCAAGGGACCGGCGTATGATATCATTGAGTGAGGCATATCTCGACAAACGGCCTGCACTTTTTTGGCATGACAGTCCGTGATGTCCTAGCTTGTCGACATCACTGCCACAGGGACATTTATGAGGAGCGCAGACCGGGACCCTAAGCTGTAGACAGGTTGCGATTCGGAGCGTGTCAGGCTCAAGAAATGTTCCTGTATTTGACGAGGGGTACGCGTACGCCTAGCACGCGCCGAACCTGTACTACAGCTCAAATTAATTTAATTCTTGTTTTTTATCATATATTGACGTTTAATTTGCTAGATAAATATGATTAATTAAAAAAGTGGATGCACTAGGTATAATAAATAAATATTTCCAACACTCACAACAATTAGCCTAGCCCCAAGCTAAGCACTATAAGGCTTGTGTTATGGGATACTAGGGTAACGGATAGAATACATATACTGTACATATATAAGTATATTTATATAGAAATACATATTAAACATCCACGACTGGAGAACAAATGCTCGTATTCATCACACAAACATCTGTCCCCACTGGTATTCGAACCCGGGACCTCTTGAGTCGGCGACACCATGAAACCCGGCGTTCAAACCACTCGGCCCTCCTTGGCCGAGTCGTCAAATAATGTTAAGCCTTTCTAAATAATTCATATAGCGTTTTATATTACTTATCAATTACTTCTCACCAACAGATAACAAACAGGTCTTCACTAACGCTGTGTGTTTTAAGAGATCATATAATAGAACTGTTTTGTATTACAACAAAACAGATATTATTTTTTGAATAAAACGCACAGCGTTGCAGCAAGGTTCTTGCTGGTGAGTAAAGACGCCTATGAATTTGAAAAGCTGTCAACGCCTTACCAAGGAAGGATGGTGGCGTCGCTGGTGAGTTTGGAGCGCAAACTGTAAGTAAAACTCTATATTTACTGTGAAAGTTACCATAGACTACACCAAGTTATAAGATTGCTTCTTCACTAACGCTGTGTGTTTTATTCAACACTAGCGGCCCGCTCTCGCTTCGCTTCGGTGTAGAACTGAACTGTAGACTACAGTTTTTGTTCTCAGGCATGTATTATACACAATGACATTCATCTATGATTCTTCTTATACCTGCATGCAAAGTCTCAGCCCGATCGGTTTAAAATTGACAAACTTTCATTCCCTATTTTATCCCCTTGGGGGTAGAATTGATCAGGATTTTGGTTAATTCTACCCCCAAGGGGATAAAATGCCTTAGCGGATGCCTACATCATAACATCTACCTGCATGCCAAATTTCAGCCCGATCCGTCCAGTGGTTTGGGCTGTGCATTGATAGATCACTATGCCAGTCACCTTTGAGTTTTATATATATATAGATATAATATCTGTTTTGTTGTAATGCAAAACAGTTCTATTATTATAATTTTCGACCGATTTTCGTAAAATTTTATATGCATATTCAATAGTGAATCGGACAACATTTATTTTTCATCCCCCTAAATGTTAAGGATGTCCGTCCACCCTTAAATTTTTTTTTTGGACAATTTCTTTTCATTTTTTTTATGATAGATCACACAAAAATACATACAAACCTAAATTTTCACCCTTCTACCGCCCATATCATTATGTCGGTACGAAGTTCGCTGGCTCAGCTACTTAATAATATAATATTATAAAGGAAAAAGATTTGTATGTATGTTTGTAGCGAATTGGCTCAAAAAGTACTGGACCGATTTTAAAAATTCTTTCACCGTTTGAATGATACATTATCACTGATTAAAATAGGCTAAATAATTAGTGTATTTTCGAAAAAGTTAGGGTTTCGTATAAAAAATTCGATAATGTAACCCAACGTGTGTAAAAAATACCAAAAAATAGCCTTCGCGTACGCTGCGGAAGTCATTGATAATAGAGCAAAGTTTAATATAGGATACCAATTTCTACAAATAAATCCGTGATACCATATGTCCAACTATTACAGTTATGTCACAACTAGAGGTCCCCTGCGGTTTCACCCGCGTTAATTTGGAGAAAAAGGTTAAAGTGAGTCAAACTTAAAATATGGACATAGGCTGTCGTGAAGTTTTTTACAGAACTTTTAAAGGGAAAGAATTCCGTCATACTTGATTTTATGTAAATTTAACCGTTTACTAAGCGCATGCAGCGGAATCTCACAAATGGAATATTTTTAACCGTTTTTGCAACATTTTTCATCGATGCTCCGCTGTTACTGGTCGTAACCCTGGTAATATATAGCTTTCCTCAAATATATATATATATATGTCGTGGCTATATCGTAGATTTGCTCACTTCATGACATGGTCGCATTTCACGATGTGGGCAACTTAATTTGACCATATTTGTTTCTTAGGTTTTCACGCACATCACTCATTAAATAAAACTAGTTTTTACGTGTTAATGCACGAAACTTTATTTATTTATTGACGTTTCGTAGCCTTTACAGGCTTCGTCGTCAGAATAAAACTTTTATTTAATTTGTCGAAGGTTTGTTCTTTCGAAGGTAGCTCGACAAAAGTTTCGTGCATTAACCCGTAAAAACTAGTTTTATTTAATTTGACCAGATCATTAAATGGTCAACGTTTAACGATTTTGTCATCCACGTTTGGCCGGATCGTATAATTAGGGTGTCCATAAAATATTTAATAAAAATCCAGAATATGTTAGGAACTTGTTCATTATCATTTGAGTCCGAATGATACAAACAAATTTAATTAAATTTTTGTATCAAAATAAACAAATTAAATTTTTTTTTTTAAATTAAACATCAAACATGTCAAGAAGTTACACATTTATATTTAGAAAACTAACAAATACTTAGAAATAAGAATGTTGGTAAATATTAATAAAAGAGACCATTTCTATAAAAAAAATCAAGTATCACCTCTTGGGCCCTGGAAGTACAATTTTACCCAGTCATTTATTGGCGCATGACAAACTTTGGTGACACTTTAAAGTACAAAGTGTTTTGTTCTTGAAACATGCGTAAGTATCTCTTTGTACGGCATTGATTCTCATACGCACTTTGTGCCTCATCCGCAGTTTAAAAAAGGTCATATTTTGACAGCCAGTAATAGTCTATGGATTTCTTTTGCGTAGTCATCCTAACCTCCTTAATTTGCTTCATAACCTAAAAGAGAACAAAAAACATTGCCTTTATTATGTCATAATTCATAAACGTAGAATAATATCAATTAAATAGAAACACTATACGTTAGCTGGCATAAAGTTTTTTTTTTTTTTCTTGGCTTGCATAGTACTCGAGAACCTTTTCGTCGAAAATCCTTTTGTTATCACTTTCTTCATGATTTAATAACAAATTGTTGCCGTTTTCACTGCGAGAAACAACATTGTCGGCATCGGCCGCCATATATACATATATAAAGAAAGCGCTTGCTTCGCCTCTACCGGTAATTAATTTAACTACTTTACAATATGATCAAATTATTTTTGCCACTTCATGAAGAAGCCGCGCGGTTAGTTGGCCATATCGTGAAACGATTTCTCATCATTGATCTGCCCAAACTACATCATGATGTGGCCAATACATAGTGAAACATTTCATGAAATTCTCTAGCATTTCATGAAGTGAGCAAATCTACGATATGACCACGACATATATAAACAAATACAAACTATCCAATACAAAAAGAATTTTCCAAATCGGAACAGCAGGGAAATGTTGCATTCGGTACAACGGGTCCTAAACTACGCAGCGAAGTTTTTACTTTTAATGGAAGGTTTATAATTATTATGAAGAAAGTCATTGTGTATAATACTTTGAACAAAAACTATAGTCTACACTACAGCTCTACACCGAAGCAAAGCGAGGGCGCACACTAGTTTTAATTATATTTTATCAAATAACTTACTGATTGATCATTATATGGTGTTCTATATTTTCTTTTAGTATATTTTTAATCATTATGTCTTCCTCTGAGCTATAAAATAGAGGGTCTTCGTTCAATTCGAACTGACTGCTTGTCTTGGGAACAGGAACATTATTCAAGTTGTAAATCAATATTTTAATATGACCCCACACATGAAACAAGATTAGCGATGATAAGCAATCGAATATGAGAAGGCAAACGGTACAGTCAACAGTCAAATAAACTTGTACGATCGTCATTGGGATGTAATCGGACAATGACTTAGACTCAGTATCGACATAAGGAAACGCTAAATTGAAAGTAGGTTCAAATGTTCCGTTAACGGGCCGGGTGGTGCTCAACATCCCGGCCCTGTAATTATTCACTATCGGTGGGATATTAAACATTAATACGGCCATAATTATTTCTACGACTAGCATCCTTGTACATAGCAAGCAAATTGAATGGACGCGATCACTTATCTGTAACAAAATAGAATAGAATAGAATTTTATTCATAAAAATGTTACAGTATACCTTGGTTGGCAATAAATATAAATCTTCTAAAGCTTCTCGTATTTTTAACTAGTACCATAGTTTTCTAAGATAGCTTAAGTCTAAATCTAAAGAAAAGAAAACTAAATTAAAAAAAATAAACATGGAACATAATGGAGTGAATAAGCTCAAAAGTCAGTAGCGATAGAAATAATGTTATAGGTTCAACATTTTTCGAATAAGTACCTCCTTGTAATATTTAGATTTGTGTTGGTGGAGTAATAGATGAAGTTCAGTAACAAACTGTTTCAATAGTTGCTGGAACTTTGGCCTCCACGTTACAGTAGCACGATACTGAAATGCAAAAACAAGCACATATGTGAAATGAATGCGCGAATGGAAGTTTAATCGTATTTGACTGATTTTAATAAAGTTAAGGGAGAAAATGGAGCTGACGTGGTAAAGCAATTTGGATTGAGATGAGCTGTTAATGATAGTTGGTTAATTGAATTAACAGATATCTTCTTAAGTTAAAATGTCAGAAGATTGTCTTGGAGTCAATAGGACACCAAATCTAGGTCAACTTGTTGGACATAACAGAAGGAATCAATAGACAAGATCGCGATTTTGTCAGCGGAATTCTGTCTTGCAGCGCATCGTTCTCTTCGTGGCAATCACTATTATTTACAACATTTACATGCGATGTTAGAGGTTTCTGCAAAAAAGGTTTGGTTTTCATCTTTAAACCTATGTTTCTAGTTTATAAAGCTTTCCCTAGATCAATAGATACGATATTTATATTAACGTCTATTTTTCCTGCTACATGATTAGCAAATTCATAAACTACATCAGCTGTGGACTTTCCCGGTCTGAAACTGAATCATTCACCTGCCAGTGTGGATAAAGCTTTTAGGAAACTCATCAGATGTTCAAATTTTTCGGATAATGCAGGCAATATGTATTAGTATTTTGTTGTATTAAATCCACAAAAATCGCATAAGAAAATAAAACACTCACCGTACCGACGCAGTTCAGGAATATTGTGATGTAGCACTGTGCAAGTTCGATGAAACCAACTACCCCAATGCTGGTTATGAGAAACCAAGCGCAAACGTAAAATGTGAGCGTCCACATAACAAATAAAAACTTGCGGCCCCTGAATGGGTAGGCGGGCACCTTCTCGTCGAACATTGCGTAGGGCCAGGTGTCCAGGTAGTGAAAAAAAAAGCGCACCGTCGTCATGTACCACAGCTGCATCGGGGACTCCACCCCACTGTTGATGCATTATTTCTTATAAATATTATAGTTTCCATTGGACTGTTACTTTCTGATCATGACTTTGAAAGGAGGCAGTTCAAATTTGTATGGAGAATGGAAGTGGGTCTTTGCATACTCCAAATTTCTATGAGATGTAAGTAGTGCATTGAATTTATTGTCAATCGTTTTACAAAATATTAAAAAAATATTTTATCCTATTTTTAGGGTACCGTAGTCCTGACAAGGGACGAAGGAACCCTTATAGTTTCGTCATTTCCGTCTGTCTGCCCGTTCCCGGTTTTTCTTGGTGACTGTTGGCACTAGAGAGCTGAAGTTTTGTATATCAATCACGCCGACAAAATGATAGAATAAAATTTTGAAAAATATGTTTTTAGGGTAGCTCCAACATGTAACCTGGGGATGACTTTTTTTCATTGTCTACCCCATCGTGTGGGGTATCATTGAATAGATCCTTTGAAATTACTTAGGGCGAAATATTGAACTTTAAAGTGCTAATTTTTGTTAGAGTAGGGCTGTCAACCAAAATGCTTTTATAAATGTGTATCAAACTTAGATTAAAACAAAATTTATTATTTAGAAACAATATTTAGCTCTTCAGTTTTTTTCCATATTTCGTTGCGTTAAAGTTATTTTAAGTTTGGTTTCCCCATGGTGTTGTTTGTGATTGTTATTCACTTCACCAGTGTCAATTATTATAAGATATTTTATAAAACTACTTAATAATTTAATAAAAATCAAGTGTTTATCGACAGTTACAGCTGATACTAATCCGACATAAGTGTATTGTGATTACGCGTAAACGACACCCTTTACACGGCGGTTAAGACGTTTTTCTCACGAAGTTTTCAACACGAGTTGTTTGTGCTGATCAGAATCAACCAAGGAGGCGATTTTGACCAGCCCCCCCTAGCATGAGCACTACAATTTATAATACGATTCAACTAAGAATAGGACCGACTGGGTGCCATATTGTGATGTCATAGCTGTCAATTCAAACCAAATAGGTAGAGTGAGCAAAAAAAGTTTTTATTTAATAAAACTTATTTACTAAGATTAAGTGAGAAAAAGCATCAGATTTTTTTAATAACATTTGTTTACCAAGATTGAGAAAAAAAACTACCGATTTTTAATAATATTTATTTATTATGACTGTAAAAAAAACATTAATCTGTGGCATGCAATAAAGAATAAATAAATAATCAGAATCTAGCTCTTCTATTCCGCTCATCTCTGCATTACCGCCGCCGGTGTAGTTATGAATAATCATGCACTATGACTGGGTCACATAAGAACATGTATCCTTTATGTAAACCAAAGTTTGAAATCGAGTTTCTGAGTCTTAGTTTATCAACCATTCATGGCCAAATCTCAATAAGTGAAAAAAAAAATCAACCGATATTAATAATCAATATTTGTTATTGTTTGTTTACAAATGTTTGGTTTTTATTCTTGAATTAGCGGAGTGCTAAAAAAGGGTTCCAAGTTTTTTTTTGCAAACCGTATTTTTCAAGCGACATTTCACAGATAGAGGTCATTGGCTTTCCTATTCTTATTTGAATCGCATTATACGTTATATCACGTTTTTATAGCGTCTAACTGTTGAACACTATAGTGATTTGAGAATTAAGCGTTATATATTATATCGCGATGCTCATGCTAAGAGGGCTGGAGCTATTATTGATTAACCCTAATTGCTTAGTAATAGTTAATATATAACACGAAAATTGATGCTTGCTGCTTGTTGCTCGATTATAAACAGTAACAATTATCTAACATGCACAAGATGCAGTGAAAACGCGATGTTGTTTTTGATATATCAAGCGCAACCGTATAATGCGAGCATCCACACGACCAATAAAAACTTCGTCCCCTGAATGGGTAAGGGGACACGTTCTCCCCGAACACTGCGTAGGGCCAGGTGTCCAGCTCCATCGGAGACTCCACACCACTGTTGATTTATTGTTACTTTTGTCTATTACAATTACTTACGAATATGATACTTTTACGAGGAGCTCGATGGCGCCAGTGCGTTCGGCTGCGGTCGTTGGAGTTTATCCATCAGGAAGGTCTGTGCCCCAGCAGTGGGGACATTAATAGGCTGATGATGATGATGATGATACTTTCTAACGAGGTGTAAATGGCGTGTAACTGTCACTTTTGATTATTTTAGTCTCAAATCATATAAAAAAGTATAGATGGAGTGCTACGAACATAAATATGGCACGGCTTAAAACGGCCGTGCCGTGCCGTGTACGTACACAATGACACGCGGTCACGGCACGGTCGCCGTGCAATGTGAAAGCTCTCATTGTTGCTCATACATTACTATTTTACACGGCACGGCAACCGTGCCGTGTCCGTGTACATGTGAAAAGGCACTTACACGCACACAGATACAACGTAACTAAGCCAAAAAGCAATGGCGGCGTGTCGAGTGAAACAATATTCAAAAGTAGTAATCTTTTGAAGCAAACATGTCGTAAATTGCGTAGTAAAAGGGTTTAAAAATTAAACTCCAATATATATGGAGCTGATGTGATTTAATATGATCAACAATTAAGTGAAAATAATGTATTTAATGTTAAGCTCAAGTTTGTTGCAACACCCCAACGAGGTCATGTACCACTCACTATTAAGTATATGTAAGACCTTATAATAAATAATGTACATGAGCAATGTGATATAAATAAATATAACCTGTAGGTTAAAGTTATTTGGAATGAGTATTTTAGTAATCATGTAATTTTTGAGATTTTGTTATTTAAGTGTAAATATACGGTCAATTCATATTACATTTCACATGAAAGTTAACTTGGAAACCAATACTTTTAATAAGTCGATATAAATTTGAGGAGGGATTTAAAAACATTAGAAGTGTTGCCATTAAAAAGCGTTATACGTTATCCTAATTCCTGGGTAATGTGAAGTGTGTGAAAAATCTCAAATACAACAAACCATAAGTAGACGAATATTTGCGGAGTAGACATCTTTTATTTAATATTGCTTCTGTGCGGGCTTAGTCATTTATGGTTTATGTATGTTCAATATGTTTACTACGGTGTGTATTTACTTTTCATTGTCAAATCTTCCAATGAAATATCCGAACTCTCAAAAAAAGCCTTTGGAAGGTAGCTCGACAAAGTAAACAAAATCATTATGGCGCATATGCGAAACGTCAATAAATAAATAATTCAATGCATCTATACCGTTAAAACTTGTTTTATTTAATGAATGATGTGCGTGAAAACCTAAGAAACAAATATAAAATACCCAAATCATACTTTCTATAAAAAATACTGAATGGTTTTTAATGAAACTTAACAGTAATATAGCTCATATATGATAATAACATATATATAATAATTTATGTAGTTTTATGTGAATTTGCCAAATTATAACAATAAGTGTCACATAAGACGGAAAAAATCTCCCATCTGCGAGCCATTTTGGCCTGCACTACAAAAACAATAAAAGTTACATGAATGTAATGTAGAGTGAAAATATATCTCTTAAATAGTTCTAAAAAAATCCGTGACACCATATATCTATTTTTAATGTGTAAGCCATTACCGCTAAAATAGGTACTTACAATAAAACTGTGATACAGTTACTTCTTATTAAATGATGATAAATAAATTATCATAGTAGGTATTTATGATTATTGAATTCTAATGAAAAACTCAGGATTATACAGTTTTTATGTTTTTAACGATATTACTTATTGTTACAATAAAGGTTTTCTTAATATAATGACAAATAACCCATTTTTAGCTTGTAGGTTCATATTTATTGGAATCCCTGTATTTATTAATCAGCTTGCGATAATATTGGTTTTGTAATTATAAACGATAATTCTGCAAAATGCAAAGTAAATAATATAGATTTTTATAGGTAAATCACCCCTTTCATCACCCTACGCCTATAAGTATTGCGATGTTGTAGCTAAGAACCAAGTTCCCATCTACTTCTATATGGGAAATCATTATAATCGATTGAGCTATTAGGGCACGGAAGCGCAACAAACAAACTCACTTTCGCATCTATAATATTATATTATACTTACTAGAGATCCACCCGGGCATTGTACGGGCGGAATTTATTTTATCGAGATAAAATATAGCCTATGTCACTCGGACAAAATGTATTTAAATAAAGAAAAATGTAATAATAAATAATGTAGCTACCTTATGATGAAATTATATTTGAAACCATGAACTGGTTTCAAATAGTTTGAGAGATTATTTGTTACAAACATACAAATCTTGCTTCTTTATAATATTAGTATAGATAGTTAGGATAATAGTATTTAATAGATAAAAAAATAAACATGAAGTAAGTAATAGGTTTCTTTGATTATATTTGTAAAAGTTACTTAGCTACATATTTACGTTATTCGGTATTTTTTTATACAAAAAAAATATTTGGAAAATAATTGCCATGATTGTACTATTTGCAATATGCGACATAAACGTCATTGATTGGTATTGTATATAGGGTGATTAACAACATTTGAAGTTAACTTCTGGCATCTACATATTGGGTTTCTGTGAATTATGTAGGTATATCAAATTATGAGACTAGGATATGACACTGCATTTGTGTATATCACTATCTTAGAGCCGGACGTTGACATGACAATGCAGCCACTGCCAATTTTAAATAGTCGACGAATAAAAGTAAATGAATTTAATATTTACTGCTAAATTACTAAAAAAACATAAACAAAACATGCCTTTTTAATAAGTGCTAGTTTACTATAAAATTTACATACATTAGATATTTATGTAACGACTTCATTTAACTTAACACATTTTTGCGAAAATTGAGGCCCATCTGTAGCCTTGACCCCGCTCTAAAGTCTCTATATGTCTTAATAAATCAATCTTTTAGACCACTGCAAGGTACTTAATAATTCCCGCGATATTAATCCCCTTACTGAAGTAACAACACTACGGTATATACCGTCTTAAAATACTAACTAACTAAAAAGTGTACAATAAAAAAGATTTGAAAAATATTATGTATTCTTGAATATCTAATGGTTCCCGACTGTTAAAGTAGCTTTGTTCCTAGCTTTGTAGCAAAATTCAAAAACGAACCGTTCGCCGTTAAACTTTTTTTTTTTTTTTGTTTTTCAAGCCAATAGTTTAGCTTTTAAACGCTCTACTCGAACAAAAAATAGCACTTTATTTTAGGTACCAAAAAAATACCCTTTTTACCCCCGTTATTAGCGCTTAAGTATTAATAATTAAAAATTCGACACGATTCTTAACTTTTCCGATCCCTTTAATTCAAGATCCGTGGTCATGACACTGATTTATTTCCTTACTTACTTTTCAATCTCCTTATTGTTGAACATGGTTTAACAAGACAAGACAAAATGCATTAGCGATAAAAAAGTCAATTTCACCCTTTTTATACTGGATAATTGGCAGGTTTAATTAATTAAAAGCATAGTCAGTTCATTGATTATTTATTTTAAATGGAAGAGTGTTAGGTACATTTTCCATATCGATAAAAAATACAGGATTTCATACTCCATCGTATATATGACATTATGTATGTGTCACGTGTTTCTTCCTCTCCTCAGGTCGTTTTCCTCATAACTAAAGGCCTGAAGGGTTTTGAATCCCCTAACCCTAATACAATACCGCCGACGTCAGATTGCCTGTCAACGGGATTTATCTCATGACCTGTAATAGACAATTGAAATTTCCTCACTATGTATATATGTCGTGGCCATATCGTAGATTTGCTCACTTCATGAAATGCTCAAGAATTTCATGAAATGTTTTACTATGTATTGGCCACATCATGATGTGGTTTGGACAGATCAATGATGAGAAATCGTTTCACGATATGGCCAACAAAACGCGCGACTTTTTCATGAAATGCCAAAAATTAGTTGATCATATTGTAAAGTGGTTAAATTAATTAATTAAAGCTTTTTCTTTATATATACTCGTATTATGTAAATGGCGGCCGCTGCCGACAATGTTGTTACTCGCAGTGAAAAAGTGCCATAACTCGTTATTAAATCAGGAAGAAAGTGATAACAAAAGAGTTTTCGACGAAAAGGTTCTCGAGTACTATGCAAGTCAAGCAAAAACTGAGCAAAATGTAAAAAACCGTGGTTTAGATCGCGTTTCACAGGTTCTTTACTCTTATATTACATAATTATTCAATTATTTTATTAAAATACTTTATGTCAGCTAACGTATTGCGTTTCTCTTTAATTGATATTATTCTACGTTTGTGAATTATGATATAATAAAGGTAATGTTTTTATTCTTTTTTAGGTTATGAAACAAATTAAGGGGAGTAGGATGACTACGCACAAGAAATCCATGGACTATTTACTGCCTGTCAAAATATGACATTTTGAAAACTGCGGATGAGGTACAAAGTGCGGAAGAACAAAACCCTTTGTACTTCAAAGTGTCACCAAAGTTTGTCATGCGCCAACAAATGACTGGGTACAACTGTACTTCCAGGGCCCAAGAGGTGATACTTGATTTTTTTTGTAGAAAAGGTCTGTTTTATTAATTGGAGCCACGGCCGTTCCTGTGGATAGAATAAGAAGATGGGGCCATGACCACGCGGGGTCAGTGTTTATTGGTGGAGGCTATTGACTGCAGATGCAAGCTTAAATTGCCTTCTGAAGCACGGAGAGCGCTCGTCCTTAAACAGTTGATATTCAAAGAGCCCCGGACGATTCAGTGATCACTATCGGTATTGAACCTGTTGATCACGGAGACGTCTCTGAACATGTACCTCTTGTCCGTCATGATGAAATCGATCTCATTTTTAGTCATAGTGTCGGGGCTTTGCCACGTCCACTTCCATTGGGGCTGTTTCTTGAAGAAAGAGTTCATCAAGAGGAGCCCCTCCCGTTCGAGGAAGAGCATTTGCCCCCTATGATTTCTGCTTCCAAATCCATGGGATCCTACTACCGATTCGCTGCAATTCTGTACTCGCACTTTAGCGTTGAAGTCCCCCATAACAACGTTGTAGTGGGTCTTAGTAGTGGAGTGGAGGGCCCTCGATATATCATCATACATATCCTCCACTTCGTCGTCCAAGTGTGTCGATGTCGGTGAGTACACTTGCACCACCTTGAGGCTATACCTCTCGGTGAGCTTTATAATAAGGTACACTACCCTGTTCGAAACGCTGGACATTTCCACAACGTTATCGGCAAGGGACTTATTTACCAAAAACCCAACGCCACCTTGGGACTGTTGGTCTCCCCCGCGGAAGTACATTAGGTGGCCCGATTCGAGGGTTATGGTGTCCTCCCCCTCTCTTCGGACTTCACCTAATCCTAAAATGTGCCACCTAATCTTTCCAAGTTCCACCTCGAGTTGCGCCAGTTGCGAGTCAAGCCGTAGCGTGCGTCCGTTGTACGTCGCCAGGATCAGTCTATTGTGGTGGCCTTCCGTAGCCCGGAGATTCTTCGCACCCCCCGCCCCGCCGTTACCCTGGTCGTCACCGTGACCAGGAATAGAAGAGCTGCCGGGAACTGAAGGCCGTGGCTTTTTGTCTGTGTGCATTCAAGGTATTGCCCATAACGCCACGCTGGGCAAGCGAATTGGCGATCGCAGAACGTAGGTTATTTCACTGATGACGCTGCTGCCTGTCACCAGTGAGATTTTCCTCCCCTACGTCGTTGGATGGTTATACCGCCATCGGTCGGTTTGCCAGAGCCTCGTGAAGGTGAGGTTGGCTTGGATTCTTGCAGGTGTATTTAGAACCCCTTACACCCCAATTCTTATTTAGGTACTGTAACGTCCGTTACGTTACAGCCTCCTTGTTTGGATAAACTCTTTGTTCATGTAATGCCTACGGCTGGCAGTTATATTAAAAAGTTAAGGTAATGATTTTAATATTTGAATTAATGGTTTGGACTCACTTGTATACTGATTGCTGTTTTCTGACGGCTGTGAATGGTGAACTTCTTCATCAGTCATCGTCATTGTACTATCTTCATAATTTTTTTCTTTGGATGCTTCTTCTTTGTTTTTTTCTTCTTTTTGTTCAAGTTACTGGAACAAAAAGTGCGGGGAATCATGTGTTCGGGGGGAACAATGGGATGAAAAGAGACTTTGAGAGCAAATGAGGTTGATCTCCTTCTCTTCTTCTTCTTCATGCTTCTTCTTCGTTACAGTACCATGTAACCCAATCAATGCAAAATGCAGCGTCGTCAACGTCAAGCTGCACCTTTGATGTCCTGCCGATCACGGATAAAGATTTTTCTTTATTAAAAAATTCTGTTCAGCGCGTGATGTAAGTAGTTTTGGGATTAACCAGTCATCATTCATTATTACTATAACAGGAATATCGATACATTTGTCGATACCTGTACAACACTGATATTTACACAAGGATTGTTCCCACGAACATAGACCATTAAAAATTTTGGATTTCCGCACGACTCATAATTATGCAATTATTTGATTAAGCTTCGCAAGATTGGTTGATTTAAATAATTGCTAAACGGGACGTTGGAAAGCTCAAGGTTTAAAATTATAGCTTTTGCTACTTTTATAATTATGAAGGATGTATGCGTCTTTTTTTTTATTGAAGAAGAAGTTGCTATTTCCCATAGTTTTTTAATAAATTTAAATTTATTTATTTAAAATACAGTAACAGGAAGAATTCTGAAAGATTTTTCTATACCTCATCATATGAGAATATTTATAAATTATTTTCTTCTTTTCTACTGTAATGAGGTTTAAACTTTAACCAATCAAAGACAATTTTTCCGATTGTTGCTGTTAGTTTTGTAACCTCGGGATCGCAATTTCGGTGCAATTTGGCGCAGATAATCAATGTATTGATTTATTTATTGATTAAGGATCACCAGTGAATGATACAAAGAATATTTAACATCAAATACAATTTTACAAAACAAGAAACAGCGTACATTCTATTTAAGGCGACCACAACATGCAATGTATTGCCAAAAGGTATTTTGTCTCAGGCAGGAGTATTATATAGAATGTAAGGAGTATTTTTTTTTTATTTCCAACACACACCAATTAGCCTAGCCCCAAAGTAAGCACTATAAGGCTTGTGTTATGGGATGCTAGGGTAACGGATAGAATACATAAACTGTACATATATAAGTATATTTATATAGAAATAGATATTAAACATCCATGACTGGAGTACAAATGCTCGTATTCATCACACAAACATCTGCCCCCACCGGGTTTCGAACCCA
This sequence comes from Chilo suppressalis, assembly GCA_902850365.2. NCBI lineage: Eukaryota > Metazoa > Arthropoda > Insecta > Lepidoptera > Crambidae > Chilo > Chilo suppressalis. The sequence goes on from OU963908.1 coordinate 25,049,092, forward strand.
GGACCTCTCGAGTCAGCGACACCATGAAACCCGGCGTACAAACCACTCGGCCACGGAGGTCGTCATTTAGTTTGTATCAGCGTCAGCCGGACAGAATAACAGCTCAGGGGGCCTGGGCACAAAGAAGCCAGACCCACCAAAAGATCATCATCATGATCTTTATAGAAAGCTATAAATTATTATTGAGAAATGAAAAGGTTTTTATCACTAACGACTGCTCTCAGAGACGTCCATTATTTTTGACTTGGATTTAATCACATCTTGTCACTGTTTTTTTGTTTTTTTGTGATGAGCTCGGTGGTGGTTAGCGCATCGTGAAAGTTAAGCAATTTCCGCAGTGGTCTGTCATTGGATGGGTGTTTGGCAAATGGCAAATTGATTTATCTATTTTTGTTGCCAAAGCATCAAATAATTTCTATTCAATAGGTAACTTAAGCAGTGATAATTATTCTGTTCATCTTTCATTACACTATTAGGTATTTTATTTTAAGAAGAATTAATCATAAATAAGTTAGCAACGATTTTGCGAATATCGTGCACCACTCGACTGGTTGACATTTGCCATAGTGATTTAGTTGACTACCACTTTTAAACCGTCTCCTTTCGTAGTGAGCCATCGTTCTTAATCGTACCTGTGCTTGAGCCATCCGTTGAAAAACAGGTACAAGACTTGTGCTTGAGGCATGCGTTGAAAAACAGGTACGAGACCTGTGCATGAGGCATGCGTTGAAAAACTTTCAGCTTTTATAAAAAAAACTAAAGTCTTGCGACCACGGGCTCTTAGGCTATAATTAATTATCGATTAAATGGGAATTGTATTATATTTATTGTATATTTAAATGACCTTGTCCTGTCTTATACTTTTTGAATTTAAAAGAAAATGGCAAATAGCATTATTAGCATTCAAGTATTTATAAGATCTTACTTTTTATTCTACAAGTAGATATTCATTAAATTATTTTTATTTTAAGCATTTATCGGCCAGATGTTTAAAAAAAATATTTACAAGAAAAAATTCGGGATATTTCGAGATTTGAATCGCGTTTAAACCTGAACTGTGAATATTTTTTAGTAAAATTTTCTTTTGGTATTCATTGTAATTGCTAATCAAATAGACGATTTATGATTATGACAATATTTTCACCAGATTATCGAGTAAATTTTGCTCCGTGACTATGCCTAAGTACGCATTTTACCTGCAAAGTCACCTTCAGATCAGGCAATCCTGTTTTCCTGCATCCCCAACTTGTTCAAGTTTTCGAGTAGCGCTAAAGCCTTCTGTGCAACCGCCGTAAGATCGTTGCCGCCCAAGTTGAGGCGCTTCAGTTTCCTACGGACAAGCATTATATTTGTAGATTATTATATTTTAAAACATTAATTAAACTGCTTGATGTTTAAACCTAAAGAAATTTTTACTAGAAAAAAAAAACATTTTTTCCCCCTTTTCTTATTGTGTGTCCAAAGGCAAAGAGCTGAGCCTACACAGCCTCTTAGATTAAGTTTTTTTGTTTTAATATTAATAACTTCTCTTATTTGTATATTAAGTGATTGTCTTGTGTCTCCGTCCTTTGATGTCCAAATTAGGTCCCTCCAGAATATCAGCGTTGCAGCGGCAATCCATTTTTGCCGTTGCAACATTATGCTGAGGTGGGGCCTAGTTGACTATAGACATTTTGTTTTATGTTTTATGTGTATTTATTGTAACTGTTAATGTATGTCGTCAATAAATGTTTTTCTTTCTTTCTTTCTTTCTTTCATTCGGTCCAGGTTCATCATTCGGTTCATTCTGACCATTTCCGCTATCCGGCCAGAAGAAACGGGCTAAAAACTTATTAGCTTGAGCCGTATGCTTCAGCAGGCACGTAAAGCCGTCGCCGCCGCGCCGTCGGTCGTCAGCCGCTCGTCTATTACTAACATACCTAGCTTTCAAAGTTCTTTGAACCTTGTTTGATTTTTCCTTGTTTATTTTTATTTCTGTAACGCTGTTTTGATGCCCTGTCTTGTCGAGGAGAGACTCTTCGGTGGTGTCGTGTGAGGCGGGTCGTTACGTTCCCTAAAATATGGTTGAGCGAAGCGATGGCTGGTTCATGCGTCATGCTCGTGAACGGGTGCTGCCAGCGGAGATGAGTCTGCCCTAACTACTTTGATATTTAAGATGTAAATGTTTAATTACACCTGTTATAAATAACTCTGTTTGTATTTATACTGTGTGACACAGCAATCTAAATGCAGGTGAAAAATTAATGTATAATTTCACATTATGTAATGAAAGGTGACTTTATGAATCATCTCTGAAGTCATTTTTCAACTTGACGACTCTGTATATGATAAAACAGGGAGAAAAAAACAGCCCTTGCTGAGTTTCTTGCCGGTTCTTCTCAGTACAAAGTCTCCCGCCGTAGATTTACGAACCGATGGCGTAGCTTCTAGACATTCATATGTGCTTGTAACAGCCTAAACTGAATAAATGTTTATGATTATCACACTTGTTGTCATGTTTTTTATTGTACCCATGGGTTTCTTTTTGACGTGACAACGTCTTAAATTAGGTTGCGGCTGGGAGTCACTTATGAAAAAGTGTAACGCTCGGTAACGTTACGATGAGTCTCACGTGTTAAGTTTAAGTTTACATGTACAATGTTTTAGTAAACAAAATATATTTCTATAGTTAAAATTTGTGCAATTCTTATTTTCATTAAATTCCTTGTTCCTATTGTGCAATTTAATTATATTCATATCAATAAATATTCTACCGAGAAAAAGACGTTGTCACGTAAAATCTTCGCCCGTAAAACCGACTTTACAGGCAACCATTTTTTATATAATGAGATATATATGAGACAGCTCACCTAATGGTAAGTGAACACTACGGTGTTATGGTATGTGCTACGGCCCATAATCATATGCAACACAATGTTGTTGTAGGGGTGATCCCCTACACAATGATATTAGGATAAAGTAAGAAAGACAACTGATATTGTTGAATGCCTCACGAGCATTGATCTATTATGCAAAGATGTGTTTTTATATACCTAATACAACGTTGTCTTATGATGCATTCCTTAGATACAGCTACGTGATCAAAGTAAGTTATGCTTGCTCTACAGATTTACAAGATTACTGTACGCGACTCGTACATATTGCCAATTTAAAAACAAAAGAAAAACAACGATACAATAACAGAAATCGTAAACATATTCACATCAAAATGAATGGAATGGAATGAAATGAAATGAAAAGTCATTTATTCAGTCTAGGCTGTTACAAGCACTTGTGAAGGTCAAGAAGCTACGCCATCGGTTCGCAAAACTACGGCAGGAGACCTTGTACTGAAAGAAACTCAGCAAGGTCTGTTTTTTCTCTCTGTATTGTTGTATACAGAGTCGTCAAGTTGAAAAATGACTTCAGAGATACGTCTGAAGTCACCTTCCATTACATCATTTAGTTAAAGTAAGTTATGCTTGCTCTGCAGATTTACAAGGTAACTGTACGCGACTCGTACATTTGTGGATTCTGCTTAATTTTAGTAATAATCGTATATGTCAATGGTTTCTCAGTAGTTTTGACTTTAAAATAAATATTTGTTACTAAAACACAAAATAACAAACGTATTAACTTATTTATTTATTTAATTTATTGCACATGTACAGTATAGGATCTTAACAATTATATTAGTATGGTACATGACCCTGTCAGGGTGTTGCAAGTATAATATCTATAATTAGCTATTAAACAGTTTGAAATAAACAAGATTTGAGCTTTCTGTGATCATTCATAAATTCATTTACCGAATGGTATGCTTTTTTGATAAGATGTTTTTTGAGTTTCATTTTAAATATATTTATGTTGCTTTCTTAATTTCTATCGGAATTTTATTATATATCAGAAATGAACGATAGAGGACTTTCTTTAAACATTTCTAGTTTTGGCACTGGTAGGACTCAATTAAATTTATGTCGCGATTTTTTTTTTATAGATAGGTCCACAAATGACTCCACCCCACCTGATGTTAAGTGAAGGTGAATTCCAGACACGAAGATAGCTGGTACAGCAGTTCTACCTGCCACACCAGCCATCCTCACCCTGTCGGCCTGCAAGTTGCTTCTTCACGCCTCTTTTAAAGGATCCCAGGTTGTAAGAAGGGGGGAACACGTGTGCGGGCAGAGCATTCCATTTACGGATAGTGCGACAAAGAAATGAGTCACCAAATTTCATTGTACGCATAAAATATGTTAAAATATGTATGCGCCTAAACGACGCTATTTCCATTATATAATATTTCTAATTCCATTTCTTATAGTTACCCATTTGCTTTTGTTATTTTATGATATAGTTAGGGGGAACTGCGTCAAGAAGCAATACTATTGAGACACATTTTTTCCGTTAGCTTAGAAGAATCGACACCCAAGAATATCACAAATGCAAAGCCGGCATTTAATTATGCCTAATTAGGTAAAGTTGTTTTTGTTCCGTCGGTATGTGAGTATGCGTGCCGCGGCCCATCGCACCGGGGCCCGGGGGTCACTCCAACTCCGCGATCCATAATTAATGCAGGTCTAATTAAATCGATTGACCCCGCACCGCGCCCACCCTCGCTTCCTGTCCGGCCTTCACAGTAAGTACCCCCCTAATCCAGATGTCAACACTATTCACAATAGGGATGATGACTAATTTTTTTTTTCTACGTTTATCAGGTAGATTATCAAAAAGTATTGGACACGTATTTTTTCTTTTTTCACATAATATAAACATTGCAGAGATATATTGATTTGAAAAGTCGCATGACGTCACGTTTGAGTACACTTATAAGTGAAAATTCACTCAAAAGTGTCGTCACGAGCCCCTCCCAAACTTTGACGCGCTATAACTTTGTTTTGGTTTGGTTGCCCAAAGAAAAAATACGTGTCCATTATTTTTTGATCATCTAACTGACGGACTAAATAAAATTTCGTTTACTGTACCCCGTCATCACCCCTATTCGGAAATGTTCATAGTTTCAGATCGTAGGTGGGTAAGTCGCTCCCGCGAACGTGTGGGAGCCAAAGAAAGGTATTTTCTTTTCTGTTGAGTTTCGTCAGCGACTATACACTAGGGAAGTGTTTCCTAACCTTTCCAATACTGCTGCCCCTGTAACCCATTAGGAAAACAGATTTTACCCCGACTTTTAAATATTATCATCAGTCCAAGAAATTCTAATTTGGCCGCTACATCTTCGTCTCTAATAATGTCATCATCAGGAGAAAATCTCGCCCCGCTTCCCACACTCAGCACCCCGCGGGCTCGCTAGCAAGAAGGAGCGCCTGCTCTATTTAGTAGTATTATTATATAGTATTTTCCTATTTTTTAGATTTGACCAAATAATTAGGTTATTTGTTACCCCCGAAGTATGGCTGATTTACCCCCGGAGGGGTAATTACCCCCAGGTTCGGAACCCAGGCACTAGGGAATCGGACGTTTATTAGTCCCAACCTAATGCCAGGGTTCGGTGATGTAACAAGGACACGAAGTTTTTCTTACACACTTGATAATTTACTGTTGGTCGCAGATGACCTTTACAGCGTCACCGGCTTTGGGGACGGTGAGTTTCTAAGAGGATCTCAAGCCGAGAATTCGCCAGTGCCTGTACAGCTATTCCAGGAGTGTCCTCTAGACCACTCGAACTGGAGGGGGTCGGCTCAACTAGAGTTCGTCTTTGAGACTCGGACCGCGGCTCTAGTTAGCCGTTTTCGTGGGGGGCGGGGAGAAACGCCCAGGTACGTACCTGTACCTGGTGTAGCGTGTCGTGTGTAGACCGGGTCTTCGTACTCTTATCCTACGGGTGTGGTGTCTGCCTAATGCTAAGCTAGTGTGCACGTATGGTAGCTGTGCAGTGTTGGTGTTTGTGGCCGGTGCAAGAGGAACTTGAATAGTATCACATTTTGACACTAAAACATTATATAACCTGCATATAGACAGTTTACACTGAAATTTAATTCAGGCACCAGTCTCTCACAATGCCATAACGTATTGTAACAAAAAATTTTAAAGTACAGGTGATTTACTACAACAACCTATTCTCGTATGAGAGAAAAATAAATGAATGATTTGATTATTTATCGCCCTAGCCGCACGTCACTGCATGGCGACTCTGCCAGTGCTGGCCACCGGCGGATTGGCGGGTGCTAACGACTGCAGATGCAGCCGGGACCAACGGCTTAACGTGCCTTTCGAAGCACGGAGGAACTCGAGATAGAAGATTTTTGGTCACCCATCCAATGACCGACCACTGCGAAAGTTGCTTAACTTCAACGATCGCAACCGAACGCGCTAACCACTCGCGCCATCGAGCTCCTCAATTCTATACATTACGCATAATAAAGAACATGGATAATATTTCTCGGAAGGAATCTATATTCTTATCCCACCAATAGGGATTTGGTGATATTTATTGTGCTCGTCAATTAGCAGGCTGGCAGACTGCCTGCTCGTGCCAGCCAGTGCCAAGGCTTTGTCTGGCGTCTGCTTGGCACACTCTATACAGTGTAGCGATCCATTATTCTAGCTCTGAGTATTCAAAAAACTATTTATTAATAAGTTGGTATTTACAACAATTGCTGGAGTATTTTGTTTTCAATTTCAATATTATTTTTAGTAGTTTAATAAAAACAAATCCCGAAATATCAGTACTAACCGGACCTTTCTATTAGTTTTAAGCTAACATTCTAAGTTTTATATATAAAATTACATTGTCTATAAAAGCTTATCAAATACTAATTTGATTATGCGTAATTTTCAAGCTCGCGAGATACATTTTTAAAGTTTATTGCTTAATTCAACCGACTTTTTACGAGTCTAGTCACTAGTCAGAAAAACGAATATCAGCCGTGTGAGTGCACGATCGATATTTACCCAAAACTTGAAAATATGAATTATGTACATGAAGAAGGTTGATGCGGTTTTACGAAACCACGATGCAAGTGAAATTTATTAAATTATAAAAAGAAGTCGTACTTGAGATGGGAATCGAACCCGGGCCGCTCACGCAGCAGGCGAGCGCGTTCTACCATTGAAACGACGATGATTGTTGGGAAGGTCTGAATTTTCAAATAACAATATAAATGTAACGCAAAATGCTAAAAATAAACGAAAGAATTTGTGGCACTATAATAAAAGGTTCCTGTATTGGCTTACATAACGTGGCTTTAATAATTGAATAAAACCCGATATTTTTATAGTATCAATTTACTATAGGTAATTAAAACGTACATGACAATTAGACGGCAGATGACATATTTTATATGGCAGCTAAAAAGAATGAATTAAGAAAATATACATAGCATGGTAGTAAAAAGGTCTGATAATATTTAGAGGGCCGCAACATCTTCCCGCCTCGTTGAAAGAGCCATCTTTCAACACTGTAATTCTTCTACTGTAGGTAACGGGCAGAGTCGGACTAAGGGTCGTCGCACACAACCTCTCGTAGTGTTTATATCCGCTACTCTGGACACACCATCATCTCCAGGGAATAATCTTGTAACTCGACCCAGGCGCCAGCATAGCGGTGGAACGTGGTCTTCCTGCAGTAGAACTAAGTCGCCGACATTTAATTGAGCGGTGTTGCTTCTCCATTTCGTTCGTCGCTGCAACTCAGCTATGTATTCTTTCTGCCAACGCTGCCAGAAGTGTTGGCGAATTTTCTCAACTCGGGCATATCTTTGCAATGTACTCTCCCTGTGATTCTCCAGTGCAGGGGTTGGTAATGACGTCAATGCTCTTCCGATAAGAAAGTGCCCCGGGGAAAGGGAGAGGAACTCGTTTGGTGAAGGTGATAGAGGGTATAAAGGACGACTGTTTAAAATCGCCTCAACTTGCGTAAATAACGTTGTCAACTCCTCAAAAGTTAGATTACTGTTACCTATAACACGTCTTAAGTGGTATTTCGCAGACTTAATACCGGCTTCAAAAATACCACCGAAGTGAGGAGCGTACGCAGGGCTAAAGAAGAACCGAATTCCGTTACGATTCACAAAATCAGATATGGGTTCATTATTTTGTTTTAAAAAATCACCTAATTCTTTAGCGGCTGCAACGAAATTTCGTCCATTGTCGCAGAATATTTCCTCCGGCTTGCCTCTGCGGGATACGAAACGACGTAATGACATTATGAAAGCGTCTTTAGTCAAGTCACTAACACATTCTAAATGTACGCATTTATATCTTAAGCATACATATAAGCACATATAGCACTTAATTAGTTTACCACCTCGACCTTTTTTACTCAAAACATGAAATGGACCAGCGAAATCAAGGCCAGTGGACATGAAAGGGAATCCTGCCTCTATTCTCTGTGTAGGTAAATTGCCCATTTTTGGGCAAAGCGTCTTACCTCGATGACGTCGACAACAAACGCATCGATTGACAGTGCGCCTCGCTAATAATCTGCCATTAATTGGCCAAACTGTTTCTCTAACCGATGCTAACAATAGTTGGGGGCCAGCGTGCATTATACGCACGTGCTCGCGCTCAAAAATAAGCCTAGTCAGATGATGCTTCGCATGTAATAAAATGGGGTGTTTTTTCTCGAAAGGATAGTTAGATGCCTCAAGGCGACCGCCAACCCTAATAAGCTTATGATTATCTAAAAATGGGGAAAGCGCCATTAATTTGCACTTTGGACTTAATTCCTTGCCTTTCAATAATGTGCAGTACTCATCAGGAAACGATTCTCCTTGCGCGAGTAAACAAAGCGCATTGAACGACTCAGCCAACTCATCGCAGGTAAGTATGCCTTTTCTTTTATTAGTGTTGTTTTTTATGTTAAATATGAATCGCTTAACGAATGCGAATATTCTTTCTAGTTTTGTAAGATTAGAATAATTTTCAAACGTTATAATTGATTGCCTTATCACTACAGTATAAGTTTTTATTGTTTCAGGTAACTCATCGGGGAGCGCACTCTTCAACAACGGCCAGCGAGACTCGTGATCCAACAAGAAACGAGGACCAGACCACCACAGCTCCAGAGACACCAAGCGGCTAGCGTCGACGCCGCGTGATATCAAATCTGCGGGATTCTCGGCAGTGGGAACGTATCTCCAATCAGCTGACTTTGTTAACTCTAGTATTTCGCTAATCCGATTTGCTACATACGATTTTAACTTTTTATTATTGATATTAGCCACCCAAGCCAGTACTATACTCGAATCGCTCCAATGCACTATGCGGTCCGGCTGGTACCTAAGTGACTCTAAAACTGCCTTGCACAGCCTGGCGGACAGCAAAGCGGCACCGAGCTCGAGTCGAGGCACAGTGGTGGGCTTAAGCGGCGCGACCTTGGACTTGGCGCATAGCAACTTAACTGTAACTTCATCGTTCTCATTAACAGATTTTATGTACACACAAGCTCCAAGGGCGCTCCGCGAGGCATCGCTGAAGGTATGCATTTCAACATACTTAGGCGCGTCGCAAAGCACACGCCTATTAAGTCTTAAGTCTTCAATAAAACTTAAATTTTTAGCAAAATTAAACCAATCTTGTTTGATTTCCTGCGGAACGGCTTGATCCCAGTCTATTTTTTGTAGCCATAGCTTTTGCAGCAACATTTTAGGCTGTATTGTACACGGACATAGGAGCCCTAAAAGATCAAAAATTTTAAATGCATTAGACATAATAAATCGTTTTGTTATTTTGTCATTTTCATTGGGAATGTATTTTACCGGAAATGTCAGTAAATCGTCAGACGGACTCCACCCCAGTCCGAGCGTGCTCGACGACTCACTTAACGTCAAATTTTCTTGCGTATTTATTTCAGAGTTTTCAAATAAAGTGGGCATATTACTTTTGTATTTACGCAAATTAAAACAACGCAACTTTAATTCTTTAGCAACTGTTTTTAATATGTAACGTAACTCGTTTTTACTGTTTGATCCCGTGATAAGGTCATCTACGTAAAAATCCCTTTTAATTATATTTTTTATGAGCTCGTCCTTCTGCTCCTCCGCGATCTGGCTCAGGCAGCGTGTGCTCAGGTAACTAGCGCTGGCTGTACCGTAGGTCAGGGTGTTTAAGGTATATGATTTTATAGGCCTCGACTCATCCTCTCGCCAGAGTATTAATTGTAAATTTCTGTCATCTTCGTTAACCAGTACCTGCCGGTACATTTTCTCTATGTCTCCGGCAAGTAGGTATTTATATTGCCGGGCCCTGATAAGGATCGAGAAGATTGAGTCTTGGACATTTGGACCCACCATGAGAATATCGTTTAACGAGAGACCGGAGGAGGAGGGCGCCGAGCCGTCGAACACGACTCGAAGTGACGTGGACTCACTGTTTTCTTTAAACACAGCGTGATGACACAGGAAATAGCCGGGACATGGTTTGCTGTTTACAGCTTCGGACATATGGCCTAACCGAATATATTCATTCATGAATTTTACGTATTCAGTTTTAAGAGCCGGATTACGTTTAAATTTTTTCTCCAAACTTAACAAACGTTTTTTGGCTGCGTAATAAGAATCTCCGAGTTTGTCCGGAGTGTCATTCAGCGGGAGCTTAACACAATACCTACCCGTTTCGAGTTGAATAGTGTTAGCTAAAAAATGATTCTCACAAGCATTTTCCTTTTGACTCATGACATTTTTTTTATCAGGAACGTCCTCTAGGTCCCAGAACTTAGGCAACAATTTGTGCACTTCATTCTCTTGTGAATCAGTGATTTGTGTGTGATTACACTTAATTGATTTACTTTGATAGTGATTAGTATCATTTATAGGACCAGATACCAACCAACCGAGCACCGAATTACGCAATCTTGGATTGTTTGGGCCAAGGGAGTGTTGTTCACTTCCGATGATGTCCCAAAACAGGTCTGCTCCGATCAACATATCGATGGGAGCCGATTGGTTGAAGTTTGGATCGGCGAGTTTAATGTTTTTAGGCAATTTCAAGCCTTCGACGTTTATTGTCGTTTTAGGTATGTCGCTTGTTAGCTCATCTAACGTTAAGCATGACAAAATGACTTTGAATTTACTGTTCAAAGAATTTATTTGGACATTACAGCGTTCCGCAACGTTTTTTGCACGGCTGTTTCCAATGCCTATCACCTTTAAGAAATCAATAGGCTGCACTTTAAGATGCAACTTTTGTTGCAATGCCTTCGTAATGAAAGTAACTTCACTTTCGCTGTCCAGCAATGCTCTAACCGTGTGAGCTTCTTTGCTTACAGGGTTGGACACTTTTATGAGCGCGGTGGACAGAAGTACTGAGCTGTTTGAATGACTAAAGTTAACCACCGCTGATTGGCTTAGCACTGCCGCGTTGTTTACATCGCATGGCGCAGGCTCGTGGAGCAGGCTATTGTGCCTTTTATTACACTCGCGACAAGGACCACCACGACAATCGTTCGCGCGGTGGCCTTGTTTTAGACAGTTTCCACATAACTTGTACATAGCCACTTCGGCTAGTCTTTCCTGAATCGATTTTGCAATGAATTTTGGACATTCATGAACTTTATGATTTTCGTTGCAAATTATGCAGACGCACACAGGCGATTTATTTTGACCTCTAAATGACACCAACTTCGTTTGATGAGTCGTACTAGGATACGATTTTATAAACGAAGATTGTTCTCGTTTATTATTAAAACGTTGAGGTGTCGAAGTTGAAGCTCGCTGTACTGGGTTAGAACGAGGTGATGAGGGTACGAGTTTAGAAATCTCACTATCATATTTATTCCGATTCAATGCCTCGAGGACATCCGCACGATCAATCAGAAATTTTTTAAATTGTTTAAACGTCGGAACGTCATCGAGTGTATTACGGTACTCCTCCCACTTCATCAATGTGCCACTATCTAATTTAGGGCACAACATAAAAATTAGCAGCAAGTCCCATTGATCAGTTGGCTGGCCTAAGCTGGCCAAAGCACGTAAATTTTTTGTGACGTGATCAACCAAATACCGTAACGATTTTTCGGACTCACGAGCATGCAGGTTAATATTTAGCAAGGAGCTTAGATGATGATTGAGGAGCATCCTTTTGTTGTCATAGCGCTCCCGGATCATCCGCCAAGCGTCCTCGTAATTGGCCGAAGACACTTCCAAATTCGAAATTATTCGAGCCGCATCGCCCTCCAAGTAAGATACGAGATATTGGAACTTATGAACCGGTTTGATACGGCTGTTATTGTGAATCAAGCTCTCGAAAGTATCCCGAAATTCAAGCCATCGAAAATACGCTCCGTCAAATTTTGCAATTTCTATTAACGGCAATTTAAAACCTTGCTCATGATGACCGTGACAGCATGAACTCTCCGCTGCGACAGACAGACGCCGCTGTTCGAACTCATTTGTATTATTATACTTTTCTAAAAGACCCTTTACCGTTGCAATGTTTTTAATAATTTTGTTTTCAATGCTCTCACGCTCATCAATCTCATTAGATAAATTATCCGGGCGCAACACCTCAATCTGATTTTGTAAATCGTCGAATCTTAATGATAAGGTTTCGAATTTAGTAAGTTTTATATTTAACTCCGCTAGTTGAACACGCGTTAGTTCTGCGCAATCAACGATGCTATTTATGTAATTATTAAATTTAGTTATCTGCCCTTTAATTGAGCTACGCATTGTAAGCAAAGATTTAAGCTCCTTTGCAGAACTAAGAGCGTCAGCAACCGCCCCTTCATTAAGATTCGTGGTCATATTGAATTACTTTTAATGAACGTTTATGAAATGAAAAATATAAATAGGTACGCTCACGCTCCTCACAACGATGTCGGTACAGCAGCCGCGATACCAGCCTCGCTCAGCTGTTATCCGTATCAGCTGGTTACGTAACAGGCCCGCGCTACAAGCATATCCTGGAATTATCGACAAAATATGCGGGAATTAAACTGTTAACTTAGTGTACGCACGGCTGTAAACTTAGTATGAGGAACTAGCAAAATGTTATGTTAAAATATTTAAACAAGTTTCAATTACCTATTTGATTCTATTGTAAGTTTTAAGTACAATTCCTAGCTATTAGTTATGATATTAAAATAAATTTATTTGTAAGAATAAGTTATAATGTAAAATGCACGTGTTTAAGCATGGGCCACCTTTAAAATTAATAAGTTTATTTGTAAGTTTACGAATTTTTATCGTAATTATGCACTTTGATCAACGTATTAATGCAAGTTTAGGAGATTGTTTAACTATTTAAATAGAAAATAGTTTACTATTTTGACTATTTAACAGAATTTGATGTTACTTTGTGAAGGGATGTGTGATGGAGGGGCACTTATCTTGTAGTTTAGATTGCGCTGCACGGTGTGATACTTTAGACGTCCACTGCCCGTAGCCCAGACACGAATCCCTGATAAGGTTACTGCACTTCCATCCACCCTTTGGAAAAGATCTTCAAGACTGCATAGGCGCCATCTTTGCGACCAATGTATCTTGACTTTTCTTCGTATTTTACGCGTTCGCTTTTACTTCTTCAGTTGTTCCCCTCATGGGCCACCAATTTATGTATTGGCTTACATAACGTGGCTTTAATAATTGAATAAAACCCGATATTTTTATAGTATCAATTTACTATAGGTAATTAAAACGTACATGACAATTAGACGGCAGATGACATATTTTATATGGCAGCTAAAAAGAATGAATTAAGAAAATATACATAGCATGGTAGTAAAAAGGTCTGATAATATTTAGAGGGCCGCAACAGTTCCCTTTAAAAATTAAACAAAATCATACAACAATAATACACAGACATTGGTGTCAATTCTGGCAAGATTCTCTAAACCAAAAATTAAATTTGACAACAGTGTATCCTTGTCTTTTTTTTATACAGAATGAAAAGTAGAGACTGATGTTCAATTTAGTTTTAAATTTTAGATATACATACCAGAATCGACACCAGTATGATTGTGTTTGTGTACTTCGCGCTTTTTCTAAGAGAAGTATAAAAGATGCTTATAAACGCCATGTATGATCTACAATCTAGTCTGTTACATTTGATATCATACATCTATTGAATAAAACCCATCTCCGGACGATATCCAGAATAAATAGGTCGTCTACACAGACGCGCTATAACCTGTAACCCGAGCCCAGCCTGGAGCCTAAAAGCCTTTCCTATAAATATCTCGTTTGTAACAAGTTGTATTGTAGTCATGCTTTCGCACTTCGAAAAGGTTTTATCAAGTTTTATGTACGCGATACGTGATGAATATCATATTGTATTCAGGTTATTTAGTCAACGTGTCATCATCATCAGCCTATTAATGTCCCCACTGCTGGGGCACAGCCTAGGCCTTCCCTATGGATGGAATAGGGAGATTGGTGGGTGCTAACGACTGCAGATGCAGCCGGGACCAACGGCTTAACGTGCCTTCCGAAGCACGGAGGAGCTCGAGTTAGTAAATTTTCGGTCACCCATCCAATGACCGACCACAGCGAAAGTTGCTTAACTTCAACGATCGCAGCCGAAAGCGCTAACCACTTGCGCCATGGAGCTCCTCGAGATCGCCATCGTCAACGTGTAGTTTTACTAAATCATCGTTCTTACTCTTCACAAGAACACCTAAGGGCTATACTACAAAAACTACGCTTATTGGTAAGAGCCAAGCCATCGTTGAATCCTGCATGAGCACCGCAATGTATATGTAAATTTGCACAGTAGAAGTTTGTTGTATTTAAAATTGATACTGCGCAGGCTTCCTTGTGTATGGTCATTGCTCAAAAACTTTGCCGGGGTGTACACCTGTTACCTCCTTACCCAACAAATATTTTATTTATCTGATGCAGCCGCAGCACCTTTTACAGTTCTCTCACGACACGACGACAAATTATTTCTTACTAGCGGCCCGCCCTCGCTTCGCTTCGGTGTAGAGCTGAAGTGTAGATTACAGTTTTTGTTCTCAAGCTTGTATTATACAAAATGACATTCATCTATGATTCTTCTTATACCTGCATGCAAAGTCTCAGCCCGATCGGTTTAAAATTCACAAAGTTTCATACAAACTGTCATTCCCTATTTTATCCCCTTTGGGGTAGAATTGATCAAAATAATAAATAATAATAATAATAAATATTTCCGACACTCACACCAATTAGCCTAGCCCCAAAGTAAGCACTGTAAGGCTTGTGTTATGGGATGCTAGGGTAACGGATACAATACATATACAGTACATATAGAAGTATATTTATATAGAAATATATATTAAACATCCATGACTGGAGTACTCGTATTCATCACACAAACATCTGCCCCCACCGGGATTCGAACCCGGGACCTCTCGAGTCGGCGACACCATGAAACTCGGCGTACAAACCACTCGACCACGGAGGTCGTCAACTCTCAAAAATCCTTTCTTAGCGGATGCCTACGTCATAACATCTACCTGCATGCCAAATTTCAGCCCGATCCGTCCAGTGGTTTGGGCTGTGCGTTGATAGATCACTATGTCAGTCAGTCACCTTTGAGTTTTATATATATAGATTTTAGTTTTCATATACATATGTAGTTTTTAATTGAATCTGTAATAATTTACTCTGGACGACTGCGCCAATACCTTAAGGAATATAAGGGTCCAATATATGTGTGTTTATATATGAAGAGACTTCCCTTCGACATTTCTTGTGAGCCACTCAAGGAAAAATGGAAGCCGATGGAACGTCCTAAAGTTGGCGGCCTGACGCCCGCTCGCCCGCGCAAATAGGCTCACGTCAATTTCCGAAAGAAGCATATGTCTGTAGGAGTAGAGAGCTTAAGGCTGCGGACACACTGGCCACTGCCTGAACGAGAATGGTGTCGATTCTGACACGAATCTCTAAACCTAAACTTAAAGGAGATTGCTCCAATTGGCCCAAAAGGCCCAACAAACCCATTTGTGAATGTCGAAAAGCTACGCCATCGGTTCGCAAATCTACGACGGGAGACCTTGTACTGAGAAGAACTGGCAAGAAACTCACAATTTGCAAATATAACCTCAATATCGTTCAGTGTTTATGGTTTATAGAAGTTCTCAGGGATTGTCCGTCAAAAATATTCGTTTCTACAGTAATTTATATGTAATTTCGAATCTAGGAATCATTTTTTCATGATTATTGGTCTTTAGGCCAAACATGTATGGTAAGCTGTGCAATCTCCTTTGACAACAGTGCATCCTTGGCATTTTCTATGCAGAATGAAAAGGAGATACTTATGTTAAATTTAGTTTTAAGTTTAGAGAATCATGCCAGAATCGACACCAATTTTATATTAACCTCGAAATAAAAAGTAACCCTCGAAAATACCTGTATCATCTTCTTAACCCTGTATCAAAATTATTAAATTCCAGTGGTTTCGGTGTAAACACGTGAAAGACAAAGAAAATTGAGTACTTTGAAATTTCTAATATTAATTTGAGAAGTTCAACAGCAAGGTCTTCGAGTAATATAGATTAACTAGCAAACCAGTGAACCAAATGTTCACCAAGAAAAAAAAATGTAATTGAGAACTTCGGAGATTTTGTGTGGTTTCGTTTGAAATAGAAATCACGTGATTTCTCGAAAACCGGAAGTGCTACGTTACTCAAATCCGGTTTGTAGTCTTATCAGATAAACATTCTCTTTATCTATCTCTTACGGTTTGGCCGCTGAAACAGCACCACGGACGGACGGACGGACTTGTCTAATAGATAAGACATTCTAACATGATACTCTAAACTTGAAAGTAAATTTGATAATAGTACTCGTATGTCCTTATCGTGTTTTATATAAAATGAAAGGAAGAAGCTGATATCGAATTTAGTTTAGAATATCGAGTCATAGTCAGGCCCAATATAGGCAACATTTGGTTTTAGACTCAGAATCAGGCTCAAGTTTCCTCCATGCCCGTGTAACCTCAGCCGTACGCGTGTCGGGGCAGACCGTCCCATCTTCCGGACGCGCCAACTCGGCCGGAACTCGGCTCCGGACGCTGAAAGCACGTCTGTAAACGTCTCCAATTTCACAGATTGTATTTTTTGTATGAAGGATAAATCGTGTTCCCTCGCTTTTACATTTTTTTACTACTTTTATAACACGCATATATTTTATATAAGTACAGACTTATTTAATGTATGAAACGAAAGCGTATATAAGTTATGTAGATAAGTTAATAATGTAAGTAGGCGGGCTGAAGCTTCGTTAAGTAACGTACCTACAGAAATCCGGAACAGTGAAGGTATCAGTAGGTGCGAAATAAATATAATTTATAATAAATAAATATTTCCAACACTCACACCAATTAGCCTAGCCCCAAAGTAAGCACTGTAAGGCTTGTGTTATGGGATGCTAGGGTAACGGATAGAATACATATACAGTACATATATAAGTATATTTATATAGAAATACATATTAAACATCCATGACTAGAGTACAAATGCTCGTATTCATCACACAAACATCTGCCCCCACCGGGATTCGAACCCGGGACCTCTCGAGTCGGTGACACCATGAAACCCGGCGTACAAACCACTCGGCCACGGAGGTCGTCATATCTCAGTCACCAACGAATTCAGTTACCACAAAGTTTCTTTCTGCAATCTATTGCGAATCTTTATTATAGGTCTCTGTCTGAAAAAAACAAGAAAGATGTATTTTATATATTTTTTTTACCGACCGGGGACGGATTTCCAGAACCTCAGATATGTTTGCACTCTGTAAACCATGCGAGAACAGACAGAGGTCATGATAAGCACTACTCAATAAACGTTATAATTTATTGATTTTATTTATTTTTTAAGCATTTAACTGCTAGATGTTTAAATCTAAAGAAAAGTTTACAAGAAAAACTGTAATTGCTATTTCTTCTTTCAAATGTTTAATACTTGAAAAAGTATTCATTTGACATTGTGGGTTACCTACAATGCGAAGTGATGGCGCTGCCTTGCAGCTTAAGGCTAGGAAAATTTCGACGCGGCTAATAGGGCCGTGGTAGCATAATGGTCAGTGCATTCGCCCGGATAGCGAAGGATGCGGGTTCGAGTCCCGTCCGCTGCCTGGTCCGCGTGGATTTTTTTTCTAGTAAACTTTTCTTTAGTTATAATTTATTGTTCGTACGTGTGCACCATAATATGGCCAATATTTTCATTTGAGCGCTACCTCTACAAGCATATGCGGTTCGGTTGGGTAGACTTTTATGTATCAGGAATTCCGATTAGAAATTCCGGGAGCATAGAAGCCCTAAAGCCCACGTACACATAACTTTTTTTTTATTTGACATTTTCGCGGAATAAACGCTCAACAAACTGTGAGCACGGTTCGGTTACGGCATACGGGCGGTGCCCAACGAGGTCATGTGTGGAATTTAGTAAATTGAAAGTGATATTCAAATACACAGTGTTACCAACCCTTACCAAAATTTTACCCTAAGTATTTTTTAAATTCCCCTAAAATCCCCTAAATATAGAAAATTATATGTACCTACTTATCTTATTACCTAAATTCTTTCGTTGCTCATAAATTAAAACGTTACATATTCTGTTACAGTAAATTATTTTATTGAATAAATACATTTTCCGAATGGAAAATCAAACGAAAATGAGCTGACAGGCGGTTAAATCTTATTTAGCTGTTTTGATTGGTGGAAGGCAAAGAACTTTAGTCCATACAGCCTTAGGAAACAACCTGCCACACAGTGAGTTCAGTCGTTTCATATCGTGCTGCGTTCCATTCTACGCACAAAACTGAAAGAAAACACACGCTTTGTTTTTCGATTTAATTGAAAGTTTTGTTAAAAGCCCCTAAAAGAACCCCCAAAAAATTCCAGCCCCTAAATCTGGGGGCAAAACCCCTAAGTTGGGAACCCTGCAAATACATTTATTTTTATTCAGTTTTGGTAGGTACGTACTTTCAGGTGGGTGGTGGTAGGTGCGTCTCTCTTCTATCTGCATGCAGCGCCTCCTAAAATACTTCGGTCACATGGCAAGGAGAAGCTCGGTTAATTTTGAAAAGCTTCAGGAGGCCATTCGCCTAACGGAAACGCTTTGGAAAACGCTTACACTTACGATTTCATTTTGTTATTTCTAGCCGCGTGAGGTTTTCAAATGCCTCGCGCTCTTTTTTTTCTTTTGCATTGGTAATAACAATATTTAAAAGAAATGAGCGTGAGGTATTTGTAAACCTTCGGCGGTCAGAAATATAAAATCGAAAGCGTTAGCGTTTTCCATAGCATTTCCGTTAGGCGAATGGCCCCCTGGTCGTGGGGAACCCGGAAGGCAAGAGGAGTAGGGGCAGGTCTCCATCCCGGTAGTTGGACATAGTTAAGGAACCTACGAATGGCAACTTGCAGGCGTCCATCCGCCTTGCAGAAAGAACACAGAACGCCCTGGAGATCATTGGTAAAATGTGCTGTCCTGAAAGGTCATGACCCTCAGCCGTGAGGAAACGACGATGATGAAGAAGAAATCGAAAAGAAATACGATTTTCCTTGTTATATTTCAGAGTCGTCAAATTGTATTGTAGCTAAGAAGTTCTAGTATTATGTCCTCCCAGCTACAACACATTGATTGTACTCAATCAATTAGAGATTAGTGTAAATATCCAAATTTCACGAAAAGCCACCCCTAAGGGGGTAATACAGGGGTTGGAAGTTAGTACGAAAGTCCTGTTTTTGAAGTAAAAGCAAGTAAGATACTTGAAATTTCTATAGATAAAGCTCTATAGATGGTGTTGATGTGTATTAATAATGTATCTTCAGAAATAAACCCCCTTTTGGGGTAAAAAGTATGTGCAAGTAACTAACTCCAAGCGTACGCAGCCGCGGGTGGCCGCTAGTCCCCTAATACATGCCTTACAGTGCTTACTTTGGGGCTAGGCTAATTGGTGTGTATTGAAAATATTTAGTTATTTAATTAACTCAAAAACTACAGGACCGATTTCAAAAATTATTTCGCCATTATAATGCTGCATTATCCTTGAGTAACTTAAGCTTTATATTTCCGCATTATACACACCTATACACACTCGAATTAGAGACAAGTTGTGAGAAGCCTGTGAAAGGTGTGGCGGCGACTGACGGCGCTCGTGCCGCGAGGTATATCCAGCCGCACACGAAGGCATATATTTATTCAAATTACTCCGTAACGAGATTACACCATGCTCGGAATAGATACACGCTCGTGTTCTACGCCATTTTTGTCCCTTTGACGTCATCCTAGTGCGTAAACTCATTAAAGGTTTATTGCAAAACGATGGAAAACCTGGAGAGAGATACGCCATGTTGGAATTTTTTCCTTTCGAGGTTTTCATGCATTATATTAGCTTTTTCTGATGTTGTGTGTGTACAATGTATGAAAACAGAGGGAATTGCCACTCTCTCGTCGTGTGTATAGGAGGCGAATTACCTCCTAAAGCCATTCCTCAACTTAGGAAATATATAAAAAAAAATAGTGTGCTTATGACCACACGACTGAAGTGGAACTTCTTTAGCTCCATCTGTATGTATATATATATATATATATATATATATGTGTATATGCACAGTCCAGTCCAGATTTAAGTCCATTAGATAACAAGATATATCCACACTTGGAGGAAAAGGCGTAATCAAAGCCTCATCCCAATTTGGAGTCACTCAAGACATCCTTGATTAAGGCAGCCGCCGATATTGACATGGACCTCGTTCGTGCTGCGATAGACGACTGGCCGCGCAGATTGAAGGCCTGTATTCAAAATCACGGAGGTCATTTTGAATAAACTTTATCGTCATAAGAATCTATGTTTTGTTAAGTTCATTTTGGTATATAAATGGATGGAATAATCTATACTTATAATAAATCTGTAGAGAGGTCAATTCTGTACATGAAATATATTTTCAAAATAACTATCAGGGGATGATTAGTGATCGATACTGATGCCAAAAATGCAATCAGTAAAATTTTTGTCTGTCTGTCTGTCTGTCTGTGTGTTTGTTCCTTATAGAAACAAAAACTACTCGAGAGATTATAGTTATAGTATACTTTTCATTACGCTACAATCAGTAGGAGCAGAGTAGTGAAGGGAAATGTTGGGAAAACGGGAGAAGTTACTCCATTTTTTAAGCTTCCGTCGCGTGTGCAGCCTTAATGATTAAAGTTACATAGAAATCATGTATGACGGAAATATTCTACATAAAATTGTCTAAAAAATATCCCGCAACAGCATATGCCTATCTTTTATGGTTGACTCACAATAACACGTGTAACTCCCGATAGCTTAGCAGTTCGGAGCATTCTGATCATATTTGTTTACTCTTACGTTTATAATACTCGGTATAGAAACACCAAACTGAAATAAGCCATCGCGCCGTCTCACGTGAATACTGAATCATGCTATAAGGATTATTTTTGTGTAACGGTTGCCGCGCTCGACACGGGTCGCGGCAGCGGTAGGGTATCAAAGGTCCGAGAGCGAGCTGTCTAAATCTGTTTTCTGCGTCGCTCCCCCCCTGGGGGACGATCGCTTCCGATGAAGCCTTAGAGGCCTTCCCGGCCAGAGGCAGCCCCTACGGGTGTTTTTTAGTCAGTACGAGTCTGACATAACCTTACAGCCGGCTGCAAGGGTATCCATGAGGATTTCTCATCTGCTCCCCCGCCTGGGAGACCGAAACCGTGCTTATTAGCGCGACTTTTAGTCTTTAAATAGTTTATTTGAATTTCTTTTGTTGTTATTTTGTAAAACAGGTATTAGTTGTTTTGGTAGTGTTTAAATATTCGTTCAAATTAAAAATTATTAAGCGTAGGTACTTTTATTAATTAAAGTAGTTATAAGTATTTATTTTTAAGTGAAGGAGGTATAGGTAGATAGTATTGCACAGGCGTTTCAGCTTTATTTTCATTTCTTTTTTGTTGTGAGTTGTATATATTTTTGGTTATAATTCTATAAGAATATTTTAGTTCAAATAGTCACTTAGATTTTATGTGTAAGGTAGCTAAAGTTAGGACCACGTATTAGTTGTTTTGGTAGTGTTTAAATATTGGTTCAAAGTGTAATTTAAT
Source organism: Chilo suppressalis (assembly GCA_902850365.2). Classification (NCBI taxonomy): domain Eukaryota; kingdom Metazoa; phylum Arthropoda; class Insecta; order Lepidoptera; family Crambidae; genus Chilo; species Chilo suppressalis. The sequence goes on from OU963908.1 coordinate 25,071,062, forward strand.
CATATAGGATGAATGTACGATGGCCCATCGAAAAGGAGTAGAAGCGGTAGACAGAACTTTAAGGGAAATAAGACAAAATGATCGACCACTGGGCGGTATCACAGTTTTATTTTGTGGTGATTTCCGACAAACCTTACCGGTAATACCACGGGGAACCCGAGCTGATGAGGTTAGGGCTTGCCTGAAAAGCTCTTATTTGTGGCGTGATATACAATCGGTGCATTTGACTATAAACATGCGAGTGAGAACTGTAGATAACCCGGATGATCGTGAATTTTCTGATATATTATTAAAGAAAATACCTTCACCAAAGATACCTATCCACTGCTACACCAAGGAAAACTTATTTTGACGCCTGAGTTATGTTGTATAGTGCAATCCCAACAACATCTTAATCGTCAGTTTACGGTGACGTAACAAATATATTAAATAAGAACAATTCTTGACTATGCGAAAGGTCCATTTTAACTCCTCGCAATGACCAGGCATCTGAGATTAATAATAAAATACTATCGAATATCCAGGGGAAAAGCAAAGTTTATAGTTCAATAAATAGAATGGCCGATGAACAAGAAACCACTAATTACCCGATAGAATTTTTAAATTCTTTAAATATGCCCGGACTTCCTTCTCATGAAATTTGTTTAAAAATTGGCATTCCGATTATTCTGCTCCGAAATTTAAGACCACCACAAATTTGCAATGCAACTCGGCTTAAAGTAACCCAGTTGCAACAAAATGTAATCGAGGCTCAAATTTTAATAGGTTGCGGTGCAGGAGAAACCATCTTTATTCCCAGAATTCCCATAATACCAAATAATTTTCCATTCCAATTTAAAAGAACGCAATTCCCAGTATCGGTGTGTTATGCAATGACAATAAATAAGGCTCAAGGGCAGACCTTTCATGTTGTTGGAGTAGATCTCGGTGTCAGTTGTTTTTCACATGGTCAGTTATGTCGGTCTTTCCCGGGTTAGCAGTCCTAGAATTTTTTATGTTCACGTTCCGGACGGGTCAAATTTCAACGTAGTCTACCCGGAAGCTTTGCGCTGAAGTATTTTCATTCTATATGTACTTAAGACTCATGTGAAAGCGATCTAAACAATATTACCAATACATTAACATAATAACATACAAGGAGTTACACGCTGATGATCTCGGGGCACAGTGATAATAATAATATTCTGCGGTTCCTTATTGCGATATTTTTAACAGTATTATATTTCCCTACTAAAATACGAAAGTTAATCTGTCTGTCACATCAGAACCACAGAACCCTGAGGAAGGACATATGCTACTTTTTTACGAAAAACGACGATAACGCGGACGAAGTCGCGGGCAAAAGCTAGTATTGAATAAACTTGTTTCAATTATTTTATATTAAACATGTGACAGAATTTACGACCTGACTAGGTATGTATGTGTACAATATACACATTTTTGTACACATACATATTTCATTTACTAGCTTTAAGAGAAAGAGAGAAAGAAAATGTGCGCACGCACTGCTTTCTCTTGCTTGTATCCCCCACTCAACTCCCGTGTGCCTCGACCGAACACACTTTTCGTAACGCGTAAAGCATTCGCCAGCTCAAGTCAAGCGGGCGTAAAGAAGTTTCACTTCAAAAAGAGATTTAGGGCAATCAACGCGCGGTTTTAATATGCATAGGGCAGGGCTTGAAACCGGTTTCCAAAATACCGGTAAATAAACTTTAATACCGATTTTTAGTAAAGGTTACGTTCGGAGCGCCTTCGAAATGAAAGCAATACCAAAAACCTTAATAAACCGGTTTAATCCAGAGCGACACGTTATTTATTTCAGCCATTAGTAATAGCGAAATGAAACCCTTTAAAAACCGCTTAATTGATTCAAAACCTATTTGATTGCGCTTTTTGAAAAACCGGTTTTTTAAGGTTAAGGTAGAGCAAAACCTTAATAAAACGCTCCTTATGCACTTGACACTGATTTAGGTTTGAAAATTAACCGGTAAACAAGCCCTGGTATAGGGTATGTGCCCGCGGGCCGCTGTACTACCAGCCAAGATATAAGAAAGAAAAAAAAGTGCTTTTATGCTAAATAATAGCGTTGTGCATGCTATTAGCTTAAGTAATTTAAATTATTCACGAGTAAGTATTACAACAGCCCCACTATTATGAAGATCGTTTTCAACTAATAAATCAGTGAGTTCGTGCCGCTGCGCTCACAATAGACTTGACGATTAGACCGCTCCCATAAATCATAGTTACGATAACATAAAACCGTATTATCATTTTAATAAGGGATACAAGCTCGGCACACTAATTTCCCCGTTAATTTCGCAACTGATCACATAAAAATCTACTAAATTATTGTTTTCCGTGAGATAATGTCAAAAGAGAGTGATTGACCAAGAGAAAGGCGAGTTCGTGCCTGCGAGCTGAGGGTGGCACTTATCTTTCACTTACTGAGTTCGCGTCTTAGTATCTGGATGACTTACAATGGTCATCAGGTGGGAGAGAGTAATTTGCCGAGTATTTTGATAAATAACACACTAATTTTATTAATTAATTAATATACTTTCAAGCAACGTAGGCTGACAGATGATCTAACTGTTTAAATCTAAATAGATTATTAATAGAAAAAATTCTACGCGGTCCAGGCAGCACGCGGGACGAGGATTACCAGATGAAAAAATCAAAGGTCCGGAGAAAAGGCTTGATTTCCATTGAAAAATCCGGAGATTTTTACTTTGAGAATTTTCTCTCAAACGTACTTAACAATTTAGAAAAGTCGTTATGCTATCGTTTATATACATGCTGCTTATACTTTTAATTCAATATAATTTGAAGAGATTAACATGTGGGGCATTTTATAAATCCATAATTAAAGAAAAAACCTTACTTAAAAATGTATCATCAGATATTAAGTATGTAAAACTGTTCAAGTACCTACTTGGATAAATAAGTACTATTGGTTTGTTTAAGTTTTTATTAAACAGATCTTTAAAACGTTAGCTGTATTTTATTGAAAATTCAAAAAATCCTGAGATTTGCAAAATCCAGCCGCAATCCTAAGAAGACTCCAAAAATCCTGAAATCTCAGGACAAGTCCTGAGATATGGTAACCCTACACGAGACTCGAACCCGCACCCTTCGCTATGTGGGCGAATGCACTGACTAAAAAGTAGAAAAATTTTAATATAAACGGTTACAAAACATTATTTTTAGTAAATAAAATTAACTCGCCTCTCCTAGCTCCGGTGAACACTAGTTCTTTGTTATTTGTTCTCGGGCTTGTTGGTGGGGAGTGTGGTACATGAACCCTTCACTATAAGAATATATAACTGATGGTGAAAACTGAATCAATAGTCCTTCCGTTTATTATTAGGAAGAAGTTGCCACATAAGGAGAGACGCGGAATAAAAAAGACTTCATTTTATACTAATAATAAATTAATAAAGCAAGAATAGAAAAACACACTGTTTGAAAATTTAGCAACTTAGTATAGAAATATAAACTCTTTGCATAGTTCAACTATAACTGTCTGTTACGTTACTGTTATTGATAAAATAAAGTCTGCTCATAGACAGACGGACAGTGCAAGCTTCGTATTAGAGTTCAGTCGTCAATCCTTTGGTTACGGGACCCAGAAAAAAAATTAAAACCAAGAATAGCTACTCTACAAAATTCAATTCGTAAAAGAACGAATCGGTAACAAACATCAAATCGTGACAGACTTCCTTATTTGAAATTCGTTCCTTCCTTCCGCGGCCTTAAAGCGAATTAAAAATTTATAATCAAGAATAGGGGAATCCGCTTCCGGCTCTCACTTCGTGTTTTGTGGAGCTTTCCTTAGTTACAAAGCCGACGGCTGGGGCAGGGGGGTAAAGGGAGGAGTAACTGATAATAAAATTAGAATCTCCACCCGCGGGGACCTAGTAAGATTATCAGTATCAGTAGGGCTAAATAACATAACAATATGACGCGCAAGATAATGTTAGGCATACCTATTCTGTCGTTTTTTTTTAATTCCTTTATAGCCTGCACGGTATGTGCGTCAGCCACATACAAATGTAAAGGTAGGGAAACAGGATAAAAAATGGTTGCCTGTAAAGTCGGTTTTACGGGCGAAGATTTTACGTGACAACGTCTTTTTCTCGGTAGAATATTTATTGATATGAATATAATTAAATTGCACAATAGGAACAAGGAATTGAATGAAAATAAGAATTGCACAAATTTTAACTATAGAAATATATTTTGTTTACTAAAACATTGTACATGTAAACTTAAACTTAACACGAGAGACTCATCGTAACGTTACCGAGCGTTACACTTTTTCATAAGTGACTCCCAGCCGCAACCTAATTTAAGACGTTGTCACGTCAAAAAAAAGGAACGGAATTTTTAGGAAAGGATCAGGTAAGTATTTACATATTTACAGTTTAATATTATGTTTAAGGATAAAATTTGAAATACATAAATAAATATCATATTTCATAGAATATAGCAAAGTATTTATAGAAGTCGGGAGAGGAGTACGAAGGGATGTTAAGGAGTCAATAAAATATTCTGTCGTTGCGGCACACAGTTACATTACCTAGTAATTAATTGTTCTATTTCGTTTTAGTTCAAAGAGCCGAGCCCATACAGCCTCTTGTGTTATTTTTCTTTTTTTAATTTTGTGTATTATGTGATTGGCTTGTATTTCCGTCCTTTGATGTCCAAATTAGGTCCCTCCAGAATATCAGCGTTGCAGCGGCAATCTATTTTTGCCGTTGCAACATTATGCTGAGGTGGGGCCTAGTTGACGATGTACCTTTTGTTTTATGTTTGTTGTGTATTTATTGTAATTGTTAATGTATGTCGTCAATAAATGTTTTTCTTTCTTTCTTTCTATTTATTTACTTAAATTTGTGTGCTGTACTGATGGGAATTAATAATTTACCTATCTATCTATCTATATATCCTATAGCTATGACTCCTTTACACGGTAAAGGAGACGGGTCATGTGTGGTAGTCGGTTCCGGCAGCGACGAAACATATATCATTTGAAAACTTGTTTAACATTATAAAATGAATAGATACTTTTTTTTTGATGTGTAACATCTTTCCTCTCGCTTTCCTAAAATTTATTTGTGGGAATGATTTCGTGAAATGGGACGGAAGTGTGTAACAGGAAGTCGCGAAAGCGCGCGCTATTTGATTTGATTTTAGAACATAATGTTCAAATGGCTTATTCCTTTTGTAGTAGGTTTTATTTCTTTTTTTTTTTCAAATATAAGGTGAGGTTTCAAATATTACATATCATACTGTACTGTACTACTGTAAGGCTCGCAGTTTTTTTCATTTATCCCAAATTAATTTTAATGCGTGTTTAAAAATTGATCAATTTTGTAAGGATGCTGGCCACCCTGTCGTAAGTAACGTAGTATTTCTAGTATGTGGCATTATAAAATGTCAACTCAATGACTATGGCAAATGTCACTCAGTCCAGTCATGCATGATATTCGTGATATCGTGATGAACTTATTATACCAATTTGTGATTGATTCTTATTGAAATAAAATACCCACAAATTAATAAATAAATAATAAATATATTACACCACTAAGCACTGTAAGGCTTGTGTTATGGGATACTAGGGTAACGGATAGAATACCTATACTGTACATATATAAGTATATTTATATAGAAATACATATTGAACATCCATGACTGAATGAATGAATTAATAATGTAATGAAAGATGAACAGAATACTTATAAGTGGTTTAGTAACCTAATGAATAAAATATAAAAAGTTGCCATTTGCCAATAAATAATTATGACAGTTTTTATGATTACAATTATTTTTAAAAATAAATTCTAGTTTTTTGTCACACGATGTACAATTGAGTGCACTACATGTCATAAAAATTTAGAGTCTATCGAAAACTGACTCCTCCACACAAATTTGAATCATGTCCTTTCACATTTTTGTTTCTTAGGTTTTCACGCACATCACTCATTAAATAAAACTAGTTTTTACGGGTTAATGCACGAAACTTTATTTATTTATTGACGTTTCGCAGCCTTTTCAGGTCTGCATCGTCTGAATAATGATTTTTTATTTAAAATTGTCGAGCTACCTTCGAAAGACTTATATTGAGCGTTCGGTTATTTCATTGGAAGATTTTTAAAAATTTTATTGTCTATGTATGAATTTATTATTTAATTTACTTAATACAGTATTTTATTTAAAATTCTTGTTTGTAATTTTGAGTTTATTTATTTATTTGACCCTAACTACCGTAAACTACCACCGGTTCCAAAATTGGGAGACCTTCCTGAGAAGAACCGGCGAAACAAACTCAAGAGCGGCTTTCTATCTCCTTCTTATGTTAAATTATGCAAACAAAAAGAACTAATAGTATCTGATGGTCTTGCAGTGTGTGCTCGGGGTTGGGATTTTATCTCCTGTATAATAGGTTCCCAAGCTGGTGGTATATACCAACCATCTTCCCTATTGAAATTTGGATATTTTTTTTTAATCTCAATAGCCTCGCGCATCATTCGAGGAACGAACCGCCGCTCAGCTGCAAGGATCTGTGGTCTATCAAATCTAATGTAGTGGTTTGGTCCCCCTCATGCATGTTCACACACTATTATACAGGAGATAAAATCCCAACCCCGAGCACACACTGCAAGACCATCAGATACTATTAGTTCTTTTTGTTTGCAGAATTTAACATAAGAAGGAGATAGAAAGCCGCTCTTGAGTTTGTTTCGCCGGTTCTTCTCAGGAAGGTCTCCCAATTTTGGAACCGGTGGTAGTTTACGGTAGTTAGGGTCAAATAAATAAATAAACTCAAAATTACAAACAAGAATTTGAAATAAAATACTTTATTAAGTAAATTAAATAATAAATTCATACATAGACAATAAAAATTTTAAAAATCTTCCAATGAAATAACCGAACGCTCAATATAAGTCTTTCGAAGGTAGCTCGACAATTTTAAATAAAAAATCATTATTCTGACGCTGCAGACCTGAAAAGGCTGCGAAACGTCAATAAATAAATAAAGTTTCGTGCATTAACCAGTAAAAACTAGTTTTATTTAATGTCCTTTCACATTTGATGGTCCCTTTACGCGGTAGATTGTGACCGCGTGACATATCCGCTAAGCAAATTACCGCTATTTATTTATTTAGGTCAGCCAACGGCTGCTACATAGAAACATACAATGAATCTTATCTACTAAATATAAATATTTATGACTTACCTCATATTGAAGTCATTTTTCAATTTGACGACTCTGTATATAATACAGGGAGAAAAAACAGCCCTTGCTGAGTTTCTTGCCGGTTCTTCTCAGTACAAGGTCTCCCGCCGTAGATTTGCGAACCGATGGCGTAGCTTTTCGACATTCACAAGTGCTTGTAACAAGCCTAGACTGAATAAACGATATTGAATTTTGTTTTTTTTAAATTTAATGCTTAATGTGCTAACCAATTAAAGGCCAACACTGCATGCACATACATATATTAGGTAAAGTGTATTTTTTTTATATATATTATAATAATAACAAAGATTACTTATATAATAACTAATAACAAAGTCATGCATAAAGTTATAGATCATATATTCATTTTTATTTTAGAATTTGTGTTACGTTAAGCTTTAAGTCTTATGTTTCTACCAACTGTCACTTATGGTATGGTTACAGCTATTTTTGTTTTTATAGAAAAATGTGTCCCATGTAACTGCACCATTACACACATACTCCCTGTTGAGCTATTTTTTTATCCAATATTATTTACTCACCAACATTCTGATTCCACAGCGCAAAATCTAAAATTTTTATTGTTCACGGAATCAAATGAAACACTCTTTAACGGGTTCAAAATTTGTCTTTGCATGACTTTTTTATATTTACTTTTAAATGTAAATAATTATCATAATTCTGAGGAGCTCGATGGCGCAAGTGGTTAGAGCGTTCGGCTACGATCGTTGACGTTAAGTAACTTTCGCAGTGGTCGGTCATTGGATGGGTGACCAAAAATTTACTTCTCGAGCTCCTCCGTGATTCGGAAGGCACGTTAAGCCGTTGGTCCCGGCTGCATCTGCAGTCGTTAGCACCCGCCAATCCGCAATGGGCCCGCGTGGTGGGTCAAGGCCCAATCTCCCTATTCCATCCATAGGGAAGGCCTGTGCCCCAGCAGTGGGGACATTAATAGGCTGATGATGATGATAATGATCAGAATTCTGACGACGCAGCCCGAAAAGGATACGAAACGTCAATAAAAGTTATAAAAACACGGATTTTGAACCTGTTTAAGCGTGTTGCATTTTATGAGTGGTGTGCGTTAAAACTTAAGAAGCAAATACGAGTATGTCCACAGAATCATATTTAGAACTTTAGCCGTTGATGTTTTTAATTCACTCAGGTACTTCGGAAAATAATATTTTATTTAAGAAATTAAAGTATCGGATAACTGCCATGTTTGAATCCTACAAAAAATATTCCGATTGTATGATAACAATCAATTTTAATCACCAAAGTCTTGGCATGCTTATCAGCCGTTTGTGATTTCCCATTAAATATTTAGCCTTGGACTAGCGTGTTCGATGTCAAATTTATGTTTGTTTTATGACGAATAACATTATATAAGATTGCTTGAATTTATTGCTATCATCGATATAGCGCATAAATCAATTTAATGAAATGAACCAATAACTTTATGTCAGTATTGGTATCTGTTGCAGTTTGACTGAGAGGGAAAAATAAAGTAGTATTTGTATATACGAGTGTGTTAGACTATAAGGTTAGATACCTTATTATTCTAAAGAAAATATAACTAGAAAAAAATCCACGCGGACCAGGCAGCAGACGGGACTCAAACCCGCACCCTTCGCAATCCTTGGCGAATGCACTGACCGATTATGCTACCGCGGCCCTCACGGACCGCGTCGAAATTCAGTGCATTCGCCCGGATTGCGAAGGGTGCGGGTTCGAGTCCCGTCTGCTGCCTAGTCCGCGTGGATTTTTTTCTAGTTATATTTTCTTTGGATTTAAACATCAAGCAGTTACATGCTTTAAAATAATAAAAATAAAAAAACATATACCTTATTATTAATATAGGTATGGGCCTGCGTAGACTGATATTAATAGATAAATAAAAATAAAAAAGAGGCAGGTAAACCAATACAGCTTAAGGCCCGTGCTATGATACATAGTTGAATGATAAAACACACATCCCTTTACGTCCACTTGCAGCATCATCATCATCAGCCTATTAATGTCCCCACTGCTGGGGCACAGATCTTCCCTATGGATGGAATAGGGAGATTGGGCCATGACCCACCACGCGGGCCCAGTGTGGATTGGTGGGTGCTAACGGCAGCAGATGCAGCCGGGACCAACGGCTTAACGTACCTTCCGAAGCACGGAAGAGCTCGAGATAGTAAATTTTTGGTCACCCATCCAATGACCGACCACTGCCAAAGTTGCTTAACTTCAACGATCGCAGCCGAGCGGGCTAACCACTTGCGCCATCAAGCTCCACTTGCAGCATATTTGCTAAATCTCGATTTAACTACAACCAGATATAATGTCATAGTAAAATGTCTGTCAATTTGACATGATGGTTTGGGATATTACTAGCAAGGGCGGATCCAGCTTTGGCGCCAGGGGGGGTCATATAGCCAGCTTTGGCTCCAGGGGGGGATCATATAGCCAGCTTTGGCTCCAGGGGGGGGTCATATAGTCGTAGTATATTAAATATTGAAAGTACTTAAATAAAATCCCCCTGGGTTTGGTCCATCTGTACCCAGCTCAGGGGGGGGGGGGGAGTCATGACCCTCGACCTGGATCCGCCCTTGATTACTAGTCTCAGTTAAATTAAAATTGCTGAAAGTAGACCTTAGTGCATAATTTACTATTAAAACTGGACACTCAACTCATAGAGAAATTTTCTTACACTGAAATTATCTAGCTACGAGCAATAATGCTGTTCTTTCTAGAATTGCGTGTTCCTTCTAGAATGCCTCGGAAGCCAATCACGCCACTCTGCCCTCCTTTAAGAAGAACTGTTTTAGGCGCTAACTCCCCTTATGCGAGATTCTGTAAAATTTTGAACGGGTTTAGTCATAAAATTGATTTACACTTTGATAGTCCCAATGCAATAACTTCAGCCAGTAGTAGGAACTTGATGGACTGAGTGCCCGAGAAGTTTATTTTTAATTTTAGATCCTTTGTTTTTGTAATGACCCTTTTTTGGACAAAATAACATATAAGTTAAGGTATATTAGGTAAAATTTTAACACAAACTGTTTGATATAGATATGGTAAATGTGGTGTTTGCCTATAATTAATTGTAACATTGATATAAGTGTCTCCGTGTCTATAATTGTAATTGCTTAAGTGTTACAATTGTTGGTAAGCCTTTTAATAAATAAAAAAATGGGTGCGTGTACTTATGTAGGCGCGTGAGAAGTTATCCTTCTTTGGCATCGTTTAAAATTAGTTTTTTAATTGCATGCAAATAATTAATTACAATAAATTAATAAAAAGTCTGGAAAAGGCCACAGTCAATAAAGTTCAGTTTTAATTTGAAAAAATAAATAAATAATCAAAATATTCAATTAAAATCGCTACTGAATATAATTTATTAGAACATATGTGATTTGCAATTGTATGAAACTCAAACACGTATTCCGAATATACAAACTAGAAACATGTGGATAAATATTATAAATATGAATACCTATAACTGTTACTTTATTACAAAAAATAAAGATGTGGTTTTTGGTTCTACTACACCAATGGTCAAGAGATGGCGCTGTAGTCTCCTGAATCGCGCTTTGGTTCCGTTGTTCCAGATTAATAAATACTTTTGATAGGCCTTCACAATGCAGTCGTTAGCACCCACTAAATAGAGATTCTATTTCTATTTTGTTGGTAGATTTTCTTAATGTGCGGTAAACACAAAAGTTAATTTTTTGTGTTACAGTGATGCGCGCGCATCTTAAAATTTCACTCTCATCATTTTTTCATAACGCGCCTAAAGAAGTATGGCGGCCCGTAGACAGTCAATCTAGATCGCGATCGCAATAGCCCTGATCGTGATCACGGATCTCGAGATTGCGCCACAACGTTACACATTCAATCTTGATCTCTTCAGTCTGTGTATTGTAATCGCCGCGTTAAGACCCGTTATCATGGATTTACAGAAAGTTCAAGCTGTAGTTTCCCTCATTTTGGCCCTAACTTTGAAGAAAAGAATTCGAAAAAGGCGCTGGGTTAAACAGTGGTTACTAAAGAGAGAAATGTACACTCATTTAAACCTACTCAAAGAAATTCAACTAACTGCTGAAGCTGACGATTATAAAAACTACTTTAGGATGGGGGAGGAATGTTTCGATGAATTATTACGAATGGTAACTCCATATATAACCAAACAAGATACTTGTATGAGGAAAAGTATAACACCTGAAGAAAAACTTGCAGTAACATTACGTTATCTTGCTACTGGCAGAAATATTGAAGATCTAAAATTTTCAGCTATAATGTCTCCTGCTGCTATTAGTGAAGCAATCAAGGTTACCTGCCGAGCTCTTATATATGTGCTCAGAGACTATATGAAGGTAAGTTTAAGTCTTAAATAATTATATATCATATATTATGTACGTTTATTTAAGCATAAGTACAAATTCAAGACATTGACATAAGTAAGTACAAATTAAAAAACAATAATTACAACTAGGAAATAAAATTAGTTATTTTGAATCAGGTGGCAATTAAATCTGATTTATGAGAAATTATTAAGTATTATCCGGGTTATAATGTGCAAACAATGACCCCACGGTATAATCTTCAGTGTCTGCTTGGGATGTAAATACTGGTAAGGGTTTAGATGTGTCTAAACCCTTACCAGTATTTACTGAAACTGCCTTCTCAGACAAACATTACTCTGCTCCTACTTGCCAAAAAGGTTTTGCATCACAAATAATAATAAGCCCAAACACAAATGCCATCCCAACTTTACATATACCGTCGCCATCCCAAGCAGACACTGAAGATTATACCGTGGGGTCATTGTTTGCACAGATGTCTGTGGAATATTTACTGTAAAGGACTGCAATGAAGAGGGTGGAGGAGATGAAGCAACTAGAGAGTACTGCATGTCTGAAGGAGTAGGTGGATTAGTAAGTGAGTTTGCCGGCGAAGAGCAGTGTTGTATTGGGGAGTTATTTGTGCTGTGTGAATACAAAGAAGACGCGTTGTGTGATTGTGCTGACATCACATTCGTATTAGATTCATTAATTTTCACAGAAAATCTGTGGAGGTTGCCCAACCCGGCCTCAAATAAAATATCGTGAATTGCTTTTTCTGCAAAAAATCGTTGCTGAGGATGTAATTTATCCAGCTTTTCTGCCCAAACCAATGCCAGTGAATTGCTCGTGGTAGTTTCCTGCATCGATTTTTGTGATGGCAGTGTTTGTGACAAAAATAAGTTTGCTCGATCTATCAGCTCGTTTTGTTTAGCCAACAATGTCTTTGGTTTTTGCGAGTTTTTAGGTGGCTGAACAACTTGGTTGATTGAAGAAAATGATCTTCCTGTTGATGGGCTTTCTGGTTCTTGACTCGCAGCTGATTCTTCAGAATTTTGATCCTGAAATGTAATTAACGTGCATTACTTAACTTCTTTTAAAGTTTGTTAATTATAATTGTTAATAATCGTTATTTTATGTTTTAGATGCCGACACAAGCTGAAGAATGGAAAACAATTGCAAATGATTTTGGAGCTATGCACCAATTTTGGAATTGCTGTGGTGCACTAGATGGAAAGCATGTTGGCATAAAGAAACCTGCTGCATCAGGATCGATGTATTATAATTATAAAGGGTTTTACAGCATTGTACTTATGGCATTAGTAAATGCAAAAAAAGAATTTATAATGATAGATGTAGGCACTAAAGGTCGAGTGTCCGATGGTGGTGTATTATTCTATACCAAATTCTGGGAAATGTATCAACAAGACATTCTCAATTTGCCAGAACCATCGGCTTTACCAAATACAAGACAAACATTTCCATATGTTTTTGTATCTGATGAAGCATTTGCATTGGGTCCCAATTTAATGAAGCCCTACGCTCAAAAGGCATTGAACGAAAATCGACATATTTTTAACTACCGTCTTTCACGAGCACGTTCAGTAGTTGAATGTGCTTTCGGAATACTGAATTCAAAATTCGGTATTTTCCAAAAAGATATACCTTTTGAACCCGACACTGCTTCATTAATAGTAGCAACATGTTGCTACTTGCATAATTATTTAAGGAAAAATGCAAACTCTTATTGTTTTTCAAATGAAGATGACGAAAATAAGATAAATAGATTAGAAGACCTACAAAGAACACACAATCGTAACCCAACCTGTGACGCCAAATGCATAAGAGAAAATTTTTGTTATTATTTTTGTAATGAAGGTAGAATATAAAGGTGATTTTTCTGTTCATATCGCGTTTGCATTATAGATTGCTATAGATAGCCAGGGTACAAACCTACAGCAGTAAATTAAAATATTACTTAGGTAATTATTATTTTTATTAGTAAAACGCAACACCTACCCTATTTTATTAATGTACATATCTGTCGCAGATAAATTGTCAAAGCCGTGATATTACAATTTCTGTAAAACTAGGCCGTTCAATTCTAGAAATGAAGTCAATAGACAATCTACCGTTTAATTATAATATCACTAGTGAAATTGTAATATCACGGCTTTGACAATATACCTGCGACATATCTACCCTATTTTATAGACACTAAGCAATAAAGTGATTTAAAAGCTCACATTTACCTACTTTTATTTAACTCTGTCAATAAAACCACTAAATTAAAATTACAAATGAAAATTTGAAATTCTCACCTGTTGACTCCAATTTGGCTTCTCGGTGTTATACAAAAATCTTAGCAGTTTGAAGGTTTTTGTTTTCGGTGTATACAAATCATCTACACCGGCTCCAGATCTTTTCGATGAGGTAATTTTTTTTAGTTCTCGTCTATAGTTGGATCTGAGGCTATTTATTTTTTTACGGACATCCTCAACAGACGCTTGTGGCTTGATTTTCTTGTAAACGTCGAGCAACTTTTCGTATCCAATTTGGCGCTTGTATTTGTTTGTATAGTATTTGTGCTGGGCATTCCATAGCTCGGGCAATGTTTCTAAAAGGATGATGAAATCTTCTTCAAATTGAGGAAGTAAAGGTGAATTCGCCGGTTCAATCGGCGGCGGCGGGGAGCACGTGTCATCGGCGTCCTGGGAGCGCGTGTCACCGGCGTCCATTTTCTACGAGCGCACAGCGTGTACTGACGCGATCTGTTGCACTCACGTTCAATCTTGATCACGATCAGCGGATCGCAATCTTGATTTCAAAATATCTAGATATTTTGTGATCGGAAGCATCAATCCGTCAATCTACTTCGTGCACGGTCAATCTGGATCGCGATCATTGATTTTGATCGCGGATCGCGGACTAGATTGACTGTCTACGGGCCGCCTATAACTTCAATAATATAATATCTACTATGCCTCTATACCTACTTACACTCAAAACGTAATAACAAATTGAGCCCTACGCCAACGGCGCTCGAGTTGAAAGCGATGTTATTTGAAATTCCTGCGATATCCCGTTCCAACCTTCCATCAATGGCCGCCCTCAGAGCCTCTCCTCTCGACACTCCCGAGAGGCACTCCGCATAATAATACCTTCAATATTACCCGCACAAGTGGCTCACTTTATCCTACGATTTAACTATATTACGAAACACCTCTACTCTGTTATATATACTAGATTCAGAGCACATTGAGGAAAACTCTTTCTTAATATTATTATTTTTGATACTATTGAACTGTGTAATAGGCTATGAAGCTGCGAGAGACAGCTATGTGTAATAAGTATCTCGAAAAGAGCTAAAAAGTCTGAGTAGAATGTTTTGAAGGCAATATTTTTGTCAACACATTTGCTCAAAAACTGCATTTACGGAGGTTGTATTGTTCCAAAGTTCAAAATTACGCTCCCATACATGGCTCTGTCTGTGCGTATCCTTTACGTTTTTTTTTTATTTCGGTCAAACACCGAGTCGGTCTCGGTCAGTCCTTGTAATCTCTTAAAATCTATACCTTTGTCTCACTTTAATACTAAAAAGAAAGAGAGACGAAAGATGTACTTCTAATTTTCACCTTCCACACGTGGAGCCATTTAGAAATGCATGCCATTTTCTTATTAGAAAAAGTTTGCTTCATATTTCCTAGCTTTCGCGCTTCAAATGTGTTGAAAAACGTTGTACCTATTGGTTAACGGTAAACGTTGGCACTCGTGCGGAATTGGTATTTACAAACACGAGTTTGTAAATAATGTGTCTTACCATAGTCACGAGACGATGGTAAGCCCGACACGAATACTCGTTTGTTATTACCACCTTACTGCACAAATATCATGAATAACTATAGTGACTTTAATAATAAATAATCACGAATTCCAACTCCGTTGATTCGGATTCGTATAAATACTTATCGAGACTCGATAATGGGTAACAATCAAAAACCCATTAATCCAGAACGGCGTCGGCGGGGAACACCCGCCGACGACTTTACTTCGTCTATTTATTTACACGCCTCGGCTGGATTTATCCTTCCAAAAATTTGTACACAGAATCGCTTCCGAATATACAAATTGATCAAACCTGTTAATGTCAATCCATGGAAGTATCCATTAATGTGTAATAAACAATGATTGAGTTAGATATTTTTTTACAGGCTTTTATTTACTTTCATCTGTCTCGTTGTGTCTGTAATGAAATCTTGCAAATTAAATTTGACACACTTCCCAGTTTCCGATTGAGCTGAAATTTGCAGGCATCTCTTATCTATTAGACAGGTCCGTCCGTCTGTCTGTCTGTGGTGCTGTTTCAGCGGCCAAACCGTAAGAGATAGATAAAGAGAATATTTAAGTTATAAGTTAAGAATAGTCTGATAAGATTACAAACCGGATTTGAGTAACGTAACACTTCCGGTTTTCGAGAAATCACGAATTTCAAACGAAACCACACAAAATCTCCGAAGTTCTCAATGAATTAAATACATTTTTTTAAATCAGGTATTGGTGAACATTTGGTTCACTGGTTTGCTAGTACGTTTATAATATAATGGGCACGGAACTGATATGATGACGGAGCTGGCAGGTGAGGCCGTAGGAACTCAATAATTAAGCGACGCAAGCTTATCAAATTGGAACTCGTTTGATTCGTCTTGACGAGAACTTTGCTCGTAGATAATATCCGTTTGCAAAACCCATCAGATTTTGGAATATAAGTTGGTTGCATTTGTTGTTAAGGAGACTTCTAGACCCGACAGAAAATAAACGGAGCCACCCACTGGTACATTGGAGATTTTTATATGACTTCGAATAATATATCGCCGTCCGAACGTAGCCACAGACGTAAGCTTTTGCGTGACGCAGATGTTGCGCCTTTGAGCGTGGTGTGCCGTCTATCTATCTATACAACGTGGAGTATTCTTATTTCTTCTAGTGCCAGCGTCCACCTGCACTTTTTGGCTGCACTAACGCCGTAGAGAGAAGTTTCGACCCCGGCATCTAGACCCTTGACCAAAGGCGGATTCAGGGGGATCAGGACCCCCCCCCCCTGGGCTGGGTCCATCTGTACCCACTTCACAATATGTACTTCACAATCTTTATATATGACCCCCCCCTGGCGTCGAAGCCGAATCCGCCCTTGCCCTTGACGTTCTAACACCTTGGGTTACACACGTTACTTTTCCTGGGTATCCAGCAAGATCTGGAAAGCTCTGCCCTCAGCGGCTTTCCCGTTAAATAACAAAATTAGTATTTTTAATAAAAAAACAACTAAAGTAGAAAAAAAATATACTTAACTACGTTTTCGATACTCCAGCCATTGACAGCGCCCTTTCACTTATTTTGACATATCTTTGTATCTTTTTAGATCTGTCTTTGTTTGAAAGCGATTATATGATACGGAAAGCGCTCCACTAATTAATGTTTTTTTATATTGTCTATTTGTACATGCATTTTATTTATTATTGTTTTCAACTGATTGTTGAATGAATAAAAAAACGAGTATGCTTATGACCACACGACTGAAGTGAAAGTTCTTTAGCTACATCTGTATATGTGTGTGTGTGTACAATATATACATGTACGTACATATACGTATTTCATTTATAAGAGAAAGAGAGAAAGAAAATGTGCGCGCGCACTGTTTTCTCTTACTTATATCCCTCACTCAACTCCCGTTCGCCTCGCCCGATCACACTTTTCGTAACGCGTTCGCCAGCTTACTCCCCAAGTCAAGCGTGCGTACAGAGTAGTATATATTTTTTTATTTATTTATTTATTCCTTAACAATATTACATTGTGTTGGAAGTACAAATTTTTACACATTAATAAAAAAACAATTGATAAAATAGAATACTGTGACCAATAACTAAAATATAAATGTCAATTATATAAAAATCCAATCAGTATAACAATAATAATCAATAACATTGCATAATTATTGTTATGAGAATTTAAGAATATTGCACTTTCTTAAATAAATTAAATTGATTATACAACCAGTTATACCTATTAACACGAAGCGTTGAAAGAAAACAAAAGAATTTATGTAAGTATACGAATGCTCCAAGTCATCGCAATAAGTGTTCCGACCTTTCTCCAGACACCTAATTAAAACTCCACAAAGAAAGCCTAATGATCGCGCCGTTTGCCGACCGCCCCACGCCCCGTGCCCCGTGCCCCACGCCCCGCGCCCCGCGTCCCCCTAACGCCAACTAATGAGAGTGATTGATAAATATCCACCGCACCGCACCGTGAATACATTATTTCCATTGAAAAACCCACACGCAATTACAACGAAGCTATTTATTAGTTAACAATCAACAAACTCATCAGGGACAAAGTATTAAACATTTTATTTTTATATTACGAATTAAAAATAAAAATTGGTATTACTTTATTATGATATTAAAAGGAAGTTTTTTACAATATATTTCGTATTCATAAGCTAGTGTTTGATTTAAGAAACGCCATTTTTTCATAGAAATTTAGTGTTGATCTTAACTTGTGAAAACATTACCTAAGGATACCTATTTAAGGATTCCAATTTGGATGTTTATTTGTAAGTATAAATGTGTCCAATCTACAAATTGGAATGAAAATTTTAGTGATTATACAATTTAAAGAGTATTTTATTTTAATTGTCACAATATTTTATTTAGTTTTACCATGGATTTACCTGTCCCTTTGTCAGTCTGTCATAAGTGGCGAACGTAGACGTCGGTATAAGGATCCGATAAATAACTCGCCAACTAAGGTAGTCCAGCTAAGGGTGAAGCCAAACGAGCGTAATTTTGTGAGTTGTGAGTCGCTTATTTTCGGTCACTTATTTTACGTTCAACTGAATTTCTGTTGAGCTGCCATACGAACGTAATTTATTCAGTTACTATTGAGCGTTAGTAAGGGGTGTTCGTGTCGTCGAGTGCAATGGATCCATTAAAAATATTGTTTATTTACGAAGCATATTCTGAAGATGAGGCCAGAAAAAGAAACTGGGTAAACCCACTGAATAGTCAGAGGCTGATATGTGGACAGTTCCATACTTTATATGAACGTTTATGTGCAAATCCAGATATGTTTGAAAAGTACTATCATATGCCATTACGTGTTTTTCAAGAATTATTACACCACGTAAAACTTGTAACAAACTGTTGCTTCCCCACTCCCCTTCCTTGCCCTACCCTCACCCCGACCGAAATTCGGACGAGCTTATGCGCATTGAGTCGGCAGACAACTCATTTTGCGTTGTCGTGTGGCACCAACTGCCCATTTGTATGAAACCGAATGCAGCAGAATTTCTGCGACCGAAATTCTGCGACTCACCACTCACAAAATTACGCTCGTTTGGCCTCACCCTAAACTCGCAAAATTAGATAGTCCAGCTTGTCCGAACAGATCGCATGAAAATAAAATATAGCCTACCCCGTTCTAGGTTTTGTTGTAGGTAATTCTGAGTGTTGTAGTTACCTCATCGTATCAAAGAAAATATGAACACGCCAAAAATATGATGTTAGATTATGACCAACTCAGCAATGCAATGAAATATTCACATATTCGTTTACCTGATTATATAATTAATAACATTAAAACATAATTATCTTAATGCATTATGCAGATTTCAAGATGGGAGTGACTTTTTCGGATATAAAAAAAAATGGGTGCGTGTACTTATGTAGGCTTTTGAGAAGTTATCCTTCTTTGGCATCGTTTAAAATTAGTTTTTAATTGCATGCAAATAATTAATTACAATAAATTGATAAAAAGTCTGGAAAATGACACAGTCAATAAAGTTCAGTTTTAATTTGAAAAAATAAATAAATAATCAAAATATTCAATTAAAATCGCTACTGAATATAATTTATTAGAACATATGTGATTTGCACTTGTATGAAACTCAAACACGTATTCCGAATATCCAAACTAGAAACATGTGGATAAATATTATAAATATGAATACCTATAACTGTTACTTTATTACAAAAAATAAAGATGTGGTTTTTGGTTCTACTACACCAATGATCAAGAGATGGCGCTGTAGTCTCCTGAATCGCGCTTTGGTTCCGTTGTTCCAGATTAATAAATACTTTTTGTTACTTTATTACAAAAAATAAAGATGTGGTTTTTAGTTCTACTACACCAATGGTCAAGAGATGGCGCCTGTAGTCTCCTGAATCGCGCTTTGGTTCCGTTGTTCCAGATTAATAAATACTTTTGATAGGCCTTCACAATGCATGCACTCGTTAGCACCCACAAAATAGAGATTCTATTTCTATTTTGTTGGTAGATTTTCTTAATGTGCGTTAAACACAAAAGTCGCTTTTGCGACCAACTTCATGCTGTTAATTTTTTGTGTTACAGTGATGCGCGCGCATCTTAAAATTTCACTCTCATCGTTTTTTCATAACGCGCCTAAAGAAGTATAACTTCAAAAAATAAATTAAAAGGTCTTGGATTACAGTTGCACCTGACTTATGAAAAAAATGGCGGATGAAATTTTTAACAGTTCAGTGTTGCCGCTTAAAGTAAGATGTTTCGGGTGCGTTTACAATTAAATAAAATGTTGCACCGATTTGGACATATTAAACGATAAAACATTTTAATGAATTGGAGCATAATTAACCCTGTAGGAGCAAAGTAGGACCATTTTACCGTAGCTCTTTCTCTTACGAGAATTTTGCTGGACTGACAATGAAATTACTTTTGACAGCCTTAACTAATAAGTATGTAGACTAAACAAATATTTTAAATTTATTGATAGCCGAAAAGGTCGAACATGGAGAAAATAAAAAGCCGAATTTGCTACAAAGATAAATTCCTCCCTTATACTCATACTTCTCTTCAATAGATGGCGTTAACGTAGTTACACTCAAACTTTTACTCAATAGATGGCGCTAGTAAAGCCACACTCATACTTCTCTTCAATAGATGGCGTTAACGGAGTTACACTAGGACTTTTCCACAATAGATGGCGCTAGTAGAGCTTCACTCACACTACTGTTCAATAGATGGCGTTAACGGTGTTACATTGAAAATAGATGGCCCTAGTAGAGCTACACTCCTACATCTCTATAAATGACCTTGACGGAGTAAAATTCAGAATTTACGTCAATAGATGGCGCTAGTAGAACTACACTCAACCTTCTCTTCAGCTATAAAACCACATTAAAACTTTTTCCTGACAGATGACGCCAACAGAGCTACCTACGAACGTGGCGATGGACCGGAAGTGGCCGCACTGGGCCGGTAGGATACCTTTTTATGGAATAGTGAGATTAGGTCATGGCTCGCCACGCGGGCCCAATGTGGATAGGTGGGTGATAATTCAATATTTTGTTATCACATCTATTCGAAAGAAGGTTCTCTGTTGATGTTGTTCTCTGGGACCAAAATAGTGTTTAAATCCCTAGGGACAAAACAGCGTTTAATCCCTTTTTTACGCAAGCCAAAACAATATTTACAAAGATGGCGCCCTTAATTTATTTATTTAACAAACTTTATTGACCACATTAAAAGGGTACAAAAGGCGGACATAATGCTTAAAGCATTCTCTACCAGTCAATCTATAGTAATAAACGATAAAAACGAACGGCGATCAAGAACCATAAGGGTTACACCAACAAACGGCCCTCACACCTAGAGCTAAGTGCGCGGCCTATTGCACCCCGCACCGCTCCCCGTCCACGGCGGAAAGACCGCCTAGGCGTTCCCCTCGCAGGCCATTCCGCTGCCCTCTCATGTATACAACTACAAGAGAGGGCTGCCGATGCCGTCACGGAATCCGTCGGTGATGCCATGCCGGGCTATGAAGGACTCACTCAGGTAGGGGGATCACTGGGCGGGGGCAGCCAGGACACGCTTTTGCCTACCTTACTAGTCCTTCTGCGGCGGGAGGGAGCGGTCAGAGGATTATCGTCCCATACCCTCGGGGTCGCCTCCCAAGCCGTCTTGCTGCTGAGCATGGCCTCGGACATACTCCGCAGGGAGAAGCGTTTTAACCCCTAGTGACCAAAATAGCATTTTAATCCCGAGGGATTAAGTGATTTCCATTTTTAATCTGGATATTGTTGGTAAAAGACCCAATCATCAAATAGATGATCATTTTATGAACAAGTCCCAGCGTAAACAGGGCGATCGACAAATTAAAAAAAGTTAAAAAATACCGTGAAATGCATTTCGTCTTCGTTCATTTGTTTAGTAGGTGGCCAATTTCCGATATAATAGGTTTTATAAAAAAATAGACTTCCTCTTGTAGTGAGAATGAAAGTATGCTTATAAAATAATGGATCCTTTGAACTTGTAAGTTTTCATTACAGGCACAGCCGACTAAAAGCTAGCTATGCTAACTTAGATTAGACACATCATAATGAAATGAATATTTTCTACTGGAAAACTGTTAAATTGAAATAATGGGTTGGTCACTATCAAGATAGACAAAGGTTTGATGATTTAATTTGTTTGGATGGATAGGTTTTGTAAATCAATTTACATAAGTACATTTAAATATATGAGTTAACTTTATTACCACAAAGTACACTGGGCAGTGCGCTCCCCTATTATTACTTATGCAATAAAACTACTCCACTGTGTGGTGTATGTATATAAACACGAAGCAGTTCTGTTTATCGTGGTAAACTGAACGCGAATTTGAATTAGTTAACATTCAAATTGGCGCGTGCAATGCATGCAACGTCGTCCAGCGAGCGCTCCAGATAAAACAAATGCAAGAGCAATTATTTCCTTAAGCGTGCAACACGAGGCAAATTGTTTTTTATAAGGTAACAATATTATATTATTTCAGGCCAAAGTCCATTACACAATTCAATTGAAATGAAATTATACTTTATTCTAATTGACTTATAAAAGCTGATTTGAATCGTCCACAATTTTTCTTATCACCCAATCAAGACATATAGCTCATGAGAAGAAAAGATGCATGCAAGAAACTCGTCAGCATTTAACAGAAGTAACAACATTAACAAAAAGTCTTCGCTAACCAATACAATTAATTAGAAAGATAAATTCAATATCGTTTACGCACATTTTGATTCATGTTTCATAATCATAACATCAAAAAAATGTGCCATTTTTATGCAGCGTCTCAGAGTTTCAGGCCAGAATCTGAATAACATAATTATAACTGAGTTGTTATTTTAACAATTTTTCAATAAAATGCGTTCTTAAATTCAATATTTCTGTCCCTCAAACTATTCCTATATCTTCCTACAGCCACTGTGAACAGCGTTTAAATATAGCTACTTTATCCTCTTAGCTCTTAAGTTATACAGCGAACTGATAAAGTATTCATTGGCACTTTGAACAAAATCATCAGGCGTCAAAAGAAAGTGTAGTCAAATTACGGCGGCAACTTTGAGTGAATGTCGAGCCATTGATGAATATTGATGGGTTGGATCTGAATACTCGGAGCTCTTAGCTGAACAACAGGCCGCGACCACGAGCGCTGCGGCCGCGCCAGCGGATGAGGAGCGGATGAGGATCTTGCGGTCAACGCGTCACTACATTTTTTTTACACTCACACCAATTAGCCTAGCCCCAAAGTAAGCACTGTAAGGCTTGTGTTATGGGATACTAGGATAACGGATATAATACATATACTGATACATATATGATTATATTTATAAAGATATAAAACAAACATCCATGACTTAGGTACAAATGTTCGTACTAATCATACTCAGATTTACTCCACTGAGATTCTCGAGTAGGCGACACCTTGAAACCCTGCGTACAAACCACTCGGCCATCGAGGTCGTCAAATTACTTTGAACCATTTTGATAAAGTCTATGTTGAACTTAATGTTAAGTTAAAACCATAGACTTTATCAAAATGGTCATTAACTATTACAGTTAACATTAACTAAGAATATGTGTAAAAACTCAAGCAAGTTACGCTGCACCTGCTCAAAAACTATAGCATTGGATTAGAGATGTTAAAAATTCACATAACACATCGCCGCGCTTTTGATTGATTCGCTACGAATTAAAATTTCCCGGTAAAACACATAGACGGGTAACAGGAAGAGATTTTAGAATAAAACAAACCGCGCTCTATACGTCTTTTTAGGTTAAGAGAAACTTACTCTGTGTGAACAAAAAAATAAGTAAATAAATCATAATTTTATGAACATATTCATGATACCTTTGTGTGAATAGAGATCGGGCGATTTTATGCTAGTAATACAGGTAAGACGGTCTTGACGATTGCTCTAAAATTCTACGATGAAACTCGATATCATTCTTCTAAGTACATCATTATATTAAGCGATCATCAGCATTGAGTGGCGCATGCAGATGGAATCCGCAAACTCATCCGCAGCCGCGTAACACTGAATACGCCATCTCCGTATAACGGCGGAGCATCGTTTGGCGGGCTCTGCCAAGCCGCCTGCCAAATGGAAGGCTGGCACGAGGCTGGCACCCACCGATGCCAAACGTCCCTAGTGTCAAATAGCCTCCAATTCTTGTTAAGTTATACAAAAAGCTTTTATCCATGACCAGTTTTATTTTCCAAATTAACAAAGATTCAAAGATTCTTTATTTACTAATGCAGTGTACAAAAGATGGTTATTATTCATTTATTTATCTTTCACAAAGTTTCTACAGCGGTTTTTTGTGGATTGAATGCAATAAATAAAATGTTAAGGCCAATGACAGAAACTCACTATGTACATATTTGTTTCTTAGGTTTTCACGCACATCACTCATTAAATAAAACTAGTTTTTTACGGGTTAATGCACGAAACTTTATTTATTTATTGACGTTTTGCAGCCTTTACAGGTTGCATCGTCAGTATCAACTTTTTATATAATTTTGTCGAGCTATCATAAAAATTAAATAAAAAAATTATACCGACGATGCAGCCTGTAAAGGCTGCGAAACGTCAATAAATGAATAAAGTTTCGTGCATTAACCCGTAAAAACCTAGTTTTTTTCATTATGTACACATTAGATAATAACGGTGTTACTGTATATCAGTACCTTTTAGTAGTTATGTGATAAATCAAAGCAAACAGTATTGACTATAATCATGTAGGCATGCAAATAATGTAATAAATTCTATTAAATATCAATATTATTAATTTAAACACAGTGAATATCATTATTAAATCAATTACTTATAACACGTTTTTTTAAATCGTATTTAAGATTATTTGACTCACAGAATGACACGTCATGGAAGACTGGTTGCTAAACATAATATTATAACTATTATCTTAAGCAACTACATAATTACATACACTATAATGCGATTCAAATAAGAATAGAAAAGCCAATGACCTCTATCTGTCAAATGTCGCTTGAAAAGTACGGTTTGCAAAAAAAAACTTGGAACCCTTTTTTAGCACTCCGCTAATTCAAGAATAAAAACCAAACATTTGTTAACAAACAATAACAAATATTGATAATTAATATCGGTTGATATTTTTTTTTCACTTATTGAGCTTTGGTCAGGAATGGTTGATAACATAAATCGTCAACCAAATGTCACTTTAAGTTGCATTCAGAAACTCGATTTCAAACTTTCATTTATATAAAGGATGCATGTTCGTATGTGACCTAGTAATAGTGCATGATTATTCATAACTACTCCGGCGGTAATGCAGAGATGAGCGGAATAGAAGAGCTAGATTCTGATTAAAGGTTTTTGTCACAATCTTAATAAATAAATATTATTAAAAATCGGTGTTTTTTTTTCTCAATCTTAGTAAATAAATGTTATTAAAAAAATCTGATGCTTTTTCTCACTTAATCTTAGTAAATAAGTTTCATTAAATAAAACCTTTTTTTTTGCTCACTCTACCTATTTGGTTTGAATTGACAGCAATGACATCACAATATGGCGCCCAGTCGGTCCTGTTCTTAGTTGATTCGCATTATACATTAACATGTATCGCTGGTTCTAAGTGCAACTGCTACGTGCTACTGTCTCTCAACCCGTAACACGTAGCGTGTCACCGTACTCTGTATTTAACTATAAAAGCATATAGCAATATATGGGCTACAGGCTTCATGTTGCATTTTCATATTTTGTAAGTTCATATCTTATCCTGTTTAAAACTTCAATTTTTGTAATGAATGAATGTTGTGTATTTGATAGTTTACTGATCATAATCAAAATCATTTATAAGTTTAGGCTGTTACAAGCACTTATGAATGTCTAGAAGCTACGCCATATCGGTTCGTAAATATACGGCGGAAGACCTTGTATATGATGATGACTATCATATACGTTTGGAATCTATAACGTGGTTCGTGTCTGTCGCTAAAACCGAATCTGGGGTCAGGTTTAGGATTGCGGTTCGACCAGGTGAACGAACAAACGGACGGACCAACAAACGGTGAAGCGAATAAACGGACAACAGACAAACGAACAAACGGGTGGACGAACGTTAAAAAAATGTTTTCCAGAATCCGAATTTGATATCAAACACCCGGGATTCGCACGACAGTCGTTGATTCAAGGTTTTTTTTTCGTTAACACGGTACATTGATCTATGTCGTGCATATTTTTGAAACAGCGTAAGTATTATGCCTGTGCTCTCACAGGCATAATACTTACGCTGTTTCAAAAATATGCACGCCTCTGCGTGGAAACATACAATAAAAAACACAATCTTTATTGAAAACACCATAGTAGAATAGACAAATAGGGTAAATACATCTTGTGTAAAAATAGTGCTTCAATGGGCGGTCTTATCGCTAAATGCGATTTCCTTCAATTACATATTAAAATTTAGTATTAAAAAAAAGCTGTAGTATTAAAACTGCCTGATTTTTAATGGTAACTGTGTACGCGTTTATCCCCAATTTTCCTGTAATTTAACGATAATTATTAACAAAATTCATTAAACATTTCCATTCTCGCTTTATATATCAGGGATATATATACAGGGCGTCCCACGGCTACCTCATACGGAGGGAAGAAAGTATATTAAATATTGAAGTTAGGATATTTTACTGAAAGAAGACATCATATTATTTTTAATAATAACTAGAACTGCATTCACAGATTTTTCAAAAATCGCCTGCTACAACTGGGAGTTAAACTCGTGAAATTTCGAAAAAAAATACAACATATTTTATGATAACCATCGAAAGGGTTAATCATAAGGATTATTTTTTGGTCAATAACATAGCATTTTAAATGAAAGAAAAGTAATTTATTTTTTACATTTTATTTAAAATTATTTAACACATACTAATATAAAATCGGATATGCCTCAAAGTAAGTTACAATGTTGAGTTCATCATCATTGACGTTTATCATCCGCTGCTGTTGTTCTGTAAGCGCATATCCTAACGTCATAATTTTTTTAAAGTATCCACTACCCTTTTAAACACATATAGAGAAGGTTCTATAAGGGTATCTTTCGCGGTACCACCGCAAAGCTAATGACTGTGTTTTTGTGGTTTATAAAGTAAGCATCCATTAAATCCATTTTATTTTGATACCCCATGGTAAGTAAATTAACAAAAAAAAAAAAAGTAACTTACAAGAAAAAAGAACAGAGGCTTGAAAATTTATTTGTTCCATTTTTAAATTATATTTTTACAAATTTCAGCCAATCGCATTGTAACTGTGAGTTCAAAAAGAAATGTATACGTACTACAGTTTGTGTATCACTTTATTATTTTTATCACGTAATAAGACATTTCTTTCATTTAAAATGCTATGTTATTTAGCAAAAAATAATCCTTATGATTGACCCTTTCGGTGGTTATCATAAAATATGTTGTGTTTATTTTTTGAAATTTCACGAGTTTGATTCCCAGTTGTAGCAGGCGATTTTAAAAAAAAACTGTGAATGCAGTTCTAGTTATTATTCAAAATAAAACGATGTTTCCTTTCAGTAAAATATCCTATCTTCAACATTTAATATACTTTCCCTCCATGTGAGGTAGCCGTGGGACGCCCTGTATATAAAGCGAGAATGGAGATGAATATGGAGCACGCACAAACAGTAATGCCTGTTTACTGACGACTTCGTTTTGAATTTTATCCATTTTATGCAAATCAATTTACGTTGAAATATTTTACATATTATAACACTGTACGTACATACTTCTAATCAGAGATGTGACTTATCTGAGATAAAAGTATCTAAGATACAAATACAAGATACAAAATACGTATTTGTATCTTGTATTTCAAATACTTTTTTTCAGTATCTTAGTATTTTGAAGATACATTTTTTACTAAGATACTTTTTCTATTCCTATGTAATTTTTAACATTGATTTTAAAACGCATGCATTTTTGTAAATTAGCGGTTACTATTCTTAGCCTAAGTGCATTACTTTTCTATCAACTTTGTTCACCGTGAAAAGAAAATTGTAAGTTCATATGTTGCCGTCTCACCTTAATGTTAAGGGTTAGGTGGTAGTGAACAAAAAATACGTAACTTCCCCTAAGTTACGTATTTTTTGATAGCGTTCACTAGAGGAAGAAGAGTCCTTTGTAATTTATGTCAATTTTCTTTGGCCTGTTTTGTAATGGAGTGAAATGAAGATAATAATAATGTTATTTTTACAAATAATTAGAGAGAGAAACCGGAGCTTATTAATGATATCATCTCTTGAACATGACTATTCGTAAATACTGCATATTATTAATAATCGCGGTCACCCATCCCAAACCAAACCAATCGCAAACAACCTGCATATTATTAATAATCGCGGTCACCCATCCCAAAGCCAACCAATCGTAAACAACCTGCATATTCATAATCATGGTCACCCATCCTAAACCTGACCAATACTAAACACCCTGCACTTTCAGAATATCGAAAAAAAATTTACACCGAAACTATCATTAATTCATAGTTCTTGATAAATATTGAAGAAACGTGAATGCAAGTAAGATCAATCTAAGATGATGATGATAATGAATTTGTTGATTGGAAGCACAGCAGCCACGTCTCTAAATTCGTGGCCAAACGGTTTTGTTATCAAAAAACAGGCTTAGCGGACTGGCTATACTGCTAACATGTTATGATTCAAAAAGTATCTTTATCTCAAAAAAAGTATTTTGAAAATACGGATCTTGTATCTGGTATTTCAAATACTTTTTCCAAAAGTATCTTGTATCGGCTATCTGAATACTTGACTTCCTGGTATCTTGTATTTTGTATTTTAGATTCTTTTTTTAATGTATTTTTTACATCTCTGCTTCTCATATATTTCATGTTTTACATCTATGCTATAAGCAATCGAAGATGTGACATGATGTAACAAGACAACATTCTTTATCTATAATATAATCTGTGCGTGGTTTTGTTACCTATGTACAAATAACCCCAATGTTAGAGAGAGTCTCACCCTAGCCCGCTTCAACCTAATCCTCTGCCCCTTGGAGCCCAAGAAACTTATGCAACTTATTTGTTTCTTAGGTTTTCACGCACATCACTCATTAAATAAAACTACTCGTAGTTTTTTACGGGTTAATGCACGGAACTTTATTTATTTATTGACGTTTCGCAGCCTTTACAGGATTCCGACGACGCAGCCAACGACCGACGTATAGCACGCAACTTGCGCGGATACTCTCTGTCTGGCTCTGTCTGAGTCTGAGTGCTCCAAGCGGCGCAAATATTCAGCTCTCAATGAGAACTATATATTTGTGCCGTTTAGTGTTGAGACTACCGTTGGGACCTTGGGGTCCAAGCGCTCGTTTCTTCATTAAGGAATTGTCTAAGAGACTCGCCGAGGGGACCTGTGATCAAAAGGCTGGCAGCTACCTTGGTCAACCGATTAGCCTTGCTATGCAATGTGGAAATGCTGTCAGCTTATTGGGCACCTGGGCATTCCTGACGGCCGGCGGCGCTGGGGGTGGTATATTTTTGTAAATTGTATATTAATTAAGTGCTTTGTTATTTCTGGTTTTTAAGTTTTTATACATTAAGCAGTTTTAAGCTCTTGTAATTTAAATATTTCTATGTAAATTCAAAAAAATAGATTGCCATGAATAGAATAATTTAAGTTAAAATATATTCATTTTCTAATATTCCGTCTTAAACTGATGACGTCACAGTTAAACCGTCAAAATCGTTAAATTCACCCGACGCGCTCCTCGCGGCTGCCATCAAATCTTATATTAGATCTTCAGATTTATTTGAATCCGCACAAAAAAAACATATATACTTACCTTACTACGATTCTATAAGACAATAATGTTTTAAGAGTATCACACTGCTGCGATAATAATGACGCAATAGAAGTATACGTAATATCGCAACGCATCCGATATTATCGGCACCTATGCTCCGGCGGCGAGAGGCTTTATTAATCGAATAGGGCGGAATGTATGAATGCAATCTGGTGACTTTAAAGGACATCTTCTCATAACAAAACATTGCCCCGACTGCATTAAAAATATACTCGTACAGGTACTAACATTCCGTCATTTGTGAAAAATAAAACTTATTTTTAAACTCAACTTTAACTTCTAGGTATTTTTCTAGGTATTTTTTTAGGGGCATATGTGATTTTACTTTTTAATACTTTTATTTTAATTAATCATTTTTAGTGCCTTGTTAATTTTAATATGTGCTTGAATTGAGTGAATAAAGAATAATTTTTGATACACATGTGATAGACGAAAAAAAATAATATGTCATCATCCTATTAGAGGACTTTTTTATGTCATTGTTGTTATCAAAATTTTAACGGTTTAGGTATCCTATGTCACTCGGGAACCATCCCTATTTCAGCAGAAAAGATTCTATCGATACCACATAGGCACATCTTAATCGGCTTAGACTTTCACTGACTTTAGAAGCTATGGCGAAATGAAGAAACTCTTAACGCCAGGCAAAAACAGCGGTTGAACAGAGATGTCGCTCTACTATGCGTATGAGTTGTCTCGCTCTTACAACAAAACTTGCCTGGGATTAAGAGTTCATAATACGCCCTCTGAAAACATGAAAAGTACACTCTTTTTTTAGACAGCAGTGTAAAAAATGGGAGTGAGTCGTGGGAGGATGCATTATTTTGTTGCAACATTAAACTGCTAGATTTCGACATCAAATCTTATAATCTATAAATCATGAAGTCATTAATCTTGAAAAACTTAAATCCCATCTAAATCATTCTGTGAAAAACTAGCCAAGTCTCAATGGAGCTGCTTGTTTATCTCTAAGAAGCAATGAAATCTAGTAGGGATGTCGAATGTTGAAAAAAATATAGTTATATCGATACATCGATATTTAAAAAATATCAATATCGGCTTCGATATATCGCGAAAAAAACATCGATATATTAATATATCGGACCATTTTCCCAAAAATATATTTAAGTCAGCCTAGCACAGTAATAATAACACTACAAATTATAATTATAGAAAGAATTATCAAAATACCAAATTGCCGCTGCACTACATGACAGTACCGTATCTCACGAAAGATGACACGCGGAATGATAATGGATCGAAAATTATCTCCCTAAAAATAGACCCTATTTTCGAATGATGAAAATTATTGCAGGGCCTCGCTAGTTTCGCTTAACTTCGGAACTAAATGACCTACAGACTTGAATTTTTGGATTTTAAGTATGTGATTATAGCTTACTGGATCACGAAAATTTCTGCATTCTGGTCTTATCCAGAGGTTCTCAAATAGAGGCCTGAAAATGCGGCGAAATGGTTCCAGTAAAGGATGGTACGGCAGTGTTTGCTTCGCGCTCGACTTGGCGGGGGCACTGCCGTGCCCCCAGATTATGATGGAGCTTAGGGATCGAACTGACATCTGTTTATTAAATTTACTTGCTGCAGTCAAGGATTTTGCTGGCACAGTGGTTAACGCGATCGGCCTGCGATCGTAGAATTTATGAACTTTCAGAATGCCTCTTCATAAAATAGGTGACCAAAATTTATTATATCGAGCTCCTCCGTGCTTCGAAAGGCACAGATATTAAACCGGTGGTCCCGGCCGCATTAAGTTAGCACTCACCAATCCGCACTGAGCGTGCGCGGTGGGCTATGGTCGGACCTGTTTATCCCACCATATATCATAGAGCCCCAGTGCCGTGGACATTAATAGTCTGAGGACGAGGGATAGTCACCTTAGAGTGTTCCCTCCTTCTTCATAATCAGCCTATTAATGTTCCCACTGCTGGGGCACAGGCCTTCCCTATGGATGGAATAGGGAGATTAGGCCATAACCCACCACGCCAGCCCAGTGCGGAATGGCGGGTGCTAACGACTGCAGATGCAGCCGGGACCAACGGCTTAACGTGCCTTCCGAAGCACGGAGGAACTCGAGATAGAAGATTTTTGGTCACCCATCCAATGACCGACCACTGCGAAAGTTGCTTAACTTCAACGATCGCAGCCGAATGCGCTAACCACCTGCGCCATCGAGCTCCTCGTTCTCCCTCCTTCTTACAACCTGGGATCCTTTAAAGGAGGCGTGATGAATAAACATGCAAGCCGGCTAGGTGAAGATGGCTGGTGCGGCAGGTAGAACTGCTGTATCAGCTATATTTGACTTCACCGTCACTTAACATCAGGTGGGATGGAGTAATTGGTCGGACCTATCTATAAAAAAAAATCGTCTGGGTGACCATTAGAACAAAAAAGCTCTCAGATTTTTTTACTTAGCTACAGTGCAATATTTTAAACTTACGAACTGTAGCTTGTGTGATTGCGTGCGTTTGCCACTGCGAGCGTCGCCAGCGTCACTCAACAGCCCGCCTCATCGGTGTTTGTGATTCATATTTTTAATGAATAGACATATGACGATAGTTAGGTTTAATAGAATTCCAATACTTTTGTCTAACCTGAAGTATTAAAAAAATATTTAACCATCATAACGACTTTTAAATAAGAATTTTCCAATTGAAAGGCCATCGAATATAGTTATTTCCATCAAATTGGTGTCATCAAGAAGCTATTACTGGGGTTGGCGGTTGGTCGGTCACCTACTCCGACGCCTCAATTAACGCACTGACTCCATAGGTAGCCACACAATCATTATTTGCACGCGTGAAACGGAGCGTTGTGTTTGTTTTGCTTACTGCTACGACTTAGAATATATGAATAGAGGTGATGACGGGGTACACTAAAAAAAATTCTATTTAGTCCATCAGTTAGATGATCAAAAAATAATGGTCTTTTTCTTTGGGCAATCGACCAAAAAATGACAAAGTTATAGCGCGTCAAAGTTTGGGAATAGGGGCTCGTGACGTCACTTTTGAGTGAATTTTCACTTAAAAGTGAATCAAACCGTGACGTCATGCGACTTTTCAAATCAATATATCTCTGCAATGTTTATATTATGTGAAAAAAGAAAGGATACGTGTCCAATACTTTTTAATAATCTACCTGATAAACGAAGAAAAAAAATAGTCATCATCCCTATTATAGCAAAACAAAAATTTGCCACATGAACAGCACAACCACTAAAATACCACCAAATTTAAGTGGTGTTCTATTTCTGTGGGTGTTTAAGATTTCAGTTCCAGGACTCCACGGGAGGGGGTGGTTGGTCTTATTGCGCCAGCACAGCAAGGCGAGGGTGGTTGGAAGGCCATTTTATTTCTGCTGTATTAGGTATCCTCGCGACTGGACTCCCTCACCTACACATATTATTCAAAAAGATAAATATAAAGGACATTGTTCTGCGTCCATACATAGTTAGCCTAAGAACCAACAATCATGAAATATTATTTTCTAGGTTCGAAATCGCAAGTAAATGACTGTAAAAACAAAGATTATTGACGGACACTTCTGAAAACTTAAATTATTAGGAAAACTAAAAATTTTTTGAGGTTATGTTTAATATTCACTGAAACATAGGTCAACCTATGAACTTAGTATGAACTCAGTATGACGTAAATTAATATTACAACTAATTCATTTTATTCGGTGCGATTTTAAAGAACAACTATTAGGAAGAACTTGGTTAGGTAGGAATCATGAATAAAATAAAAACAATAGTTTTGCTTCTTATTATTTATTGACTATTTTTCACATAATTATATTATATTGTATTTATTTGTTTAACACATGTATATTTTGTTAATATGCAGCGTGAATGGTGCTCTTGAATAATTTGGCAGTATGATCCTCTCAGGATGTTGTGGCACAGGTTCACTGCACTTGGTAATAAGGTCTCTCCTCTTTGTTAACTTTGATGGCATATTAGATAGCCGAAATAGTAATAGTTAAATTAAAGGAAAAACAATCGCAAATAAACACACACAACAGGTAATCCGAACGAGAATTTTCCGTATATAAAAAGTACTCTTTGACGAGATGCACGAATGCCACAGATTACTACGAATGCAAACTGCCTGCACCACAACCACAGAGTATCAAGTTTATGCCGGCCCTTCACTTGATAACAGTTTGTCCTTGTCATGCTTAATAAGGAATGAAAAGGACACACTGATGTCATGTTTTGAAATAGCAAATACGAATGTGCCGGCATTAGTAAGAAAGTGTTTTTTGTTTGCAGCGCTGTTATAGATTATACACAGAAAATGGTATTTATTGTCTCAGATTATTTATTAACTTTTTAATTTAGCTTACTTAACTGGAAGTGTCCGTCACAATCTAAATACTGATAATTATCGCAAAAAATATTCTAAGAATTATCATAAATGCCAAATTGGTGTTGGTTCTTAGGCCAATTTTAACATTGTCCTTTCAGTATAATTTGTGCTGCGAAGTGTTCTGTGAACGTATTTATACTTCAAGGGGAATTCGGAAAACTTTGACTTTAGGCAGCTCAGTTTGACAGCAACTTACCGGGGATGGGCTTTACCGTATTTTGTATAAAAAGTATATGAACCTACTTTGTGTTTAAGCCTTATAGTAGCTTAAAATAATAGCGCATAGAACAGGGATGATGACTATTTTTTTTTTCTTCGTTTATCAGGTAAATTATCAAAAAGTATTGGACACGTATTTATTCTTTTTTCACATAATATAAACATTGCAGAGATATATTGATTTGAAAAGTCGCATGACGTCACGTTTGAGTACACTTATAAGTGACGTCACGAGCCCCTACTCCCAAACTTTGACGCGCTATAACTTTGTCATTTTTTGGTTGATTGCCCAAAGAAAAAATACGTGTCCATTATTTTTTGATCATCTAACCGACGGACTAAATAGAATTTCGTTTACTGTACCCCGTCATCACCCCTAAAGTTCCTCCTATAAAATAACGTACATTGTGCTAAAGAACATCGAATCGCTTCAAAGTACAAAGGCACCCCGCCGCACCGCACCGGTTTCCGGCAAACAGTTGTAGCGACACTCGCCCCTGTTTGTAATGTCATTGAATTAGTTTGCTAATGAATTAGAGTATAGTGGTCGTCCAATTAGCGGGGCGTGGCGCGTGGCGCGGCCCGACCGTGCGTGTTGACAGCACGTGATCACCCGGGAGACATCACGAAGCTGTTCGCCTTTTTCATTTAATCCATTTTTCAGAAAAATATCAAACTACGTAGCTACAAAAGGCCACACATCAAGCTACCACAGACTGTAAAGTTTTCTCAATAGATTGTAAAAGGCCTATGTCGAGCAATTTGAAGCTGAAAGTTGTCAGTTTGAATAAATTTTCTAGTTTTGAGTAACTTGCCATGTGGTTATCTGTGAATAGATACGCTGTGTGATGTGAATTTGATTAGTTAATTGCACACTTTCAATCTTCAATGTTTAGTGACCGAACTTGTACCTTTAGATACTCTACATAAAACTGTACTGCGATCAATAGTAAAGGAATTTTGATTGTTATCGTCCTCTTGATTAAATTGTGAGCGCGGGTCGTTAGAGAACTAATTGGGATTGGAATTGAAATACCTAAATAATTATCTTTAACGAAAACACAAAACAATGCCTACTTACAATTGACGAATTGATAGTAGGTGTCGTTGTGCGTTGTCCAACCAAGTAATAATAAAAGATTTTTTTATATATATTCCACTGACCAATAAGACCGTGTCGAATTTCTTCTAGTATTTCTTAGGCTGCAAGGTACCCTGGTTAGATTTAAACATCTAGCAGTTAAGTTTTTAAAACTTTGAATATTTTTTTAACAAAAAATAAAAACCTACTTCATAAAAACAAAACCACTAACAATTAAGAAATAGGAAATATATTTTCCTTACTTATTTGTTGTCGGGGCCATGCCACTGCAAGTAGTAAATGGTAAGTCAGATCTATCAGACATGCATGCCACCGACTCCAAATATTAATTAGACAATAAAGTTACTAGAGACTTAAGTAAAGAAAATACATAAATTCTTGATTTTTTATGGTTTTCTTTTTATAAGATCGGTTTTATTTTTTATTAGCCAGAGAAACATCAACATACTAAATATGGATTCCTGGGGGCCAATCGCCTAACGGAAATGCTTTGGAAAACGCTAACGCTTACGATTTTATTTTGTTATTTCTAGCCGCCTGAGGTATTCAAATGCCTCGCGCTCTTTCTTTTTCTTTTGCATTGGTAATAACAATATTAAAAAAAATGAGCGTGAGGTATTCGAAAACCTCAGGCGGCTAGAAATAACAATATAAAATCGTAAGCGTTAGCGTTTCCCAAAGCATTTCCGTTAGGCGATTGGCCCCCTGGGCTGCGATCTCACTTTCAAGTTTCGTAAAATAACCAAACGAGATATGCGTACTATTCGTATTTTCGTTATTTATCTCCGAAAGTATTTATGAGGTCTTCTCCAAATTAATATGGGACCATCGCGCTAACAAATCTTTTAAACAAAAAAAGAATCTAGTTTTTACGGGTTAATGCACGAAAATTTATTTATTTACTGACGTTTCGCAGCCTTTACAGGCTGAGTCGTCAGAATCAATTTTTTATTTAATTTTGTCGAGCTACTTTCGAAAGACTTGTATTGAGCGTTCGGAACTATACTACTATTAGGACTTACTATATGATTAGGGTCAAATAAATAAATTCAATATTACAAAAAAGATTTTTAAATAAAGTATTTTATTAACTAAATTAAGTAATAAATTCATACATCTATACTTATAATAAATCTGTAGAGAGGTCAATTCTGTACATGAAATATATTTTCAAAATAACTATCAGGGGGTGATTAGTGATCGATACCGATGCCAAAAATGCAATCAGTAAAATTTTTGTCTGTCTGTATGTATGTATGTATGTTCCTTATAGAAACAAAAACTACTCGACGGATTTTAACGAAACTTGATACAATTATTCTTCATACTCCTGGGCAGAGTATAGTATACTTTTCATCACGCTACAATCAAAAGGAGCAGAGTAGCGAAGGGAAATGTTGAGAAAACGGGAGAAGTTACTCCATTTTTTAAGCTTCCGTCGCGTGTGTAGCCTTAATGGTTAAAGTTACATAGAAATCATGTATGACGGAAATATTCTACATAAAATTGTTTAAAAAATATCCCGCAACAACAGTATATGTCTATCTTTTATGGTTGACTCACAATAACACGTGAAACTCCTGATAGCTTAGCAGTAAAGCTCTAAACCGAAGCGAAGCGAGGGCGGGTCACCAGTAAACAATAAAACTTTAAAAATCTTCCAATGAAATAACCGAACGCTCAATAAAAGTCTTTCGAAGGTAGCACGACAAAATTAAATAAAAAATTGATTCTGACGACGCAGCCTGTAAAGGCTGAAAAGAAATAAATAAAGTTTCGTGTATTAACCCGTAAAAACTAGTTTTATTTAATGTTTGATGTGCGTGAAAACCTAAGAAACAATTAAAAAAGAATCATCAAAATCGGTCAACAAACCCCGGAAATAATACGCACAACAATAAAATGAAAAATAAAGAAATATACTTAAATATAGTAAGGAATTGAGAAGTCTCTTAAAAAATATAATAAACAAAAATATTTTTTCAAATCGGACTTGTAGTTCCTGAGATTAGCGCGTTGAAACAAACAAACTATTGTTTTAAACTTTCATGGTCACTAACATTATAGATATTAACAGGATTGTTACCATATACCTTGTTTTTTATGAGTCTCCGATAGTGATAGTATATACATCCGATATTCCAACAGTGCCGAAATATCGGAGACTCATAAAAAACAAGGTACATGGTAACAATCCCGATAATATCTATAAAACAAACAAACTCTTCAGCTTTATACTATTAGTACCGATTTTAAACCCGTATGCTGAATTGCTGATAGGTATTTGACTGAAGAAACGCAAAGACAATATTTTCTCAATTTTTACAAGAAGTATGTGCCGTTGAGCAGCGGCAAAGTTCTTGACCAAACCATATAGAAATAAACTTATGCAGTAGATGTTTTTTGTATGTAAAATTGCTATTGCGCAGACTTCCTTCTAAGGTCGTTACTCAAGAAGCTTGCCTTGCCAGGGTTTAAATTGGAAGGTAAATATAAACAATTAAAAATACAAATTTAAAGCGTATTTTCTCTTTATTGTTAGAAGCTTTTATTTTTTTTTGACCTGTCCCGATGTCAGACTGTCCATACAATTTACTTTCACCTTCTCTTTAGTAGAATGGCGCCCACGGAGTTTCACTCTAGACTTTTCCTCAATAGATGGCACCAGTAAAGCTGCACACACTTTTCCTCAATAGATAGCGCTAGCAGAGCTGCATTCCATCTGCACTTGCACTTCTCTTTAATGGTAGCATTAATAGAGTTACACTCAGACTTTTCTTCAACAGATGGCGCTAGCAGAGCAACCTTTACACTTCTCATCAATAGATGGTGTTAACATAGATACTCCGACTTTTTGTCAATAGATAGCGCTAGCGTAGCTACCACTTTTCTTCAAAATATGACGTTAACAGAGTCAAACTCAGACTTTTCCTCAATAGATGGCGCCAGTGAGGCTACACTTACTTTTCTTCAATGCATGGCGCTAACACAGTTACACTCCGATTTTTGTCAATAGATGGCGCTAGCGTAGCCACAGCACCACTTTTCTTCAAAAGATGGCGTTAACAGAGTCAAACTAGGACTTTTCCTCAATAGATGGCGCTAGTGGAGCTACACTCCCACTTTTCTGCAATAGATAGTGTTAACACAGTTACTCGCACACTTTTTGTATTGACAAAAGATATCTATTGAGATAGCGCTAGCGTAGCCCATGGCCAGTTACACTCAGACTTTTCTTCATCAGGTGGCGCTAGCAGAGCAACCTTTGCACTTCTCATCAATAGATGGTGTTAACATAGATACTCCGACTTTTTGTCAATAGATGGCGCTAGCGTAGCCACACTACCACTTTTCTTCAAAAGATGGCGTTAACAGAGTCAAACTCGGACTTTCCCTCAATAGATGGCGCTAGTGGAGCTACATCCACTTTTCTTCAATAGATGGCGTTAACACAGTTACACTCAGACTTTTTGTCAATAGATGGCGCTAGCGTAGCCACAGTACCACTTTTCTTCAAAAGATGGCATTAACAGCGTCAAACTCGGACTTTTTGTCAATAGATGGCGCTAGGGGCGTTACACTTCCACTTTTCTTCAATGATTAAAAGAATTACATTCATACTTTGAATCTGAATGGAATTCCATTAACCTCAATAGATGGCACTAGTAGAGCTATACTTCTTAATAAAAAGATAGCGCTTACAAATTCACAGTCACACGTCTTCCCTATCGACGGTGATATGAGATAAAAATTATAATAACTCAGTAAAAAAACGGTTCAATTCTCCGGAGAATAAATCTGCCCTCCTTAATGCAAACGCAGTACTTGCAGAATAGCGGTTTGGAGATAACCACGATAAACATATTTCTTATTTTCTAATCAAGAAATCTCTGCTTCTTAAATTTTTAAAAGTTCTCTTAAAAAAAGTTTAAAAATCGAGCATTCTATGGACATATTTTTTCTTTACTTTATAGCCTTATTTCGATAAAATGCTCAGTACTGCATTTTCTTCAACTTTATTGGGTTGCGGGCATTACAGTATCACTAAGACTAAATGCAGTATTGTTTATTAATGCAAAATCACCTATCACGTGCTTAATACTGCGTTTCTAGTTATGTAGCCATCGTTAAATTATTTTCATGACACGAAAATGCAGTAATAGTGAATACCAAATACTACTCTTTGGTGAATACTGTTAGCGTCGCGAGGGCAGCTCTTTGTTATTTTGACTCCATTCAAATGCAGTTATGGTAAATACTGCGTTTAGTTTTAGAGTGACATAAGATTGATGTCTTTGATGTTCCCGTTACTTTTAAATACTAGTGGTGAGTACTGTGTTGGGCTTTAGTTACTATTTGTAAAAAAAAGTTTAATGCTAAATAAATATACAGTTATCTTAGCAACATGCGTTTAATGTTAAATAAAAAAAACATGTTTTTAATAAGTAAAAACTTGTAAATATATTTTTTACGCATAGATTATTATGTCCTTAGGAATGTCATTTTCGCTTCGAAAATCACAAAAATAACGGTTACTGCAAGTGCAATTAGCAGGCCAAAAATCCGTTGTTGCTCAACCTCGTAGGTAGCTCCGGATTTGAAAACAACCCTGATTTGAAAGCCCTACTATGAGAATATTGCATTCTTTGCATCGTCCTATTTTTAGAGGTCCATCATACCCGCTGACCTGACCCTGTATCCATAGTAATATTATAAATATGAAATTGCTGTGTCTGTCTGTCTGTTACCTCTTTCTTCAACTTCATGCTTAAACCACTGAACCGATTTAAGGAAAGGACTAGAATAAATTATCACCTTTTGGGGAGATGGAAGGGGAGGGAGATTTATGGGAAAGTAATTTTTCCACACAGACGTAGTGCGGGTAAAGACTATTCTTCTTGAACCATTATATACCTATATAAATTATGACTCAAAACAAAAAAAAAATTTGTTAAGATTTCCTCTTTTATAAATAACTAGGTAGTCGCCGTGTTTTTGTTCTCAGCCTTGTATTATACACAATGGATTTCTGTATATTTTATAATTATAAACCTTCCAAGAAAAATTATTGAACAGATAGTGAAAATTTTGTTGAGTAGTTAAAGACCCGTTGTACCGAATGCACCATTTATTTTTTTTGGTTGAACGCGCAGTGAGGAACTAATGGTCCGATTTGAAAAAAAAGTTTTAGGTTAGTGTATTTATTGAGGAAGGATTAAGGCAGTATAATATATTACGCCGCGACCAGTAGGAGCAGAGTATCGATGTAAAATGTTGCAAAAACGGATAAAAATATTCCATTTGGGAGATTCCGCTACGTGCGGTGCGTAAATTAAAGTTACTCAAAAATCATGTATGACGGAATAGTTCTCCTTTAAAAGTTTAGTCCTATAAAAAATCCGCGACAGCATATGCCTGCCAGTCTTTACAGTTTGACTCACTATAACCTTTTTCTTCAAATTAACGTGGGTGAAATCGCAAGGGTCCTTTAGTTGAGACATAACTGTAATAGACACGTAATACCGAGGACTTTTTTGTAGATATTATTGTCCTCTATAAAACTTTAGCACCTACATCACTTTGCTGTATGACGTCCGCAGCGTAAGCAATGTAAGGCTATTTTTTTCACACCCTGGGTTACATTATCGAATTTTTCATACGGAACCCTAACTTTTTTGAAATACTCTATAGCCACATGTTCACCAGGGATAATGTAGGATTATAAATCTGTTACAATTCATCAAATCG
This sequence comes from Chilo suppressalis, assembly GCA_902850365.2. NCBI lineage: Eukaryota > Metazoa > Arthropoda > Insecta > Lepidoptera > Crambidae > Chilo > Chilo suppressalis. Next base: position 25,112,322 of record OU963908.1, read on the forward strand.
GTTCTGTGGTTTCGGAGCCTACTCAATACAAACAAAGAAACAATCAAATCTTTCCTCTTTTTAATATTAGTATAGAAAATAAAGGTCAGTAAAGAATGCTTTTATACGTCGAGTTAGGCACCCAATATACTGCAGTGTTAGGTTGAGAGAATCATGCTAAAAGTCCCAAAATTGCTCAGTGCTAGCTAAAGTTGTACTATAGTTATCTGAAGTGACGTTAGGTTTGCGTTGTTGCGGTCGGCCGCGGCGGGACGGCGCAGACGAGGCGGGCGCGGCGAGTGGCCGCGGCCGGCGAGAAGCCTACCAGCAGCCGTCGTTATCTCGTTAGCGCAGGGCGCAGGCATTGCGGCCCCCGCCGGAACTAGGGCACCGGGTGAGCGGGCGCAGCATGCGGCCGCCGGCGATGCCGCGCCGCCGCCGGCCGCCACTCGCGCCCGCTCCCGCAGTGACGCATTGCAGGTGCGCGCCGGCCAATCGGCGCGCGCCGCTCTACACTCTACGCCGCCGCACCCGCCCAATATAAAACCGACTATCCTTTGCGGTTCATATGTAATCCCGTGCTGTGCGTCCCGAGACATGGACTACGACGTTCGAGAGATTCGCGTTTGAACGATCGTATTGCAACGTGCGAAACGTTATCGAGAATCGACCGTTGGACATGAAATTGCGGTGAATCGAGACGACGATTCGGAACGGTTCGCTCGCGAGCTCGTCGAATCGCGGTCGCGAGTTTCCCGGCGCGGCCGCTCGTGCGAGTGGGGGCGGCAGTATCGTTTCAACCGTCGGTCCGTGAGGTCGCTTTTGCGGCGTAGTCTGTGATTTTTTTAGTGTAGCTCCAGATAATCCAAGTTAATCTACAATGGTGAGTGTTATTTCCGTAAAATGGTGTCGGGAGTGCATTCCGGGGATTATCTCCCTCCGTTTCATGGGCGTATTTCGGAGATGTGGTGCATCGGTGTTTATAGTGATGACGGCCTCCATTATATTATTGTGATGGCCGTTTTTTACCGCAATGCGGAACGGCGACGTCGCCGATGTCAGGACGATGAGAGCGTTCAGTGAATGCGGAGAACGGTGAAAACCAATAAGATTCTTCGATCATCTCGAACGTGAGAAGGAGGTTCGAGTAACATCCGTCGCCATAGTTTCGTAAATGGTGCCGGTGAATATGACGTTTAGATGAAAGCCGGTCCGTTAGCGACGCTGTAAAATGGCGTTCGACGAATAAACATGAGAAACAAGTGGTTTGTGCGTACCGTGGTGTCTGGTGACCAGGCGTCGCGCCCTGTTGACGGCGGATCGATCGACCTGGCGGCGCAACTGTCAAAGGCCCGTTGACTCATCGCGCTAGGCGATATTTTTCATACGCAATTCGTGTAACGAACCGTTGCAGCCTTCTTTGACATCCCAGGGTCCTCACTGTGTGATGGTAAAGCGGCAAAGACTAGCCTTTCAGTGGAAATGCCTGCGGGTCTTACGGGCCGGCCAGTATTTACGTTTAAACTGTTTGCGAGTGACAACTCTGTCACAATGAGATCGTAAATACGGTTGCATTCACCCTGGTCGCAAGCATTACTTGCTATCTTAATTACTATTCAATATACATCGCAGAGTGTACGTTTTCAAGGCGAGCTAGTCGGCATGAAACCAGTCCTGATCATATTTGGTGATGGCATGAATCACAGAATAATGAAATCATTGATGAAGTGATTCTAACCTATTATACAAACCTCCATAATTCTTACAACTGTATTAGTGTTGCTTTATTAATTTGCTATTTATGGGAGTCAGTATCATGAAAATATTTCTTAAACTACATCACATTGCATATTGCTTAAATGTAAATTTAATAAAATAATGAAAGGGCAATTGTTATAGATTCAACAAGTTTACATAATATGTGTATAACATCTGTTTACATGATAATTTTTCAATTGTCAGTAAAAGTTGCAGTAACTATATACATAAAAGAAATGTGTTATATTGACTGACTGTTTATAGAAAGTAGTCAATGTTTCTTGTTAGACGAGGAAACGGCAAGTGGTTTTGAAAGTAAGTATGTATAGTGTGTGCTCAACATGAGCAGTTATATAGACATCATTATGTAATTTATATTGCTTCTTTGGTGTACATATTTTCACTAACACCATAGAATTTAGTTAAATTATAACCGTTGATATCTTACGAACAAATATACAAAAATGGCAAAAAGGATATTTGAATATAATAATAAAGTTTTATTTGTCTCACATTTTCGTTATTGATCATACTTAGAATAACATGAAAAACTATTTTGAAGACAAAAATGAGTTGTGACTCCGGTGATCACGGAGACCCAGTCTCTGCTATTCTGTCACAACCTTCTTATATGTGGCCATAAAATAAAGTATTATTATTTTTATTTATTTATTTAATAGGTGTACTTACAGCTAAACATAAAACATTAAAAAAATAAAATAATACTTATTCTAAGACATATATGGCAAGCCTTTACAAGCACACACAACATTCAATTGAGAAAAGTACAAAAGTATTTTATTTGTTCTGCAAACCTTTAGATACTATTATTTATTAGTATTGTTAGTCTACAAGTGTATCAACCTTGCATTGATTATATGAATATAATATTGAAACTACTCTATTGTGTGAGAGTAAAGCTGTGCGAAGGAAATGTATTGCATAAATTTATTTGGTTTACTAAAGTATTTGCAGATAAGTACCATTGAAAGTGATAAAGAGCAATAGTTTATTATCCTATTTGCCAGACATTTGATATTTTATGTTACATGATAATGTATTTCCTGTGATATCATTATATAACATATCTATCTGCTGTATGTGATGCAAAAAAAATATTAATTGATACACAAAGTTATGCATTTCAAGCCCATAAGTATGGAAAAATGGGCTACACAGTAAAAATCCTTAAACATGTCCATAATGCACTTAAAGTTAAATTAAGTTAGTTATAATTAATAGGGAAAATTGCGAGTACTATAAGTACTCTTGCAGTGCAGTTCATAAAAGCTTGGGTTTAGTAATTGGTCATCAATTATAATACTGTAGTATTAGTCCTTAATTTTAGTGTTATGTTATTCACACTTGTAATGTTGCTTCAATGCATTCCCTCCCATTAGTACAAAATACTAATGATTTCCTAAAATTCTAAAATGATTGTATATTTTTTAAGACACTGATTTTTTTGAAGTATTGTTGAAGAAATTATGTAAAAGATATATTTTGCAGCAATATAGGCATAGCAATATGCAAATAAAGGCATTATTTCAGTTTTGATGTATTGGAACCTTTTTACCTAGTATTTCATTACAAACTTATTACATTTTTTTTTTAATTTATAATCATAATCAGTCTCATTTCGTCACAATGAATTCTTCTAGCTTTAGACTAAATCATTTGTTTGAAATTGGGAAATGTTTAATGCAGCTGAATAATAAATTTATCTTTATTTTTCACCAAAGAGATCAATCACAAACATTTATAACCAAGTAAATAACCTGCCCACTCAGCAAAAAGAAGTGTTTTGGATTTATTTAGTTATAAATAATTAGTGTGTCTTTCTTGAGTAGTGGGAATGAAAGTATGATAACTTTTACCTTCAATATCCGAGGAACAATATTTAAAAGCATAAAGAATATGTCTTTTTTTTTCAAGATAGTCTTGTTGTTCTTGTATGTAAATTAATAAAAGTGGTCATACAAGAAAACCATGAAAATTATACATGTTAAACTTTTGAACTGTTTTACTTTGTTGCAAATTTTAGATTTTAAAAAAGATAATGCAGGCTACCTTAACGTTACTTAGTTGTTATTACTTGGGCTTTTAAAAAGTGGAAAATAGAAATAGTATTTCCCCAGAAAAAGTCAGGGAATCCAATCCAAGTTTTTACAACAATAAAAAAAATGAAATTTGACATGCTAAATATGAAAAAATTAGTGGACTTGTAATAAAAGTTTCACTTTAAAAACATACTTTCCTTACATATTTTCGTTGCATTTACTTAGTTAATGATAGAGGGTGATAAAAAGTAGTGTCCATCTTGGAAGCTACACTATTTTAAAGCTCGAAAAACGTAGTTTTAATCCTTCTCTCCGCTCTGGAAGTAAAAAGAAAACACCTCGCCTTTAAAATAGTTCTTTGCTCCCTTAGTAAACATTCTACTATTTTCATTGCCGTCCAAATGGTAAATGTCAACACGTAACCAGCGGTTTAATCAACTGATATCAAAATGCTATAATAACACTGGTACATCAATCAAGCTGGTCGTTATCAGTAGATATCAATTGATATGTATAATTGTAATGCAGTATTCCATATCGCTCCGCAAGACCGCAGTGTGACGTAGCTCGCGGCCAAACGCCGCGCGCCGGTAATTACACATAATCCGCGCAATCTTATCCCGCCGTAGGTACCCACGTTTATGGCCGATAGATAGAGCTCACGTTATCGCTAGCATTCCGTCTGCTAGTTCTTCGGTTTCGGATATCACACCAAGATGGTCGTCACCAACGTATGTGCTGTTTTATGTCCTTTTAAATAATTTTACTCCCAAAAGTTGGTTTGCGATTCAAAGAATCTAGATGGTCGCGCTAGTTTGACCGACCTTGGTGCGTTCTAAATATTGTTAAATTGTTGGTATTAAACGTTGTAACGGTGCATTCCAGGCGGATCAGCTTACAGAAGAACAGATCGCCGAGTTCAAGGAGGCGTTCTCACTGTTCGACAAAGATGGCGACGGCACCATCACGACCAAAGAGTTGGGCACCGTCATGAGATCCCTAGGACAGAACCCCACAGAAGCCGAGCTTCAAGACATGATCAACGAAGTTGACGCAGATGGTGAGTTGCACTCTATACATGACCATTCCATAATGCGACATGTCCCATCTTTGTTCTATTTCATTTTGATATTCGAACCCTCAAAAACTAATTGAAAAACCTTCAGTTTAAAAAAAATATTTAATTAAAATATTATTTATAAAATATAGATTGAAAGTTTTGTATACTTTTACGGGTCAACAACTTGAAATCTCTCTCATGTACAAGTGTCATAACGTAACTGAACAACATTCGATAAGTTTATCATTCAATATAATCACTCATTAAGGAAAACTTTCCGTCATTATAAATCGATGTCATGTCATCAAATGCGTCGCTTATCTGGGCTAAACTATTTTGAATGTCGATCGTTAGGGTACAAAATCAAAACTTTTAATTCTCTGGTAAATGGTACTCCTAGACCACACCAACCGACCGTTTTGCGTACAGTGGAAAACACGAAAAGTGGACTGAAAATGTAGTGTTATCTAAACATTTAATCTTTGATAACGAGTTAAGAAGTAATATAGATAGTAGGTTTGGTGAGTAGTACTCGCTAACAGGAGGGCCTGCCCAAACAGTTGCCATGTTGTTCACGCCATTAAAATTACCTACATACCTACCTATATTGAAAAGTAATCAATTTAAGTTTTCACTTATATCGCATATGAATTTGATAATGATGTTTCGACGAACTATGTGGTTAGAAATTTAGAAATCGCCAACTTTTTTGACTGGTTGATATAGTGGAGAACTCTTGAGACAGAGTTGAAGTATTAGAGTACGACTTGACGACAGCTCGTTTTTTAGAGTACCACTTTAGGAGGTATAGCATTACAGCTGCATAAACACACAGACACACATACCTATATACATACATACATACATACATACATACATACACGCACTTACACTTCATAAATTGATCATATTACAAATTATTAAAAACCCCTTTAAATAGTTACTAGCTGTCCCAGCGAACTTCGTACCGCCATAAAAAATAGAGGTTGGTGGTAAAGGGTGAAAATTTAGGGTTGTATGTATTTTTGTATGATGTATCATAAAAAAATAAAACCAAAAAAATTATCTAAAAAAAATTTTATTTAAATTTAAAAAACCCTTAACATTTAGGGGGATGAAAAATAGATATTGTCCGATTCTCAGACCTACTGAATATGCATATTTCACAAAATCGGTCGAGCCGTTTCAGCGTAGTTCAATTACGCACACCGTGACACGAGAATTTTAAATATTAGATTTAGTGTTAGTTTTTCTTTTCTTGTCATTTGTTATATCTTATCAAATCCCAACTTCATTCTATGTTAGTAAATTATATGATTTTTATACTATTTTAATAATAAATGTAATTGGCATACAGTAACGCCGTTACTGTATAATGTGTACATAATATAATACGTTTCTGTGATTGGTCTAAAGATTGTATTTATATTTTTTTGTATTACATCCACAAAAATCGCTGTAGAAACTTTGTTTAAGATAAATAACTAAATTATCGCTAAATATTAACTTTTATGACAGTTCAAGTTAGTTGTCTGTAACACGGGCAGTATATCTTTGATTAGATCCGTTTTGCTAACTGACCTAACGATATATGACTAGACACCAGTTATTCGGCACGTTCCGGTCGATTTTCGGATCAACCTCAAACACCCACATCTAAGTCCTAATATAATGCTATCACCCGGAGCTCAGCCGGCGTATTCGTAAACTTTTTTGACAGTGTGTAACTAAAGAGGAAATTGCATATCCATTGATGCTTTTTAGAACAAGTAACTTAGTGGCATTATAATGAAGCAGTAGTAGATTACTAAATAGCCCGGTGTTTATCACTTCCATTTGTGAAAAGCAGTTAGCGAATATGCCTACAGGGCTGGATTGTTCTCGAACTAGCAAGACTTGTGTGATTGTTTACTTCATATTTTTCGCATACTCGTGTTATGGCGTCGAACAATATAGCCGTTTGCGTGTGGGTGGCTGGGTGCGTCCAAACCTTCATATTTGCGTATCTCAAGGCCTCACGCATTCGTTAAGAAATTACTTGCTAAAAACCCTTAATTTATTATTATAACAAGACTAAAATAAGGCCGCGCCATAAGGAGGGCTAGACAAAGTGATATCACTGGTGACTAACTGACAAAAATGACAAACTCATATTAAACTATCATTAGGTAAATGTGCCCCCCCGCTTCGGTGACTGATTATGTTGTCGTGCTTGTAGTTGTACTACACTAATAGCTAGAGATCGTATCAAAACCCGTTAGGTGGTTACAGAGTGAAGATATAACGAGCGACGGATGCGAAATGTGACTATATCATATAAGTAAAACGCTCAATGGTATTTTAAATTGTAAATTGCTGTAATATTGAATAATATTATTATCTAACATCCCCAACGCCATAATTACTATTCCGTTCCTTTTATGGAATTTCCAACTTGCAGTAAGGGACATGGTTCGGCTACCTTGACAACTTACCGTGAGAAAAGAAATGTTTCTCGGATTCGTCCCCTTCGAATGAAGGCAACGAGGCGGTGGCCGGTCCCCTCGTGTCGAATTAATTGTCCTACTCCGTATTAGCAAAAGGGAAGTTTGTTGCGCGGAAATAAACTCGCAGAATTGAGATTTGTTCTCAGCTGCTCCGCTGAGCTCCCCTTCAACAACGGGATAATGAATAATAAGTTCCCCTCTGCTGCCCTATTGATGTGCAATAACGTCTTTTTCTCAAGAGCACAGAATATATTGAAACCAATAAAAGTTAAAAAAAAAATGTAATACAGCTCTTTAACGAGAAATAATAAGTAGTTCTTGATAGAGACGTTAAAGAATAGAAGTGTAATCAAAGTGTTGCATGTACATCTCTTTAATTACACGCAATTTCAAGTGCGACAATGGCAGATTAACAGTCGCCCGTGTGAAATAACTGGCGATTAAAAAGTAAGAAGTAGAACAAAAAGCTATAAACGATTTAACGAGAGCCGCTGCTACATTCGTCATCCGGGATCACAATCTGTCTAAAGATCAATCAGAAGAATATGTATTAAGAAATTTTCAAATCGATCCAATAGTTTCGGAGCCTATTCAATACAAACAAATAATCAAATCTTTCCTCTTTATAAAATTAGTATTTAGTATAGATTACAGGAAAAAAGTGTATGTTATACAAATGCTTGTGCCGCAACATAGTAAGCGGCTTTGCATTTTATCTGTCTATCCCCTACCCCGGCCCGTGGCGCTCTGGCACAACATTTGCTTAACTATAAAATAGTCGATGCAGTAAAAAAACATATTCCGTCCTCAGTTGTAATTTATTGTTGGTGATTTCATAAGCTTTCAGAGATGTTGAAACCGTATTTATTTATTTCTTATCCTTGTTGAGACAAGACAACGGTAATGAAGAACTTAATTAAACTAATAATGACAAACGCGTCATGCGAATGAAAAAAAATAGCTCTTCGTCGGCTTAAAAATAAGTCTCAACGATAACAAAGGCTGTAAACCAGTTTTCAAATAGCACGTATACGCTCAAGTATATCCTTCAATTATTATGACAGGATCTTGTGCGTGTCGTCGTCTACGGATATAATTATGCCGAGTAGCAGAAATATTGCGACAACGCTTAAAAATGTTGATTTTTGTGCCGTGTACAAATATCATGCGGTTCAGTAGCGTCTCATACGAAAACAATGACTTAACACAGTTAATATTTGCAAGTTTGGGAAACAGCCCCATGATAGCGTATCACGGGTGTTTGAGCTTCTGACTAACGTAATGATAAATCACTTATCACGTATGATAGTGTTAGCTACACATCCTAAAGCAAACGTCGCCTTTTACAACAAAGCTTAGAAAGCCGCTGCTACATTTAAAGAAGCAATTTATAATGAACAATTTAACTAAAGCCCTTATAAACGTTGGTAACGAATATTATGTTTTATACTTTCAAAACCGGTTTTTATAATGATATCCATTCTAAAGAAAATATAACTACAAAAAAATCCACGCGGACCAGGCAGCAGACGGGACTCGAACCCGCACCCTTCGCAATCCGGGCGAATGCACTGACCAATTATGCCACCGCGGACCGCGTCGAAATTCTTCTAGCCATTCTTAAGCTGCAAGGCAGCGCTATCTCTTCGCATTATAGGTAACCCACAATGTCAAATGAATACTTTTACAAGTATTAAACATTTGAAAGAAGAAATATCAGTTTTAGTTATAATTTTTATTATTATAAACCATGTAAATGCTTGATGTTTAAATCTAAAGAAAATATAACTAGCAAAAATTCCACGCGGACCAGGCAGCAGAGCAGAATTTTTTCTAGTTATATTTTCTTTAGATTTAAACATCAAGCAGTTACATGCTTTAAAATAATAAAAATTATAATGGTATCCATTATTTGATGCACTGTTTTAACAATTTTCTTTAAAAATTATTTCATTATCCCGGATCGTTGCGCATGCTAGGTGGCACTCCTGTCGTGCACGTAGCGAATAATAGCACCCCGTTTGTCCCTCCCGACTCCGAGACACAGCTACAGAATAACAATCGACTGTCTTATCGCATTTACGTGTAGGCACGGTTAAAAACATCCGTTCAAAATACTAAGCGAACTCGGAACGCTCGTACTTGTAACAACGTACCTATCAGAATTATTTACTAGCTATCCACCCTGGATTTGCACGGATGAATTTTATTTTAACGCGATATAATGTAGTCTCCTTATCACTCAGACCCTGTAACATGAGTACCACTATTTATATTTTAAAACGTTTTTAATCGCTGTCAAATTTCTCGTAGTTTGAGCGTGGTAAAAACGAGCTATATATCATATCGCGATGCTCTGCTTATACTAGGGTAGCAGGAATGATGTTGAAAGAATTCCTGAACGCGGTCAAGTAGTTTTGGATTTTAGTCAAACATGCTAAAATATAAATCTTTCTTTTAAATGTCAGTAGGTATAGGCAACATAATGGCGAACTTTATAGTGCTTAGCTTGGGGCTAGGCTAATTGGTGTGAGTGTTGGAAATATTTATTTATTTATTAACTTTATGCATTGCTGAGATAAAAATAATAAATAAATACTCACACCAATTAGCCTAGCCCTAAACTAAGCACTATAAGGCTTGTGTTATGGGATACTAGGATAACGGATAGAATACATATACTGTACATATATAAGTATATTTATATAGAAATACATATTAAACATCCATGACTGGAGTACAAATGCTCGTAATCATCACACAAACATCTGCCCCCACCGGGACTCGAACCCGGGACCTCTCGAGTCGGCGACACTATAAAACCCGGTGTTGAAACCACTCGGCCACGGAGGTCGTCAGTCACGGAGAGCTCTCAAGTCCCAACAGATTTATCAGGCTTGGAGATTTATCAGGATTGGAGGGGAGGGGAGTGCGCGCGAGCGGGATATTTGTGTTAGTTTCGTTTGCGGCCGATTCGGCAGCGGCTAAACTTCAGTGTTATGTTTACATTAATATTATATTTATTGCGACCGCCCGCGCCACCGCGCCGGCCCTGACATTAAGATGCGGGAAGGGTTGCCAACTTTTTTTGAATGTGTGCTTTTTATTAAATCTAAGGGATTTTAGGAAATTAATAAAAACCTATAGTGACGCTCGCCCATTTTAAATTTAATTATTGAGGCAACACAAAAGACAATTCCTATCGTTAGAAAGAGACAGCATAAGGACAAATAGAGTGGCAATCCCGCTTCAACCGCTTAAAATTAAAAAGCAATTGTCCTCCTTTGAAATAGCTTAATGTCAAACCAAAAAGTAGGCCTCACATATCCAAACACACCCTTTCCAGACATAAAAGCTGCGGCCGACTGGTCAACAACCCCAAAAACAAAAAGTTTACTAGAAAAAAAATCCACGCGGACCAGGCAGCGGGCGGGACTCGAACCCGCATCCTTCGCAATCCGGGCGAATGCACTGACCATTGAATACATATAGATTTAAACATCTAGCAGTTAAATGCTTAAAAAAATAAATAAAAACATAACCCCAAAAACACCTTGTTATCCGGCAACAAAATGGAACGCATAATAAAAAAAACCTAAAAGAATTTGACAGCGTGTAGTAACATAATGAATAGATATAAGCAAATAAAATTTCAAGAGATAGCGTTACACACGAGGCGTCGATTGACATGATGACATCCCTATTCGTCATGAACACGTATCAATCCAATATCAATATGATACGCGTGATTATACGCAGTGTCGATCACCCCATGCCCCGGCGCCCGCGCAGATCCATACATGCGGCGGAGTTGATTGATCACTACTGTACTAGAGTCAAATAATAAGGCAGGTGACTCTTCATATAAGATACCTAAAGGTACAATGCCGCAATGGGCTGCAGGCGACACTGCGGCTGACCGTGCATTATATGCATTGTGCAGCCGCGGCATGCGGCATGTCGCCGCACTCGGAATAAATTTCATAGACATTCATAGAAACTAGTAGTGTCGCCTGCAGCCTGCAGCTGCGGCCTGCTGTCTGCGGTCCAGTTCGGACTTGTACCTTAATTTATACTTGTACCTTTGACTTAAAATAATAGACTTCTTTAACTGCAACAGCAAAAAAATAAAATATAAATTGCCTTTGCCATTCGATACAAAATTACAAATAAAATCTGTATAAAAAGTACATGATCCAACCTGCCAGAGTCAATCTACTTTTGCTTAGGTGATTTTATATCGAAAAATATTGTTTGTTCAGTGTAGGCGAAGCACTTTTGAAGTCTATAAATTAAAATATTGCAAACATGCTGCTTGAAATTTATAGCTACACAGTTTCAGAGAGATTTTGTTACTTGTTTCCACTACTTTTATAAATACTTGGGTCATTGAATTATAAGACATGATGGAATAATATAGAACACAGTGGATTGGTTGATAATCCTATACATATGTAAGAAACTTTAGTATATGCTTGGATGAATGCATACATTGTTGTAGGTGTGGTTAATTGCAATATCAATCAACTTCAAATTAATCGTGTGCGCAGCATGACTATATTAATCGTTGCATACTGCATGACTATAGTTAATTAAACGTATATGAGGAGCTGGCTAACAACACGGTATAATTACATAAAATTAAATTTGACCAGTGAGCTTTGGCATGGTTTTTAATTTATAAATTTAGTAATTTTAACACTGTTTTAGGCTGTTTTGATTGAAAATTACTTAAGATTCAAATGCCCGCATCCTCCGTGCTGTAAAAAAATTGGTTTGACAAGATGTGCGTTGTTATACCGTTTTTTTCGCCAGGGGGCCAATCGCCTAACTGGATTGCTTTGGAAAACGCTATCGCTTACGATTTCATTTTGTTATTTCTAACCGCCGAAATACCTCACGCTCATTTTCTTTAACATTGTTATTACCAATGCAAAAGAAAAAAAAAGAGCGCGAGGCATTTGAAAACCTCAGGGGGCTAGAAATAACAAAATTAAATCGTAAGCGATAGCGTTTTCCAAAGCAATCCAGTTAGGCGATTGGCCCCCAGCACCTCATATTATAGAAGAATACTGCGCCTCTAAATTTATCGCTAAATAGTCAATTTACTGGTAGGGATGTTTCGGGAAATGTAAATCGTAAACGATGGATTGGTTGGCAGCCACCGGCGATGTTTTCCTAAATCAATAAATCATAGCGTTGAGGTGGATTTAACGATGTTTATATTTTATAGGCAAAATGATGTCGCAAAAATCGGCGACAACAATCTTGTAGTGTTTACTAAATATAAATTCACATAATGAATATTTAAATGTCATCCTTGTTTAAACTCGATCATATTCAATCTGATACAAAATAATTTGAAGTTACCTGCATTTTACTACATCTAAGTATTTGCCACAAGACAGTCCCATTTCTCCACTATCGGATAAGTCACAGACAACGACACGTTTCAGCGGTTACCGAACCAATATCGAATTCGTTACGTTTGCGAGTCGGAAATGTAAATGTAAAATTTTGTATGGAAACTTGAACAGCAGCGCCACAACGGACGTAATGAAAATTAAAAATCAGTACACATTTGACGTATATCTAGATCGAATTCAATAATTCGAATTCGCAAAATAAAATCCACTAATGCCCGCACTTCACTTTTGTGTTTGCTATTTGTAAACTTGACATCAATCTGTCCGTCTGTCCTTTTCATTGCTTATAAAGAATGTTTAGAAAGGACAGACTATTGTCAAGCTCAAAAAAAGCTGCATATGTATAATATAAACATTTGAGTACATGTTATAAGTTCTATTCAAAATTGTATTTTTCTGAATAATTATCTAAATAATTGTCTCTATAATAATACCAAGCCCCTCATTATAATAAATAATACCAAATCCACCATTCATATCGTACCCCACTATCGTCTCCCAGCTAACCTAAACCACATTAAATTGATTTCCAACAGTACCTAAATAAAATATTGAACGGGAAACTATGACGGGAAGGCTATAAATAAATCACTGACTGATTAAACTTGTCGCGCTATTCGTGAGCAAACCATACCATGCCAACTATGGCCGCAGATCGTTTCATTATTTCCTACGCCCGTGGCCCGTGGGCCATTTACATGGAGCGTTCTCGGCAACTTTCACAATTACCAACATTAAGAAAACACGCTTAGAAATTCAATAGGGACCCGATTCCATTCAGTCGATTGCTTGCCATTTAACCGTCTAAAGGACACCTATTTTCCGAATAAAGGCCATTTTGTATTTGTACAGCAACAAAGGTCCACCTATTTCGTTTGTATAAGCTGCCTTATTTTTCGTTTTATTCCACAAACACCATTGATATAAATAAATCGTTATTTCGTATTGTAAATTTAACACTAGTTTCAAATATATGTTTTCCTTCAATAGTTACTGGCAATTTATATACTTAGCAGTAACAATATAACGGGATATTTTTATTTTAAAATGTCATATATCGGAGGATTTGAATTATTCATGCGTTAAAAATGTGTGACAATGGATAAGATGTAAAACTGCTTACGATAAGCCGACGTAAGAAGCCATATTACAGAAAAAGACTTATTAAGGTCAATGTGAGGACCGATAGCGTTTACAATCGTGATCATTAACGGGCTGTCCTAGAACGACGTCTTTTATATATCCAAACACTATTTACGAACCAACTGATTAGAAAATATTAAGGATACATATATCGCAATATTTTGCACAATTGCCTGAAATTCTATAAAACTGATACAACCATGGCAACAGTGATGCTGATACACAACACATCCAGTTTGGATAACAATACCATATTGATACATCCGGCGGCGGTCAGGCTGAGCGGTAAATTAATTCGTCACCGCACAAACGGGAAACGGTCACCGATAAAGTAACATCCTGCTCAAACCATCACTATATTATATTCTAATGCAAACTGATAGTTTTCTACAGATCTCATCCAATCACCACAGACCCTCGGAGATTTAGTTGTTAACATTCCTCGGTACAGTTATCTCGGCTACTCAAACAGAAAATGGTAGACGGGGGAATGCTTCGCTGAAATAACAATTGCATAAGTTCAATTTAAAGCGTGGATAGACCCGTCCGTCCGCCGCCAGTGTAACGGTCACGTTTGTCTGAGCTTTCTCATTTTCTCTAGTTCAATAAACTGGAAGTTTAGTATGAAACAAGCCAACTGTCTAGTTCATTCCGACAATTTCTAGTTATTGTCTCGAAGCGTTTCACCCTAGTTTCGTCTCGCGGGCGCCGCACCGCTCTGGATCTTAGATCTAGGAATCTTATTCGACCGAAGTCTTCTTTCAGTTCCCTGAATTTAAATTAAACTTATAATAATCTTTCGTTATTCAACAAAGTTGTAAAAGTATGAATTCATGGTCATTTAGCCATTATTCTCAATCCACACGCTCGTATTGTTATACTGTCTATTTATTCTATGTCTGCAATTTCATTCGATTTGAAACAATAAATATTAGTTTGGGCAAGTTTCCATCGGCTCCGACGGTCATGTACACGCCTCACTGTAATTATTTTAACGTTTTGTCGTAGTGCCCCAAACTGTTTACAACAACCCGAATGCACTCGCCCTTGGCGAATTTGGCATGCCATCATATAGGTAGCCCTTTCCTCAACTATAATAATAATGAATTCTCTAACAATATTTAGGTTAGTAGGTAACCTATTTATACTTCAAATGATTTTTGGTCATAGACCTGATGACACTTCCGTCTGCTGCGCCGCATCAACCAACAGGATCAATACAGATAACTATATTGTTTGATGGTTAGGGTGATAAAGGCATTTCTTCCTTTCCCAGCACCATCGGTCAAATAAAAGAGATACACTTGACGACATACGCCAGGAAAATTTATTTTCGTCGAAACAAATGACGGTGTATTTGTGGTGTGATAGATTGTTGTAGGTTTCAGTCTGTTTTTTTTTCTCTGTCCACGTGGGCCGTTGGCGCTAGTGACCGATTTTGTGGAGGCACCGTTGCAGCCGCCAAGTTTCATTGACCTCCCACAGTCCCGGACGCGCGGTTTATAGGCTCTCTCTCGAGTGCTGATAGCAGACGTCTGAACAGCTGTCGTTAATGCTGGCTTGTGAAACATAATGAAAAGCAAAGTTATAAAATGCAATTGCATGGGATATGCAGAAATCGAGGTACACATACGAGTCGGCGACTAGCTGAACGTAAACGCTGTCGAATGTATAAACGATTTTCATTTGACTGCTATTTTTATATTCCAGAAGTAGGTAGATAAGACGGTTACGTTAATTTGAATAGTCGGGTGTTAGTTGGCATGATTTGACGCTGATGTCACGTATGCGCGTGATAAGGAGTCGTTCACTCTGCGCGCTGTACTCGCCCGCTGCCCCGCGGAGAAATCTGACCAACGCTATTTGCGGAACAATGATCGCGACCAGAGGTGTGCATCGATATCGATGTGAACAACGCCGCGCCGGCCAGTTTGAGCATACCATCGATGCCAACGATTGAATACATTTACGAAGATTTATTTCGTACAGTTCATACACAGCTGGCTGTTGGGGCACGAGGTTACACATCTGATGGGTACACTTGTAGTCCAAAAGTATATAGGAATCTACATAGAAGAAGTTAAAAATTAAAATCTTAACTACTCCTTGTTATCTCAACTATATCAGCATCGGTCAATAATGCTAACGAGGGATAAAGCTTAGATAGTCAATTTGTCTCTAGGGACCTGTAAAATTTTAGAAGCGCTATCGGCGACTGGCGGGGGAGGGAAGCGGTGCAAAGAGGGGTGGAGGGGGCGATCAATACGGACACGTGTCGCGGTCCGTCGACCGACGAGCCCAAACGAGCTAGAAAATCACACCCCAGCATATACCACTAATCTCCCACACTCATCGGATTTTCATCGAACTCGTTTGCGATTCAGATTTATGACTTTCAGTCGTCGTTT
The DNA here is from genome assembly GCA_902850365.2 of Chilo suppressalis. NCBI lineage: Eukaryota > Metazoa > Arthropoda > Insecta > Lepidoptera > Crambidae > Chilo > Chilo suppressalis. Next base: position 25,128,642 of record OU963908.1, read on the forward strand.
GCCTGCAAACGAAACGGGTCGAATGAAGCTTTTCTATTATTTTACACCAATTTTTACCAGGCAAATGTTTCTTTTGTGTATATCCATATAATGCTGTCTGTACAAGCGCCAGACAAACTATTAACTAACGCAAAGATGTACGACCAATTAGTTCGATTGTGTCGCGGAGACGCGAACCGTGTTTCTCGGTCTCATTGACTGGATTCAACCTCCTGTGCCTCGAGCAACACGCACCGACTCCCCTCATACATAATATAAACGATATCAATTACGTTACGACATCGACGAGAATACGATTGAGCATTCAAGTTCAAGACTCTGCCGTTCTGAATTGAAGGTTTCTTTCATGCGATTTGACATCGTTTGCCGCAGAGTACTATCGGGGAGCATTACACACAATCAATAAGCCAGGTTCAAACGCCGAGCGAACTACTGACCTATATTTAATAGCGAGCAATCAGTGCAGTCAATCAAGATGCCACTGCAACTGGTTTATTGAAGGATCGCATTATTTATGGCAGTTAGGGATGTCGGTGCGCACGACGCATGCGCCTGTTTACGCTTCTAATCCGGGAACACAATAAAAATAGGTTACAAACCGGTCAAGAATAGGGACACGATATCGAATAGAAAGTATCGATACTGTACTCATGAGTAGTATCGGAAAAAAAGTATCATACTCGTAAAAGTATCGAAACAAAAGTATCGAGTATTTTGGGGGATAAAGCCGAGCGCGTCCGTGGGCTTTAGCTCTAGATACCCACACGTGTCCCCTGGGTAGCGCCAAATGCTCGGCACATCACCGGTGGTAGGTTTCGACCGTGGCTGGTAACCACCCTCTAGGCAAAGCCGAGCCGCCAAACGACTTTCATCGTGTTTCGGCTCGATGCCTGGTGTTGCCGTTTTTAGGGGGGGAGTCCGAGCAGTTGCGATGTACAGCTTGCCGGCTTCGGTGTTGCGTGATTGCTGCGCTGGGTGGCTGATCGCGGAGGGTAGCGGGATCCTAAGCACGGTTCTCCGCTGGCCGACCGCAGGTAGTAGGGGGCCCAAGTAGTAGGAAAGCCACCTACGAAAGGCTGCCCCGCCAACTCGCGAAAAATCCCAAGGTGCGCCATCGTGCCGGTTGGCGACCGGATGCGAGGGCCCGATGGACACTTTTGGGGGGGTTAGGGCGTCCCCGCGCGCTCCAGCTCAGTCACCCATCAGTGTGGAGTCATAACTGCATCGCTTGGCAGTAGCTTAGCAGAGTCTCGCTCATCTGTCCCCTTCCTGCCTGTTCACTCTCTACTTATGAAAAAAAAAAATATATGAAAGTCAAAAGAAAGAAACTGGTGAAACAGCGGATGCACTCCCTCGCACTAAAAGTGCACCTTGCTAACGTCCGAGGATTGCACTCAAATATCGATAGTGTCCATCACCACCTTGAGACCGATAAACCACATCTGCTGTTCCTCACGGAGACTCAAATAAGATGCCCGACTGACGCAGCTTACTTGCATTACCCAGGTTACATCCTGGAGCACAATTTTAAATCGCGCGCTGGCACCTGCGTGTATGCTCGTGATGACATCTGCTGCCAACGTCTCCGCAACCTTGAGAATCCCAGTTTCTCTACATTATGGGTGCTGGTGAACACAGGTATAGAGCAAATACTCTATGCCAGTGTTTATCGGTCGCACACAGAGAACATAGAGACAACCAGGTTTTTTCAGTACCTCAGCGCCTCCGCTGAAACAGCCCAGCAAAGGTACCCGAGTGCGCAGCTAGTCGTTCTGGGGGACTTTAACGCACACCACCATGAGTGGTTGTTCCCGTTCCAGAAAACCGACCATGCCGGGAGATTAGCGCACACATTTGCTATGTCGCTAGGTCTCTCCCAGCTTGTGAAGGGCGCTACACGTGTACCCGATATTGATAGCCACACACCAAACTGCCTGGACCTTCTGCTGTCAACAGACCCGGACCGTTACCAGGTGGTAATTTCGTCTCCTCTAGGGAGTTCCGACCACTGTCTGGTGAAGTCCGTATCAGTCTACTCTCCAAGCGACCCGGAACCTATCGGAACTAGGCGTGTTTGGCGATATGGTTCAGCAGACTGGGATGAGATGCGGCATTTCTTTGCATCTTATCCTTGGCGTCGCACCTGCTTTTCTTCGGACGACCCGACTTGCTGCGCGGATGCCATTGCTGACGTGGTGCGTCAGGCTATGGAGTACTTTATTCCATATTCTGACGTACCACGCCGGTTTAGCGCCCGCCCTTGGTTTGATGCGGACTGTGCTGAAGCGGAGGCGCTTAAGCATTTTGCGTATCGCTCCTGGGCGGATGCTCGAGCCCGCAAATCACCAAATGTTCGAAGTCTGAAGAAGGCCTTTAACAGTGCCGCCAAGTCCTGTAAAGGTGTTCTCCGCAAGGCCCGCTTCGATCACATTGGCCGTATAGGAGCCAAATTAGCCTCCTTTCCATCCGGAAGCAAGGCTTTCTGGTCCCTAGCCAAAACAGTCGAAGCCAATTTTTGCCGGTCGTCGCTGCCGCCTTTAATTAAACCTGACGGATCGCTGGCTCACACCTCCAAAGAGAAGGCTGACTTGTTTGCCTCTATATTTGCGAATAACTCACAGCTAGATGCTGCTGGCGTAAACCCACCTAAGCTTCCTCAGTGTTCTTCTGCCATGTTGGAAGTTCGCATCCATCAGAAAGAGGTACTAAAAACGCTAAGCACTCTAGACGTGAATAAAGCCAGTGGGCCCGATGGCATTCCAGCTATTGTCCTGCGGAATTGTGCCCCTGAGTTGTCTCCTATTCTGACTCGCCTATATCGCTTATCCCTTGAGATTGGCCAAGTTCCGAAAACCTGGAAGCTTGCCAATGTCCAACCAGTGCCCAAAAAGGGTAGTCGTGCCGACCCTGCCAACTATCGACCTATTGCAATCACCTCCATACTCTGTAAGATTATGGAGCGTGTATTGAACAACCGTCTCCTCGCTTACCTCGAAGATAACGATCTCCTCAGTGACTGCCAATTCGGTTTCCGCCGTGGGCGATCTACTGGGGATCTTCTTGTGTATGCTACCCACTTATGGAGTGAAGCCATAGAGAAACGCGGCGAAGCTCTCGCCGTTTCTCTTGATATTTCTAAGGCTTTTGACAGGGTCTGGCATGCAAGTCTCATTGGCAAGCTTCCTTCATATGGAATCGCTGTCGGACTTTGCAACTGGATTGCAGATTTTCTGAGGGGCAGATCGATACGAGTGGTCATTAATGGCACATCGTCGGATCTGCTTGGTATTAATGCCGGTGTCCCCCAGGGATCTGTCCTCTCCGCAACTCTATTCTTGCTGCACATCAATGATCTGCTCCTAACTCCTGGTATCTTTGGGTATGCAGATGACAGCACAGTTTCGGGGAGATATCTGCCTGATGTAAAGTCTAATGCAGATGTCCGATCATTAAGGGAGGCGATGGTGGAGGGAGTGAATGCAACCCTGGAAGCTGTTTCCCTCTGGGGTGAAGCCAACTTGGTTGGATTCAATCCCTCTAAAACACAGGCCTGTCTCTTCTCGACGAAACGGAGTCCATTCCATCTGACTCCGACTTTCCGAAATGTCTCCGTGCCGGTTAAAGACCATCTCGAGCTCTTGGGTATGGACATCTCATCCAGCCTCAATTTCGGTCCCTACATCGAGTCCATTGCTAAAACCGCTGCCAGAAAACTTGGAATACTTTCTAAGGTCAGGCGATATTTTACATCTGAGCAGCTCCTTAACCTTTACCGAGCCCAAGTTCGCTCCTGCTTGGAGTACTGTTGTCACCTTTGGGACGGATCTGCTCGGTATCAGCTGGATGCACTGGACTCGGTGGAACACCGTGCGAAGAGACTCATAGGCAATGACGCTCTCGTTGAGGCTAATCTTCAGAGCCTCGACCACCGAAGACGTGTAGCTTGCCTTTCGGTGTTTTATAGGTTACATTTCGGAGAGTGTGCGGAGGTATTACATAATTTGATCCCCCCTTCCCCTTTCCACCACCGGACGACCAGGCGCGGCGAGGGCTTCCACCCTTATGTTGTCGAAGTTCCTCCTATTCGCACGAAGCGATTTGCTTCGGCCTTCATTATACGAACGGCTAGGGAGTGGAACTCCTTGCCGAGGTCTGTTTTCCCGGACCAATATAACCTGGACATCTTCAAGGCCAGAGTGAACAGGCATCTTCTAGGCAGGCGTGTACCATCCTAGGCCTCATCATCGCTTTCCATCAGGTGAGATTGTGGTCAAACGCATTGCCTATTTAGCATAAAAAAAAAAAAAAAAAAAAAAAAAAAAATCGATACTTCAAAGTATCGAGTACATTTCATAGGACCTTATCAGATCCTCTGTGGCATGATGAGCAACTCCCCCCCCCACCCCCCGGGGGTTAAAATTGAAAGAAAAACAATCGAATTTTATTATAGTACGTATAATCAAAAACAAAAAAAGGACATGTAAAGGAGGACGGGCATTTTGGTATCCAATTGGTGTTTGGTATCAATAGTGATAAGTGATATATCATTGAATACCTCTTTTCATGTAGAATATTAGTTACTATGGCGGCATTCTGATATTTGTTGTCCGTTTTTAATTTTTCCAAAAAATACCAGAACCATTTTTGCAGGAACCGTTATTGCCATTATTTATTATTACATAACCAAAAAGGGAAATCGAGTCACTGAATCAAGTACAGAGTTGAATGCGGGATGCCATCCCCTCTCCCGCCCGTATTTAGGCAGGTAGATAGAAGGCGCGGGCGCGCGGGCGCATTAGTCGATCGTTAGTACTGCGCATTAGACTACGTTCGTTCCTTCTTATATCTTTTATCGTTATTTTAACCTGTTTTTATCGTTGATTCCGGCTTTCTTATGGACTTGACTTATCAATTATATGGTACCTAAGCTATGCCAGGCACGCCGGATTCGTCGCTCCTGCACTGTTCCTAAATGACATCCTTATAGATAATGAATAAAGTAATTACTCAAAAATGTGTCTCTTTCACTCTGCCTCTGAATAACTGCATACATAAAAAATTAAATGAATAAAAACAAAAAAAAAAACTTTTCTATTTTGTTATTTTTATTTTTGTTAAAAAAGTTTTTATTAAATGTTACCGTCATTGGCGTGTCTAGGGTTATTTTTCAGGGGGGAGCTGGGCATTGAATAGTCGTCTGAAGGTAGTGATTAGTATTATAGAATTTCGAATTGGTAGTCCAACATTCTGGGGTGGGCACAAGACCGTCCTGGGGTGGGCACGGCCCACTCGGTCCCCCCTCTATATACGCCTATGGTTACCGTTCAAGATAACAAGCTAGTTATTGTATTTTTTTTATTATGTTTTTTACCATTTTCTTTTATTAACTTTCTCGTTAAAGATAAACATTAAATTGTTCACACGAGGTTGTATTGTTACTAAGTCGGAAGGCACTGGTATGGTATAATGGTATAGATATCAACGGTCTAACCTAATGCCTATTGTTAATACTTACAACACTGCTAAAATAATGTAAATACTAAAATATATAACAATTTAAAAAGAAAAAACTTTTTTTTATTATTTATTATATAGCTCTGTTTCGACAACGTATCAGGGCAAGCGCCATAGTAGACATTATTGTATTCAAGTAGACCTTTCAAATGATATGCAACACATCTCTATTGGAACGGATACCAAGTTCCATACAATTTGCCCATCATCCTTTACAAATTGCTATATTATATACTGAAAAGAAAATAACTGTGATTTCTGACACTAAAAAAGTGTTCATTAATTTCATACATAATTAAAATGTTAATTAAAAGGATCGAAATGTTAAACAATTTAAAAGTATGAAACTTTTCAGATTTGTTTCTAATTAAACTTACTTTTCTTGAATTTCAATCATTGAAAAACATTATACCCACTTATGTTAACTTGAATCTGACACGCAGTTAACGGCGGCCATTGGCATGCTTCACTCAAGATTATAATTATAGAAGAGGTTACGTCCGTCTTTTTTTCAGGTTCGTGATTTCAAATAGGTATACACAGCACAGACAGAATAATAGTGTTACACTTGAATAAATCAAATACAGTCAAGCGAAAAGCACAATAAACGGCGAATCAATCACAGTTCCTAACAATATGGTCGCTTAATAAATAACTATGAAACAAAACTTCAACTAGCTATCTTCGCGTTTAGACTTTATTACCACTTAACATCAGGTAGGGTAGAATCATTTGCCTACAGCCTACCTCTATATAAAAAAAATGGGTGCGTGTACTTATGTAGGCGCGTGAGAAGTTATCCTTCTTTGGCATCGTTTAAAATTAGTAATTAATTGCATGCAAATAATTAATTACAATAAATTAATAAAAAGTCTGGAAAAGGACGAAGTCAATAAAGTTCAGTGTTAATTTGAAAAAATAAATAAATAATCAAAATATTCAATTTAAATCGCTACTGAATATAATTTATTAGAACATATGTGATTTGCACTTGTATGAAACTCAAACACGTATTCCGAATATACAAACAAGAAACATGTGGATAAATATTATAAATATGAATACCTATAACTTATTACAAAAAATAAAGATGTGGTTTTTGGTTCTACTACACCAATGGTCAAGAGATGGCGCTGTAGTCTCCTGAATCGCGCTTTGGTTCCGTTGTTCCAGATTAATAAATACTTTTTGTTACTTTATTACAAAAAATAAAGATGTGGTTTTTGGTTCTACTGCACCAATGGTCAAGAGATGGCGCTGTAGTCTCCTGAATCGCGCTTTGCTTCCGTTGTTCCAGATTAATAAATACTTTTGATAGGCCTTCACAATGCAGTCGTTAGCACTCACTAAATAGAGATTCTATTTCTATTTTGTTGGTAGATTTTCTTAATGTGCGGTAAACACAAAAGTAACGCATGAAGATGGTCGCTAAAGCGACATAATAACATAATGGTTAAAATTTTGTGTTACAGTGATGCGCGCGCATCTTAAAATTTCACTCTCATCATTTTTTCATAACGCGCCTAAAGAAGTATAACTTCAAAAAAACAAAGCGCAAAATAAACACAGTCACAGATTGGAAATAATTTGAATATGTCAGTTACTGACTTTATAACAACGCAATGGAACGTTTTAGAAGGTTTGCTACGATTTAACAAGATGGCGTTGCCATCAATATGAGGCGCTTATCCAAATTTTTAAAGGTATCGATACTTGCCAAAAAGTACTCATTTAGTGAAAGTATCGAATGCAAAGTATCGAGTACAAAAGTATCGGTATCGAAAGGAAAAGTACTCGATACCACAAAGTATCGATACTTTTTTCGTGTCCCTAGTCAAGAAACTCTGCCATCGATCGACTTGGATCAGATCGCGTTCGAGCCGCCGCCGCCACCGTGTTACTTTGAACTTTCGGATATGAACGGTAGCTTCATAAATTCTGCTTGCGCTGAAAAACTTAAAATTTATAGAATGATTCAGAGTGATAATTGAACATGATGTTACTAGTAAAACAGTGAGTCAATCGATTAGCGCACAACAAAGGTAGTTGATTAATAGCCCTATTGTAATTCTAGCAGTGATTCCGTCATATAGTCATATATTCTTAGTTATACCCCGAACTTATGGGCCACATGGTCTGACATACTGAAAAGTATTTCTCCGCTTCCATCACAAAAACATTGACGTCTGAAAAGAACAATTTACTATGGCGATATGTCAGCGGCCGACCTTTTTCGTCGCATTATTATGTGGTTCACGCCTCTTCGCTGTCATTTATTGTCCTCGTCGAGATGTTCCCGAGAGAGATCATTTATGTATTCGTTTTTCCCTCAAGTTTTTATGGTTGCTCTATTTTGGTCATTGCCAATTAGTTCATACTGGATGTGACCTTACCTTAATAAGTACAGCAGTTGCGTCAAGAATCCTTAATGTTGATACGAAATTTTTGTTTACGTCCTGCGCCAACATAATGTTCTGGCTCTTATCACGCTAATTAAAGTCCGACAAGATGGCAGATAATGGACGTCTTGGTGAATTAATGGCGGCTTTATTTTGGCTGTAACGGTAGATACGGACGAGAGATATTCCGAAATGTTCGCTACTCCGATGTCGCCTGTTTTGTATCGCTGTTTGAGTCAATACTTAGATGCGCGAATTTTGCTAATATAATTAATGCACTGATCACTCGAGACTTTCGGTCCTTTCAGAGGATTCAAGCGCGATATCGAACAGGCACTTCTGCGCTTAGATGCGCGAATTTTGCTAGTATAATTAATATATGGCCACTCGAGACTTTCGGGCCCTTTTAGAGGATTCAAGAGCGATATCGAAGAGGCACTTCTGCGTTGATATCGAACAGGCACGCGTGCGTTGGTCGCGCGCCAAACACCTGCCTCTCAGGTCAGCGCTGCGCATAGCTGACCCATCGCGTCCTCATTGTGAGCCCGTGCCCTTTCTGACTCTGAATCACCCTCCAATTCAGTTCCCTGTTCTACTTTCCAAGCCAATCTATTCTGTAGACGATCACTCGCGTGTTAATTGCAGCCCATAGAATGTCGGAGCTGCAATAATGAAACGACCGACGGACAGATAAGCGGCGTCTGTTAGGACGTTACCATACTTAAAGTCTTGTCTGGAATACCAGTGGATTGCAAATGAATTTGCATATTCGGTTGGAGCGATGCCAGCGCGTTTGTCGCAACGCATTGGCTCGCGTGTTCCCCGCGGCGGAGTACCCTTAGGCGTTGTTTTATTTCGGAAAACATTACTACTATCATATCATAACACGGATTTGCAAAACCTATAGATATATTGGTGCCATAAATATCGTGAAAGCTCTGGTAATGGCGCTGGGTGGCGTCGGGCGCGGCCCGCGGCCCGCGTCGGAGTATCGGCCGCATAACGCGTGCACTAACCTCATAATACGAAGATGTTTTGCCTTTGACAATATCTAAATGCATCTTCCGCATTGTTTCTCTCGTGCCAACTCTATTGCTGCAGCATTATTAAAGTTCTGCTTGAGGTAACTTTTACGAGATGTCAGCTTACACATGTTTATAATTGAAGAGATGAGAAGAGAAGAGATGAAGAGTGACAACACGTTTAATTCGCTTCCCTCTCGGTGCGAACTGAGAGTGACGTAATGAAACTAAGATTATTGGGGACATACAGTTGAATGTCATGTAACGAGTGTAGTTGTAGTTGTATGGAGTCGTGCGGACACTCGGTTGTTATAAATAAATATGATGCTGTTTAGTTTTACATAAACTACTATGCTAATTAATTGATAGTTTCAAATTCGAATCACTCAAACTCCGCCTCTACTCCCAAAAATGCCTAATCTACAACACAAACATGCAACAGGTTTTTATCAGATATATTTAAAAATGAAAACAAAATTAAAAAATCGAATAAAAAAAAATTAAATTTAAAAATAACTAAAGAACATAAAAACTTGTTTCATTTTTAAATGTCAATGCATTAACATTTTACATTAAGAGAATCAGCAGGTATTTATAATAAAAAGAATTTGTTTTTTTGATATTAATTTTCTTTAATATATTCGATGAATTGTTTTTATTATACCAATTCTGTTTTTTGTATATTAGAAAAAACTTACGACTTGTTTTCCGTTTACCTTAGAATAATTTCCTTTTCAATATTTTATCTAAATCATTAAATTTTCATGTAAAAGTGTGTTCAATAATTTCAATCAAGGCATTATCCGAAGAATATCTTCTAATATATAAAATTCTCGTGTCGCGGTGTTTGTGGTTAAACTCTTCCGAAACGGCTTTCCCGATTCTCATGAAATTTTGTGTGCATATTAGGTAGGTCTGAGAATCGGACAACATCTATTTTTCATTCCCCTAAATGTTAAGGGTAATCCACCCCTAAATTTATTTTTTATTTTTTTTATGATACGTCATACAAAAATACATACAACCCTAAATTTTCAACTTTCTACCACCAACCCCTATTTTTTTATGGCGGTACGAAGTTCGCTGGGTCAGCTAGTGTTATAATAAAATGCTGGAACGTATCAGCGGTGTCGTGTGGTGTCAGTGCCACCGACTCACCGTGTTCCGTGTCACGAGTAGCGAGTGACGTTGGTCCCAGCGGCCTCGCCCGGCGCCGCTTGTTGTAAGACTTCTTCTTATATTAGTGACGTACAAGTACCTACTCCTGTGGCCGCGAGCCGAGTAAAGCCTGTAAATTTCACTAGGTCACGCTAATAAGCAGACTGACCTAATTATACGCTCGGATTACACAACTCTTGCTTTCTGAAGACACTGTTGCTACAATTGTTTTAAAAGTAGCTATCATTAACTTTTCACTTAAACGTAACTAACTACTGAAATATTATACACACATCAAAAGTGTCTAGGGATCAACATATATTTTTGCAATAACTTTTCTCCTGATTGATATTAATTAAAATTTTCTTTAAGGATTCATCAAATAAAGTGTTTTCGTTTGTCACAGTAACGATAAACCAAGTCACCTTTGCATTAATAAAGAAATTTGCCATTTTCCTAATAAAGGGATTTTTGACATTTGAACCACTAACACAAAAGTTCGAAAAAAAGACTGAAATAACAGTTTTCTCTAAAATTTTATTGGGTAACTTAAACAATTAATAATCCGTATTTCTACCGCGAACACTAACAACACAAGAACATCGGTTTGGCATACTCAAAATGAGTTCATCCAAATCACGCTGTGGAATGGCCGCCCATGTTCGTTGCAACAACAAAAAAAGGTCTTCTTGCGACTGGATACCCTCCATATTCGGCAGAGCTCTTCTCTGTAGCATATCCCATGCATGCTCAATCGGGTTCAAGTCTGGCGACTGAGCAGGCCAGGGCAGGACATTGATGTTAGCTGCGGCGAGAGTCTGTCTTACAACTCTTGCGGTGTGCGGTCGTGCATTATCATGCATTAACTGAAATAAGGGACCGATTTGCACTTGTAGAGGAACGATGACGTCTGATACAATCGTCTCAGCATAAATTTGAGCGTTGAGGTTGCCTCTGATCCAAATCAACTCAGTTCTTCCGCCGATCCAAATACCCGCCCATACCATGATGGTTCCACCACTATAAGGATGGACTTCCTGGCAGGATTTTAATCGCTGTTGGCGTCCAGGGGGTTCTCCAGTGTCGTATACGTCTTGTATCCGGTCTCATACCAAAACGAGACTCATCAGAAAAGCACACGAAACGCCAATGTTCTTCTGCCCAATTTCTGTGTTCAAGAGCCCATTGATATCGAATCCTACGATTGTGCATTGCTATAGGTGGTACCCGTAGCGGTCTTCGGGAATGAAGGTTCACTTCATGCAAGCGGTTTCTGACTGTTTGGTCGCTAATTAAGTTCCCTGAAGAGTGATGAAGCCTCACGGCTAACATCATGGCGGTTATTGTTGGAGCTCTTCGAGTTAAGATTTGAATGTATCGGTCTTGTCTCCGTGTGGTGCAGCGATACCGTCCTCCATGGCGCTCAGCCACGGTACCAGTGCTTCGGTATCGTGTCCAAAGTCGACTGATAACACTCTGACTTGTATTCAGAGCTAAAGCCACAGTACGTTGCCGGGAACCAGCTTCTATCATTCCCACGGCTCTGAGCATTTCTTCCCTGCTTAAATGACGTCGCCGCTCCATAATAACGTTGGTTTTAATCAGTAGTAGGGAAACAGTAGCACTAATAATGTCTTCAATGCGTTGTATGTTTTTATAGGGAAAATATTGACAGCTGATTTTCATCTTTTACTCGAATTTGATTCACAGTTCCTGATTCAAATTATGAAATGCACCAAAAAGGATCAATATAAATTTATAAAATCATAAATTTATTACAAAGCCACATCTCAATCTCAAGAAATCCGCATAAAAATGCTTGATCCCTAGACACTTTTGATGTGTGTATATAAAACCAAGCTTTATGTTGATCGGGACAACTTAATGCAACTCGGAGAACGTTTTTATGCAAAAACATTACGCTTTTGTGGACCATATTAAGAATATGTATTCAGAATCGCCAAGTCACTAAACTAAACCGTTTGTCTGACGAAATCTCTTATTTTTAGTCGTAAGGTATTTTTTAAACGAAGCCTTTGGCAACAAAAGTCCTTGTAAATAATGTATGCGATGGAATGGCATGATACATACAATGGCGTGCTGTGATCATCTCCGGTTATAGACTATCTGCGTGCCGTGTGTGAGCACATTGTGATGCAGAAACAATTAGTCTTTATTTTAATATTCGTCTTACATGCCTGCTAGTTTTTTATGTATGAATCATTATTTTACTTCTTATAGAGTAAACACATCGATAACTTTTAACTATACTTGATTGTAGAAGAACACGCATCAAGTCGGACTCGGCTATAGATCAAATCGTTCGTAATTTATATTACGAACAGAGTATAATATGCTTAGCTCTAATGCGGATATTATTATATCTGTCATTTTATTAACATTTGAAAAAGTATATTCTTGAATGAAATGTACAATCGCGACATTGAGATTTCAGGGCATTCGATCAAAACGACTGCTTAGTTTGACTCAAACTCCCCAAATCTACGGGCGTGTTGACGTTATTGGCCGTTAATTGGCAATTTGATTGAGCCGACGACTTTCGCCTGATTGCTGCACCGCCGTCTGCCGCGCTCCACTCTAGGACTCGTCCCTAATTCGCTAAATCACCGGCTTTTTTGAAGTTATACTTCTTTAGCCGCGTTATGAAAAAATTATGAGAGTGAAATTTTAAGATGCGCGCGCATCACTGTAACACAAAAGTAACATAATGAAGTAATACGCGGGCGCGTTATGAAAAAATCATGTGAGTGAAATTTCGAGATGCGCGCGCATCACTGTAACACAATAGTAACACCATGAAGTTGGCCGCGGGCGCGTTATGAATTTTAGTGTCTAACCATTATTAGACATCTGTTCGAAAGGTACTTTGAACGATCCACGGAGCTCCATAAGATGATCGCGTTGTCAAAAACAATGTTGGCACGCTCGTCGCCTCTGATCACTTTTTTCATATTTATAATATTTATCCACATGTTTCTAGTTTCTATATGGACACAACGTGTTTTAGTTACTTACAAGTGCTAATTACATATGGACTAATAACTTAAATTCAGTAGTGATTTTAATTGAATATTTTGAATATTTATTTAATTTTTCAAATTAAAACTGAAGTTAATTGACTGTGTTAACTATCTTTTTCCAGTCCTTTTATTATTTTATTGTAATTACATATTAATTATTTGCATGCAATTAAAAAATATTTTAAAATGATGCTAAAGAAGTATAACTTCTCACGCGCGTACATAAGTTACACGCATCCACTTTTTTTATTCATCATCCAATATGTCAGCCTGACGTGTACAAATCAATTGCCACGCGCAGTGTTTAGTGTGTGACCATTTTATGTTAGATGCAGTCGAAAACACCTTGATTAACGTTTTGATCTTTATTATGAAACTAACAAATTGAGGGTACTGTAAATAGTTTGAAAAGGAAATAATTTTAAAGTACTTAAATGAAGGATATATCGTAACAGGATCTGGTTTTTTTAAACATATATGATGAAAACTAGGGGCATATTATAAAAGAACTCAAATGTATCAAGTATTTTTCAATTCCTCAGTGTATTCTTTGACTTTGACATTTAAAAATGAAACAACTTTTTATATTCCTTAGCTAAAAACTAAAACTGGCTATTTCTAAAATGATTAGATTAATAACTCATAAAACCTGCGTAGTGCTTTAATTTTGCAGTTTTTTAAAAGTAGAGATCAAGTCAATTTTGACGAACTCATTATGATTCTAAACGTTTAATTAGAACGCTAGACTATGAAAACGGAGATCAAACTATACGATGTCTATTTTCATGGTATACACAGTATTAAGAGCGGACGCGAGCTGAGAGAAATTTGAGAAGTAGGTTTTTAAAAAAAACTTGCTGTCACGCATTGGCAAATACCGTGTGATAGGGACAACAGTAGTTAACGCTGAAAAATGCGTATAAAAATTGCAAAATTCGAGGTTTGGCTCTCGACGATTACCTCCTCAAAGTTAGATATAATGTAAAATAAATTTTACCCATAAACTAATAAGTAGTTATTCTATGCCTCATATGTTTTGCTTTATTGTAAATGCTTATTAAATCTCCACTCTAGATGTTAGCGGTGATAATAATGATTGTTTGCATTTTTGAAGGCTTCTAGTTTCTTTGAAACACAAGTTATCGAAAAAAGAAAGACATGAGAGCATAGAATGAGTAAAGTTATATTTTATGTATGAAAATCAATTCTTTAGTGATAGAAATCAAGGAGGAATCAGTCGAGAACGTTTGTGTGTGTTTCCATACAACGTTGTCCGCCTCTCCTCTTAAGGCTTGTAATATTACCTAAGTGGATTTGCTATACATGAGGTGGCGGGCTATAAGCAGAGCCGTGCCAGGCGGTGGACGGGCGTGCCAGCGTGCCAAGCTGCTTGGCAACGAGGTGGGCTCGGTATCGATCGAGGCAGCCTACTTTGGGGCACGGGGAAGCCTCTTCGTGCGACCTCTATTTGCTAACCAGAACTATCACTGTTACTATCTATTCTATAGACATCTTTACAACGTTTAGAAAATAGGTAAAAAGACTTTAGAAAGAGGGAATCACTATGACTTGAAATATTCCGTTGTAAATGATAATAACATTTACAACGGAAACATGATTGGCCGGTTCAACATAATTTTGCATACTGCCGTCATCACAAGACAGGTCTAGAAAATATCTATGTTAATATGTAACTTTTAGTAATAAACGTAATATTGCCATATAAAGAAGACGAAACAAAAAAAAATTACCTGCTTTACATAATTACCTTACCTTTCAAATGAGTAGAATTTGCCAATGAACGTTTGTAATAAACTCTTTATAAAATGTTTTGGCTATATCGCGCTCATTCTTTTGATGTCTGTTTTAAGTTATGTCATAATTTTATTCTGAAAAATGTAAGATTCTTTTGCTGTTATCAAGAAACTAAATATAAAATACAGGATGGCCGTACTGGTCCACTTGTACAGATCCTGCTTAAACGTACCTTAACCCCCATTTAAAGGTTTGATTTGAATTCTAAGTTCACCCGCTCGAATTCTCAGTAAGAGTTCCTAATAGTTAATATTATTTTAGTATGTTTTAATAATTGTCACAAAATATCCAGCATTTAATTAAATATACAAATTAGTCGGATCAACATTATTTACTTCGCCCGACAACATTTTGGCTTCACCGTTTCCATATCTTTTGCCAATTAAAACAAAGCGATGGGCGGCGGCGGCGTCTGTGCGTGAGTGGGTGACGACGTATGCGTTTACACCGCACACGGACTTTGTCTCACGATGCTCGTGTTATGAGAACAGGGTTACCATATCTCAGGATTTGTCCTGAGATTTCAGGATTTTTGGACTCTTCTCAGGATTGCGACTGCATTTTGGAAATCTCAGGATTTTTTGAATTTCCAATAAAATACAGCTTACGTTTTAAAGATCTCTTTAATAAAAAGTTAAACAAACTAAAAATAATCTTGTATTGGTAATAATTGCACAATTAAAATCAGTACTCTATTATCCAAATTAATCTTAACTTAATCAGTTTAATCATACTTAATATGTGAATATACATTTTTAAGTAAGGTTTTTTCTTTAATTATAGATTCAAATAATACCCCTCATGTTAAGCTATTATATTGATTTAAAAGTATAAGCAGAGAGTATATTGCGACTTTTTTAAATTGTTAACCGCGTTTGAGAGAAAATTCTCAAATTGTAAAAAACCTCAGGATTTTTCAATGGAAATCAAGCCTTTTCTCCGGACTTTTGATTTTATCATCTGGTAACCCTGTATGAGAACGTATCGTTCGTCGAGGCATCTGCGGCGGCGCGGCGCGGCGTCGGCGGGATGGTGGAGCCGCGAAAACAAACAAATATCAACTGGGAACCCGGTTCAAGGTGATTCCTCTCATTGTTCCTCCTACTGTGCATGCTTCAGTTACGCACACGCACGACGCGCCCGTTTACAGCTCTCAGAACAATACCGTCGTTAACTTAACGATATCCTGCAACTTGAATACGCTATTATTCTTATTAGGTGTTCCGCAACCGTTCCTAGTGACTAACATGTCGCTAAACCAACCCCATTCTAACGATCGAAAGTTGATTCATTTGTTAGTCGATCGATGGTAGGAAAAAAATATTGAACGATTCAGAAAAACTTTCAATAAGTATAATTTCGTTTCAGACCGCGTAATTGTCTTTGTCGTTTCCCGAACAGTTGACACTGCCAAAACATACAGATCGAAATCAGTACTGGGTACTGACGCGAATTCTGTTTACAACATGCTTTGCTTTAATTACAAACTGCAACGATGAATGTTGTCTGCAACATGACATTTTTTTTCGTAGTCGTAGTATCGCGCACAGATTTCGATAATTTTTAGAAATAAATATTTTTGTTTTGTAATCCATTGCAGTGGCATCATGCTGGAGGTTGTAGAAGCGTAGAACTGCCGAGTAATATATGTCTTATTTCTTTACGGCATTCTCTGTTTTTGATAATCAGGATTTTTTAGACCCATAATGACAGTATTTATGCCATCGTTGAGGTTCCATTGCTGGGTATTAAATTTCAGTATATATCCAATTATTTTTTGATAAAGTATCCGTAACGAACGGCGTCTCGCAAGTGATATGATTCGAAACCTATATTATCTAATTTGTCTTTAAACCAAACACTACACTGTTTATTTCTCGCGCTTGTTTTCGAAATCTGAATCTGAATCTGAGTGCACTCTGGCCGCACCCTAACAGGGCAAAAAGAAACATCAGTGTTACCCAGGTGCGCTCTAGAAGCCAGTGAACCATCTGGTGGCAGCTCGTCCTGCATTCTCGAGAGCTCGGCGTTTCGCGTCGCTTTAAATAGCGCGCCATCTACCTCCGAAAGGTTGAACCCAGAATTAGATGCGCCAAACTTAACCTGTACTTATTTTAGCAACACTCGACGAGCGTTCACCTCCCTCACTGTCACTGTATGCAACGCCTGACACAATACAAATACATGTAAAGCATACATTTTTTTCTGACATTTGAGTGAGTTAACAAGTAGGGTTGCCACCCGTACTCTATTATAAAGTATTGTACGTTATTTCGGGTAATTGTACTCTATACTTTATGCCAACAACAAAGTACGTGAAAATACTTTATTTAATGTGATTTGATTAATTTTACATAAAATATACAAAAAGAGGATAGGAAGAATTTTTGCGTACAGTAGTACAGTAACAGTATGTATAATATGTCGCCCTTAGCTCATTCCTGCAACTTTGCCGCGGCTGTTTGGCTTTGTATAATGGCCTTACCCATTGCGGATTGCGGAGAACTACAGATTTTTAGTAGCCACAAATTATTTATTTTATAATAGTTGTTATAAGCAACGTAAAATATATTATTAAGCTTACTAATAAAGTGGAATAAAAAGTACTTTATTTTGGACACAATGTACTTTTTTTTCTATATTTAATATCGAATGTACTTTATTTGGACATAAAAAAGGTGGCAACCCTATTAACAAGGTCACAATAATACGATAGGTGGGTGAGTTTGAAGGCGAGCGATGTTTGCTTAATTTTAAGTACTTCATTGACTGCCTTGACCACCAAGTTCGCTCCTGCTTGGAGTACTCTTGTCACCTTTGGGACGGATCTGCACGGTATCAGCTGGATGCACTGGACTCGGTGGAACACCGTGCGAAGAGACTCCGAGGCAATGACGCTCTCGTTGAGGCTAATCTCCAGAGCCTTGACCACCGAAGACGTGTAGCTTGCCTCTCGGTGTTTTATCGGTTACATTTCGGATAGTGTGCGGAGGTATTACATAATTTGATGCCCCCCTCCCCTTTCCACCACCGGACGACCAGGCGCGGCGAGGGCTTCCACCCTTATGTTGTCGAAGTTCCTCCCATTCGCACGAAGCGATTTGCTTCGACCTTCATTATGCGAACGGCTAGGGAGTGGAACTCCTTGCCGAGGTCTGTTTTCCCGGACCAATATAATCTGGACATCTTCAAGGCCAGAGTGAACAGGCATCTTCTAGGCAGGTGTGTACCATCCTAGGCCTCATCATCACTTTCCATCAGGTGAGATTGTGGTCAAACGCATTGCCTATTATGCATAAAAAAAAACTTCATAAACTGAGGTGTGAGGTGTAATATTTAACGAGGCCTAATAAAATAACTTCACACTTTTTGCTTACAAGTTGACATGAAAAATCGTGCACTACGCTGTCTGTAATTGATTCTGAAATTTTCAATCGGCGCACGTGAATCGTGTTCTCGCAACATAAAACTACTAACAATAATAGGGTTATTAAAGTTCCGTGAAAACTATATCTAATTCGTGAGCACGTTTATCCGACGTATGTGGTAGATGTGTTTATTCGCTACGACGAAAGCGTGTCACCTCTTTAACGTGGCTTTGCACACTTCATAAATTCATTTGCACTACACTTCCTCCCTGGCAAGATCCAGTTAAATTGTGGAACCGTGTGTTTCAGCTAAACCCTGCTGCTCCCACGAGTTATAATATAACAAAAAACCACATTCTTCTTAAACCTTGAATTAACTTTGCAGAATAGTTGATCACCCGCTGTGCGTGTAAAGGTCTTAAAAATTCGTGGAATACACTATTTATCGGTCGTAGGAAAACAAACGTTTCTGAATTGTTCCAACTTCTGTATATTTTATGGGACTTTAATGGGTAATTGCAATTATACATACAGCGTATTCGTACATCATTATTGTTTTCCCGTTAGCACCATAAATCTATTCTGCTGTTCGGGTGTATTATTAAGCTTTACGGTTGAAAATGGCTGTTAAAATCAGGAAAACGGTATATTTCGACGGCGCTAATTTAGATAATTCTGTATCGCATAAATATGTATTCAATAACAGACATTTGTTATTTTGAATATATTTTTCCTCTATACATCAATTTAAGTTGAAATTTCATCATTGATTCAAATTAAACTACGCCAGTACCAGTCAAATAACAGTATTTACTAATGTTCTGTTCCGGCAATAAATAAAATTTGCTAAAGACCATGGGCGACGGTGATCACTTACCATCAGGTGAGCCGTCTGCTCGTATGCCTCCTATAACATGAAAAAAAAAGTGACTCGGAGGGCCATGTCCAAATTTTGACAGCTCCGTAACGTATCGCATCGTCAAAGTTTCTATGAAAACTAAGCAGCGCCCCTATCGGACGTAACAACAAACTAGCCTTTTCCATTCAAAATTTGACGATGACCATACTTTACGGAGATGTCAAAAATTCGTGCTTGGGCCTGGGCCTAGCCCGAGATTAACATATCTTCGTAACTGGACTCCACTCACACTCAACACTCAGGAGGCTAAGCAGTGAAAAAAACGCTCTGATATAAGCTCAAATATTGAAGTCGCCAAATCTCCCTTTCCAGGCAACGGCACGATAGACTTCCCCGAGTTCCTGACGATGATGGCGCGCAAGATGAAGGACACGGACAGCGAGGAGGAGATCCGCGAGGCGTTCCGCGTGTTCGACAAGGACGGCAACGGGTTCATCTCCGCCGCGGAGCTGCGCCACGTGATGACCAACCTCGGAGAGAAGCTCACCGACGAGGAGGTCGACGAGATGATCCGCGAGGCCGACATCGACGGCGACGGACAGGTCAATTACGAGGGTGAGTCGCATCATGCCATCCCATGCAACCATATATATACCTACATACACTCTCCTGCTTGTGCCTACGTGCTCCGTCTTCTCAGATCCCTCGCATTGCTTTAACTACAGTCTGCGCGCAATGTTCTACGCCTGATAACTTTGCAACTCTTAAGTCCCTGCGACACTACTTCGAACGAAGTTCTAGAACCACTTTTTACCGCTCATGGCATGACGACCCCACACTTTACGCATTTTTCCTTTCGTTGTTACTTCCCATGACACTCGATGACTGTGTATCAAAGATATGGGAGTTGTAAAAACAAAGTATTGCATATTTATTCTCCCGTCTTTTCAATACCATGACCTCAGGCGCAGGCTACTAGTTGAGCGCAGACTATATGCTTTAGTTTATTACGTCGTTGCCACAACAAAATATGATCCGTAAAAAATGAAAGAAGGTAGCTTCGTCATAAACTACGGCTAACGGTTGAAGCTGCGAAGTTTAGAAGGGAGGAAGAGTTTGGGAGGAGTGGACGACGTGCGAATAGAATTACCAGTCAAAGGAATTTAAATAGCCCCAATTTAAAGTGAAAGGCGTGTACAGAAGTATCGTACCTCTGTTATTTATTTTGATTTAAAAAGAAAGATCATTGGTTCTTAATGATCAGACAAGTCCAGCGATATGGTAATCCTGTCCGCGACCGTCTAACAAACCTCATAACAGATAGATGACGCGATGCAAATGCAAGCTTCGCGCCACATGTGACCAGCATTTGCATCGCAATTGTACTTGTGTCACATAAAAATATGTTCCGTTATCACTGCTGAAAACACCTGGATGTTGTAATGTTTGTTATTTGCACAGTATTGTCAACTCGAGTACGAGGAGTGACGACAACTCGGTTTATTATATCTCGTTTGATGAGGCATGTGATCGAGTGGCCTTGTTATTTGACAAAGAGAGCATCTATCATACAGGAACTAGACTAGTCACGATATAGTGACGTCATCATCCAGTTGTATTCGGCGGTCCTCATACGAGAGATTCCTAAGCGGTCGTATGCGCACTGCCTATCACACACACCTCCATTCATTTATCCATTGCGTTTTGCCATTTAGACTTTAGGTGTAACAAGGTAAAGATTTTCTCGACAAAGTACGCGTTTTAAACGAATATTTATAGTACTAATCATCTTGCTACACCTAAGATCTGTAAGTTTCCACTTTTGTGCAAGTCCTAGGCGCGAACCTAGCTTAAACTGAGGACATTAATTAATACGAAAATGGTTTTGGTAACAAATCGTTCCTATCAATCGGTGCGATCTAATCATCTTTTGAGATTTGATTTTCACCTTCCTGTAAGTGTCAATAGTATCCTGATACAGTACAAGAGTCCAGCATGTGGTGAATGCCTTCACACTAACATCACGGCTTTTCTTATAACGCCGCGGTAGCGTTTACGTAAACAAGCA
Source organism: Chilo suppressalis (assembly GCA_902850365.2). Taxonomy (NCBI): domain Eukaryota; kingdom Metazoa; phylum Arthropoda; class Insecta; order Lepidoptera; family Crambidae; genus Chilo; species Chilo suppressalis. Next base: position 25,149,886 of record OU963908.1, read on the forward strand.
TTCCGGTGTGCATTATTCCTTTTGCCTTGATAATAGAATTCTAGATCCGTTTAAAAATAAAATGGACTCATTGGTTTTGATTAAATATTTAACTAGCAAACCAGTGAACCAAAAGTTCACCAAAACCTGATTTAAAAAAAATGTATTTAATTAATTGAGAACTTCGGAGATTTTGTGTGGTTTCGTTTGAAATTCGTGATTTCTCGAAAACCGGAAGTGCTACGTTACTCAAATCCGGTTTGTAGTCTTATCAGACTATTCTTAACTTATAACTTAAATATTCTCTTTATCTATCTCTTACGGTTTGGCCGCTGAAACAGCACCACGGACAGACGGACTCGTCTAATAGATAAGAGATACTACGAGTTAAATTGCAGAATACCGTATATTGAAGTATTTAACATGATTATCGCAGAGAAACGTATGATATCTTTGAGTAGTTGATATCGCTACGTTCCATGTACTAGTTGGTATCGCTTGGTAACGCGGCTTGCTGCCCCGCTGTGCATGGGATCGGTGATCAGTGTCCTGTCTCGCGTATTGGAGGAGTCAGTAATTCAGTATGCCGGCCCTCCGCCGCCCCGCGCGCCTTCTGGAATAATCCCAAAACCCGCTTTAAACACAAGTTTGCACTTTCCGTTTCGCACATCGCGAATGGTAGCCGAGTCGATGTGCAATTAAAGGAGGATGTAATAAATCAAAATAATTTTTCCTCTGCCTGTCGCTCTGCTTTGCTTGAACGGAAATCGATCGAAATCCATAAAATTACAAGTCTTTGATTGCACATTTTTTTTTTTCATTCTTTTGGTAAGTTTGCAAGCGTTTTGTCCAAAAAAGCCACTCTGCTTCGCTTACGTCCAGTCGTTGTTTAGTACGCAGTTTGAGTTTATTGTGAGCATCGCATCGATTGGATGTAGGCGGTATACGGTATGTTGAGGGCGCGCGCGACGACGGGGCTCGCACTGTGGGTGACCGGCGTTCTCTCTCTTGCAGACTTCCATGCACTCGCCCAAATCATATTCGCTCGCGGCGACGGCAGCCGTTAGCGGTGCACTGCCACTAGTCCCATAACTAACCATAAGAAAAGACTCTACGATAACGCTGTGATCTCGAAACGATTTCCCCCGGTAGTGTGTAGCAATGCGAATGAATGCCCAACGGCCTACGTCGAGTGCGGTCCGCCAATAGGTACATGCCAGTGTTAATCTGAATGGTTTGCTGCTCGTTATTAACTGTTCCTTTGGTCGTTAGCTGCTCCCCTCCCCCTCCCCTTCCCTCGCCCGTCCCCCTCACGTCCTGATGGGTGCGTACGTACATCTCACTGTGGGAAGATCTCGTTTGCAATTCTGTCTGATGAATCCTGAGTGGCCAAGTCGAGCGCGACCAACAACTTACGGAAAATAATGTTCTCCGCCTAGAACACCACTACCTTGTTTATGACTACTCGAAGTCCAAACCACTGCTATCCGATAGCAATATGTATATTATGTAGTCGCCCGATCGTATAATTCGCCAAATCATGATGTTTTTGTCGCGCATACTCGCTTAACTTGAATTGACTTTTGTTAATATACCTAACCTGTTTTACATATCTACTACTTTTGGGAATTACATCTTGTTTTGGAATACTTATACTTCTCTTCTGTCCAGGATATTTATGGTTTAGCCAATTATAAGGATCGCACGATGACATAATATATTATAAAGATATTACGCGGACAGAATTGCATTCGTCGACTCACAGGGGGACGTGCAGCGCTACTTTGTAGATTGGTGCATGTGTCTAATACCCGGGGACCTGGCACGAGTTTTGAGTATGTTCGGAAACTGTCATTAGCCCGTTTCGTATAGTGCAGTTAAAATTTTATGACGGCTGTGAAGATAGTAGCGAGCGTTTCGTTTACTTTGACTTGCGCTAACTTCACAGCAGTGATTAACTTCGACGAAACCTTTGCGCCGGCATCGATGTTACGCAGATGACGTTGGGGTAGTTTACACGGTAACAGATCAGAATCAGAATCATAACTCGTGGCGGGCTCTCTGTATAGATGTGTCCCTGGAAATACCACCTCTGCCAACGAGCAGCAAGCCGGGCGCGGTGTGTTCTGGTGGTATTTCTCCGCACTCCCGTAGTGGCATGCGCCGTGCCTCGTGCCTCGTGCCTACTCACTCCTTCATGGACACTAGTCTAATAGCGGTCACCTTACTACATACTGCATCTCTCTCTTGTCGGACTCTACGTTGTGTTCTAATGTACCGGTATCTGTGTACTGCGGGCCCGCAGACTGCCGTCACTGATGCTCCCGTTTTTCTGTTTCAGAATTCGTCACCATGATGACGTCGAAGTGAGGTGGCGGCTAGTGTGTGTGTAAAAAGCAGAGAATTTAAATATACATTTTGTTTCATGACACACAATATTACCATCGTATCGGACCTGCATTTCTCTAGTGTTTGCGATAAATTAAATATTGTCATCGTTTCAGTGGAGGCGGGGAGGGGGTGCCTCGTTAGATTATAAAGTATTCCGTTAACTGAAGTGTGGAGGGGCGCGGCCGCCGCCCTCGGTACATTTTAATGTAAAATTTTTTCAAGTATGAGATATTTATAAAGTACGTGAAGATTAAAAATTTAAAAAAAAAACCCAAAAAAATCTACTGTCCCCGTGAGGGCGAGGCGTCGCCGTCGCCGTCGCTGCGAACATTATAATGTAACTATATAATTATGTCTGAATGTAACGTAACTCGGTGAACGAATAGATTAGGTTTATCGTTTATCGTATCTGTGACTCGATAAATATTATATTTCTATTGTTGGTGAAGCTGATTCTATCGAAACGGAACGTGATCCGCTCTGTTGTTCTCTTCCCACGTTTGATTCGTTCTGTTATTCAATTTTACAAAAGACATACTGAAAATAAATGTTTCTTCATTTTTAGGTGAATAAGCATCCGTGTTTCATTTCCCCCCGAGCGGCCCGCTGTCGTCTTGTCGCTTTTATAAATATTTCATATTCATTCATGTGATAAAACTTAATTAATGATAATGCTAATTTTACGTTAAGTATATATGTATATTTTAAAGGTTATGATAATAGGAAGGGTAGGCCGGTGTCGCTAGCGTCCCGCTCGCGCGTCGTTCGCGCGTCGTTCGCGCGTCGCTCGCGCGTCGCTCGCACGTCGCTCGCACGTCGCCCGCGCGGGGCCCGGCGCGGCACCGAACGTTTCCGCAACAAACATTACTACTATCTATCGCATTTTATTTTTCTCTTGTGACCTAGATTAATTCCTAGTGTATAAAGTGAAATCCTATATAAATACACAATAGCAAAACTTGTATAGATTACTCTTAGCTTAGAAATACTTGTTTTCTTCTACGCGAACACTATACATTGAAATAAATAAATCTTTCTAAACGGATGTATGCCGCGTTTGATTACACTTGTCGTTCGGCCGGGGATCGTGTCATCGTGTCGTCGGCCGAGCCCAGGAGCCCAGACTCGCCCACCTACCGAGTAGGTGGCGCATGGCTTAGCTTAACTCGTCACTTAGCACCCGTCTCTTTATCTCATATTAACATGTAGACGAAAATTAATAAGAAATACAAAAAAATATGTGCAGTGACATTGAGGTTCCTTCGGTTAAAAGTGTCGAGGTCGCCGCTCACCGATAGAACAGCGTCGAAAGATTTAAACTCAGTATATTTAATATTCCCTGTTCGAATTACACAATAGTTAATACAAGTTTATTGAAACGTATGGGTGTATAAAACTATCGGTAATCGGCGACCTCTAGGCATCCTTATGCACTTGCCATTGTCAGATCTGATCATTACGTGTACCCGCGTAGGTAGTCCGATCTCCGATGGAGCTGATCGTTTCTATGTCTATGTCACATTGAATATTTGAATGTGATGTGAATTAGTGCTGGAGTGTGCATGAGCATCTATTAAGAGCATATTTAACAACGACTTTCCTCTTAAATTAATTTTTTTTAATAGGTACGTGATGAAATTTATCGTGAACGATTAATTGAGAGTCGTTTAACGCAACATTTTAAATTATGAAATGTGCTGATTGACTGACAAAATTGAAGCCTTTGTTTGGTAGCAACTTGAGGTACCTACTGTGTCTATTCAACACACGTTTTCCAAATCGAATAATGTTATGTCTGTTTTACCAATACCTACTAAATTCAATACAAAATCACTAGAAATTGAACGTAGTCGCTGAACTCGTAACACTGTACATAGAGCATACTGTCGCTATTGTGTTTGAGAACTGCAATAAATGTCTTCTGTATAATTTGGGATTTTCAATTGTGTCAAATACCCTGTTATTATTTTGTTTTAGTTGATGCTTGTTACGCTTACAGAAATGGTTATCCGAAACGGAGCGTTTGATTCTGAACCTTACCACGTTTGACATAGGGCTGAAAGTAGATATTTAAATTATTTTCAAGAAAGTACGAAATGCATAGTAAAATATTACAAATGCTTTCGTCAAACGTGAGCAATTGTATGTTCCTGCTGTGTAGATACTATTTATTTGAGGATCAATAAAAATACCATCAACCAATAACCTTTTTATTGAAGTCGGTTAAAAAGTTGTCGGAACAAAATGTTAACACTTGGTGTATGTTAGTACTGAAATCCTGTAAGAGTCTGTGTAGTATTCCTTAAATAATATGGAAGTATTATATACAAATTTTGTATCTCGAGTTATTGGAGATTGTGATCTGTCGATACATTGTTACAAGATTTGAAAATGAAAGACAAACAAACTTGCTCAGTAGACTTTATGTATGTAAAATTTGCTACTGTGCAGATTTTAATGTTCACCGTTTACTATATTATAACTTTAAATCCCCAATCATGATGGTTGATTAGAGATTTTTTATGGTCTGACTCTGCTGCTGCTGCTCTGTGTACTTAATTGTGTAACCATGATTATAATGTAATGTGCAGATTATCAAATTGTCACTTAAATAAAATTGTTGCTTTGCAATAATTACTAGGATCGTGCCGCGCGGACAGTTTGCAACGGTTGCCGCGACCACACCCGCACTCCCGGCGTGCTGCGGGGGGACTGTGCTCCTCAGAATGTGTTTATGCCAACAATAAAGTACGCGAAGATACTTTATTTAATGTGATTTGATTACTTGGGGATTAATTTTACATAAAACATACAAAAAGAGGATAAGAAGAATTTTTGCGTTAAACGGAACCACAGAATGTATAATATGTCACCCTTAGCACATTCCTGCAACATTGTCGCGGCTGTATGGCTTTGTACAATGGCCTTTCCCATTGCGGATAAGAACTACTGATTTTTAGTAGCCACAAATTATTCATTAAAAGTTGCTATACGCAACGTGAAATATATTTTTAAGCTTACTAATAACGTGGAATAAAAAGTACTTTATTTTGGACACAATGTACTTTTTTTTCTACCTTTAATCTCCATATTTTATTTTGACATAAAAAAGTGGCAACCCTAATTGTCTGGTTTTTAGTGGCCCTGTTTAGGGCATTAGGTAGGGCCCTGCTCATTTCACCCGGCCTAAGGGCTGGCTGAAATGAGCAGGGAGGAGTCCCACATACCTTCTCTGAACACTGCACAATTCGCGACGTAGTAACAAAAGACAGGTATTTAATCAAAAAAGGTTTTAGGGCTGTCCACCTGCGCGAAGCAACTTCAGAGCGGACTAGAAGTTCGGTGCAATCTGCAACAAGGTTCACAATCTATAGTACACTGTTACTAATGACCAGTTTCAATAATGAACCTCCCAGTATAAGGTAACCATAAATTCTGGTTCTTTTTCTTAGCAACAGTTGTTATTGTAAGCAAAATAATTAAAATATCTAGTCAACTAAGTCGCTCTAATAGGCCTATCTCTTTCTGTGGTTTGAATATTGAGACTGGCCATTAGTGAAATATAAATAAGCATGTACGTTGTTTGTACCTATATTATACGGTGGCATTACAATTGACTTGTATTTTCAATATAATAAGCTTCTTAATGAACGATGTGAACAATATTTTGTTTTGATAAATAATGAGTGTGTTGAAATGCAGAGTATAGGCTAGTTGACTCATGTCAAATTGCACTATACAAATGTTTATTTCTTATAATTTTTGGTATGAGGAACCTAAATACATCTATTTCACTTCATAGAATTAGAAGTAGGCTGTAGTAATTTAATTTGAAAAATAGTTTTTTAGTCTATGCTTTTTAAACACTAAAAACGCTGTCAACCATGATTGTGACGTCAACATAATAGCAAAACAACTAAACGTCATTGTCGTGTTACTGTGGTTTCTTTCGTCCGACTAAAATATATCTAAAAACTCTTAAATCTTGAAGAAAATTTTCCGTTTATTGGTTTTCTTGACTAAATTAATGCTGGACGCCGAATTTGTGAAAGCAGAAACGACAAAACTCTGACTTAGCGTATGTCCATGAAAAATCTATTTTAAAATTAAAGTTTTGTAGCTTTCTAGGTAAAAAAAAATTACAATACATTTTTTTTTGGTCTAATTGAACAATTATTAACCATTTAAAACATATTTCCAAAAAGTGTCAACTAGCCTATTCTGATATGTGACTCCTTTGAACTTGCATGTTTACTAATTAATGTTGTTTATCTGTTGTATGCATCTGGATAAGAAAACATTGTTAAATGTGCTGTTTATAAGTTTTTAAAAATAATTATGTACTTATTTAGATATATTATCGTAAATGAATATAAGTAACTTTTTCATGGTTTATATTTGTTTGACTTATAATGTTAATCGACTTATTTGCTGAAAGCTATTTTTTCTGAGGCAAAAGGTTTCAAAAATTTTTTTTTGGGAGTAAAGACGGCCGGTGTAACCAGACGCTAACAAAAATTCACATTTCAACGCAATTTATTTACTTTGTCACTACCTTGCAATTTAGTAGTATTATAATGCGTTCAAAGTTTGGGAATAGCCACAGTTTTAAGTCTTTAGTGTAACTTTTTTAAATTATCATTTTATTTTGCATGCGTTTATAAATTTACCTATTGAAAAACTTTTTTATGGAATTTACCTTTTGTCTCGGAAGAAGTTGAGTAGAGAAAAAATAAAATTGAAAAACTGTATTCGTTTAAACCTCATTTTATCACTAGACAAAGATGGTTAAATATATTAATAGCCTTGATAATAGAATGTTGGTGTTAGTTGGAAAAACGGCCCTCAAGGTGCGTTCAGACTACGCTATCGTATAGCAAGCCCTTGCTATTAGTATAGCATGATGTGAAGGTGTTCTATGTACAGTACCTTGACCGAATCCATTACACGAAAATTTATATCAGAAGAAAATTATATCCCTTTACGTACTTGCAAAAGTCAAAAAATAGGGTATACAATAAACAGAAATTTTGTAAAAAAAGGTCCTGTTGTTTGTCATTGGACATATTGGATAGACAAAAGGCGGGACGACGAAACTTATTAAGCGATATCCTGCTATGAGCTATACAGTGTAACGTAGTCTGAACGAACCTTATTAAATACACCGAATATCTGGAATTTTCTAAATTTTCAAACCAAATCAATTTATCCAAAATTTCTCCTACTGACTTTGAGCTTACATCTTATTTTTATAATGACTTTGCGACTTATCACAATTCCACCAATGTCAAGTGGTAGTTTGAGATTTAACTTGCATGCAGACAACATTTGACACTTTCAATAAGTTGATGTGTTGCCGACAGTACAACCTGCTCCATGTAATAACCGTACTCTATAATGTCGCCGTATAAGTAAACAAAAACGTTATTTATATTCCATTTCCAGAGATAATAGTCGATAGATTGTGAACTGTAACCAAAGCTGATTTTACCTTAAATATTATTATCTTAAAATATTGTATAGTCAACAATATCCAAAACCCAAATTTCTATAACTGTTAATTTGTTTTGTTGTGTTTGTCATAAGATTAACAGGCGATTGTTGCAACTTGATCTGTACTATTTTTATAAAGACTTATTTATTTTATATAGAAATCTAAATAAAGAATAGGTCTCGTTCAGACGAAACCCACTTTTGGATGCAAACGCGTCTGTCGCATCTAACATGCTTTGAAATTTAATGCATAGAATTTAAGACTTAAGATAAATCAGTTCATTTATCGCGCGGGTGTGCGAATGCGAAACTTGTACGGTTGGACTTGGATAAACGGAATTCCAGATTTTTTGATTAATCATAAGACACAAATTGTATGCAACAAATTTTAAAGCGGGTTGTGGTCAATTCATACTAGTCAATCGTCAATCAGAAATGTAACATCAAATTCAGCCTGATCTCTGCAACGTAATGCGCATATTCCTTCTATGCGATAATAGGAGGACGCACGAATTCGCGAATAAAGGTGAATTTGCTGTTTCTGGTTGACGCCTCGATGCGCTTCGCCTCTACGCTAGTGTGAACATTGACCGTTAGACGCGCGTGCACGTGTCGTCTAAACAGGGCCTAAACATGTTGTAAATAACTAGAAAAAACTATGCAGACTATAAAAAAGAAATGTCCCATTTTAACCGACTTCAAAAAAGAGGTGATTCCCTATTCATAATGTATACTTGAAAAGTCACTATGCTGATGATGAAAAAAAATTGTCCCATTTTTAACAGACTTTAAAGAAGAGGTTTTCAATTAATAATAAGTTTCCTACTTAAGCTAGGTTCTACTTTAAAATGATTCAACGATTTTTACAAAAGTGGGTATGTATGTATTATTAGATCTGCAGCCTCTTGTTCATGGCTGTTTTTTAACGACCCGGTGCGATATGCTTGTTTTTATCTAAGCATAAACGCCCATATTGCATTGGTTCCGTGTACAGTAAAACAACGGCCAATAAGACAATATATAAATGTTGGAAAACCAAAGGAAAAGATCTTCCTCCGAGCTGGGTGATGTTAGCTCGGGGGCCGCGGCCCGACTGATGTTGGTCAGGCATTGTATATATGAAGTTTAGTCTCCGAATTTTACTTGCGCGATTAAGGCTTCCATAAGTATTGATCGCAACGCCGGTAGCGCCATCTCTTGTGGAGGCGCGTGACTATTGCCTCCATTTTGATTGCCGCCACATGAACACTATAAACATAGATAATGGACTGCGGTTACCGTCACCTGAAGTAAAACTGGTCCAAAGCGAGACGAAGCGATAAGGTGACCCATTTATGTCTCTTTCTACAAAGTTGTCCATTTCATACGAGAGTCGCCCAGTCTATTCTCTATCTACCTTTGCCATCAAAACTGAACATTCATTTTAGATCTGTCAGGGTATTTGACACTCGCGATTAACGGCAACCGCGCAACGAACGAGAAAAGCGTACTGCAAAGTAGTTCGATTCAAACTAACGTTGGTTCTGAAAGTTGGCAGTGAGCGCAATTACGATAGATGGGTCAGATAATATGACCCAACTATCGTATTACATAGAGAATGGACTGTTCCCAACCCTTATGTAAGTAGAACTGGGAAGGTAATTGTGAGGAAGAAAGTTCGTATAGGTAATGACAGCACCAGTACTTTATCTCTTTTTTTACAGTGTTGTCAATTTCCTGCCAGCTCAGTCCATTCTGTCTATGGCGCAGCGCACACCGAAAGAGGCACGGAGGAAGATACATACAGAGACGTTAACAATCTAAGTTAAACCCTAATTCCTCTTTACACTTTCGGACACATCTATGGGCCCATTTAATAATTTAAGTTTCAATGGTCTGTAGCAAAAATATATGTTTACAGATGAGCAATAATTTTAAAAACACACGAAAAGATGGTAAATAAATCCGCAGCAGTAATAACTTTTTCTTTGATGCAAAAATTTTTTTAGCTTAGGGATTTCAATACATTTATAATGCTAGGTGGGCCGATAGATATGTCCGGAAGTGTAGCAAGTTCAAGAAATTCATGACAAACCTGTAACAATAGAATACACAAGCGGCGAATAGCGCTGCGAAGCGGCCAGCGCTGCGAAGCGGCCAACGAGAACCTGTGCGCTCAATGAAGGGTTGCCAACCGTAGAATTTTTACTTTTGCAGCTAAAAATCTCGCAATCTGGTCCCCTCTCATGGGATGATCGCTTCAGATGAAGCTTGTAAGGCCCTTCTGGCCATAAGCATGATTAACGGGAGTATTTAGTCCGTAAAAGTCTGACATAACCCTACACCGCTGTATGGTATCCATGAGGATTGCTCACCCGCTCCCCCACATGGGAGGAAACAAAAAAAATCGTAATCTGGCTTTCGAACCTCGTACTCGATTTGCCCGAAATAGTAAATCAAATTAACTTAAAGGCCAACAGGTCAACTAACCGTAGACTAAATAAATGCATGCATCTAGTATGATGTTTCAGTCTAAAGAACATTTTACTTACGGTTAAAATAAAAATTATAATAAACATAAACTGGTTTAGATTCTTACGAATTCTGCTCCACATGTTGCCGACAATGAAAAATTGATAAATAAATGTATTACACAAAATCTCTTAGATAATTGCATGAGATGTGTAGTGTTTTCTTACTTCCAGACAGTACAGTACAGGAAGACCAGAAATTACGGTTGGCAACCTTGGCTCTGTGACTCAGAGTCGCCGCGCCTCGGTGTGCGCTGCGCTTGCGCCATACACGGAATGTACAAATGTACTGAGCCACACTAGGTCAGGTAGACATCCTGCACGCTCACCTGCATTTCGTTTACATCGTACAAAGTTTTTGAATTGGGTAGGTTAGGTTAGGTTAGCACACGGGCAACACGCCACAGCCACAAACGCCACCAGGAGAAGCTAGAAGCGGCTACTAAAGTGGCTGAAGCGCGCGACAGCGGCCGACTAAGGTAAGGGAGAGGGTTGTGGAATCGCGCTAGTGACGTGTGGCGGCTTTTTGTATCGGCACATTAAGTGGTCGGTGCGGGCCACAAGAAGCGAGCAACGACGATTTGTAGCGTGTGGCGGCCACCGGCGTATCGTGTGTGGCGAGTCCATATAAAATGTATGAAAACTACAAGAAATATGCCGGTGGCGGCGTTTTGCGGTTGTGGTCGGTGGCCCGTGTGCGGCGACACTAATGTGGCGGCGTTTTGTATCGGCGCATTAAGGGGCCGGCGCGGGCCACAAGTAGCGAGCTTCAGCCACTTTAGTAGCCACTTCTAGCTGTGGCGTTTGTGGCTGTGGCGTGTGGCCCGTGTGCGGCGACACTAAGTCGCGGCACGAAACTAACGCTGATCGTCATTTCGCAGAAGTAAAAATTAAGATGTCTTGGGGTTAACCGTGGTGCGCGGGGGTGCGTTGCGTCGATTAGTTTTCCAGTGGTACCCATGCGCAGCTATCCCCTCTGCGTTTTGTTCAGCGCTAGAGTTACGTGCCGCGACCTGTATTAAAAAACTAATGACGTCGATTTTCTGCATACTTTGCACAGCAGTGCCTTTTTTGACCCGACGAAACTCTTATATGCATAGCCCGCCGCTGGGTAAGGCTACAAGGTTATGTGGGACTCTACCTTCCGGCAACCCACAAGCACCATGGCTGCTCGGGATTGGAAGGCCCTACTAGGTACTAAAACTCCATGTTGCACTCAGCGTGCGTGACAAGCATGTGCCTGTTTGCAGAAGACAGTTAAGTTACCACAAACTTAAATTTTCGCTATAGATGTGAATCTTGCTATAAACAGCTTAATGGAGTTGAAGAAGCAATATGCAGGCCGGCAGAGTGAGGATGGCTGGTGTGGCAGGTAACATGCTAGCTGTCTTCGCATCTGGACTCCACCGTCACTTCCATGAGGAGGGGTTGACTCATTTGTCGGACCTATTTATAAAAAAAAATATTTAAGGCAGTTTTGGTAAACAAGACTTGTGCCTTTCTAGCATTAACTAGGAGTTGAAACATTAACGTCAAATTAAAAAGGAAGTTGGAGGCGTGGTTGGAGGGTCTTGCTAACGTCATCGCAGCTGCACCATCGCTGGATCTCTGCTTGGAGATCTTCGCTGAGGCCCGATTATGTATTTTCTACAGTTACGTAACATATCGTCATCATCTTTATTATATTAGGCCAGAGTCAAAGCAAATTATACAACGGAACAAATTTAATTCATCATTATCTACATAACGTAATGTATGATGATCTCCGTGGCCGAGTAGTTTGTACGCCGGGTTTCATATTGTCGCCGACTCGAGAGGTCGAGGGTTTGAATTCCGGTGCGGGCAAATATTTGCGCTAGTAGCAGTACAAGTTTTTTTTATTATTGTTATCGAACTTCATAATTGTTATTACTTGAGTATTTTTAAACGTCTTTTCTTCAGCTACAAGTAATAATTATGTAATTTAATGAAAACCTCTTATAAGCCTTTCAAGTAGTCATTAAGTTTGGATATAAATCTATATAATTTTAATAGAAGCTCGATGGCGCAGGTGATACGCGCGTTCGGCTGCGATCGTTGAAGTTAAGCAACTTTCGCAGTGTTCGGTCATTGGATGGGTGTCAATCTCCCTATTCCATCCATAGGGAAGGCTTGTGCCCTAGCAGTGGGGACATTATTAGGCTGAAGATGATAATTTAACGCTGTTGATTTTCTTAAATAAATAAAATAAAAATAAACTAAGTTAATTATATAGGTATATCTATTTTAAACGTTATAATAATAGCTAATTGAAGGACGGTGTCGCAGTCAGCGCGCGGTCGATTGTACCGGACTCTTAGCAGCTGGCAGCATCGCAAATTTTCTGAAACAAACATTACTATTTGTGGCATTTTCTTTTCTCTCGTGACCTAAGTATGAAAATATGGAAAAAGTTATTGCTTTTCTCAATGTAAACAATAATTGTTTGAATTTGAACGTACTTAACGCGATCAGCGGTTTCAAAACCATATTTAACAAGACAAGAAGCATTACATTAGGTTACTCCTACCTATATGCATTTGTTATCTTGTTTTAGTATCAAGAACTGTCTCAAAAAGCAATTTTATTGGCACATTGATACACCGATAAGTCATGATTATTTAGTTTACCTGATGTTAGTGGACTCGAAGTCTGATTCCGACAGTTGGACAGAAGTAGCAAGACGAGAGGTGGGTGGGTTCAGAAGAAGCATTGTGTTCTTTAACCCGGTGTTATTTGCCGATTCTTGCTTCTTTAGATTTCTAGAGGAAACACACAGACAGGCCAATTTAGATTAAGAGAATATGCAGGATGCTGCAATGAAGCAAACTTAGTAGTTAGGTATAGTAAGAGAGAAGCTGTAAATTGAGATATTCCTACTTTCTGATAAGATTAGTTTTATTTCATACTAGCGACCCGCCCTCGCTTCGCTTCGGTGTAGAGCTGTAGTGTAGACTAGTTTTTGTTCTCAAGTTTGTATTATACACAATGACTTTCTTCAATTCCAAACCTTCCATTCCAACTAAAAATGTTGTTGCGTAGTTCAGTCCCTCTAGCATGACCAACGAAACGGGATATGTTAAAGCGATATATCGGCATTTACTGTCAGACTACTATGGAGTTTGACAGTAGTCTGACAGTTAATGTCGATAAATCGCTTTATCATATCCCGTTTCGGTGGTCATGCTGGAGGGGCTGGAACCCGTTGTCAACGATATTTAATATCGTTGCTCGCTGTACCGAAAACGCTCCATTGCACTGCTGTTCCAATTTGAAAAAATATTTTTGTGTTGGATAGCGCATTTATCTAGGAACGTAGGTACTGTACCGATCTGAGCAGACGAGGTGGCCACGTGCTGCAGCGCGTCACGTAGGTACTGTACCCACCTGAGCAGGGGGGGCGGCGGAGGCCTGGCAGGCGCCGGCCACGTGCTGCAGCGCGTCACGTAGGTACTGTACCCACCTGAGCAGGGGGGGCGGCGGAGGCCTGGCAGGCGCCGGCCACGTGCTGCAGCGCGTCACGTAGGTACTGTACCCACCTGAGCAGGGGGGGCGGCGGAGGCCTGGCAGGCGCCGGCCACGTGCTGCAGCGCGTCACGTAGGTACTGTACCCACCTGAGCAGGGGGGGCGGCGGAGGCCTGGCAGGCGCCGGCCACGTGCTGCAGCGCGTCACGTAGGTACTGTACCCACCTGAGCAGGGGGGGCGGCGGAGGCCTGGCAGGCGCCGGCCACGTGCTGCAGCGCGTCACGTAGGTACTGTACCCACCTGAGCAGGGGGGGCGGCGGAGGCCTGGCAGGCGGCGGCCACGTGCTGCAGCGCGTCACGTAGGTACTGTACCCACCTGAGCAGGGGGGGCGGCGGAGGCCTGGCAGGCGCCGGCCACGTGCTGCAGCGCGTCACGTAGGTACTGTACCCACCTGAGCAGGGGGGGCGGCGGAGGCCTGGCAGGCGCCGGCCACGTGCTGCAGCGCGTCACGTAGGTACTGTACCCACCTGAGCAGGGGGGGCGGCGGAGGCCTGGCAGGCGCCGGCCACGTGCTGCAGCGCGTCACGTAGGTACTGTACCCACCTGAGCAGGGGGGGCGGCGGAGGCCTGGCAGGCGGCGGCCACGTGCTGCAGCGCGTCACGTAGGTACTGTACCCACCTGAGCAGGGGGGGCGGCGGAGGCCTGGCAGGCGGCGGCCACGTGCTGCAGCGCGTCACGTAGGTACTGTACCCACCTGAGCAGGGGGGGCGGCGGAGGCCTGGCAGGCGGCGGCCACGTGCTGCAGCGCGTCACGTAGGTACTGTACCCACCTGAGCAGGGGGGGCGGCGGAGGCCTGGCAGGCGGCGGCCACGTGCTGCAGCGCGTCACGTAGGTACTGTACCCACCTGAGCAGGGGGGGCGGCGGAGGCCTGGCAGGCGGCGGCCACGTGCTGCAGCGCGAGCGCGAGGGTGCGCGTGGGTCGGCCCGTCATGCGCCGCGCGCGCAGGTACGGCGCGCCCGCGTGCGACACGCGCCCCACCCCCGTGATGTCTAGGTGCAACCACTCCCCACATACGAAGTTCTGGTGCGACACGACAACGGAAAAGGTCACGTTTAACGGCTAATTTTATATCAACACTAGCGACCCGCCCTCGCTTCGCTTCGGTGTAGAGCTGAAGTGTAGACTACAGTTTGTTCTCAGGCTTGTATTAAACACAATGACATTCATCTATGATTCTTCTTATACCTGCATGCAAAGTCTCAGCCCGATCGGTTTAAAATTGACAAAGTTTCATACAAACTTTCATTCCCTATTTTATCCCTTTGGGGGTAGAATTGATCAAAATCCTTTCTTAGCGGATGCCTACGTCATAGCATCTACCTGCATGCCAAATTTCAGCCTGATCCGTCCAGTGGTTTGGGCTGTGCGTTGATAGATCACTATGTCAGTCAGTCACCTTTGAGTTTTATATTATATTACTCATAAAAGATAGATATATATGGTGTCGCAGAATTTTTTGTAGGACTATTTAAGATAAATATTTTCACCATACATTATATACATGTAGCACTAACTGTTTTTGCAGCACACGCCTGAATAGCTCGCAGATTGCAGAATTTTTTCAGACTTAAATGACATTTATCGTTATATTTTGGACAATTCACACAATATCTTTATAAATTATAGCCTATGTGTTATTCTGATCTATAAGCTACATTACTGTAAAGTTTCATTAAAATCCGTTTAGTAGTTTTTGCGTGAAAGAGGAACAAACATCCATCCATACATCCATCCAAACAAACTTTCGCCTTTATAATATTAGTAAGGATCAGCTTAACACGGTGCCTGAATACCGAATTGCGACATATCCTTAGTTTTCCCTACACGGAATAAAATATTTTCTAGTATTACTTTCATCATACCCGATACGGATGGCGATGAAACTAAAGGTATTGTTATGGGTCTTTAAAACAACATTGTTGTTGATTGAGGCGACATATCAAGAAAAGAAAGAAAAAGAAAAATAATTTTATTAACCCTTTACAACACTAACAACAAGTATGTAAAGATACCTTTACAATATTAAAAAAGGCCTAAGACCGGGACCCTGCCTCAGCATTAGCAGATACGACATTGTGTCACACCAGCGCTAATATACTGGTAGGGCCTGTTTAGAGTGTTTTGAGTTAAGGTTTGACAATTAACGGTGGGATTACGTTTCCCTTCATGAAAAAAAATAAACAAGTTTCACGAAGTTATGAAGTCTAAACTTTACCTGAAGAAAGGCAGCGCCAAGGCAGGCAGTGGCTTTACCAGATCCTTGATTTCGTAGGTCCACAGCAGGATCATCTGTTTTATACATAATGCAATATAAGTAATCGAGAAACAGTCTTACGTCTTAATTGAGTATTTTCTACGAGCATAATAAGTAGTTACTGACATTATTGAAATGTTTCGAATTATATGTAAAGTATTGAGGAGCTCGATGGCGCAAGTGGTTAGTGCGCTCGGCTGCAAACGTTGAAGTTAAGCAACTTTCGCAGTGGTCGGTCATTGGAAGGGTGACCAAAAACTAACTATCTCAAGCTCCTCCATGCTTCGGAAGGCTCGTTAAGCCGTTGGTCCCGGCTGCATACGCAGTCGTTAACACCCACCAATCCGCACTGGGCCCGCGTGGTGGGTCATGGCCCAATCTCCCTATTCCATCCATAGGGAAGGCCTGTGCCCCAGCAGTGGGGACATTAATAGGCTGATGATGATGATATGTAAAGGTCGTCAACAAACACGATCTACCTTATTTATTGGACTCGCGCGTTGTTTACTTCATAGAAATACTTCAAACCTCTTTTAAGAAAATTATGTTGTAAAAAGCAAACGTGAGGTTGGAACTCATTAAAAATAACGCAGGCTCATCACCGCTCTTTTGATTTCATTCGTTTTTGCAACGGTTGCATAATATAATAATGATATTTATTTATAAATGTTGTACACGGTTATATTGTTATGAATTTGTATAGTATACTAGCTGACCCAGCGAACTTCGTACCGCCATAAAAAAATAGGGGTTGGTGGTAGAAGAGTGAAAATTTAGGGTTGAATGTATTTTTGTACGATGTATCATAAAAAAATTTAAAAAAAATATCTAAAATTACAAAAAAAAAATTTAGGTGTGGATTACCCTGAACATTTAGGGGGATGAAAAATAGATGTTGTCCGATTCTCAGACCTACCCAATATGCACACAAAATTTCATGAGAATCGGGAAAGCCGTTTCGGAGGAGTTTAACCACAAACACCGCGACACGAGAATTTTATATATTAGATATACCCGTGAGTTGCCGCTGGTAGTAGTGCCACAGCGGCAGGCGCCAGGGCCGGTCGCCCGTGGTGGCGCCGGCGCGCTGCAGTATATTCCACACGTTGTCGCTGTTGCTGAATGATCCAAATGCTCCCCCGCCCATCGCCAGCGCCACGCCCTCTGCACAATTACATATAAGTACTATGTTAGTATTTCCCAACTCATCACTCATATCAGAAATCAATATATCTTTATAACAATTGGATGTGTACGAGCAAGCACGTACATCGTCACATCAGCACATTTCGGTGACCTAAATTACCTATTCACAATTAATTTTATTGCACAAAATCAGTTCGCAATCATCAACTCATCAAGTCACGCGTACTCATAGCAATTATTATTTTATAGTTATTTTTAGTCCTTTCTCCAAATATACAGTTTTATACTACAATATTAGTTTATCATTTATTAGTTCCAACCCGAACAGGTTGTATTAATACTACTATTCAGGCTTGTCATGGTTACTTAAGCAGCTTATTGAGGTACCAAATTCTTCCCTGGGGTAACTCATGACACTTAAATCAAGCATTTGTCGCACAAAAGCAACGTATTCGTGCTATTTGTAATATTGATTGCCGTACATCCTGCAGGTGTAGACCATTCTTTAAACAGCATAAGCTGCTGACGCTACCTTGCATGTACATTTTTGAAGTGTGTGTGTTTGCCAAAACTAACACCGAGTTATTTAAAAAGAAAAAAGATTAGGACTTTAGCACGGTAATAATATCATAATATTACCGTGACTTTAGTTTTAACATTAAATGATTTTTTAGAGAAAAAAATGATACTTAATCAAAATAATAAAATAAATAAATTGGATTAGAAGAGAAAGAAAAGTCTTACCAAGAATTAGAAAAGGCCATACCGAACATAATAAACACTAATATTTAAGTTCCATGTGACAACAATAACAGTGAATCTGTTATGAGGTTTGATTTTCTTTGAATTAATGTATTGAAACTTTATTTACTGTACATCGTAATTAAAATAACAAATAATTGAAATAATTTTTAAAGCACCAACGGCGCGCGGCGGCCTCAAAAATCGAACCGTGGTATCGTATCAATCACAAAATAAATACTTGAAAATTGAACCGCCGAAAATACTTGAAAGCATAGAATAATGTTTTATTTTTAGTCTAATTGACAAATTAATATTTGAAGTTGGTGCCATGCATGTCTGATAGATCTCAGTTCCCATTTACTTTCAAAACTTTCAAAAAATCATGAAATTCGTGTAACGTAATTTATGGATGACCCCCTAGATACCCTAACGCCCTAGATGTTCTTTAAAAAACTACGGCTCTGTACCATAGAAATGCGTATTGTATGACCATATTATGTATTTATAACAGTTTGCCGGATGATCTCAAGATTTTGCCTTTAAATACGTTGAAGAGGAAACTTAAAACTTGGTTGATTGAGAACTGTTTTTATTTTGTTGAAGAGTTTATGGGTAGGGTTGCAACGATATATCGGAATATCGATATTATCGATAATATCGAGACCAAAATATCGATATTTATATCGATATTTAAAATTCACTGATATCGATAATATCGATATCGGAAATTCCAAAATATCGATATTTCGTAGACTTAATTTGAACACAATAATATCAATTAATTTACCTGCTACGACTATCTAAATTGAATAATATCGAAATGACTATTGCTTTGAAATTGTAAGAGCTTATAGATGTATTAAAAAAATCTCGAACCCCAAGAAATATACTAAA
Organism: Chilo suppressalis; assembly: GCA_902850365.2. Taxonomy (NCBI): domain Eukaryota; kingdom Metazoa; phylum Arthropoda; class Insecta; order Lepidoptera; family Crambidae; genus Chilo; species Chilo suppressalis. The sequence continues at coordinate 25,168,847 of OU963908.1, forward strand.
CTGGTGTGGACTCTGGCATGTTTCGCTAAACCTAAAATTAAATTTGACAACAGTGTATCCTTGTCATTCTCTTTACAGAATGAAAAGGAGAGACTGATGTTAAATTTAGTTTTAAATTTAGATAATCATGCCAGAATCGACACCAACGTATATAGGTATAATCGTATACCTAATGATAACTCATGCACTTAAATAAAATCCTTGCCTCTTTTTCTAGATAATTGTCAACTACTGATTAATTGAAATTTAATATCATTGTAATATAACACAAAATAAAATTAAGAATCTTATACAAATCGTAAATTTTTTTAGCTCGCCAAGTCAAGAAAGTAAGATAGGTATAGTAATTTTGGAAGCTTTGGGCTTACCCTATTCTGAAGCCTGATGTGTAGGTTTTACTAATTCATAACAATTATTTTTCATATGATTATCTATTCTGATTTTGGCTGCGTGCAAATATTTCAAACAAAATAAATATCTTTGATTCGAAATTGCTTTTGATTTGATACTTCTTACAGTGCTATAAAAAAATATAGAAAATATCGTGTTGGAAATGTTGGAATGGCTGACATATCTGATCGGATATCGATATTTACCTGCCCACATTATAAATATCGATATTTCGGAAACCTTTGCATCCTTAATTTTAGGTTTTTGCTTTGCAAACTTAATATAAAGCAAAAAAAAAGAAAAAAATATCGATATATCGATAATATCGAGTTAAAATGGTCGATATATCGGATATCGATATTTGCCTGACTTCGATATAAATATCGATATAAATATCGATATTTCAAAAGACTTTGCATCCCTATTTATGGGTTTATGTAAAAGACGACAGTAGTTTGCTATTTTTTTACCCCTTGGTTTGGACGGCTTATAGATAGTTCACTTTTCTTTCTTTCTGTTCAATTTGTATGCCAATTTCTGGTGAATTGTGCGTGTCTCAACAAATAATGTAACACTTTTTGGACCACTTGTCTTATAAATAAATAAATATTGTACAACTCTTTTGGACCATTCGTCCATATTTTTTCCCCTACCATTCATTAATGGACATATTTTTTAGCTGCGGAGAAAAACGAGCGAAAAAATCTCCACAACATTAAAAGTATAATGTAACAACATTTATTATACCTACCTACTCAACTAGGTCTATCGAGTTAAGTCTGCAAACTACTGAGTTTGCAGACTTGACTCGATATACTTAGTAGACGGGTATTGACACTGGTCAAAATTCTTGATTTCACGAAAACTCAGAGTCTTGAACAAGGTGCGGCGTTTTTTCGCGTTTCACAAACTGTGCTTGTTATACAAGACGTCAGTGTGGTCCTGTGTAGAATTCTCCATAGTTACGCCATGATTGGGCATGTGAGTCTTCTGACGAGCTATTCTCATGTATCCTACCTTCCCCTTTCCTTCAGAAGACCACGCGTACTGGCCTACGTTGCCTGCGGCTTATTGTGACAAAGATTCCTACAGGAATAAAGAAATTTGGTGAGCCATTTCTTTGTCGCACTTTTTCCAAGTGGAAGTCTTACCCGCACCTTTCCACAAACTAGTCCTTTAAAACAGATGTGAAGAAGCATTTGTGCAGGTCAGCAAGGTGAGGATGGTTGGTGTTTATAACTGCTGCACCAGCTATCTTCGCATCTGGACTTTACCACCACTTAAAATCCGATGGGAAAGAGTAATGCCTACCTAACTATAAAAAACCTACCAACTTCTAGAAGTTTTAAAAGCCTCCCTTTTTTCTATTTTTTTACCATCTTTACTGTTTTGTATGAAGTGGGCGTGTAAAGAAAAGTTTTCCAAAGTTGAGCTGTGTTGAATTTAAAAAAAAAACGAAGGTCTTTAGTCCGGCAGCATTGCATTTAAGTTGACCTCGCGAGGCTCCTTGGTGTGCGTGCCCCATCATCAGCCGCCCCTCCATACGTTGGTCCTTCGAGCCGGATACGTACTGGTGAGCGTGGCCACGTCGACGACGAGCGCGGGCTTGTGCAGCGCCTGCCCGTACACCAGCGCGTCCCCATCACCAGCCGCCCCTCCATACGTTGGTCCTTCGAGCCGGATACGTACTGGTGAGCGTGGCCACGTCGACGACGAGCGCGGGCTTGTGCAGCGCCTGCCCGTACACCAGCGCGTCCCCATCACCAGCCGCCCCTCCATACGTTGGTCCTTCGAGCCGGATACGTACTGGTGAGCGTGGCCACGTCGACGACGAGCGCGGGCTTGTGCAGCGCCTGCCCGTACACCAGCGCGTCCCCATCACCAGCCGCCCCTCCATACGTTGGTCCTTCGAGCCGGATACGTACTGGTGAGCGTGGCCACGTCGACGACGAGCGCGGGCTTGTGCAGCGCCTGCCCGTACACCAGCGCGTCCCCATCACCAGCCGCCCCTCCATACGTTGGTCCTTCGAGCCGGATACGTACTGGTGAGCGTGGCCACGTCGACGACGAGCGCGGGCTTGTGCAGCGCCTGCCCGTACACCAGCGCGTCCCCATCACCAGCCGCCCCTCCATACGTTGGTCCTTCGAGCCGGATACGTACTGGTGAGCGTGGCCACGTCGACGACGAGCGCGGGCTTGTGCAGCGCCTGCCCGTACACCAGCGCGTCCCCATCACCAGCCGCCCCTCCATACGTTGGTCCTTCGAGCCGGATACGTACTGGTGAGCGTGGCCACGTCGACGACGAGCGCGGGCTTGTGCAGCGCCTGCCCGTACACCAGCGCGTCCCCATCACCAGCCGCCCCTCCATACGTTGGTCCTTCGAGCCGGATACGTACTGGTGAGCGTGGCCACGTCGACGACGAGCGCGGGCTTGTGCAGCGCCTGCCCGTACACCAGCGCGTCCCCATCACCAGCCGCCCCTCCATACGTTGGTCCTTCGAGCCGGATACGTACTGGTGAGCGTGGCCACGTCGACGACGAGCGCGGGCTTGTGCAGCGCCTGCCCGTACACCAGCGCGTCCCCATCACCAGCCGCCCCTCCATACGTTGGTCCTTCGAGCCGGATACGTACTGGTGAGCGTGGCCACGTCGACGACGAGCGCGGGCTTGTGCAGCGCCTGCCCGTACACCAGCGCGTCCCCATCACCAGCCGCCCCTCCATACGTTGGTCCTTCGAGCCGGATACGTACTGGTGAGCGTGGCCACGTCGACGACGAGCGCGGGCTTGTGCAGCGCCTGCCCGTACACCAGCGCGTCCCCATCACCAGCCGCCCCTCCATACGTTGGTCCTTCGAGCCGGATACGTACTGGTGAGCGTGGCCACGTCGACGACGAGCGCGGGCTTGTGCAGCGCCTGCCCGTACACCAGCGCGTCCCCATCACCAGCCGCCCCTCCATACGTTGGTCCTTCGAGCCGGATACGTACTGGTGAGCGTGGCCACGTCGACGACGAGCGCGGGCTTGTGCAGCGCCTGCCCGTACACCAGCGCGTCCCCATCACCAGCCGCCCCTCCATACGTTGGTCCTTCGAGCCGGATACGTACTGGTGAGCGTGGCCACGTCGACGACGAGCGCGGGCTTGTGCAGCGCCTGCCCGTACACCAGCGCGTCCCCATCACCAGCCGCCCCTCCATACGTTGGTCCTTCGAGCCGGATACGTACTGGTGAGCGTGGCCACGTCGACGACGAGCGCGGGCTTGTGCAGCGCCTGCCCGTACACCAGCGCGTCCCCATCACCAGCCGCCCCTCCATACGTTGGTCCTTCGAGCCGGATACGTACTGGTGAGCGTGGCCACGTCGACGACGAGCGCGGGCTTGTGCAGCGCCTGCCCGTACACCAGCGCGTCCCCATCACCAGCCGCCCCTCCATACGTTGGTCCTTCGAGCCGGATACGTACTGGTGAGCGTGGCCACGTCGACGACGAGCGCGGGCTTGTGCAGCGCCTGCCCGTACACCAGCGCGTCCCCATCACCAGCCGCCCCTCCATACGTTGGTCCTTCGAGCCGGATACGTACTGGTGAGCGTGGCCACGTCGACGACGAGCGCGGGCTTGTGCAGCGCCTGCCCGTACACCAGCGCGTCCCCATCACCAGCCGCCCCTCCATACGTTGGTCCTTCGAGCCGGATACGTACTGGTGAGCGTGGCCACGTCGACGACGAGCGCGGGCTTGTGCAGCGCCTGCCCGTACACCAGCGCGTCCCCATCACCAGCCGCCCCTCCATACGTTGGTCCTTCGAGCCGGATACGTACTGGTGAGCGTGGCCACGTCGACGACGAGCGCGGGCTTGTGCAGCGCCTGCCCGTACACCAGCGCGTCCCCATCACCAGCCGCCCCTCCATACGTTGGTCCTTCGAGCCGGATACGTACTGGTGAGCGTGGCCACGTCGACGACGAGCGCGGGCTTGTGCAGCGCCTGCCCGTACACCAGCGCGTCCCCATCACCAGCCGCCCCTCCATACGTTGGTCCTTCGAGCCGGATACGTACTGGTGAGCGTGGCCACGTCGACGACGAGCGCGGGCTTGTGCAGCGCCTGCCCGTACACCAGCGCGTCCCCATCACCAGCCGCCCCTCCATACGTTGGTCCTTCGAGCCGGATACGTACTGGTGAGCGTGGCCACGTCGACGACGAGCGCGGGCTTGTGCAGCGCCTGCCCGTACACCAGCGCGTCCCCATCACCAGCCGCCCCTCCATACGTTGGTCCTTCGAGCCGGATACGTACTGGTGAGCGTGGCCACGTCGACGACGAGCGCGGGCTTGTGCAGCGCCTGCCCGTACACCAGCGCGTCCCCATCACCAGCCGCCCCTCCATACGTTGGTCCTTCGAGCCGGATACGTACTGGTGAGCGTGGCCACGTCGATGACGAGCGCGGGCTTGTGCAGCGCCTGCCCGTACACCAGCGCGTCCCCATCATCAGCCGCCCCTCCATACGTTGGTCCTTCGAGCCGGATACGTACTGGTGAGCGTGGCCACGTCGACGACGAGCGCGGGCTTGTGCAGCGCCTGCCCGTACACCAGTGCATCCGCCATCATCAGCCGCCCCTCCATGTCCGTGTTCTCGATCTAAACACAAACAAACAAATACTGGTTTCAAGATTTGGGGAATATACGTACCCATTTTAAACATATCGATTAATTTGATAACTACTTAGTTGGAGTTACAGTAGTGATCCTGTTTGCTCTTCTTTGCAAAGATCCTGTTTTCAACCAGATAGTATGTATCAGTTACTTACTTAGTGTATCAATTATTTGTCAATTGCACAGGTACCAACAGTACAAAGCCCGGCTACTTGACACTATATTTATTTGCAATAATAATATTATTTATTCTCATTCTTTCCCACTGAAAGAACACAAACAGCAGAAACCATCAATCGAAAGTCTGCATTCGCCACAGAACAAAGAAAGACGTTACAAGGGTCTTATGGGCGGGGCAGGCGTGCCACTGTTATTTGTCAGCAAATGCTCATAACTTGACCAAAACTTGGTTGTGATTACGTCGTTGCTCTCGGGTGTGAACGCTGATTGGTTCCATTGTTTGATGTCGCGTCGTTTGATTGGCTATTATCTTTTAGGCGGGCGAGCCGGCGACATCGGTTCCCTTATTAACGGTCTATTCCCTTTTAACCTCTTTTTGTGTTCTGTTGCATTCGCTTTTAAATTTCTATAGTTTTTTTAATTTATTATGTATCTATTATTGCCCCGATGTTTGATATTGTCGCTACAATACGTCGACAATGTAATACAGTCAAACATTTAAGTTCCAAAAACAAGTCAATGCGTCAACAAGGTGGCTGAAATCTTGAGAATATCCGTCCGCACTGTTTATTCCGTTTTAAAGGAGCACAAGGAGAACGACTGTGAATCACTAAACCCTCCCGAAAACTCTGGCCCAAAACTTACATTTAAAGAAAAACTTGATGATTGATGATGATTCACCGCTATTAGGCGAATTGTACATCAGTTCTGTCATAGAAATGAAGTACCCACCATCGCAAAGGTTAGTTTTCCTGTCATCACTAATCTTATTATTATTCGTTAGGTATAATATGTTTTATGTTTTTGTTGTTGCGATAGTGATTCCGAAAATGATTGATTAATAAATAACATTGTTATGACAATTTTGTTTAATTTTGGATGTACGTCCTTATACTTCCACTGAAAAAGATCAATCCTTTATTAAAGTAATAATAATAGAATAAAAAAACATTACAACTTAATATTAAATCTCTAAAATAAAACCAAACTGATCACTCATTTATTGAATGATTCACTTACTCACTTAGCTACATCCCTATTTATTTTTCTTCAAAAAGCGGTAACCCACAAAACGTCATTTTACTGCAGCTAATAAAAAGTTCTACTTTACACTCGCGTTAAAAACAAAACTACATAAAATACTGTATGCGGGCGGCCCTACCGCGTGCTAACGCAGCGCTCGGCCGTAGGTATTTATTTCAAGGACAGGGCGGAGTCACAATACTGTATAGATAATATTACCGTGATTAGGTCTAGTGTGTAGTGCAGTATATAGTGCCTGTACCTGTATGGAGAGTCCGTTGAGCGCGCGCACCACGTCGCCCACCTTCATGCACTGCCCGCTGATCATGTTCTCGCACAGAGGGATGCACGCGCATACGTTTATCGGCACCTATTTGTCAAACAGATAGCAAACATTTATTCATTAACATCGATACTGATACGGTTAATAGGTAATTTGGATTAACATTTTATACATTCACTAGATTTTAGTTTTTGTAATTTAATTTTATATATATTGTAATATGTAAAAATGAACTTAGTAGTTAAGTCATATCGATACTCGATAGTAGAATATTTACTCTCATTAATAATGCATTTATATCCTGTCACGTCATGCTAGTATTCATTGCAATCTTAAGAGGCACCTATTCACTTAAGAGCCCTTTTACAAAATTGCCCCGCGCTGCCGTACTGATAGATTACGTGCGTACGTACGGCGTGTAGGTAGATTTGCACTAGTATACATAGCATTTTACGGGTGATGTTTCCACTCTTATAAAATAATGATTAATGAAATAATTATAAATATATATATATATATATATTTGTAGTTCAATGATGGTAGATTAGTTTTATGAAAGTTTATGATAGTAATTCTATTTAATTCAATATCAAAATGCGAGGTAAACCTGCATTATTTTTTGAGAAAACTCACGGTGGTTACATGTTTTTTTTTGATAATTAATAAGATGTAAAATCAAAATTCTTATACATTATATTACAACAAAAATATATTTCATATGTCGTAGTAATTAATTTTATCTAATTTTTAAACATTATTGAGAGATTGAGGCGTTTGAAGTTGTACATTTTATCGTTTTTTCCGTCAACTAGCTGCAGTAGAACGATCAGTACAAAAAAGGGAAAATAATATTTGCAAATATTCTACATTAACTTACAAAAGGAAGAATAAATCTACTGTTTACTTCTATTTGAAATAGTCAAAATCTTTTCTAAAGGGGTAAACGAGGCGTGCATTTTTTTTTTCTATACTACCATTAGCCTATTATCGATGAACACTGAAAGAGGTATTTCTCTCTCCTTTTTTGTGTTCTGTGCCTTCTTAGCTTCCTTACTACCTTGAGTTCGGCGATAGTTCTGATGGCAGCGAGAGCGACGGCGGCGCCGGCCATACTGCCCCGCGTCTCTGACATTTCCTCGCCCTTTTTCAGACACAACCCGCCGCTGTAATCATACATATGTTTTTAGAAAAGTTTAGCAAATTGGCCTATAACAGATGTTAAGTATATCGCCCTCATGGATTCGGTGGGCTCGTCTATACTTAACGGCAGGGGCGTGCAGTCGATAGTGCTCGACTGCAAGTTGGTGGTGCTTGGTGTAGTGTAATGATATCTATATATTGTTTTAAACTTTCATGGTCACTAACATTATAGCTAGGGTTGCAACGATATATCGGAATATCGATATTATCGATAATATCGAGACCAAAATATCGATATTTATATCGATATTTAAAATTCACTGATATCGATAATATCGATATCGGAAATTCCAAAATATCGATATTTCGTAGACTTAATTTGAACACAATAATATCAATTAATTTACCTGCTACGACTATCTAAATTGAATAATATCGAAATGACTATTGCTTTGAAATTGTAAGAGCTTATAGATGTATTAAAAAAATCTCGAACCCCAAGAAATATACTAAACTGGTGTGGACTCTGGCATGTTTCGCTAAACCTAAAATTAAATTTGACAACAGTGTATCCTTGTCATTCTCTTTACAGAATGAAAAGGAGAGACTGATGTTAAATTTAGTTTTAAATTTAGATAATCATGCCAGAATCGACACCAACGTATATAGGTATAATCGTATACCTAATGATAACTCATGCACTTAAATAAAATCCTTGCCTCTTTTTCTAGATAATTGTCAACTACTGATTAATTGAAATTTAATATCATTGTAATATAACACAAAATAAAATTAAGAATCTTATACAAATCGTAAATTTTTTTAGCTCGCCAAGTCAAGAAAGTAAGATAGGTATAGTAATTTTGGAAGCTTTGGGCTTACCCTATTCTGAAGCCTGATGTGTAGGTTTTACTAATTCATAACAATTATTTTTCATATGATTATCTATTCTGATTTTGGCTGCGTGCAAATATTTCAAACAAAATAAATATCTTTGATTCGAAATTGCTTTTGATTTGATACTTCTTACAGTGCTATAAAAAAATATAGAAAATATCGTGTTGGAAATGTTGGAATGGCTGACATATCTGATCGGATATCGATATTTACCTGCCCACATTATAAATATCGATATTTCGGAAACCTTTGCATCCTTAATTTTAGGTTTTTGCTTTGCAAACTTAATATAAAGCAAAAAAAAAGAAAAAAATATCGATATATCGATAATATCGAGTTAAAATGGTCGATATATCGGATATCGATATTTGCCAGACTTCGATATAAATATCGATATAAATATCGATATTTCAAAAGACTTTGCATCCCTAATTATAGCTATTAACGGGATTGTTACCATGTACCTTGTTTTTTATGAGTCTCCGATATTTCGGCACTGTTGCAAGCGCCATGATCACGGAGTAACTGAAGTAATTGCGGGTAGATGTTATTGGCAGACATATCGGTCTACCCTCTGACGTCGTCTTTTACTGCGCTCGATACCCCTACCATTGGTCACGTTCTCACTATTCACTCGCACCTGTTCCCGACACACAATACTCACAGTATCCGATCGCGGAACGACACTTTTTTGATTTTTACGGTTTTTGCACATACGAACCACTGGATTCCAGACACTTGACAATTTAAACCCATCCTCACGATTGAAATTTTTGTGTTTGGTTATTTCAATCGCTTCCCTGACCAATCTTGGTGTGTAGTGGCGTTCTGTCGAGATGATTTGTGGATTATGGAGCTCAATCCAGTGGTTCGGACCCGAATCGATTAAATGTTCCGCGATAGCTGATTTCTGCGTATCATTGTTTCTGACTGCTTTTATGTGTTCTTTCATTCGGCACGCTATTGTCCGCTTCGTTTGGCCAATATATGAACTACCACAGCTGCAGTCGATCTTATATACACCAGGTTTCTCCAAAGGGAAGTTGTCTTTGGGAGATCGTAGAAACTGTGACACTTTTTGTAAAGGAGTGAAGACAGTATTCAGTGAGTACTTATTAAGTATGTTCGAGATCTTGTCTGTCACTCCTTTGATATATGGCAAAAATACTGGTTGCCTGCTTACTATGTGTGTCTGGTGCCTTAATTTGTGTTTGGGTGGAAACTGTCCCTTGTATCCATTATTCTGTAGGACCCGCCGTACATACTCCAACTCTTCGTGCAGGTGTTCCTTGTCACACAAGTCATATGCACGGTTTGTCAGTGAAGTCACTACAGAATTTAGATGTCTGGGGTGGTGATGCGAAGAGGCGTTGAGATAACGGTCTGTGTGTGTGAGTTTGCGGTGAATGGAATGACTCAGCGAACCATCATTCCGCACCCGAATCTTTACGTCAAGAAATGCCAGACTTCGGTCTTCTTCCATCTCATATGTGAAATGCATTTTGGTATGGACTCCATTTAAATTTGCCAAATGAGCCTCGACATCTTCTTTGTTTCCTCTCAATATACAAAATACGTCATCAACATACCTCTTCCATAGTGCAATTTCTGTGGGGGCGGTGGCGAAAGCTTTTTCCTCAAAATACTCCATCCATATATTGGCAACGACTGGAGCTACCGGACTGCCCATTGCGACCCCATCTATTTGGAGGTAGTACTGACCCTGATATATAAAGAAGTTCGTCGTCAAACAATGATGCAAAAACTTGGCATATTCCGTCGGGATGTTATTGTCTTGCAATTTCACCTTTACTACTTCCAAACAGTCCACCACAGGTACATTTGTGAAAAGTGATTCCACGTCGAAAATTTGCTACGTCCTAGAAACGTCCAGCCTCCAAAACTATATGGACTGCCTAAGATACACAAGCTGAATGTGCCGCTACGTCCGATCGTGAGTCAGATAGACTCACCTACGTATGAACTGGCCAAGCACGTAGCAAAAATATTGCAGCCAATAGTGGGACGAACATCGTCGTTTGTAAAAGATTCCCGCCACTTCGTAGAAATCTTACACCAAAACAAGGTGGAAGACAATCACTTGATGGTTAGTTTCGACGTGGAATCACTTTTCACAAATGTACCTGTGGTGGACTGTTTGGAAGTAGTAAAGGTGAAATTGCAAGACAATAACATCCCGACGGAATATGCCAAGTTTTTGCATCATTGTTTGACGACGAACTTCTTTATATATCAGGGTCAGTACTACCTCCAAATAGATGGGGTCGCAATGGGCAGTCCGGTAGCTCCAGTCGTTGCCAATATATGGATGGAGTATTTTGAGGAAAAAGCTTTCGCCACCGCCCCCACAGAAATTGCACTATGGAAGAGGTATGTTGATGACGTATTTTGTATATTGATAGGAAACAAAGAAGATGTCGAGGCTCATTTGGCAAATTTAAATGGAGTCCATACCAAAATGCATTTCACATATGAGATGGAAGAAGACCGAAGTCTGGCATTTCTTGACGTAAAGATTCGGGTGCGGAATGATGGTTCGCTGAGTCATTCCATTCACCGCAAACTCACACACACAGACCGTTATCTCAACGCCTCTTCGCATCACCACCCCAGACATCTAAATTCTGTAGTGACTTCACTGACAAACCGTGCATATGACTTGTGTGACAAGGAACACCTGCACGAAGAGTTGGAGTATGTACGGCGGGTCCTACAGAATAATGGATACAAGGGACAGTTTCCACCCAAACACAAATTAAGGCACCAGACACACATAGTAAGCAGGCAACCAGTATTTTTGCCATATATCAAAGGAGTGACAGACAAGATCTCGAACATACTTAATAAGTACTCACTGAATACTGTCTTCACTCCTTTACAAAAAGTGTCACAGTTTCTACGATCTCCCAAAGACAACTTCCCTTTGGAGAAACCTGGTGTATATAATATCGACTGCAGCTGTGGTAGTTCATATATTGGCCAAACGAAGCGGACAATAGCGTGCCGAATGAAAGAACACATAAAAGCAGTCAGAAACAATGATACGCAGAAATCAGCTATCGCGGAACATTTAATCGATTCGGGTCCGAACCACTGGATTGAGCTCCATAATCCACAAATCATCTCGACAGAACGCCACTACATACCAAGATTGGTCAGGGAAGCGATTGAAATAACCAAACACAAAAATTTCAATCGTGAGGATGGGTTTAAATTGTCAAGTGTCTGGAATCCAGTGGTTCGTATGTGCAAAAACCGTAAAAATCAAAAAAGTGTCGTTCCGCGATCGGATACTGTGAGTATTGTGTGTCGGGAACAGGTGCGAGTGAATAGTGAGAACGTGACCAATGGTAGGGGTATCGAGCGCAGTAAAAGACGACGTCAGAGGGTAGACCGATATGTCTGCCAATAACATCTACCCGCAATTACTTCAGTTACTCCGTGATCATGGCGCTTGCAACAGTGCCGAAATATCGGAGACTCATAAAAAACAAGGTACATGGTAACAATCCCGTTAATAGCTATAATGATATCTACTGTAGTGTACTGTTACTGTAGTACAATGTACTTTAGTGCAGTGTAGCAGTGCACCTATCGTAGGTGATTAATAAAGGAGATTGCTCAGCTTCCATACATGTTTGGCCTAAAGACCAATAATCATGAAAAATTGTTTCCTAGATTCGAAATCTTTATATATATAATTCTTCTGTGAGTGTGTATGTCACTGAACTTCTCTTAAACGACTGGACCGATTTTGATGAAATTTTTTGTGTGTGTTCAAGGGGATCTGAGAATGGTTTAGATTCACAATTTTGTCCGCTGGACAACCCCTATTTTTTTAGGGCGGTACGAAGTTCGCTGGGTCAGCTAGTTATATATAAATTACTGTAGAAACGAATATGATTGACGGACACCCATTAGAACTTCTATAAACCATATACATTGAACATATTAAAATAATAAAAAACAAATAAGTTATATAGTAAACTAGGGAAATCAAGCCAAGTACCGAAATTATGGATTAGATTCAGGTATATAGAGCATGTAGATTAACAGATAGTTGCCTGTTTTTAAAGTTAATGCATAAGAGTAATTTTTAAAATCAGGTGTCATTTCCGGTTATATTAAGGTACTCTGTGACAGAAACTGTGTGTGTGAATGAGCCACAGATTAGAGAGAATTTTCAAACTCTCGTTAACCAAAGAAAGCTAAGAGATTTAGGTTCTACAGCCATATATTCAGTAGCTTCATTATTTTTGTTATGTTTTTAAGATAACCATATTATAGATTTTTAGTGTATCACACCTTATAATTTTATTTATTAATTAATTTATAGTCAGGGAACGTAGGCCCATAGATAGATACCTTAAAGTCTAACATATAGGTATACAGATTATAATGTGTTTATGGAGGTGTTTGGCGAAAAATGTATAGCAATAGCTTTATGATGTCGCCTACCATCTATAATGATTGTCTGAGCACATTTGCATCTAGTGAAAATAATAATAAAGTTGTGGATATTAATACCACAGTGTAATAAAAAAAAATGATTTATTTTATCCATCTTTACTAAATAGATTTGTTTTTATGTTATATAAACAACTTCGATCAGTCTTTGGCTGAATGTTACTACACCCATAGCCATTAAAAATGATTCGTATGTTTTCCAAACCGGTAAAATTAAAAGTCCTTTTTAAAGTAAATATATTATACAAAGGTGTCCGTTGAAATCAAATGACTAAATTAAATTATAAATTACGCCAAGAATTACCGTGTATGTCAATATTTCTTGTGCATTTAGGCCAATTTGAGCAATCTCCTTTTGCCACTTTAAGCATGTTTGGGGTATCGGGGCTAGTTTTGAGCGAGCAGACAGAGCATGAACGGCTCTTGGTGTTATTTAATGTACCGCAGCGTAGAGTAATGTAGCGTATTACAACCTAGTGTGATGTGGGGTAGTGTAGTGTAGTTCAATTGAGGTAGTTGACACCTTTAGCTACTATTATCACTTTGGGGGTTTCGCAGCTAGTCTTGAGCAGTGACAATGAGAAGTGTCGCGTAAGTGTAGTGTGATACATATAGTGTAGTATCTTGTCGCATAGTGTAGCGTAGATTACCTGTCGTAAGTGACGCCTTTAGCCACAATAAGCACGTTGGGGGCGTCGGGACTAGTTTTGAGGGAGCAGACTAGCATGAACGGCTCTTGGTGTTATGTAATGTACCGCAGCGTAGTGTAATGTAGCATAGTACAATCTAGTGTGATGTGGGGTAGTGTAGTGTAGTTCAACTGAGGTAGGTGACACCTTTAGCCACTATAAGCACTTTGGGGGTTTCGCGGCTAGTCTTGAGCAATGACAATGAGTAGTGTCGCGTAAGTGTAGTGTGATACATATAGTGTAGTACTTTGTCGCATAGTGTAGCGTAGATTACCTGTCGTAAGTGACGCCTTTAGCCACAATAAGCACGTTGGGAGCGTCGGGGCTAGTTTTGAGGGAGCAGACTAGCATGAACGGCTCTTGGTGTTATGTAATGTACCGCAGCGTAGTGTAATGTAGCATAGTACAATCTAGTGTGATGTGGGGTAGTGTAGTGTAGTTCAACTGAGGTAGGTGACACCTTTAGCCACTATAAGCACTTTGGGGGTTTCGCAGCTAGTCTTGAGCAATGACTATGAGTAGTGTCGCGTAAGTGTAGTGTAATACATATAGTGTAGTATCTTGTCGCAGAGTTTAGCGTAGATTACCTGTCGTAAGTGACGCCTTTAGCCACAATAAGCACGTTAGGGGCGTCGGGGCTAGTTTTGAGGGAGCAGACTAGCATGAACGACTCTTGGTGTTATTTAATGTACCGCAGCGAAGTGTAATGTAGCGTATTACAACCTAGTGTGCTGTGGGGTAGTGTAGTGTAGTTCAACTGAGGTAGGTGACACCTTTAGCTACTATTATCACTTTGGGGGTTTCGCAGCTAGTCTTGAGCAGTGACAATGAGAAGTGTCGCGTAAGTGTAGTGTGATACATATAGTGTAGTATCTTGTCGCATAGTGTAGCGTAGATTACCTGTCGTAAGTGACGCCTTTAGCCACAATTAGCACGTTGGGGGCGTCGGGGCTAGTTTTGAGGGAGCAGACTAGCATGGACGGCTCTTGGTGTTATGTAATGTACCGCAGCGTAGAGTAATGTAGCGTAGTACAATCTAGTGTGATGTAGGGTAGTGTAGTGTAGTTCAACTGAGGTAGGTGACACCTTTAGCCACTATAAGCACTTTGGGGGTTTCGCAGCTAGTCTTGAGCAGTGACAATGAGAAGTGTCGCGTAAGTGTAGTGTGATACATATAGTGTAGTATCTTGTCGCATAGTGTAGCGAAGATTACCTGTCGTAAGTGACGCCTTTAGCCACAATAAGCACGTTGGAGGCGTCGGGGCTAGTTTTGAGGGAGCAGACTAGCATGAACGGCTCTTGGTGTTATGTAATGTACCGCAGCGTAGTGTAATATAGCATAGTACAATCTAGTGTGATGTGGGGTAGTGTAGTGTAATTCAACTGAGGTAGTTGACACCTTTAGCTACTATTATCACTTTGGGGGTTTCGCAGCTAGTCTTGAGCAGTGACAATGAGAAGTGTCGCGTAAGTGTAGTGTGATACATATAGTGTAGTATCTTGTCGCATAGTGTAGCGTAGATTACCTGTCGTAAGTGACGCCTTTAGCCACAATAAGCACGTTGGGGGCGTCGGGGCTAGTTTTGAGGGAGCAGACTAGCATGAACGGCTCTTGGTGTTATGTAATGTACCGCAGCGTAGTGTAATGTAGCATAGTACAATCTAGTGTGATGTGGGGTAGTGTAGTGTAGTTCAACTGAAGTAGGTGACACCTTTAGCCACTATAAGCACTTTGGGGGTTTCGCAGCTAGTCTTGAGCAATGACAATGAGTAGTGTCGCGTAAGTGTAGTGTGATACATATAGTGTAGTATCTTGTCGCATAGTGTAGCGTAGATTACCTGTCGTAAGTGACGCCTTTAGCCACAATTAGCACGTTGGGGGCGTCGGGGCTAGTTTTGAGGGAGCAGACTAGCATGGACGGCTCTTGGTGTTATGTAATGTACCGCAGCGTAGTGTAATGTAGCATAGTACAATCCAGTGTGATGTGGGGTAGTGTAGTGGAGTTCAACTGAGGTAGGTGACACCTTTAGCTAGTATTATCACTTTGGGGGTTTCGCAGCTAGTCTTGAGCGATGACAATGAGTAGTGTCGCGTAAGTGTAGTGTGAGACATATAGTGTAGTATCTTGTCGCATAGTGTAGCGCAGATTACCTGTCGTAAGTGACGCCTTTAGCCACAATAAGCACGTTGGGGGCGTCGGGGCTAGTTTTGAGGGAGCAGACTAGCATGAACGGCTCTTGGTGTTATGTAATGTACCGCAGCGTAGTGTAATGTAGCATAGTACAATCCAGTGTGATGTGGGGTAGTGTAGTGGAGTTCAACTGAGGTAGGTGACACCTTTAGCCACTATAAGCACTTTGGGGGTTTCGCAGCTAGTCTTGAGCGATGACAATGAGTAGTGTCGCGTAAGTGTAGTGTGAGATATATAGTGTAGTATCTTGTCGCATAGTGTAGCACAGATTACCTGTCGTAAGTGACGCCTTTAGCCACAATAAGCACGTTGGGGGCGTCGGGGCTAGTTTTGAGGGAGCAGTCGAGCATGAGCGGCGCCTGGCAGGAGCCGCGCGCGACGGCCAGGAACGCCTCCATGCGCTGCGCCTCCATCCACGAGCGCTCGCGGGCTTCTACTGTTACGCCCAGCGGGCAAAGCACGTCCACTGCCTCCTGATGAGGCATTTGTTTATTTAATACATAGACCGTTTTAATTTACGTAACATTGACACGAATTTGGAATCGAATTCCGAAGAACTACATTTAAGGTTAAGTCCAAGGTTGCAAGGGTCAATTAGATAGATAAGTTGTGATTATTTTTTCGAAAAAGACTAAAATATTCCACGGGAAGAAATATCTTTAAATTTTCTCTAGATTTAAACGTGTAAGATGCTTAAAAATTACAAATACAACTAAAATATTTGTACAGAATCAGTTAATAAGTTCTCGCTATTTCTATTCAACTTCTACTTAGTTAAATTTTACTTATGGTGGAACTGAAAGTGAAAAACTCATAATCTAAGTTTTATCAAGTACTAATCAAACTCATGTTATATCAACGAACTAGCGGCCCGCCCTCGCTTCGCTTCGGTGTAGAGTTGAAGTGTAGACTACAGTTTTTGTTCTCAGGCTTGTATTATACACAATGACATTCATCTATGATTGTTCTTATACCTGCATGCAAAGTCTCAGCCCGATCGGTTTAAAATTGACAAAGTTCCATACAAACTTTCATTCCCTATTTTATCCCCTTGGGGATAGAATTGATCAAAATCCTTTCTTAGCGGATGCCTACGTCATAACATCTACCTGCATGCCTTCAGCTCTATCCTTCCAGTGGTTTATTGGGCTGTGCGTTGATAGATCACTATGTCAGTCAGTCGGTCACCTTTGAGTTTTATATGTATAGATAGATTGCTTATGTGTTTACCGAACTATAAACGATCCGTCGATCCGGATGAATCATCAGGTAGAGCTGGCGCAATAAAAAAGATGAGTTTGGAAGAGGTAGGTCATAGTGGATTTGTCATAGTCACCTGCGCGAGGTCGACGGGCGTCATATTGTTGGCAGGCATGTCGGCCATGTATCGCGCCCAGTTCTGCGCGTGCGCGCGCGCCGCTCCCTCCTGGAACTCCCGCTGTCGCCGCTCGTCACCCCCGCTACCCCCGCTACCCCCGCTACCCCCGCTACCCCCGCTACCCCCGCTACCCCCGCTACCCCCGCTACCCCCGCTACCCCCGTGCAGGGACACCTGCGTCTCCGCCGCGCGGTCCCCGCACGACTTGTACTCCTGAAACCTGCACGAACGACAGCGATAGGGAACTAACATCAATTCTGCCCCTCTAGCATGACCACCGAAACGGGATATGATAAAGCGATATATCGGCATTAACTGTCGGACTACAGTGGAGTTTGACAGTTGAGACTCGATAAAAAGCTTTATCATATCCCGTTTCGGTGGTCATGCTGGAGGGGCCGGGCGCCGCACAAACGAATCACTGCCCAGCCCCAACTTAGCTGTACGCAGCGAAGGGCTTTACGCGAGGTTTTAGGCTTCGCTTCGAGGCTCCTTAAATTTTAATACAGTTAGTAACAGTGCAAAACTAAAACGACCACTATAGCGTAGTAGCACAGCGTAGACTTTTCCAGTGGCACAACGCCTTAAAAGACTTGAGAAAGAAATACAACACGTAAGCGACGCGTTCCCAACGATAGTGTATGGTAGTTTGGATTAACTACCACACCCTCCTCCTCCCTTGCCTCGCGGACCCTTACGATTTATCTGTCTAGACTCTAGACGTGTCCGTTGGATGACTATAGGAAAGTATAGGGCCCGTGTGCGGTGTGATGTGTAAGGGCGATATGTAACCTCCAGGCGGCGAGGAGGGCGGCCTCCGCGGCGGCGTCGGCGTGCGCGGGCGAGTCCACCGCCACGCGCGCGCACCCGCGCCGCTGCAGCGCCCGCACTCCGGCACCCACGCCCCAGCGGATGTTCTCCTGGGATCACATGGACACACACATACAACATATGACAACATACAACTACTAGCTAGCAGAATTTGAATTTAAATTTTGTGAAGCAAGCATTTACCTGTTCATAAACGTCACCTCGTTGTTTTACTATGACTATGCGGGCGGTGTTTGCCTTGAGAGATTGTTGCAAAATAAATATATGTAGTTTTTATGTTAATTGAAAGAATGCGTTCATGACAAGTCTTAAAAAGATAAAATATCTACAAACTCGTTTTAGTATAAAAAAATAACTATACATGGACAGTATTCTGTCTACATAAAAAACTGGGTGTTTCCGAAACGAACTTTCGATAACGAAGTTCAAACGAAATTTAATTTCGTCAATTTAAGGTTAATTTGAACGATAAACTATCAAATTTAAAGCTTTCTTTGAATCATCATCATCAGCCTATAAATGTCCCCACTGCTGGGGCACAGGCCTTTCCTATGGATGGAATAGGGAGATTGGGTCATGACCCACCACGCGGGCCCAGTGCGGATTGGTGGGTGCTAACAACTGCAGTTGCAGCCGGGGCCGACGGCTTAACGTGCCTTCCGAAGCACGGAGGAGCTCAAGATAGTAAATTTTTGGTCATCCATCCAATGACCGACCACAGCGAAAGTTGCTTAACCTCAGCGATCGCAGCCGAATGCGCTATCCACTTGCGCCATCGAGCTCCTCCAGTAAAGTATTACACCTAGTTAATCTTGTAAACAGATTTAAATAATATGCAACGAAGGCTTGTAAAACTTGTAATGAAGTAATATGTATATAATTTGTTATGGGACCTTTATGGTTTACCCATGAAATCTATAAATGACCATAAAAACAAGGCACAAATTATTTCAGGTGGACTTTGTAGTATTGCGGTGGGCAAGACCAAGCATAGCCCGTGGTTCAGTTAAGATAGTCCGGTTAAGCATGACGCACTGTACACCTGCGGTACTGTACTGGTTGACTCACACAATTCTAAAGCTTACGTAATGAGAGCAAAGCAAAACATTGTCATAATAAAGGTTTTCGTTAAACTTCTCTGCTAAAAAGTACCAATTCAGAGTTTTTTTATAATACCTAATCTTTTGTAACGTTTTAGATACAGGCTAACTCAAGATGTTTTGAAATAACTTTCATTATCGAATATTGATTAACAAAATCAAGCACAGATCCTACTCAGATTATATGTTAAAGTTTGTATGTTTGTTAATAAATAACATAAAAGCGGCTGAACGGCGATTGGGATGCGTTTATTTTTATTTTATTATTATCTGCAATCAGTCTTTTCACAATGAGCAAACATGACAGGAATGGTCGGCCACCGCCACCACTTCTTTTAAAGAAAATGGGGTGGAGTGGGATTTTCTTAAACCAAATTGATGTGTGGGGATGAGGTCACAGTTATGCATGTGAAATATAAAGCGGATAAGGAAAATCTATTCCCACAGTTAAGAGAGTGTAGGCGTCAAGCTAATGGGTCTGTAGGATGTAGGTTTTCCTGGTTTGTGTATCATGATGACTTCAGAGATCTTTCATGTGGCTGGCAAACAAGATGTCCTAAAAATGGCGTTAAACAGACATGCCAGGAAGGTGATACTTTTTCTAGGGAGTTCTTTTAAGACCCGTGCTGAAATGAGGTCGAAAGCAGGGGCCATCGTTAGGCTTAAAAGTTGTGGGAAGATGGGTAGCGAAAACTTTAACTATCTCTGCATTATGTTTTTGCCCAAGAAGAAGAAGAAGATCTAATAGGCGAAGTGCATTGCTTTGGTTTGCCAACAATCCTCGTGTTCTTATATAGAGAATATTCGCATTTACCATGTGGTGACATACTTTCCAATTTTGTTTGATATTGGCATTCCTAGTTGTCTCTAGAACTAACTTTAGGTCTGTTACAGCGCGGTTAAACACCTTTTTATCGACCACTCTTTTAGTTTGGTGCCAGTAACTAGCCAGCAGACAAAATTAGACTGCCATAACTCCTCGACTTCTTCGTTACTAAAATCATAAGTCAGTTATATAACTACCTGCGTGGAATCTAGCTTAGATGATCCATACCCCGGTAATATTAACAGTGAGCTCATCTGTGTCTGAAAAAGAGTCTTAAACTTTGACCAATCATAAGACCGATTGGGAATGCTTTCGTTCAAATATAGATACCAATCTTAACTCTAGGATGCCTTTTAAATCCCAAGAAGATGTGGATGCTGCTTGTGTGCATGTTATAAATGTGATTGAGACTGCTGCTTGGAAAAGTGCCCCGTACGTTGAGCAGGCTGGGTATTGCAGTGGATATTGGCAGTGCCGTCTTTGACCTATTGGAGGCCCTTGGCATATTAGGATAATGGGGCCCCTAGGACCCCCGCTTGGTGATCTAACAAGAACTAGGGACTTTGTATTTGTGATCTGAGGTGCCCACCCACCTATCGATCACGGGGCCCTGGGCACTTGCCCACAGTGCCCACTGGGAAAGACGGGTCTGGATATTGGCATTAGGTGAAGAGTATGTAGGCTGTTTCAGCTCACGTCCTCTCAGTAGAGTGATGCGAGATCCCCAGAACGTGTGCTTAGCATTCCAATCACAGCCTGCAATAAATGTGTTGGAAAGGAATTTCGAAATATGCCTGGTACATTTCTTGTGCAATCTTATGCTTCACACAGTCCCAGCATATAGATCCCGTTTGGTCCTCTACACGTACAGAAGGTAGCCTGAATGGAGTTTGTTGAGTATCCCTCCAATGGAAAGTGTTTAATGTTCGATCGAATGACTAGGGCCGTTCCAGCATGAGTTCGGCCATCGGGGTGCGGCGCATAATATATTTTGTAGCCTTTCATCTGGAAGTTACTTTTATTATCTGCATGAGATTCCGATATAAAGGCACATCAAGTTGATGAATGGGCATCATGTTTTCCAGTTCGTAAATGTTCGGATACAGCCCATTGATGTTCCAGGTTGCAATGCGAATATTTAGGAATTCGATTGATGCATAGAGATGAAAGTTGTCAATAGGTGCATTAATGTTCCTATTTGTTGAATGAGTATATCAAGTTTTGCCTTGCTTGATCAAGATTTGCTCTATTGCAGGGTACTGCTGCTTACTCTCACTATCATTAGTTGGGTTTTTGACTGATTTGCCTTTTGTTACTTCAGCGTAAGTCCTCCTAGCATTCGTATATTTATGGGTGTTTATTGTGGTCTTATTTTCCTCGAAGCTTTTAACTTTATTAAACGTTGTCTTTCTATTTGGTTCTTGATGAAATTTGGTACACATATAGTTGATGATCTGGAATGAGACATAGTATACGTTTTATCCTGAAAAATATGTTAGGTTTGAGGAATTCTCCAAAAACTAAAAGTTAACGCGGACAAAGTCGCGGGCGGTCGCTAGTTGTTGTATGTATTGGTCAACATAAACGCAGCAGCTCACCCTGGCCCGATCCAGCTGCTCCAGCTTGCAGAACCCCGCGTCCCTGGGCCCGAACGAAGCGATCGCCACGCCGCCGGAGTACTCCTTCAACAGATCCGTTACCACGAAGGCTTTGCCCAACTTCAGTTCACATGACAGCCTATAAACAGATTCTTTTATCTACCTGATCGTATAATAGTAGCTAGCTTTAGTTGGAGTAAGTACCTTCAAATGTCTACCAATGCAATGTTGAAGTTAGTCGAAAACTGCTAAGATCTGATGGGCAACCTGTCACTATTGGAATGAGGCTTGGCCAATTAATAACAATTTATAATAAAATATAATAATAATCTTTTTATTTTCCCAAAAAATGTACAATATTTTATAAATTGAATTTTCCATCTTACTGATTTTTAGTGCGAATTAGAAAATAAAATGATAGCTACTGTAGTAGACATACCAGATGTACGACGTTAAGGGTACAGTACATACGTTTGACGACCTCTGTGGCCGAGTGGTTTGTACGCCTGGTTTCATAGTGTCGCCGACTCGAGAAGTCGATGGTTCAAATCTCGGTGGGGGCAGATGTTTGTGTGATGAATTAAAAAAGCATTTGTACTCATAGATGTTTAATATGTATTTCTATATAAATATACTTATATGTGCAGTATATGTATTCTATCCGTTACCCTAGTATCCCATAACACAAGCCTTACAGTGCTTACTTTGCGGCTACACTAATTGGTATGAGTGTTAAAAAAATGTACATGCGTCCAGAAATGACTAGTATCTAGGATTAGTAGAATCAACTTACTCGTTCAAATGTCGGCAGAGCTTCCCGCCGCTCTTCTGGTCTATCTCAGCGGCGGTCGGGGTCAGCTCGAACTTCTGACCCGCCTCGTACACGCCGAGCACCAAACCGCTCTATAAAACAGTAGCTAGGTTTTGACAGATGACTGATTTCCATTAGCTTGACAAACTACTTTTGATGACGTGCAAACAGCAAAGATCCTCCCTGTTGTTCGAGAAGCATCTAAGAAAGAATTTTAGTGTCCCCTCCCCCGTTGTGATATTTCGTGATTTTTTATGAACCTCTGCCCCCGCCCTTTCGAGCCTCACGTGATTAATGGACAGAATAAATATCACAAATAACAAAATTACTTTTTTTTAACTTTTTTTAATCACATGATTTGAAGAAAATAGGAGTTAATAATCAATGCGTCCTCCATCTCATTACCAAGAAGAACAGAAAGTAGAAGTAAGTACTTATTTGGAGAACTAAACCCTTCAGAGGTAAAACGGGACCGACCGGAACCAATAATTATTATCTGCCCTGAGGCATAGGCCGCCCCTATAGATGTAATATTGAGATTGAGCCATTAACCACAACACGGGCGGGCCCAGGGCGAATTGGTGGGTGCAGATGTCTGCAGGTGTTGTCTTTCGAAGCACCGGGAATTTCGAAATAATACGTTTTAGTTACCCTTCGTATGACTAGCATTTGCCAAAGTTGCTAATAACTTCACGATCGCGACTGAATGCGCTATAAACATGAATCTTGCGCCATAGACTATGTAGTGGTAGGACTATGTAGACTGGTTTTGAAAGTGCCGCCTACTCTTAGGTCCTGGGCTCGTATTATGAATACTAGTATAATGTACTTACTTGACCCATGATTGTTTCCACAAAAAATATCCTTACCATGTAGGTATTACTATTATCTGTCTATCCATTGATTACCCTAATAATTAGTTTGAGTCTAGACTAGTTAGTGTGAGTGTATGTACCCAGACTCGTCTTTCCCAGTGGGCACTTTGGGAAGTGCTCAGGGCACTTTGGGCAAGCAATCAATAGGGGCCTCCCTCAGATCAAATACAAAGTCCCTAGTTCGTAGGGGGCCCATGATCCTTATATGCCCAGTACCCTTAGTAAGAGTTTTACAATTACGAAAACTATGATAGTTTTCGTGAGCTCGCACTCGTACTAAGGGTACTGATTTTATTGTTTTCGTTTCAATACAAATAAACAGTGTTTAAATCCTATCATAAAATCATTTGCGTCATCTTAAATTTTAAGTATATTTGTTTATTTTAAACCAAAATGGACATAGAAACTAATTTACAATTACGAAAACTATGATAGTTTTCGTGAGCTCAAACTCGTACTAAGGGTACAGGGCCTCCAATAGGTCAAAGACGGCACTGTATGTACCTACATATTCCTTCTACTTTACCTTATTGCCATCCCCACTGGAAGCCTGCTCTCCAGGTTTCTCTTCCTTGCCAGGACAATCACTTTTAGGTGGTGTTCCACTACTATAATTTTTTTTTGTTATTGTTTGATTCAATACTCCTCTATGGATGTATCTTGCATTGGGAAAAACCGTTTTTAAAACCATAATAAAATAAAATATTTAAAAAATAAGTATTCAAAATTGTTGAATGTTGTGATTAAAATAAAGCCATCTAGACATGAGTACTAATAGTCATGAGTTATTTAAAAATAGAAAGTGGGTAGGTACTAGGTACATAATTTAATAAGAACTTTTTGATTTAGTATTACTGCTACATGCTTTACATTATTAGCAAAATAATAATAGAAACAAGTTTGCCATTATTCATCTTTTATTACCAATATTAAGTTTAAATACTGAAGTCTTAGGAACATGTCTTATAGTCAATGATATTCGGGTACCCCTTGACATAGAGGAACCTTGAATATATTTCTCAGAACACATGCCTAAATTGGCTATAGATTCATCCAATAAATCCTCTGTAACTTCTTCTATACAATGTAAATAGTAATTAAATAATTCGTTTTGTAGAATTAACAAGCTTCTAGGTTCTAACAACAGTGAAAATGCATGATTTGTTGATTTCTTGTCATCTTCTGTGCTCGGTTCCAAAAACTTTAATACAATATGAGACCCTAAAGATATCGTAGTGATAGTTGGATAAAATAAGGATCCGTCCAGATGGGGCATTATTCCTTGTCCGGGCAAATATTCATTCACCAGAATGTGGTTTGGTTTATTCCGCCCCATAACACTAAGACGGTGAATTTTCTCCAGGTATGTGTCCAACCATGGTGGTATTGTTTCTGCTATCATTCCCTTAACATGTGGTATTCCGCCCCAGTTCTGTAGCCGCCTGTTGGACAGCTGAGTCCACTTTGGTTTTGGTGCGGAGTAAATATTTGCCATTAAATTCTTCTCCTCACTGATGGACACGAATTCGGATATGTAATATGCAGTGGGTTGTACCTACAACGTTATAATTTAAATGATTAAGACATGCCATGAATCTTATTAGATTTTATCTATTAGGTCTAACAGGTGGGTCTTATTTACTAGGTTGATAGTACCAATGCTCTAAGAATGATACTTACGTGAGATACTCTATATTTATCACAGTTTTTGACTAAGTCTGGCTCCATTATTATGGATATGATTTAAAGAGTAGAATACTTAAATGTATGTATTTAATTTACAATCAAAACAAATCTTAAATATTCATAATTTGACAAATAATATAACTACAATGCTGCTATAGTGTACACCTCTATTTTAATAGTGTTAAATAAACCTGCAATGGACATTGCATGATTGTCAATGTCATAATTGTAGGAGACGTCA
Source organism: Chilo suppressalis (assembly GCA_902850365.2). Classification (NCBI taxonomy): domain Eukaryota; kingdom Metazoa; phylum Arthropoda; class Insecta; order Lepidoptera; family Crambidae; genus Chilo; species Chilo suppressalis. The sequence continues at coordinate 25,194,117 of OU963908.1, forward strand.
GTGAAGCACAAATTGATTTAGACAGCGCTTTTATTGCTTGGTGATAGAAGTGATATTTGTACTATCATCTGTTCAAGGTAAATAAAACTGAAGAACAGATTATTACAGTTTGCGTTTCGATATATGACACGATAAAATCATTGAAACGGATGTCAATCTGTCCAAAATAATATTTTTCATGGGCACTTTAATTAATTCTTATGTTAATACATTAGTTTATAAATAGTTTAAAACTGTCAAAAACAAAAAAAATATCTAGATATAAAAACATTTGAGAAAATGGAAGTTTTGTCTTGATCAACTATACAAAAGTCGAAGAGAGGACCTAAATCCTCTACACACTATCCATCGTGATGGATCCAACATGGGGGACTGCCCTATACAATTCACGTCAAAGAGAACTCTTATCTCAACTCTTTTACGTGTATAGCGCTGTCCTGCTCCTGCATGCTGGATCCAGCACAGCAATATGAATAGTGCGTAGAGGACTTTAGAAGAGCAAAAATGATCAGTTGCTAGTTGATACTTATTACTAGATACGGATTTACTGTGCTAAAATAAAATAGAATCATTAAATAATTACAAATATTAGTCAGTATTTTATCATACATTTCCTTTATTGACGTGACAACGTCTTAAATTAGGTTGCGGCTGGGAGTCACTTATGAAAAAGTGTAACGCTCGGTAACGTTACGATGAGTTTAAGTTTACATGTACAATGTTTTAGTAAACAAAATATATTTCTATAGTTAAAATTTGTGCAATTCTTATTTTCATTCAATTCCTTGTTCCTATTGTGCAATTTAATTATATTCATATCAATAAATATTCTACCGAGAAAAAGACGTTGTCACGTAAAATCTTCGCCCGTAAAACCGACTTTACAGGCAACCATTTTTATAAAAATATTTCATGTTTGGTTTGAGGTACTGTAACGAAACGCATACACAGCTAATCTTTTTTGACAGGAGTGCATCGGAGATAAAAAAATGTTATTTTGTTAAATATTTTTTGTAAATATTTGTTCAATGAGCTGTTGTAGAATGTGATCACAATGGGTGGCTGCATCGGAATCACTAGAAGCAGAAGTGGACCAATCGAAGAATCTTCGGGTACCGTGTCGCGTCCCAATTCCGGTACGTGGGGCTATTTTGTCGCCGTGGATACAAGTGGCGACTTGTGATCTCAGTGTTCAAACACAGCGGATACAACGTGCTTAAATTATGTTTCAGGTGGGTTGAGGAAGAACCAGTCGCTTTGCCACGAGACGATAAGGTGGAAATCTGACGTGCCACTGACGGAAGGTCAACTGAGGAGCAAGAGAGATGAGTTTTGGGACACAGCTCCCGCGTTCGAGGGTCGGAAGGAGATCTGGGACGCGCTGCGGGCGGCGGCGGTCGCGGCCGAGGCGATGGACTTTCAGCTAGCTCAAGCCATTCTGGATGGGGCCAGTGTCTCTGTCCCTAATGGCTATTTGACTGAATGCTATGATGAATGGGGAACAAGATATCAGGTATATTATAAATTCAATTTGTCTTTTAAAGCAAAAGTTTTGGTAAGTAGGATTTTACATTTCATTCAGTTATATCTTTAATAATCATACATTTTTAAAAGTGTGGTATGTATTAACTTGTAGTTAGTAAAAATAATTAAAATCATTTTACAAATTGGTTCTACTATCTTCATAATATAATTAGAGTCCTAAAAGTCCCTGCTCACTAAAGTTAATATTAAAATCAGTTAAAGTTTATAAGTTATTTAGTATTACATAGTCATTCCCTGATTTATATGCCTACTTATAAATTCCTCACACAACTTCATGTTACTCTAATTATAAATGTAGCTTTAGAGTCATCATCAGCGAAAACTTAGGGGTACTTACCCTATGTTTTTATTTGATAATTTCGATAATAATTGTAATGTTTTAATTTTTAATTATTGAATAAATTATTCATGATTAATACTTCGAATACAAAGAATCTCTTGAGTTCGTATTTTTGAAGAAATAAAAAAAAAACAAAATCCGCGCGGTGGAACGGTTGTTCGAAATTCAAATCAAGTCTAAATAACAAAAATGCTTATAAAATTAAAATTACTAGACTGTATAATTTTTTTATAGGACTATATGGCAACCAAATTTAGAACCTCCTCCATTTTAAAGTCAGTTAAAAATATCTAAGCATAGAGATAGTTGGAACGACTTTGTTTCATACTATATAGGGGCTATCCATAAAGTACGTAACATGTTAAGGGGGTCGACAAAGTGTGAGAATGCCCAAAATTTCGTGTCGTCGTCACATTTTAAAATTCAATACTTTTGAACTATTATCAAAAAACTTTAAAATATTTAGAACCCTGTTTTGTTGAACTGCTTTTTTTTTTAAATGCATAATAGAAAAACATGTGGGGAGGGACTCACAAATGTGACCAGTGACAAGGATGGGAAGGAAGGGGGAGGGTTAAAAAAATGCCTTGAAAGGAGGAGAGAAGATATTAGTTTAAAGTCCCGTAGATTTGCGAATCGATGGCGTAGCTTTTGCGTAGTGCTTGTAACAGCTACAATCAACAAACTGAATAAACGATATTAAAGTTGAAAAAAATGTGACATATCTGTGATCGGCTTCAAGGTGCCCATCTACTGTCTGTCTCCGCCTATAAACATGGTGAAGGAGGCCAGCGGGCGGGACTCGCCGGCCGAGTGGTCGGAGCCCGTGGAAGGCGGCGCTGAGATGAACCTGAGACTGAGGCTGTCGAGCACGTGCCGCGACGTCGAGCTGGCGGTATACTCGCGCCACACGATCGCCCAGTGCAAGAACAAGCTACATGTGAGTACACTCTTAGGCTGCATTTTCTAGCGCCTGCTGCTATATTGTCGATTTTTCAACCGACGTGGTATAAGTGAGAGTCAGAATAAGGTACCACAATTTAGTTTCTTGAATGGTGTAATTATATTTTATTTTTATTTGTTTCTTAGGTTTTCACGCACATCACTCATTAAATAAAACTAGTTTTTACGGGTTAACGTACGAAACTTTACTTATTTATTGACGTTTCGCAGCCTTTTCAGGTCTGCATCGTCAGAATAATGATTTTTTATTTAAAATTGTCGAGCTACCTTCGAAAGGCTTATATTGAGCGTTCGGTTATTTCATTGGAAGATTTTTAAAATTTTATTGTCTATGTATGAATTTATTATTTTATTTTTATCTTGTAGAGTTTACTTTTATATTACCTACGCAGTTGTTGCGACTTGTAAGTCCTGCTATAGTAACTCTAAATTTTAAAATTATGCAACTTCTTTTACTGACCTAAATTATTAAATATAGGATTTTACTCTGGCAATTGCCTTACCATATTTTGGTGATTCGTCATCCATCCTACTCTAACTTAAGTAGTTTTTAACCTATAGAGTAGGACACGACGCGACGAAGTTTGTGACAGGTATATTGGCAGTTATTTTTATGAGTAGTTTTATCTGTATTCCGCAGGCCTATTATGTAAGCTATGGCACCTTGCGATCATAACTCGAATAAGCTGATTCATTTCTTTGTATAAAAAACGCCATCAACAATAGCATGTTTATCATGGTTCAAAACAGTAGTGGAGTGTGTTTATGTGACTGTGGTGTACTTCCACCTTTTGAATAATCTTTTGCGATATTTTGAGTGATAGAAATTTAAATCAGTCGGAAGTAAGACGCCGTATAAAGGCCTGTCGGACTCCGGTCAAATCTCGATGGACTCATCACATAACACTTTTTTATTTGCTTATCAATTTTAACAGTTTTACATTATTTAAATTTTGCCAAACTGAACTTCGTTACAAAACAATATACCTATATGTATACTTACCTACTTATAATTTAGTTGGAACTTTGACGACGTTGACGACCTCCGTGGCCGAGTGGTTTGTACGCCGGGTTTCATGGCTGTCGCCGATCCGAGAGGTTATTCGGGTCCGAAACCCGGTGGGGACAGATGTTTGTGTGATGAATACGAGCATTCGTACTCAATACGTACTTAATATGTATTTATATAAATATACTTATATATGTACAGTATATGTATTCTATCCGTTACCCTAGCATCCCATAACACAAGCCTTATAGTGCTCACTTTGGGACTAGGCTAATTGGTGTGAAAAAAAAAACTTAATTTAGTATGGTCCTAAAACGTTGTAAAACTCCGCCACCAGGCTCAGGAGAACATCGAGCCGTGGCGGCAGCGTTGGTTCTACGGCGGGAAGCTCCTCGGGGACCGGCTGCTGGTGGAGGAGGCCCGCGTCACGCCCGGATACGTGGTGCAGGTCATCGTCAGCTCCGACCCGCACCCGCCCAGCTAGTGTCCGCAGGTAACCGATACACTGATACACCCTCTGCCGTCTACACTACGCATACAGAGTACACTGTCACCGCTGACACATCAAACTCGTCTCGGACTCAGCGATCAACCTTCTTGGCGACTGAAGTTACCGTAAACTCTTCAGAATATTGTAACAACTGAAGACTCGAGAGTGCGCTGTGACCGCTGACACATCGAACTCGTCTCTGACTCAGCGCTCAACCTTTTTGTCAACCGAAGTCACCTCTGACACATCGGAATATGTAAAAACTGGAGGGGGTTCGACTCTCAACGTTTTTGGTCACCGCAGGTTCCGCAAATAGCTCGGAAGCTATTAAATTACTCTGCACTCAACTTTTTAAAGAGATGATATCGGAAGCTATTCGCTGACGTTATAAAAAGAGAAGATTTTGATGAAATTGGTTTTGAAACAAGGTTATAAATCTTTTAGCAGCTCATATGATTTTCGATTACCTATGTTACCTCGGAGATACTATATATATATATCTGAACAAATAGTTTTACTTTGCGTAACCAAATTGCGTAGGGTTCTGTACCTCGAGCACGAACTTTGACAGATCCGTAATCGTATCGCCTATCGAATTTTCTATGGAACGAGCCAGTTTGTTGTTACGTCCGCTGCTTAGTTTTCATAGAAGCTTTGACGATGCGATACGATTACGGATTTGACAAAGTTCGTGATCGAGGCACTAATAACAGATATACTTAGGTTACCTTAAATAGAATATGATTTACAGTCTGTAAATTCATTTTACACCATATTTGTCGATGCAAGTAATTTCTAATATTAAGCTCTCGTAATTATATGCTATTGCAAAACATTGGATGAAAAGAGACCATGTTTGTTTTCACTTCTTATAACCTACATCAACTCTGTGTCGACCAATGTAGATTTGAATTCTACGATGTGATTGATGACAGATGGTAGCTTGTTAAAATGTTGTTAGTGTAATCATAGTTACTCTTTATGGTAACCAATCAGCATTGTTCCGAGGTGCGGAAAGGTTAATGGATTCAATGCTTGTCTAACATTGAATGCAAACTCATGTAAGCACTCCTGATGTGTCAACTAAATCGTTTGAATCACGTGTTGTGTGATAAAGGGTAAGCATTTGGAGTGATTGCTTTGGCTAAATGTTACCTATCACATTTTTCTGTGGCTTTAGATGTTGTTTACTGCTTTTGTTGATAAGAAATTATTTATTATTTTATATTATTTATGTTGTATTGAATCAAAATGTGGCTTTAATGACATAATTTGTGCATAAAACAAATCTAAATGTCTGTATTCAGCTGAAATCACAAGTTTTTATTTTATTAATACAACTCAACGAAGTTATATGAACCTGTTCATAAACATGCATCAAAATGCTTACCCTTGTAGTTTTTAGCAAACTATGAATCAAAACACTAAATGTAATGCCTAAAACCAATATTCATGGATTGATATAAATATTGGTAGTGAATATGTATGTTCAGACAACCGCAGGCAAGTTACCCAAAACTGAAATTTCTTTAACTGAATTTAAGCTTTTTGCTGCTTCGGATAAGATTCTCAATGTATTGAGAATATTTTACAGTTCGTGGTAGCTTGATGTGCGGCTGTCTGTGCCGACAATGTTAAATAAACATTATGTTATATTTAGGAATATTTTTAACAATAACAAATACTTTTGATATTAGAAAAAAAAACATATTATATTTATATGATGTATATAGAATGGTGCACCATACATACATACAGTCGTTGGTTGTTATTTTTAGTTTTGGAACTATTGATTATTTGATTTATATTTGTAAACCACAATGGGTTTTTATTTTGTCGTATACTTTGTGATGTATATTGTTCCGGTGAATACCAATAACGGATCGTTTTGCATAATTTCGGTCACAACTACCTGAAAGTATTGTATGAAAGAAATAATTATAAGTATGTAGTAAAACTAAATATTTAAAATTTATAAAAAGTTGCCCCAAAACTATGTAATGTATATTGCTACAATGACTGCATAATATATAAGATTTTGCAACGGCATTGAAATATGACAGATACGTAAACAGATGTTTAATTAATATACTAACCGATGATGGTTTATCTCTAGATAGGTGTACAGGCATACGGAAATATAGATATATATATATATTATATTGTTTGCTAACTGCAGCTGTGAAAACTACGATTTAAGTTTACGGAATTTGTATTGAAATTATCATGTTGCATGCTGCCCTCCAATCAGGCACGACCAAGCCGACACGATAATGATAGTCCGATTTGTCGATACTCAACTGACAAAATCAATTGCATTTTTACAGCCAAATGTCAATAAATGGTTGCATTTAACATATTGCGACCGTCATACTATACAAGCTGGAGTGTTACAGAAGATCACTTCTGTAAAGAATCGGATTGAAAATTTGAAAGGTGTGAAAGATAGGCTTAAAAAAGGGATCACAGATTTAGTAGATATATTTAAAAATAGTCTCTTGTTCCGTGCTTATTTTGGTAGTATGAATATAACTCTTTAATAATTATAACAAAACAACATTATTGGTAAAGTTAGTTAAGTTGTATGAGTGGCCATATTGGACGTGTGTATGTGTTCGATATTATGCTTGTGTTGGTTCGCAATCATATCCACAATAAACGCACTATTTATTGTAACTTTTGTTCAAACTATATAATTCGGAAACATTGTGTTTGTTCGCGTTTATTAGAGAATTTCGTGGGAGCTGCTCGTAGAATTATTATAGAAACACATCTATTCGAAACTGATAAACTCGCGATCATTACATTCCACATGTGATGGATGTAGTCCTTGCAAACACTCCTTTAATAATAAATTGCATTATCAATTAAATATCTCAAAAAAAAATGTCGCGTCTCTCTGGTCTTTTTTAGGGGCCACAGAAAATAAAATATTTAAATTTAAAATATACTAAATGAAATTTTAGTTTCCTTAAAATCAGCACTGCCACGAATTTTGTGTTCGCCCTAATAAATGATATATAAATTATTTGAGTCATAAAAATGAATGGGTTTTTATGTAGGTTATATAGAATTTTCTTATAATAAATTATGTATTTGAATTGCGTCCAGCAATTAGTTCGCTTACGATTTCTGACATGACAACAACCATGCTTAACGAGTTATTTATTTAACATATTAAAAACCTTATCTAGCGCTTATAATTATGAGAGGGTTTCATTCAAAATTCTTTGAGTTTATTGTTTGCTAAGTTTTTTTTTGTATTGTTTTTTTATCTCTTTTTTTCATTTGGTAGTTTCGGTGATTATAGTTTATGATCGAATTTACAGAAAGCATCAAGAAAATTCGGAATGATCACAATTGCGTATTAACAAGTTTACTTTTAACTTAAAAGCGAAAGATGGTATAATCTGTAATTGTTGTTGACGTTATCACCTTGCATACCGCGCGGCCATACCAGGGGGCCATTCGCCTAACGGAAATGCTTTGGAAAACGCTAACGCTTTCGATTTTATATTGTTATTTCTGACCGCCGAAGGTTTTCAAATACCTCACGCTTATTTTTTTTAATATTGTTATTACCAATGCAAAAGAAGAAAAAAGAGCGCGAGGCATTTGAAAGCCTCAGGCGGCTAGAAATAACAAAATGAAATCGTAAGCGTTAGCGTTTTCCAAAGCATTTCCTTTAGGCCCTCAGTTTTCGTGAGATTATTAGATACAGAGGCTAAGTGTTGTGTATAAAATATATAGTCTGATGCCGCCTCTCGATAGCTAAGTGAATAATTTAGATACAATGCTTAAAATATCTAAACGTGGTTAAATAAATAATATATTAATTATAGGCGCGGCACTCGACACGTCATCGTTGTGTAAGTCAGTATCATGCTGTCGTTTTCTTTGTCATATCAATAGACTGAAACTACAAGAGCGTTTTATTCAATTGGCGGTAATGAATGCGGTCGTTATTATATATTTAAAAACCAGATTTAAAATGAATACTAATCAATGGAAATTCTATGTAACGATTTACAATGAATTTGAAATTATTATTCCACATGACAGTGGATTGTAATTAATTTCACAAGAGGCAGTGACAGCAGGCTGCATGTTGGTATAATATATTCGGAAGAGAGTTATTTGTAAATTGTATTTTTATCATTAGAGCGTAAGTTGGAATAAGGTATTACTTGTAACATATTGATTTCGCCCTCATGATCACAATGATGGTTTTAATCATCTAGAACGGCTTATCCTCATTAAAAACAAATAAAATACCGTATCTCTCTTTTTCTATCTACAATAAAAAACAGGGAAATGTAACTTATGTCTAGCATTTTTTTTTATTTGTGTAGTGATAAAAAAACCTAGCCTTATAATTAAATCAACATTGCAAAGATTTATATTTAAAAATGTCAAATTAAGAATTTCCAATACATTTTATTATATAAAACTAGTTTTTCACGGGTTAATGTGCGAAACTATTTATTTATTGAATTTATATTTAAATTATTTTGTTTTATTTAAACGTCACTAAATAAATAAAGTTTCGTGCACCACGTGTCACGTGTGCGTGAAAACCTGAGAAACAAGTGCATTTTATTATCTGAATATAAATTTCCCTATTTTTTTATCTTTTAACATTTCACATGCGTTTAGATATTTACATGGATAAAATGTTGCCATATTTAATGTAACAACACACTAAATGGAAGTTGTTAATAAATTCAAAGTGTTGTGTTTGACTTACACATGCATATTAGTTATGTGATTTCGGAAATTGGTTCACTGTAGAGATTTATAGAATATAGATGTCTCGGAAAAGGATGTCATGTAAGTTTGCGAGCACCTCGCCTGCCAGGAGCACAGCGTTATGGCTAATTATTTAAAAGTATCTCATCCAACTGTCATACTCCATAGTAATTTGATATTTATATTAGATGACCTCCGTGGCAGAGTGGTTTGTACGCCGGGTTTCAAGGTGTCGCCGACTCGAGAGGTCCGGGTTTCGAATCCCGGTGGGGGCAGATGTTTGTTTGATGAATACGAGCATTTGTACTTCAGTCATGGATGTTAAATATGTTTTTCTATATAAATATACTTATTTATTTATTTATTTATTTATTTAAACTTTATTGCCACAATTACAAAAATGGACAAAAGGCGGACTTAACGCTAAAAGCATTCTCTGCCAGTCAACCTTATAATGTATCGGTATATGTATTCTATCCGTTACTCTAGTATCCTATGACACACATTAGCCTAGCCCCAAAGTAAGCACTGTAGGCTAGGCTAATGAGGGCTGCCGCGTATGAATCCGCCGCTAGAGGCGCTAGTGTAGCGTGAGGTCCCCGAAATGTCAAATGTTATTGCTTGTGAGCTGTTGACTACGCGGGTTTATTTCTAATTAAAATATTGTTGTTCATATTTGGTAATAACTCGGATGATTTATAGCAAATATAGGTTACGGGTAAATGAATGTTAGTGATTTAAAAGCGGAGCTAAGAAAAATAACCTCCTTTTATTTGGATTAAAATATGATTTAAATGTAAACTTTGATTTCACGCGCGCGTATTAACGAACTTTAAAAGCTACACTTCAGGACCTCACTCAACAGTGGCGCCATCTGGTGAGACTAAAAACGGTTTGAAATTGATGTAAATGTTGGAAATATTTATTTATTTAACTGAGCGTTTTGAAAACGTGAAATATACCATGTCGCTATGCTCGTGCTAGGAGGGGTTGCAGCGAATACGTCAGAATGATGCCGACAGATGTTGCGCTCAAACAACTACCGCGCGGATACTTACTAAACGATCGATTGATATTCAAATATGTTTGTTTAGGTATCGGTCCGATTATAACATAATTGTATGGGGCGCAAACTGTATTTCCCCGGTAACTTTCTATTTTATTGTAAGAAGTATACATATAATATTCGGATAGTATTAGTTGCACAATAAATTTATTAATTGTAACATTAAATTTATAATAAGTTGGATACATTATTTTATAGGGATCTCAATAGTAAATTTGCTATCAAAAAAACCGAAACATATCCATGAAGAAATTGTGAAAATCGTATTCTTGTTTATTTTTCAAATCGCTAGTTTTATTTATACGTTTTACATATTGATATTTTGATCTATCGTATGGTGCTAAAATGAAATTCACAACGTTTGTTTATTTAACGAGTTATTTGTAGCAATGCAAACGACTTTATTTATAATGCACACAACGCTCGCGACGTTTCCCCGAATGCGCTCGCTGACATTTAATTTTACGCAATCTGTGTGACTAACTTTATACGGGTAATATCCAAATTGTGTAACATTTTATTTTAGATTACAAATTATTCTGTCATCGACGACCTAATCGTTTACCGGTAATATACTACTTACTTATATTATGTTTATATATCGATCATCGCTCAACGCTAGATGGCGTTAATTGTAACATTCAGGGGGCCAATCGCCTAACGGAAATGCTTTGGGAAACGCTAACGCTTACGATTTTATTTTGTTATTTCTAGCCGCCTGAGGTTTTCAAATGCCTCGCACTCTTTCTTTTTCTTTTGCATTGGTAATAACAATATTAAAAAAAATGAGCGTGAGGTATTCGAAAACCTCAGGCGGCTAGAAATAACAATATAAAATCGTAAGCGTTAGCGTTTCCCAAAGCATTTCCGTTAGGCGATTGGCCCCCTGGAAGGGAAATTATTTTGTTAAAGTCAGTATTGGGATCTTTCGAAAAACATCACACGTATATGTATTTATATCAAATATTTGTACAAAACTTGTAACGATCGGTCACCGACGCGACGACTAGCGCGACGCGGGATCGGTGTGACTGCATCGTCAATATGTAGATAGATAGGTTATAACAAATTCACTGCGCGTACTGTAAGTCTGTAACCGTTGTATATTTTGAAAACTCAATAGGCCTACACACTACCACACTTAACAAGTCTTCGTGTCGATTTGCTGGACTGAAAGGTGATACGACATACTTATATTCTTCAACTATATATTATAAGTCATGATAGACACGAAACATCATTTGAAATGATAATTGCTCAAAAATGTGTAGACATCTAAGATTGTAAGTACTTACTTAGTTCCAGTTCAGCAAATCACAGGTGATCTGGTTACCGTTACAGAGGCTTGCCTGTCGATAGGAGTTGTCCATAAACAAATGATTTATTAAGATGTGGATCGTCTTTAATAGTTAATGTATTCCGACTTCTTTTCAATGTAATATACACCCATTATTATTGTTGTACAAACACATGCTGGAACATGCAGTTGGCGATATGCCAATAAAGGCGATAATCCCATAAACCACACTAGAAATATTCGTTGTAAATTAACTTGCTGCTACAATCCGCGCGGCAAGAGTATGCACCTTGTAAAGCCAGAAACATATTACCGATGTGCTTCTGGCGCGCCACGACACGACACGACACGTTAATATGTTTCTGGCTTAAGCATTAATGCTTGCGCGCTATAAATCATAATTTATTATTTATTTATTTAGATTTACGTCTCAGTTCAAGGTGTAAATTTAGTTTGCCTTTTCGCTAGCTACAATTATGTGAGGCAACTAAACGGTGAGCAAAACTCCGCCAATAGTATTGCAGAGCGCGCGGCTAAATGACGCCATTCTATACTTGTAAAAAACGTGTCCGTTTAGTTATTTCGCATAGCGCTAGTGGGAAGACTGCCTTAAGCCGCGCTCGTTGTGGTAATGGGAGGGGAAACAATACAATCCACTCAGTATATATTTCAAGCATTTAACTGAAAAAAAAAAATAGTTGTCGGTTGACACTTTTTTCTACTAAAACTTTCATTTAGTTAAAAGAAAAACAAATTCAGACGACAAACTATTTACGCCTAAAAATGGTAAATCGCCAACAAGGAGAACGTAGTGTTTCAGTGGAAGTAAGTATACTTCAACTGCGAATATAGCTTTTATTTAATATGGAATAGAGGCGTTGTTAGCGTCAGATTGGCTCGCCGACAAGGCCGTCACTTTACTCAATCTGATTCTCGAATCGTTACCAAATGTATTTAATTTGATAGTCGATGTGTTATGTATTTTTAGACAGTTGACAATCTACGTTAACAGTGTTTCCGTTTTGCGAATATGAAAATCATTAGAAAATGTTGTCATGACGCTCCTTTCATAAATGTCAAATAAATATAAAGTTTATTAATTGGCAAAAAGAGCTTTATTCGTAGTCGGGTGTGTCCAGTATTTCCTTAGTGCAAGCTTAAGTTTTACGTCATTTACGCGCTTATTGCAATAGTAATAAGGGCGGAAATAACTCGAGCTTGTTCTCATCACACAAGTGCAATGTTGTTTCTGTAAAAACTTTGTGAACAAACCGTGATGTATCGACACGTAGGCTAAACATGCGAGTTTTGTAAATAAACAGATTTTCAGTGTGTAAGCAATATTAGCATTTCAAATTTTCAAATAAAAATCACTTTGTGAATAACATTTTAATAAATGTATTTTATTTCTCTTATACCTACATTTTATCTATAACAATGAACTACTAAGAAATCAGCCAGAATTTATATAAAAGAAACATACATCTGCGGACATATTTTACAAAAATATTATTTCAGGTTTTTACTTAACTAAATGAAAAACACAATAAATGCTATAAAATACTGACTGCAAACATAAGTGGTATATTAATGACAATTAAGTATAATTTTGGTATCAATAATAATATACAGGTGTAATGAGCATATTTCAAAACACAAACGCTCGTTGTATATCGTAAATGAGCAAACGTTAATTGGTAACATAATATTGTACAGACTACCCTCATTCATAATTATTATCACATCAACTCTTTTCTATATATCCATTCTTTTACACCTGTATAAACAAAAGTTACCTACCCAAAATCTTACAAAATAAAACATATAACAACATCTCAGGATGCCTCTTTGTTCTACGAAAACCCATTTACACCATTATTCATAATTTATTAATGATAACAATGTGTACAAACACCTTAAATCATGCAGCTTAAAACATATTCAAATCATACAGCGGAATCCGCAGGCTTAGATTAAAATAAAAAGGGAAGATGCGGTACGCTCATACTAGCATCAAATATGCTCCGATTCAACTACATAAGGAACTCTCACAGACGCACACGTCTGTAAATAAACATTCAATCGAGGGAGTGAGACAGAACTGTACCCCTAGCACGAACCAATATCGAATTCGTAACTTTTGCGAGTCCGAAATGTCAATGTCAATTTTTGTATGGAAACTTGAACAGCAGCGCCACAAAGTACGTAACGAGAACTAAAAATCAGTACACATTTGACAATGACAGTTCGGACTCGCAAACGATACGAATTCGATTTTGGTTCGTGCTAGGGGTACTGTACGCTGCAACGCAGCGCGAGCGAAACGGCGAGTCCGCTTCCGAGTCCGTACGGCTGAGCTGTATCGTTGTCCTTTTCTTGATAATAAAATGGCTATTACGTAAATAACATTCACGACAAACCGTGATTTTTAAGTTTTTTTTTTTACAGTTTTAACAAATGAAAAGTGTTGCCGAGGCATTTGTTATTTGATTTGGAACTATTTGTGTTCTTTCTTTATAACACAGAATATATGCAATACTGTTATACTGAGTGCACATGCAGCGTGTTTGAATGTTCGATTGCGACTAAAGCGAATTGTGGTCATGCACCACAATTTAAGCGGATCACTTAAGCTGCTAGTACCATATCTTCCCTTTTTGTTAGGAGTATCACAAACGTGATGCTGGTCTCGTACGTGTCAACTATCATTATTGGTGTACAATACGTCGTAGTCGTCAATGGAACAGTGAGGCAAGGGGCCGTTCAAGTATTACGTAAGCACTATAGGGGGGCAGGGGGGTCTTTGCGTTGCTTATTTTTGATGACATGGGGGGGTGGGGGGTCGAGATAGTGATTACGTCAGCATCATGGATTCGGGTGTCATGGACTGAAGACTGTTAATCGGTATACCTATAATAAAAATTTGAAAGAAGTTGGTTTTTTTCGTAATAGTACCTTACTCAACGCTGAATACCGTGTCAATAAAGTTTGTTTAAATGAATATTATGCACGTCAAAGTCCTTTATCGTAAGCCTATTTAAGTACTGCTGCTCATGAAGCTCATGAAAGCTCATGAATCAATAAAAAAACAGAATATATTAAAGGAAAAATGCATGTATGTACCAATGTTTACGTAAGCACGCGAGAGGGGGAGGAAGAGCTTTGCTTACTTTTGCTGATCGGGGGAGGAGGGGGTAAATAATTGTAATAAATCTGCTCACGTAATACTCGAACGGCCTCCGAGATGTGAAGTGTGTTCTACTTAGGTATGTATTTGAGTAGTTTTATTTCGTGCGTGAGCCAGATGGCCAGCGACAGTAACGCGAGCGACCCCGCCTGGTGGGACGCGGCCAGTGGGGTCGGCACGTAACACAGTAGCGTGCTGATGCCGAGACCCACCTGCAAACATGGAATATTCATATAAATATTTACAACTAGAGGTCGCCCGCGACTTCGTCTGCCTTAACTTAGTTTCTTGAAAATACCTCTGGAACATAACATTTTTTCGGGATAAAAGTAGCCTATGTGTTAATTCTAGGGTGTCAGCTAACTCCATAACAAATTTTATTAAAATCGCTCCAGCCGTTTAGACGTGAAGAAGTAACAAACATACACACTCACATCGCCTTTATAATATTAGTGTGATAAGAGCATAATATAGTGAGGAGTAGGAGTAGCTCGATGGCACAAGCGGTTAGCGTGTTCGTCTGCTATCGTTGAAGTTAAGCCACTTTCGCAGTGGTCGGTCGTTGGATGGGTGACCAAAAATTTACTACCTCGAGCTCCTCCGTGCTTCGGAAGGCACGTTAAGCCGTTAGTCCCGGCTGCATCTGCAGTCGTAAGCACCCATCAATCCGTACTGGGCCCGCGTGGTGGGTCATGGCCCAATCTCCCTATTCCACTCATACGGAAGGCCTGTGCCCCAGCAGTGTGGACATTAATAGGCTAATGATGCCCCAGCCCCCGGGGTTATTCCATACGTATAACGTCACCCCGGGACTGGGTCTGACAAATCAGTAAAGATAAAGACAAAAATACACACTTAGACATTAATCAGACCACTGTAATTACGTGAATAAATAAATATATATAAAAAAATAGGCTAATGATGAAGATGATGTATAATAACATAACAATACAATAACGGTCGCATCAATTATCGTGTTTTGGAAAATTTACAGCACCAGGAGGCCATTCGCCTAACAGGATTGCTTTGAAAAACGCTAATGCCTAACGATTTCGTTTTATTATTTCTAGCCACCTGAGGTTGTCAAATGCCTCACGCTCTTTTTTTCTTTTGCATTGGTAATAACAACATTAAAAAAATAAGTGTGAGGTATTTGAAATCCTTCGGCGGTCAGAAATAACAAAATCAAATCGTAAGCGACAGCGTTTTCCAAAGTAATCCCGTTAGGCGAATGGCCCCCTGTTGGCACCGCTGACTTGATGCGTTCGTTATTTGTGTCCGATGAATCTTTTTAGTCTAATCGTTCATTTATTATATCTTTTATTACATCTAGAGTAAACCTGTACCGTTTGGTATTTGGTCCGCTCGGATCAGTCCGATGTAAGTTTGCTCGGAGCAATTCAATCGACGAGAAAGATGAATCTGTTTATCTATCATGTTGTAAGGTTAGTTTCTGTTCGAGGTTAGAAATTAATAAATACGGTTGTTCGGGCCTTTGGTAATAGCAATTTGCTCAGATTCATCTGTGATCACGTGACCGAAAATCCGTCGATGCAAATACCGAACGCAGCTAGGTCTTTTTCTTTGAGTTTTTGGCGCGAATCAATCTAACGAGCATTTAGATTGATCCATAGACTATGACGGCATTCGCGATTTGACGGATGAGTAGAGTTTTCGTCTCAGTGCTGCCACCTGGCGCCGTCATTCCAGGAACCCTTCATTAGCCTGGTTCCAAAGAGAGCACTGCAAGAGCGTTTGTCCACCGCGGCCGTCACCGGGAAGTCGACGAGATGCGCCAAAGGAGCCACACATACATTATATTACAGCCGCCTGTCCAACGCAGGCCCGTCACATTATCTCATATGTTCTGGCGGCGGGGGACAGCGGGACAGTGCGCGACACGAGCCACACATACATACCTGTAACCAAGCCATGGCCCCCACGGCGACGGCGACCCCCCTGGCGGCGGGGGACAGCGGGACAGTGCGCGACACGAGCCACACATACATACCTGTAACCAAGCCATGGCCCCCACGGCGACGGCGACCCCCCTGGCGGCGGGGGACAGCGGGACAGTGCGCGATACTCGCCATAGAGCGGTCGCGGCCAGAAGGGTGGTTGTGCCCAGTATCCTGTATAAAAATGTTATAAAATCAGTCAAAAATGTTAACGTATGAAGCTGTAAGGCAAGAAAAAGCTTAAGAAAGGCTAAAAAGGATAGCGAAGGGTTAGGTTTGAGTCCCGTCTGCAGCCTGGTCCGCGTGCAATATTTTCTAGTAATATTTTCTTTAGATTTAAATATCGAGCAGTTACATGGTTAAAAATGAAAATTATAACAAATGTTTAATTTAAGTTTGACCCGAGTTTATGACAGTGTTACCATGATACCTGTGGTCCAGCTGCACGGTGGTGGGGTTCTCGGTGAAGTTCCTCATGACGGGCTGCAGGTGGAGCGCGTCGGGCGGCACCCAGCGGTCACCCATCTTGGGGAACGAGTTGTACACGAGGCCCGCGTCCAGCCCCGCCACGAACGCGCCTGGGTAAACGCCGACATGTCATAACGTTGGTTTCGGAGGCGACTCGACTATATTGCCTATGTTATCGGAGGCCTAAAAACGCGAACTTTGATAGCTCCGCAATAGTATCTTATCATCAAAGTTTCTATGAAAACTTTGACATTTGAAACGACGGTCGAAAACTAAGCAACCCCCTATCGGACCTTTATGTTTCCGAAAATCTATGATCGTATTGTTATTTTGAGCAATAAACTACAGCCAATGAAAAGCGATACAAAAGCCAATTCACCCTATATTATACTATCTTCTTCGTCTCATATAAATGACATTAGGTCTCGTTCGGTCATGTCACGTCTTTGCCGAGGCACCGAGTTCCCCGACATTCGGTCGCCCATTTTACATGAAAAAATAATGTCATTTTTATTTCGTTCCGTTCCTTTCCGATACTACTCGTGGTAATAACAACAATGATATTAAATACCCTAGATACACCACGAGTGCTCGAAATGTGTCCCGAAAAGTGCTAGAACGCCACGCAAGCACTTCTTGGTTCACAGTCACGCGCGGGCCATTGAAAAGTCAATGCCTCAGAGCTCCGTGAAAAAATGACCATACGTTTAGTACGTAGTGTCGTTTTTTAGACAGGTATCTAATCAATGTTTGTTAATTAACCGCTTGTGAAGCAAATTTTGTTCTAATACTTACTATATTTCATATAAAATATTTGAATATTCAAATCCATGTTCGATTATACGCCGCCGTATAGCCATTAAATTTCATAAATAAAATATTATATAACCCCTGAATTGTATCTTTTACTTATTTATTAATTTAAAGAAAATTTTACTATAAGAATAATTTTGTTTAATTAATTATAAAGTCTTTAAATGGCCATTCTTTTCTCTATGAGTAGGCAACCGGTTTTACATTTATCCTATTTAAAATCAAAATTTCTTTATTCATATCGGAAGCACAATACGGCTCTTTTGAATCATCCAAAAATTTCCCCTACCTTCTGTTATGGTCATTTTTAGCCGGGGATAAAAACAGGCGATAAAACTTCACAGAGCGTTAAATTGATTTTGTAACAATATTTACGAAATATAATATTCTACAGAAAAGTTTTACTAGAAAAAAATCCACGCGGACCAGGCAGCGTACGGGACTCGAACCCACCCGCACCCTTCGCAATCCGGGCGAATGCACCGACCAATCATGCTACCATGGCTCTGATGGCCGCGTCGAAATTTTCCTAGCCTTTAGCTACAACGCACGTAACCCACAATGTCAAATGAATACTTTTTCAGGTATTAATTCATTCGGTCCACGTGGATTTTTTTCTAGTAAAACTTTTCTTTAGATATAAACATCTAGCAGTTAAACGCTTAAAAAAAAACAAATATAATAGTGTGACAGGGTCAATACGAAATCAATCAATAATATCGCATCATACATTAACCTCCTGCATTAAAACGAAACAACTCACCAGAAATAGCTGTAAGGAACGCCATAGCCTTGACCGTGTGCGCGAGCGCAGTGATGGAGTTGAGTTCCCTGACCGACCGATAGACGGTCCCCGCGGGCCGCAGCACCCGCAGCGCGCCCCCCAGCAGCCCCGCGTACAGGACGAAGGCCAGCCCCAGGTGCGCCGCCAGCCGGTACTGGGACACGCGGGGCACGTCCGTGGGACCGCGGAAACGGTCCTCCAACCCGGACTTCACCATGTACCACCCCATTAGACCCTGTCGCGATACGATTTAATTATTTTTTACGTGCGTGGCGGGGCGTGCCATTATTTTTGTAAAGGAGAATCTGTTTTTTTGAAGTTATACTTCTTTAGGCGCGTTATGAAAAAATGATGAGAGTGAAATTTTAAGATGCGCGCGCATCACTGTAACGCGATTAACTGTTACTTTTGTGTTTACCGCACATTAAGAAAATCTACCAACAAAATAGAAATAGAATCTATATTTTGTGGGTGCTAACGACTGCATTGTGAAGGCCTATCAAAAGTATTTATTAATCTGGAACAACGGAACCGAAGCGCGATTCGGGAGACTACAGCGCCATCTCTCGACCATTGGTATAGTAGAACCAAAAACCACATCTTTATTTTTTGTAATAAAGTAACAGTTATAGGTATTCATATTTATAATATTTATCCACATGTTTCTAGTCTGTATATTCGGAATACGTGTTTGAGTTTCATACAAGTGCAAATCACATTTATTTTGTTCTAATAAATTATATTCAGTAACGATTTTAATTGAATATTTTGATTATTTATTTCTTTTTTCAAATTAAAACTGAACTTTATTGACTGTGTCCTTTTCCAGACTTCTTATTAATTAATTGTAATTAATTATTTGCATGCAATTAAAAACTAATTTTAAACGATGCCAAAGAAGGATAACTTCTCACGCGCCTACATAAGTACACGCACCCATTTTTATTTTGTAGATATCTTGTCTGAATGAGACCATTACACAATGAAACATTATATAAACTTATTTGCACTGTAATGGATAGGACATAATCATCATCATCGGCCGATGGCCGCCCCCTTCCAGACGGACGTGACATGGATAAATATAGGTCAGTAATTTCGTTACAAATAGTAAATTTTCTCTAGTAACGGGCGGTGTCAATAGCCCCGCAAAAACACGACGCTCGCTCCGACAATATAATTAAAACAACGCACCTGATAAGTAGGATTTAGTTCCGGTGCCTGAATTGCGATAGCTAGCTGACTCGGATACTTTCGATAGACGTACGAGTGAGAAAATTAATTATGAAATGGAATTTTATGCTCGTTATTGTGACAATTCTGGGAGTGATGTGTTGTAGTTCAAATGCACAATGGCGTAAATACGGAGGAGAGGAGTTTCCCGAGAAATATCTGTCGCCGGAGGACAGCGCCGTCCCCGCGACCGATATAGATCACTACATCGAGCGATTGCATCTCACTTCGAGATATTTCAACGAAGCTCCGAATTCGACGGATGTCAGCACTGCGCTATGTGCTTTTTATACGAAATGTAAGTGATTATTTCTATTGTATATAGTGAAGGTCTCATCAATAAATTTTGTTCGTTATCTATGAAAAATACTGAGTATACCGTTTACAAAGATTATATTTCTTTTTAAAATAAGCAATTTTTTATATCAGGCAATGTAATAGTCTTGAAATCCATTTTTCTATTAACGGTTTTTGAGTTTAAGTCAACACAAGCCTCATGCAGTCAAAATTGCGTT
Source organism: Chilo suppressalis (assembly GCA_902850365.2). Taxonomy (NCBI): domain Eukaryota; kingdom Metazoa; phylum Arthropoda; class Insecta; order Lepidoptera; family Crambidae; genus Chilo; species Chilo suppressalis. The sequence continues at coordinate 25,214,534 of OU963908.1, forward strand.
AATTGTTACTCCATATTTAACTACTGGAACAGTGTAATCATTGGACATAGTAACTGTTATATAGTCACATGATATGTTATTACATTTTAATATTACCTCTACACTATACAGTTTAGTTGATCAGTTTACTTAAATTTCTTGCCATTTTTATTACAGCGCTTTTGAAACGAACAATCATTGATTATGGGACTAAATTACGGAAAACCCAAACGGATCGCCTGAAGAAGATCATAACGATGTGTGAGAATGTGATATCACACTACGTGTACATGAACCGCATGTATGACTGGAGCGACGCGGGGTTCAGAGGTGTGTGCAAAACTTTGTGAAGCACAGAGTTTGGATGGGTGACCATCTTATTTCTAACCAGACGCCTAACCGACAACTAAAATGATACCACTTTAGGGATGAAAGTCAACTGCATTCAATCAACCAACAATACATCTACGAGTCGATCCAATGCAATTGATATGACATTATGTTATATGCAGATATGGGACATACTCTCGCAGACCATATGCACACTATGTGCATTGCGTGATGTTGGAACACGAACATGACACATATTTTTACGTCATCGAAAGAACGATAATACTAAATCAATATTTAATTAACGACAACCTCCACTGATACCTTCGGAAAGTACAATCAACAGTGAGGATGAAGAAACATATTCAAAGTCTAGACCGAGACTTCCAGGTCGCATAACAACACTAAATATATTTAACTCTATAATTAATGTTAATTTGCGCGATCCGCATCATAGGCGATGAGGAAGTGACCAAACACCTTGCGCCTCTTCAATTACACCGTGACGTGGCGTCACTAAGCGCGTTCTATCGTCTGTACCACGGCGAGTGTTCTGAGGAGTTATTCTCTCTTATCCCACCTTCCCCTTTCCTCCAGAGGACCACGCGCGCTGGCCTACGTTGTCACCGTCTTACTGTGACCACAATTCCAACGCGTACAAAGAAATTTGGTGACTCATTTCTTTGTCGCACTATCCGTAAATGGAATGCTCTGCCCGCTCACGTGTTCCCTCCCTCTTACAACCTGGGATCCTTTAAAAGAGGCGTGAAGAGGCAACATGCAGGCCGGCAGGGTGAGGATGGCTGGTGTGGCAGGTAGAACTGCTGTATCAGCTATCTTCGCGTCTGGACTTCACCTTCACTTAACATCAGATGGGGTGGAGTCATTTGTCGGACCTATCTATAAAAAAAAACCCTTCATCACAATTTACTATTCCAGTGTCAAAGTTATTTATCACGGACGACTCGCAAGTGTACTCGATTGCGAAGTTCAGCAGGGGTCGACTGCGGCCGTGGATCCTCGCGGAGGATGACCATATGAACTGGTACTCGCGAGACTTGGACGCGGCCACGCTGCCCCGGGACCAGTACGGCCGGCTCAACGGACAGGACGGCGACGGGCTCTTCCATATGGACATGTACACATCCGGTAAGTATTATGCTTGTTTCCAACCACACATTAAGATGTTCCACGCAGAACAAAATTCTCCAATCCCTCGCCTCTGCAAAAGCTACAACCAGCACAATTCTGCGATAGATACATATATCTTTTACATACAAAAAAGATAAGAAAACTCTTCATGGACCTGCACCGAGACACAACTTAGGCCACAAGTATCGTATACTATTTTATAACAATTGTGACATAAACCCGCCCCGGACGCGGGCAAGAGGGGGGGGGGGGGGGGGGTTCGGAGGATGCGATTAGTGTTTTGAAAGTAAAATTCATGTATTGCAATCACAAAGAATTGCAATACAGACTGCAAGTCAAACTCTGAAAAGAAAGAATTCCGGTTCAGATTACCATTTTGAAAGTATATTTCAAAAGAAAAAAATCAAATATCATTACAGCAAAATAGAATTTCAATGTATCCATGAACGTTTATTACTTGACTGGCATAACAATATATTATACAAAGATACAATTCTCTTGTTTGCTGTCAGTTTTTAAGCTTCAAATGACATTTAAATGTGTTTCCTTTTATTTTTTCTACATGAGTGAAGTTGGTCAATTCATTTACACACCGTGCAGAAATAGGCAACTTAGGTCACGGAAAAGCGTGCGTAAAGTGCGGGTTTAGGTCACACTGTGCTATAAAATATGTTCCATGTTGTGTTTGTCTGTAACTTATACAATAAGATTCTTAGTTTACGTATATTTTATAAATCAAGTTTGATTGTTTTACATTGTTGACAAACCAAATAAATAAATAAATTATAACAATACTGAAAGATAAGTAGGTACTACTTATCTTACTCAAAATACAGCATGTTCGATACCCACAACGGAATAATGCCTATTTTTAACCCCATCTGAAGCAGAACTTGTACGCGGGATACATAACTAGGTTTCTACCAGGTTTGAAAGACTGTTACCAGCAGAAAGTAGGAATGCTGTTGTCGCTTCAACCGGAAGTAAACAAAGTATTGTAACGACAAAACAAAGATATGCGAAATGTAAATTACGAATTAACCAGTGGGTGAATCGAGATGATTTCTTTTAGTAATCAGTAGCCAGAGTTTAAATCAGAATCCTTTACAGATGTTTGTGTATCCCGCATATCGTACAACGGCGACCCGGTACAAGTCGCACAGCTGCGTCGATGCAAATTAGATCCTTACTGCGAGCAGCGGATATACTCCGACCCCTCCGTGGGGTACTACTTGACCCACAGGTGGGTATTAATATTATAGTGATGTGCTGCTTAACCTTCGGCGTCTGTTAGCATATGATGCTTAACTGCCACCCGCATGACGAAGAGGTTGGCTTTCGTACTAAAATGCGCTACAATCAGAGTTGGAACCTTAAATAAATAAATATTTCCAACACTCACACCTATTAGCCTAGACCCAAAGTAAGCACTGTAAGGCTTGTGTTATGGGATACTAGGGCAACGGATAGAATACATATACTGTACATATATAAGTATATTTATATAGAAATATATATTAAACATCCATGACTGGAGTACAAATGCTCGTATTCATCACACAAACATCTGCCCCCACCGGGATTCGAACCCGGGACCTCTCGATTTATCGTCTCCCACAACCTATTGTATGCGTGCCTAATTATCGCCAGTCAAGTTATCGTCCAGCGTCTATAGACACGCGGCCCGCTACTTCATTACGACGGAATTAATTAAAATGTCGCTAATTTTAGCGCATTTAGTACCAAAGCCACCCGAGGCTTCGTCGCGCAAGTGTGGGAGAAGCATCAGTTTACAACTTGTTACTAAATAATATACAATATTTATAGAGCGTCATCTTTTTTTCATAGATAGGTCCGACAAATGACTCCACCTCACCTGATGTTAAGTGGAGGTGAAGTCCAGACGCGAAGATAGCTGATACAGCAGTTCTACCTGCCACACCAGCCATCCTCACACACGCTCCTCATTCACGCCTCTGTTAAAGGATCCCAGGTTGTAAGAGGGAGGGAACACGTGAGCGGGCAGAGCATTCCATTTACGGATAGTGCGACAAAGAAATGAGTCACCACTCTTTGTACGCGTTGGAATAGTGGCCACAGTTGGTGGCAACCATCTACCGAAAACACCCTGTACTATCTATACAAAAAAATCTGATACATTAATAGGCTGATGATGAAATATCTCTTTTCATTGCACGGGTTTTTGAACGCGTACATCCGGTACTCGAAGCGATGCTACCTGCGGTCGGATACGGAACACAGTCGCCTGATGGAGCGACTGTGCGCCCACAGCTACAGGGAGGCGGTCTACGTGGCCAGGAGGGGATTCTTCATGCGGGACCTCTTCTTAGAGCATTGTGAGACAAACTAACGGACTTTCTATAAATTACGACAGACTAATTACACGATTTTCGATTCCCCTTCCGTTCGACATATCTTAACACACATGTAAGCGTTACAGCGCGCTTTTTTTGAAGTTATACTTCTTTAGGCGCGTTCTGAAAAATTGTTGAGAGTGAAATTTTAAGATGCGCGCGCATCATGTAACACAAAAAATTAACACCATGAAGTTGGTCGCTTTAGCGACCAACTTCATGCGTTACTTTTGTGTTTACCGCACATTATGTACCAACTTCATGTACCGCGCTGCCATTACCGCGTCGCCCGCCGCACCGTACGCATGCGCGGCCACTCGCGGTCCTAGCGCGGGAAACACGTGCAACAAACATCGGGAAAAATTACGAGTTTTGAATTTAGAACAGAGACTGTTTTCATATCTATATATATAAAAATGAAACCCGTTTTCCGTTGTCACGACATAACATGAAAACGGCTTGACCGATTTGGCTGTTTTTTTTTTGTAGTTTTCTAATACTCTGTACAAGGTTCTTACGGAAAAAAATATAAAGAAAATCCCAAGGGGATAAAATAAGGAATGTAAGTTTGTATGAAACTTTATCAATTTTAAACCGATCGGGCTGAGACTTTGCATGCAGGTATAAGAAGAATCATAGATGAATGTCATTGTGTATAATACAAGCCTGAGAACAAAAACTGTAGTCTACACTTCAGCTCTACACCGAAGCGAAGCGAGGGCGGGCCGCTAGTTTATAATATTTATCCACATGTTTCTAGTTTGTATATTCGGAATACGTGTTTGAGTTTCATACAAGTGCAAATCACATATGTTCTAATAAATTATATCAGTAGCGATTTTAATTGAATATTTTGATTATTTATTTATTTTTTCAAATTAACACTGAACTTTATTGACTGTGTCCTTTTCCAGACTTTTTATTAATTTATTGTAATTAATTATTTGCATGCAATTAAAAACGAATTTTAAACGATGCCAAAGAAGGATAACTTCTCACGCGCCTACATAAGTACACGCACCCATTTTTTTTAATAATTAGACTAGGTTTTACCCGCGGCTTCTTTCGCGTTAGATTTGATTTTGAGTGAAGTAATGAATGTAGAACTTAGTTAATAAAAAATGTGTGCGTGTACTAGTGTACACACGTAAGAAGTGAAACTTCTTTATGGCCTTATTTTTCGAAAAATGATCTACATGCAACTTTCCAGAAATTGGTTAAATAAAGTTAAATTAGATAAAGTTTAAACAAAAGGATTTTATTATCATAGACATGAATACAAATTACTGCCTATGAAACTGTTATGATTACACGGCTCAGTAATCTAAGGCACATGTTCCACCTCCGACGATGAACGATAAGCGAGTAGAAACTAGAAACGAATTGGCAGTCCTGAGTTAAAATGCACGCGCACGGCTTTTGACAGCCAAGCCAGCTTAACCGAGCGAGTATCGCTGAGCGAGTATCGCTGAGTGTGTATCGCTGAGCGAGTATCGCTGAGCGAGTACCGCTGAGCGAGTATCGCTGAGCGAGTACCGCTGAGCGAGTATCGCTGAGCGAGTATCGCTATGCGAGTTTGGCTGAGCGAGTCTTATCTTTAATAACTATTGTCACTCAGCTACAAACGAGTAGAGAGAGTTCTCGCCGGCGACAGTGTGATCATTCAGCTATCAACTATTAATATAAAAAAAGAGGGCGCGTAACGGAAAAATGTGACGCGTAACCGAATAAAAATTTGACGGTAAATTTTTTTCCAACGCCGATAAAGAAGTTTCACTTCAAAAAAAGATGGCGCGTAACGGAAAAATGTGACGCGTAACCGAAAAATGTGACGGTAAATTTTTTTCCAACGCCGATAAAGAAGTTTCACTTCAAAAAAAACTACAAAACTTCTTTATAGGCAATATTCTTTACTAATCCAAGTGGCAAATCCTAAAAGGATTAACCTCGGGCATTAATAGACTTGTTGTTTGCCCTAAAGGGAAGGTCTTCCTCCGCGGTCTTATCTTAGTCCGGAGGCCGTGACCCGACAGAAGTAGGTCGGGCTCTGTATATATGAGTGTGTGCCTCCACATTTCGTTAGCGCGATGTAGGTCTTCTACATTATCGTCGAATTCATATGGCCATCATTGTTTTTTTTTCCTCAATGGCTTCGCACGGCTTGGACATTTAGCCAATGTCAAGTGTTAAAAATGTTTACAAATTCTATAGCACTCGTGGTCATAGTATTATATCAAGTCAAAGTAAGTGGCAGTCAAGTCAATCCCCCTTTCCCTGTGTTTCAGTAAATGTGTGGGGATTTACTGGAACCTCCCCGTGGACTTCTTGAGGGAACGTCGAAAGACACTTTGCGTTATTTTGTTTCACTTGCCAACACTTGTGCATGTTCCCGAACACTTAGTGGTTAATAATCTACCATTATTAGACACTAACATCCGCCACAACACAATTTTTAATAAGAAAAACAAAACTGCTAAAGTGGCGGTTTCCGATCGCGCCAAAAAGTCCGCATCATTGAGTTCTCGGCCGGCAGTGTCGTATGTTTACAAGTCCAGTGACGTCTCGCTCTGTTTAATTCTATGTGGGACGTTTAGATGTCGCCACTACAGGCTGATGATGAATTGATTTCTTCTATTCCAGTGGCCCTTTGTTCTATGCTCGGTTACGAAGAACTCCACCGCCGCAGATGGTTCATGAAGGCTGCTAGTTGGGTGGACGGAAACGGCTGCGTCGCCGAAAATTCGAACTACATCCGGAACCAATCTAGCCGTCTCAAGTGGGAGAATGACGGGCGAACGAGACGACAATACGTGTCTTATATGTGCGGGATGTCCAGCGAGTGCATCGAACACGCCATGGCTTTGGTTATGACGGTGTTGGCTCACGGGATACGGCACGCGGCACATTTTATGGACCAAATATAGTTGAATGTAATTTGAGTGTTTTTTATTTATACGAAACCGTATACATGCAGCGGCAAACCTCTCGAGCAAGGAGCGGAGACAAATAAACTTGTGCAGTTTGGATGTAAAAACTTGTGCATTTTGGATTGAAAATTGCAACTGCATAAGCTGGTCTACGGTTTATGTATAAGATGTTAAAAAAAAATGATAAATTAAAAATATATTTCTTTATACTGTATTTCATTGATAATTTATTTATTAACAATTTTACGAAAAAGGGGTATATGATACCTGAGCCCCCACGAGCGCGCAGTACACCAGGGCGCGCCCCGTCATGCCGGCCCGCCGGAGCGCCCCCCCCTCACCTGAGCCCCCACGAGCGCGCAGTACACCAGGGCGCGCCCCGTCATGCCGGCCCGCCGGAGCGCCCCCCCCTCACCTGAGCCCCCACGAGCGCGCAGTACACCAGGGCGCGCCCCGTCATGCCGGCCCGCCGGAGCGCCCCCCGCGCCCCGAACCACGCGGCGCCCCCCACGACCGCGACCCCGATGCAGCGCCCCCACGTGCGGTGCAGGTACTCCATCCACCAGATCCACTTGAACTCCGATAGGGTCATGCTCCGGTTCTTGCTGCGGAAGGTCAATACGACGATAGTGTTCAGCGATCGGAAACGTTCTAAAATCTTTAAGAGATGTAGGGCATAATGGACTGCCCTGATATCAAGCGCGCGTTGGAGTACACTTTGCGGCGCCCGTACGCCAAAACCATGGACTTTATGAAAAAAAAGTTAGATACATTAATTGTAGGCAATTGTCCCTAGTTTTTTTGTACTAACTTTTTTTATCGTAAAATGAGTTGGAAAGGAGGTATTGTCCAAAAACTGCTTTTAGGCGCCATTTTTCAATATGGCGGCGTAAGCGGCAAAAATACGAGGTGGCAAAGTCGAAATTCGGAAAGAGCGACTCAAAATCTACAAAATTACCAATTTTCAAAACTCCCGGAAAACTTTCCAGGTAAAACTACCAAATGACTTTACTAAAAATAATATTTGACTATTCCAAAACTCACTGACAGTAACACAACACCACCAAAATGTAGTGGTATTTAGTGTCTACAGTAACTTTGACTCTTTCAACAACATTTGCACAGATTCGTGAGTAAAATTATTATGCCATTGTATTATGAATACAGGTAGTGTGAATGAGTCCGATTCTAGCATGATTCTCCCTCTGTCTCTCCAAACCTACAACTAAATCATCATCCCTGATATCAGCGACTCTGGTGATGTGGCTCCAACTATTGACGAGACACGTTATCAATACGTTATAATAAGCAGCTCCTCTTTGTATTTGCTCCGTGCTTCCGACAGAAACTTGGTCTACTGAATGTCTCTAAATTCACGGCTAGTTAGTTAGTTATGTTTATCCAACACCGCCAGTAGTTTACATAGATAGCATCGGTTCGATTTATATGCATTGACATTAAAGTTAAACTGATGCGATTATCTTAGAAGATACTTTACAAAAAAACCCGGAAAGAGCAAGTATTGAAGGTTTCTTTATTGAATGTACGCCTGATTATTTTACACTGACATCTACCATTCCTGATCTAAACAATGCAATACATAGTACCTATATTTTTCAATCCCGATGATCTCTTCAGAGTCGATATTGATGATATAAGTTATTATTATATTTTTTTTAAACATAAAACTACAAAAAATAATATTATCATCTAAAAAATATGTAACTAGAAAATGTTCAAGCTACAGAATCAGGTTTGAATCGAACCAACATCTTACGCTGTCCAAGCGAATGCACTGACCATTATGCTATCGATAACATAAGAGCCCTTTCACATTTTTGCAAAAAACTGTATTTTTTGAGCGCCTTGTTTAACCTCTTAGATTTTTTTTTTTAATATTTCCGATGGAATAAAACAGTAGATTTATTCTTCCTTTTGTAAGTTATTGTAGAATATTTGCAAATACTATTTTCCTTTTTTGTACTGATCGTTGTACTGCAGCTAGTTTACGGAAAAAACGATAATATGCACAACTTCAAACGCCTCAATCTTTCAATAATGTTCAATAAATTAGATCAAATTATTTACTACGACATCAGAAATATGTTTTTATTGTAACATAATGTATTAGAATTTTGATTTTCTATCTCATTAAATATCAAAATAAAAAAATATGGGTGTGTGTACTTAAGTACGCGCGTGAGAAGTTATACTTCTTTTTGGAATTATTAAAAAATAGTTTTTAATTGCATGCAGATAATTAATTACAATAAGATAATAAAAGGATTGGAAAAGGATAGTCAACGCAGTCAATAAAGTTCAGTTTTAATTTGAAATTTTAATAAATAATCAAAATATTCAATTTAAATCACTATTGAATAAAATTTATTAGCACATATAAATTTCGCATTTGTATAACATTATAACACGTGTTAAGAATATAGAAACTAGAAACATGTGGATAAATATTATAAATATGAAAACAGTGATCAGAGGCGACGAGCGTCCCAACATGTGCGACTAAGAGATCCTATTAGGTACTATTTTGTTGGAAGCTTTTTTTCGAGACTTACGAGTAATGTGCGGTTTAGCGGCCGACTTCATGGTGTTACTTTTCTGTTACTGTGTTGCGCGCGCATCTTAAAATTTCACTCTCATCATTTTTTCATAACGCGGCTAAAGAAGTATAACTTCAAAAAAAAACATCTAACCTCCTTGAGTTTTCCCAAAAAAATAATGCAGGTTTACCTCGTATTTTGATATTCAATTAAATAGAATTCATCATCATCATCATCAGCCTATTAATGTCCCCACTGCTGGGGCACAGGCCTTCCCTATGGATGGAATAGGGAGATTGGGCCATGACCCACCACGCGGGCCCAGTGCGGATTGGTGGGTGCTAACGACTGCAAATGCAGCCGGAACCAACGGCTTAACGTGCCTTCCGAAGCACGGAGGAGCTCGAGATAGTAAATTTTTGGTCACCCATCCAATGACCGACTACTGCGAAAGTTGCTTAACTTCAACAATCGCAGCCGAACGCGCTAGCCACCTGCGCCATCGAGCTCCTCTAAAATAAATAGAATTACTATTATACAAAAACTTTCATAAAACTAATCTACCATCATTGAACTACTGAATATGTATATATTTTATATCTTAGGTACGCTGCAAGTCAGCGCCACTACTTCACTTTTTAGGTAAGAGAAATGATTGAGACCAGATATTGGCACTTACTACTTGAACTCTGGGTACTGCTGATATTTGTGGAACTCCTGCTGCCACTGCTCCTCAGTGGTGGGCAGCTTTTCCCCCAGCAGCCGCCACGTCACCATGGAGAGACCGGACTCGGTCAGCCTCGTCACCCCACCTAAATACACCATACTCAATATTAACACTATCGCCTCTGCCGAGGCACAAACTCTTCTTCATAGACAAAGTCACTTCAAAATCTCTGATGCGATGCGGACACCAGAATGCATTAATGAGTGCTAAAGGCTGCAGACGCAGCCGAGACCCATTTCTTAGTTAGAAAACTCTTGTGTCTTGTCGCGTTTATAAAGTATTCCCTTAAAAGTGAATTCTTTGGAAAATTATATGTCACTGCATCGATTAATATGAATAGATGTACATAGATGCGATGGGGAAAATATAACTTAAAGGGATTCCAATGGGGAATATTTTTTGTAATGGGAAACCATTTAGACCACGCAGACAAAGTCGCTGACACTTGCTACTAGTTAACTATAACATCTTTGTAACTTATGTTTTATATTTTAACGTGTACGTTTGATGTCAGAAGGTTGAATTATAGATATAAGGAGGATGGCATATAAAGCTTCAAACAAAGTTTTTGCAACTTCATAATGAAACCTTGTATAGATATACAGGGCGTCCCACGGCTACCTCACACGGAGGGATAGTATATTAAATATTAAAGATAGGATATTTTACTGAAAGGAGACATCGTTTTATTTTTAATAATAACTAGAACTGCATTCACGGATTTTTTAAATCAACCGTATATCGCCTGCTACAACTGGGAATCAAACTCGTGAAACTTCAAAAAATAAACACAACATATTTTATGATAACCATCGAAAGGATAAACTAATATTTAATATACTTTCCCTCCGTGTGAGGTAGCCGTCGGACGCCCTGTATATTCTATCATAAAACTATTGTTATATACATAATAATAACTTGAAAATTAGATCGGAAATAAAACGATCATATAATTACATAAAATAAATTTATTTTTCACTTTACAATATACATGCTTCACAGCAAGCTCTTAAGAATTATTTAAATGTCATTGTACTACAGTAATATTATACAGTACAGCACAGTAACATTTACAGAAAGTCTAAGCCAAATGACCTATGTATACTAAATGATCTCAATAAACAACTAGCCCGTGACATCGTCCGCGTCAATTTTAGAATTAGGTCTAGAGTAAAAACAACGTATTTATGTCACAAAAATCTGACGACGCAGCCTGAAAAGGATGCGAAACCTCTTCAATAAATAAATCAATGCATCTATACCGTTGAAACTTGTTTTATTTAATGAGTGCTTTGCGTGAAAACATAATAAAACGTTTTACCCAAATAGTACCTGGAAAGTTTCCGGGAGTTTTAAAAATTGGTCATTTTATAAATTTTGAGATGTTCTTTCCGAATTTCGACTTTGTCACCTCGTCATTTTTGCCGCTCGCGCCGCCATATTGGAAAAATGGCGCTTAAAAGCAGTTTTTTGACAATATCTCCTTTCCAAATCATTTTACGATAAAAACAGTTAATACAAATTGAAACTAGAGACAATTGCCTACAATTTATGTGTCTACTTTTTTTCATCAAGTCAATAGTTTTGGCGTACGAGCGCCGTAAAGTGTACTCCAACGCGCATTTTGGCCAATACTACTCATTTCCACACCACCTTGACTTAAAGTAAGGCGCGCGTTTTTTTTAATGTGGTATCCCCAATAGGCCTAATCCACATGCAATTCAAAGTGCTAAAATTTAGCGTATTCTCCTGCGCTTTGTTGTTCTCGATGGACCAGGTGTTGCAAATTCATCGTCTGTAGTACCAATCGAAACGTCACAGACTGGTATTACATCTACATCATGGGTCTATTATAGTATAATATAATATCTATAGTCAGTATAGTTTAGATTTACATTAATTTTATAACTCACAAATATAATCAGTTGAAATTAAATGCCACAGGTTGCATGAATAATGAGTAATGACCAAAGCGCGCGTTGGAGTATACTTTGCGGCACCCGTACGCCAAAACCATTGACTTTATGAAAAAAAGGTAGATACATTAATTGTAGGCAATTGTCCCTAGTTTTATTTTGTATTAACTGTTTTTATCGTAAAATGAGTTGGAAAGGAGGTATTGTGAAAAAACTGCTTTTAGGCACCATTTTTCAATATGGCGGCGTAAGCGGCAAAAATACGAGGTGGCAAAGTCGAAATTCGGAAAGAGCGACTCAAAATCTACAAAATTACCAATTTTCAAAACTCCCGGAAAGCTTTCCAGGTAAAACTACCAAATGACTTTACTAAAAATAATATTTGACTATTCCAAAACTCACTGACAGTAACACAACACCACCAAAATGTATTTGTATTTTTAGTGTCTACAGTAACTTTGACTCTTTCAACAACATTTGCACAGATTCGTGAGTAAAATTATTACGCCATTGTATTATGAATACAGGTAGTGTGAATGAGTCCGATTCTAGCATGATTCTCCCTCTGTCTCTCCAAACCTACAACTAAACTTGACAGCAGTAAATCGTTATCATGCCTAATACAAAATGAAAAAGAGACATTGCAGTCTGTAATATTATTAAAACACTTATATTTTTATATGTCACATAATAGAAACAGTAATATTAATCTCATCACAGCTTAAGGATTCTTTGGGTTCAATTTAAAGTCATATTGGTGTTGATTTTGGCATGATTCTCACTACTTAATGACTAAATTTTACACCGGTTTTTCCTTTTCATAATTCACCATATTATTATACCAATTTATGATTAATTCTTGAAAAAAAAAAACAATGTTGAACAGAATCATTCAAAAAAAAAATGATAAAATAAATTTTAGTTTATTGGCAAACAATTTACAATTAATTACATGTCATAAAAATTTGAAGTATGTCGGAGACTGAATACCGCCCGCCATACAAATTTGAACCGTGTAGTTCAAGTTTAGAGAACCCTGCCAGAATCGACACCACTGCTTAAACATATTAAAAAGTCATTTAAGTTCCTCTTTTTTACCAAAGAACTTTGTAGCCTAAAGTGGTGTAATTTGCTCCATTTAAACCATTAATTAAATTATTGTTTAGTAATAAACATCATACACATCTAAAATATAATTCATAGGTTAACAAAAAAATATTCATCACCACTCACTCTTTACCTCTTTATAATCCTAACAAAAGATAGTAAAATTTCATATAGGTATCATTAAAAAAATACTTTTATCATACTTTTATTTTTAAAGAAACATTTACTAGAAAAAATTCAACACGGACCAGGCAGCAGACGGGACTCGAACCCGCATCCTTCGCTACCCGGGCGAATGCACTGACCATTATGTTACCGCGGCCTCTCTTGAATGTAGAATCATGGATTGAAGCACTATCTCTTCGCATTGTCGGTGAGGAGATAGCGCTGCCTTGCAGCCTAAGGCTAGAGAAAATTTAACACGGCTGTCAGGGCCGCGGTAGCATAATGGTCAATGATTCGCCCAGATAGCAAAGGGTGCGGGTTTAAACATCTAGCAACTAAATGCTTAAAAAATATAAAAAAATATTTTTTATATTTAAATATACTTTTATTCTAAGCATTAAACTACTGTAATTCAATTCCCGTCTGCCCCTTGTGTCTGGCTGAAATTGAACCAACTCCTTTATAGCTAAAGTGTCTGTGCTAAGACTAATGTCTTTACCTTTATGTCAAATTTATTCTTATATATATCCTAGGCTGCAAGGCTGGGTCTCATGGCAGGTCAATACAAATTAAAAATATACTTTTAAAATTATCAAACATTCAAAGGAAGATCTGTCATAAAAAAAATCATAGTATTTTATGTTATGAACTTAATGCCTTTAAACCATGTTAGTGAAATAGCCCAGACAGCAAAAGATGTTGGTTCAAATTCAGAATTCGAAAGACACTGGGGCTGAGTTTTCTAGAAAATAAATTCTTCATATTTTAAATCAATAAAGAATCTTTTTATCATAATTCATGCTCGAATTTATCAAAGGTCCATATTTGTGTTCTCTTACAGCCAAGCATCTGGCAATGGTCTGTATTAACATTCTATTACAAGATGCCTTTAAATTATTCTTTATAAAGACTTTATTTTCTACCATTGGTTGTTTTCAATGCAACTTTAACAACAAAGTACACACTGTAAAGCAAGATCAAGTATCCAGTCACCATACCTAGAACAACGGCTGCAAACACCATGCCGCTGCAACCCAGCAACCAGTAACCCACTGCTTTTGAGGTTTCTGGCTTAGGGGCAGATGTGCTCAGGCGTATAAAGATCTGATTTGTTTTCAACAGTTCACTTATCTGTGGAAAAGAGACAATGTTAGGTTGAAAATAATTATTTTATAATCAGAAAAAAATTTAAGAAAGATTAGTGAGAAAAATATTTACAGCAACAAATTAGTGAGTAAACTTTTTTATCTCTAGCCTTTCGATAGATTAGACTCACTGCTGGTTTATTCAATAGGAAGGCTAGATTCCCATCCTGTCAAAGTTCTATTTAGCTACAACATAGATCCACGAGGGCATCAACTCATAATATTTTACTTATTACTTAAAAATGTACTTGGTTAGTGGTTTTGATATTCATTGAATTGGTTTTTGTTACATACTTAATTAATGTATCTTATTTCTGGTAATTGTACTTATATTTTTTCACTCACTCTTCAGAATAAGATAATTTCATTATTAAACCTATCATTTGTTATTATTTCAAATTGATCAATAAGCCGAAATTAAATTGGACCATTTCATGTTAAACTTAGAATGTAGCTTGTGTAATTTAGTAGTAGGTACTCACTCTGTTCTGTAGTCTATTACAGTTTCCATTTTTTAATGGTGTGTACAGGTGTCTTGTTAGAAGTTTTGCAGAATTTAAACCATTTCTTGATCCAGAAGCAATAAGTTTGCTTTGTATTGCTCTTACTGGTTGTGCACAGCGGCACAGATGAAACGCACTCCACATCTCTGATTACAAAAATTACATTGGAATTTTAGTTATATGGATCTGATAAACTGATTTATTGGAGATGATACATGCACCATTAAGTTAAGTTTAACTGCAGTATTCTGCAGAGTTAAAATTTATATAAGATTCTGCAATAAATAGAAACTTCATAAAATTAGAATATAAATACCTGAAAATGCAGGTTACAAACCGCAAAATTGGACAGAGTTTTTAAACACTTACTTCTAAGATATTCTTAGTTATTAATATTTAGACAGATTAAAAGCATGTAACACTATACTATTTTACGAGAAATAAAGTTAGTTGTGAACAAATAGTGGCAGTGGCCTATTTGAAATAATATTTTGACTGTTTCAATAGTAGTTTCAATAAACTTACGTCAGTCAATTATTTTACGTTCTCCCTTTTCACGAAAGGCAAAGGAAACTATGCCCATACAGCCTAGTCTTCAGTTTTATGATTATTATTATTTACATTAGAATGTGAGTGTGGCACATAATACGCACTAATAATGTGTTACTCAATGTACCCATTCACCATACTAGGTTTGTCTCAAACTCTTTTACCCTTACTGCCGTTCGGCTCTGGAATGCACTTCCTTTGAACGTGCGTAAGGGTGCGGCCAGAGTGCACTCAGATTCAGATTCAGATTCCGAAAACAAGCGCGAGAAATAAACAGTGTAGTCGAAGGGTACGGCCAGATTGCACTCCTGATTCAGATTCAGATTCAGACTCAGAAAACAAAGCGCGAGAAAAAGCAGGCAACCTGCTTAGACTACACTGTTTATTTCTCGCGCTTGTTTTCAGAATCTGAATCTGAATCTGAGTGCACTCTGGCCGCACCCTAATGCTCAAAGCAGGATTGTGTTTAATAAGGCCCGTCTTATAGAAAGATTCTCAGTGTTTGATCTAGTCTTGAGCATAGTTAGAAAGGGATGTCGCTATATATAGCACATAGCGATGTCCCTTTCTAACTGTACTCACGTAAAGATCAACACTTAGTTGTCATTCTGTAATACGGGCCTAAGACTTTGGCGCAGGAACACTACCTTAATCTAAAGCACAGTCCTTAATCTCAATCAGAATAGGCACTATCCGACAAAGTATATGTGTTATAAGTATGTGCGTGTACATGTATTTGTATATATTTATTTACATGTATTTGTGTGTATATTTATATAAGTATGGTCGTATGTATATTTAAGTGTTAGCATATTTGCTCATTGTTTGATTTTAATCTCTTTTCTTTGATTCTGCCGTTTTTTTAGCTCTGTATGTTCATTCCGGTTGACTGGTAGAGAATGCCATATTGGCATTAAGTCCGCCATTCGCAGTGTAAAGGCAAAAAAGATTAAATAAATAAAATAATGTCAAATTGACGTTTTCACATTTTTATATAGGTTAAAGCTACTTTTTATTGAATCGATATTTTGCTGAACAATATAACAGTGTCATAGGCTGCGATCCAACCAGTGCTTATTATGGGTACTATTATAGTCAATTCCACTTTCAATTAGTACTTGGGTAATGAGAGGAGATTATTATAAAATGTAATGTGATGGTTATTACATAAAAAAATATTATTTCAGAAAGAAGAAAAGGCACTATTAAAGATTATTTTCTTTTTTTATGAGAAAAATTGCAAGAACAGAAGTTAACAATATAAACTTTCATGATTTTTACAGTAAATATCAATCTTCAATTTCTTTATAATCGTTGATTAGGGCTCTAATATTACTTAACGAATTTTTAAATTCACCCTCTTCCAAACCTGCACTCACATAATGATGAACAAATGCTCGTTTTGAGTACATCAATGAAAACTTTTTACAAAGCCTTTCCCACGCTGTGCTGATTGCTGAGCTATTGGAGACCATTACTACAGCACGTTGAAGAGCTGCTAAATCTCCGCCAGGAACGGTCAGTGGCGGCTGATAGTTTACTCCAATCTAAAATAATTTAAAAACTTATTAAGTTCAATTTGTTTAGAGCTTGACTTATTTATTAATTATCAAAATATCAACTAGGTAATCATTCACACCTTAAACCCAGTCGGAGACCATGATACAAATTGAATACTTCTCATATTTTTGATTTGGTTAATGGCGGAGTTAATGTCGTTCGGGTTAACATCTCCTCTGAATAGCAAACAACAAGACATATATCTGCCAGTTATAGGATCGCACTTCACCATTTGGTTCGCAGGTTCGAAGCAGGACATTAGCAGTTGTTGGGTTGTCATCGTGTCATACAGTGCTCTCGTAGGCGGTACAAATGGAGCAAACGTTACCAAAGGGAAATGAATTCTCGGATATGGGATCAAATTAGTTCGAAATTCCACTAGTTCTACATTCAAAGATCCTTCAAATCTTAAAGAAGCGGTCATACAAGACATCACCTGTTGGTAAAATGAATAAAAAACTATAAAGGGCCTTTATATTTATTTTATAGACTATATGAACCACACTACCTGAGCAACGAGTCTGTTTAAATTTGTATACGTGGGTCTAGGTACATCCAGCAATCTAGCCAAAATATCATATAGGGCTTCATTGTCAAATATGAAACAAACATCTTCAGTATTCATGCAAGCATGTGTCGTAAGAATGGCATTATAAGGCTCTACTATAATAGGAGATATTTTTGGTGCTGGATATATTGCAAATTCAATTTTGGACAGCTTCCCGTATTCCCTAGAGAGACCTTCAAGGAGAAGAGCTGTGAAGCCAGATCCAGTCCCTCCACCAAATGAACGAATTATAATAAAGCCCTGGAGATGATCACAATCTTCAGCTGCAACTCTTACGCGGTTGAGAGCTAGATCTATCATTTCCCTTCCGACACCAAAATAGCCCTGGGCGAAATTACTCGCGGCATCTTCTTTACCAGTAAGCAAGGAAGAAGGATGATATAGCTGACGGTAAGCTCCACTTCGTATTTCATCTGCAGAATAAATATAGTAAATATTTTTCATAGCTATCGGTAAATATTTTTTTATTTCTTTTGGAATTTTGAAGTATTGAATAGTCAACGTTTAGTTTTTAATAAAGTATCGGACCTTCAATCAACAACTGATAGAAGATCCGAACTTAAAAAAAAAGCTCTAAGAAAATATACAAAGTCTCTCAGATTGCTACAATTTGTAACCTAAAAATACTAGAAAAAATTCGAAATGGTTATAATAATGCATGCATGAATACTCTTTGTTAAAGGAGGGTGCTGGTTCGACTCCAGCCTAGGAGTTGTGTGAGATAAGTTGTTTTTTTTTTGCTAGTAAAGAAATCTTTAAATTATTTAATTGCCTATAGGCGTAGGCTCCAGATCAATTATGACAACTCTTGGCACCACTTTGCCTGCGCCCGTCGTTCCGAAGAATGCGCCGGTGCTTCTGTCATCGTTATTGAAGGCAAGGATACCATCTGGTCGCACGCTATGTTCTAAGCAGTATAATTCCCAGCAAGCATTAGCTATTTGGACACCCGCCTGACCAATATGGATGTGGATAACTTCTTTCTGAAATTTTTTGTTACTTTATAATAGTTCAAAAATATACAACAATTTTAGAGCGAAAGAAAAACATCAGAAGCGTCAGTTCGTAAAAGTGTGCGTAAGATAGTAAAAGTATTAAGGATGACAAAAATAGATTTAGTTTTATGATCAATCCAATCAATAGGATATTAGGTAGGTATTAGAATATCTTGGGAGCACTCACGGTAGCCATAAATTAAACTGGAATTTATACTTTATTGGTTGTTAATTATTATTTTTGTAATTTCACTACATATTTTGAAATTAAACTACATATTTACATTTTCCTGTCAAAATTAAAAGAAAATCATGTCAATAAAATTGTAAAAATCTGTGAAGCCGGGCTGCAAACACAAACATGTCATTGTGAAAACCACAGATATTTTTTTAATTGAATATGGGTGAAAACAAAACAAGGGTATATAAATAATATCCTTGGGTGAAAATCAGTGAAATGTCCAATTTCCATTTATGTAAAGTATTTCGCCTTGTTTGTTTTTAACACTATTTTTTTTATAAATAATTAGGATGTTTCGTTTCTGGTACAGGTATAATTTCGAACATAATAACAACGCTTAAGTTCAAAGTATATCTTCGGAATTTACGAACTTTATTATACTGAGATAAAGAGGAAATCTTTTTAAAAACAGAAAATAGCTTTGACATTGTTTCACCCTAGTATTTTAGACAGGATATTGGTCCTTCAAGCCGGATAAATAATCACCTAGATGTAAAATGTTCTGAGAGGCATCATTCGTGAAAATGTCAGTGTGGAAACAAATAACCTGAGTGAATCACATAATTTGAGTCCTGTGGAGCTAAAAGAAAAATTCATAACTCAAATCATTGGTGCGAGTCTGGCATAATTCTTTAAACTTAAAACTAAATTTAAGATCAGCCTCCCTCTTCATTATATATGTTACCGGCCTAACCCGAATTTAGGACAAACTACTTATTTATTTATTTAATAGGTGTACTTACACCTTAACATATAAGAACATAAAACAAAAACTTATTCTAAGACATATAAACAAGCCTTTACAAGCACACACAACATTCAATTGAGTAAAGTAAAATGTAATTAATAATCAATAATAATAAATGGAATTAATAATCAATATTCAATGAATAATCAATAAATAGTGCAATTAATAATCAATGGTGTCGATTCTAACATGATTTTAGAGAATATTTAAACTTATACCTAAACTTAAATTTGACAACAGTGTATCCTTGTCATTCTCTATACAGAATGAAAAGGAGACACTGATGTTAAATTTAGTTTTAAGTTTAGAAATTCACACCAGAATCGATACCAATGTTTCATTTAAAATTAATTGATACAAAAAATAATAATAATAACAATAATAATGCGGTATTAAGGAGAATCGAGCAGCTCAAATAATATTGCTTTAAAGATTTCCTGCGAAACGTGGAAAAAATCCAAGTTGGGTGATTTTGTCCAACTTGGATATTTTGCCTGTATTGTTGGTATTTTTTATTGATTTTTTTTTACTAATTTTGCCTTGGCCAAACTAGTTCATCCTTTAGACGATTTGGTAAAATCTGGTTTGGTCGGTAATATGTATAAAGATTAGAGAATGACAAGAATATATACTGTTGTCTATTTTTTTTTTAAGGTTTGGAGAATCATGCTAGAATCGATACGAAGTGCTAGCATTTTTATTTCCTTTTGCTTTCCTATTGTAAAGTAAATTAAAAACAACCATTGACATTGTCATGATGACATTGACAATAACCTATTTTTCTGCGTTTGCGAATGTAAACAAGACATTGTTTTTAGTTAAACCGATTTATCACACAATTACGTAACAACTCGCTTGCTAAAAATTCCTCATTTTACTGACGAACTGTCGGGCAGAACTGAAATATTTCCGAAATGAATTTCGCCGGGAAAGTGGTCATCGTTACCGGTGCTAGTTCCGGTATTGGGGCAGCCACAGCAGTATTCTTATCGAAACTCGGTGCAAAACTATCTTTGACCGGTAGAAATGCGGACAATTTACAGAAAATAAGCAAGGACTGCGAGAAAGCGGCGCAAACATTTGTAATCCAAGCCGACCTAACCAAGGAGAATGATATAGAAAAAATTGTGAAAAATACGATTGATCATTATGGCCAGTTGGATGTTCTGATTAACAACGCTGGTATTATCGAGACTGGTACTATTGAAAATACGTCTCTAGCTCAGTACGACCGGCTCATGAACACTAATGTTCGCTCGATCTACTACCTCAGCATGCTCGCAGTCCCGCATTTGATTAAGAGTAAAGGTAATATCGTAAACGTGTCCAGTGTGAACGGCATTCGATCCTTCCCCGGCGTGCTGGCATACAATATATCGAAGGCGTCTGTCGATCAATTCACCAGGTGTGTAGCCTTAGAACTGGCTCCTAAAGGAGTAAGAGTAAATTGTGTAAACCCAGGAGTGATTTTAACAGAACTCCAGAAGCGAGGTGGTCTCACTGATGAACAGTATGCTGCATTTTTGGAAAGAACCAAAGAAACTCATGCATTGGGCAGACCAGGGAAGCCAGATGAAGTGGCAGCTACTATAGCTTTTCTTGCCAGTGACTTAGCAAGCAACATCACTGGGGCCAGCCTGCCGGTTGATGGAGGCCGTCATGCTATGTGCCCTCGTTAATAACTTAAGAAGTGCCACAAACTCAAACTTTACCTTAACATTTAATAAAAAAATCCAAAGATGTACTAAAATATAAAGAGCTGAATTTGCTTGAAGAATTTCTAGCACATATTTTTATATATCAAGAAGGTTTATTTTATATTCTATTTTTATTATGAGCTGCTACATTTATAAATCTAAAGAAAATTTAATCTGGCCTGATGTCTAGACTGCGTGGAACTTTTTCTAGTAAAATTTTCTTTAGGTTTCTATAACAGCATTATTATGTATATTAATATCACATTTACAAGTGTCTTATCTTTCTATATCTAAGTATGTAAGCGCAATATTGTTGGTTATAAATGAAGATTTTATGCATTTAATTTCCTTTTACAATAAAAATAAATATTGTTATATTTTTCATATTTCTTTTTATTGTGGTTTAGGCTAGAAAATGAAAAAGAAGGATTAATCTGTTTAACTCTTTATTACAATAAATTATGTCTAAATCAGTCCTTAACCTATATCTTAGCAGCAATTATCACATCATATAACAGAAACTATTTTTTAGCTATACTACTCAATTATTACTCCCTTCACATAAAATTCTAAAAAATATAAGTCCGGTTCTTAATAGCTACAAAACCTAGTCCAAATTTTTAAAAACCTATATAATTATGTCTTTAATATTGTAACATAAAAAAATATAGTGTTTAATGAATTAATGTAATTACTGAAACACTAACAGTTATACTTTTTTCAGAAAGAAATATCAACTTGATGTTTCCTAATAGTTATTTTTTAACCATTTGAAACACATTCTTATTTTATCACGGTTGTGTGACAGTTTGAATGATAAACAAGAATGAGTGCTCGAGTTAGCGATACGCAACTACAAATGATTTTACCTTTCGACTAATTCGTAACTGCTAATTTGGCTATTCAAAAGGCAACTTCGTAGTATACTAATGTAATTTTCGAATGACGACTACTAATTACTAATACTAATATAAAATGTCGCTGCGTGTGACGCGCGCCGATGATGCCAATCGAATATTATAAAGCGCAGTCAACTTCGTCGAATGATTAGTATTAGTAGTATTCGAAGTCGCGCATTTCTAGCTCGAATCAACAAGCTTATCTTGATGCAACTTCTCTACATGCCAATTGTAAATAGATACCAATACACTGTATATATATAATGTGAATGATATAGTGTAACAATATCAATTTATAATTTATGCAAAAACTAGTCATCCTAATTGAGGGAAAGATAGATTCATCATTTATTATTACATAATTAAATATTATAAAATTAATGAGATGGCAACAGAATAAAGTTAAAAACTTATAATCCCATAATATATACCTACTTCCAGAAGGTACACTTTCCAATGTGCTTAAAAAAATCTATAAATAATATTTAAACAGCACTAATCTTTTTCAGATGATTATGTATGAGAGTAGGTATATTCCCACGCAGTAGGTACAATTTACCTTTAAGTCATAATAAGCTAAGTCTAAAATAATATTCCGTTCTATGGACGCAAAAGTTCTGCAGCAGGAACGGCTGCAAATAACTTGTTGCACTCGTCGACGCACGCTCTGATGATGTGTTCGAAGGCCACAGGCGCGATGTCCCTGATCACCGGCTCCCAGTTCTCATTGATCACCCTGTGGATTGTCTCATCTGCCAAAAGAAGACACTCGATGAGAAAGAAATACTTGAGAGTCCAGTAACCTTGGCATGATTCAAAGGCGCGCAATGAAAATGAAGTTATATGTATATTGTTAGTGCGGTACAGTAAATACAGTTTAGGGTGAAGCCAAACGAGCGTAATCTTGTGAGTTGTGAGTCGCTTATTTTCGGTCACTTATTTTACGTTCAACTGAATTTCTGTTGAGCTGCCATACGAACGTAATTTATTCAGTTACTATTGAGCGTTAGTAAGGGGTGTTCGTGTCGTCGAGTGCAATGGATCCATTAAAAATATTGTGTGTTTACGAAGCATATTCAGAAGATGAGGCCAGAAAAAGAAACTGGGTAAACCCACTGAATAGTCAGAGGCTGATATGTGGACAGTTCCATACTTTATATGAACGTTTATGTGCAAATCCAGATATGTTTGAAAAGTACTATCATATGCCATTACGTGTTTTTCAAGAATTATTACACCACGTAAAACTTGTAACAAACTGTTGCTTCCCCACTCCCCTTCCTTGCCCTAACCTCACCCCGACCGAAATTCGGACGAGCTTATGCGCATTGAGTCGGCAGACAACTCATTTTGCGTTGTCGTGTGGCAGCAACTGCCCATTTGTATGAAACCGAATGCAGCAGAATTTCTGCGACCGAAATTCTGCGACTCACCACTCACAAAATTACGCTCGTTTGGCCTCACCCTTAGATGGTATATGTTTGTTAAGGAAGTAAAGTAAGATGTAGGTAGTAAATGTAATGAGCTTTAGTGGATACTGCGGGTACTTAATGTAGTCAGTTATAGTTTGCAAGTATAGGCAAACTCATGTTTATGTGGGTGCCACAGCAATATATATATTATGCACATTGTATTAGTTTACAATAAAGTAAGCATGTTAGTTTACGAGTACAGCAGAGTAAAGATTATTACTTTGTTAACAATCTTTCGACTGCGACTATGTTAGCCTAAGTAGTACTACTATAGTTATTACCATTTAATGTTGAACAGTACTCTCGTAAAAGGTTATTGTTGTTTACGGAGGCATAAAATATTTTAAAGACACTACAAAAAATAATTCTACTAAACTGTTTCTAGGAAGTTATATTCCTAGAAACGGATAAAACTGAGGTAAATAATATTCGAAATGACAACCTCATTGGCTAAACTACAGAACAGAATGTTCCGTACGCTAAGTGGTTTGCAACTGCTTTCATGTGATATCGTCTGAAGCATTGCAAGATTCCTGTTTCCGATTTCCATAACGCAAATGCTTCATCAGCTTATGTACTTTGGGTTGCAAGTGATTTACAGAAGTAGTTATTTTATTCAAAGTTTTTTGTAATGCTGCCCCTATCCCAATACTTCACTAAGGAGCTCGAGCGGTCTTGTAAGTTATTTATCTCCCACGGCACATTGAACTCGTTATACCAATGATCTATCATCTATACTTATAATAAATCTGTAGAGATGTCAATTCTGTACATGAAATATATTTTTAAAATAACTATCATGGGGTCATGAGTGATCGATACTGATGCCAAAAATGCAATCAGTAAAATTTTTGTCTGTCTGTCTGTCTGTCTGTCTGTCTGTCTGTGTGTATGTTCCTTATAGAAACAAAAACTACTCAACGGATTTTAACGTAACTTGGTACAATTATTCTTCATACTCCTGGGCAGGTTATAGTATACTTTTCATCACGCTACAATCAATAGCAGCAGAGTAGTGAAGGGAAATGTTGGGAAAACTTGAGAAGTTACTCCATTTTTTAAGCTTCCGTCGCGGGTGCAGCCTTAATGGTTAAAGTTACATAGAAATCATGTATGACGGAAATATTCTACATAAAATTGTCTAAAAAATATTCCGCAACAGCATATGTCTATCATTTATGGTTGACTCACAATAACACGTGTAATTATATAAATAAAGTCATTGTTTATAGCACAAGCCTGAGAACAAAAACTATAGTTTACACTGCAGCTCTACACCGAAGCGAAGCGAGGGCGGGCCACTAGTTATACATATAACACAATCATACATAGTCATAGACGTCTGAAAATACCTAGCAAATAGCTTATCAATATCTTGGCGAAAAATACATTAAAAACATTGAAATAACCTTTTTTTGGCTTTTCTATTGTAAAATTTACTTTCTGCTTTTAAAACGACCAATAGTATAAGTTAATGTTAGTATGTTTGTATGTGAAGTTGTGCAGACCGTTCACAGGAGTAGCTCCGCGGCCGGCACTTTGGCGAAGAAGTCGTTGACGACGTCCACGCAGCTCCGGATGATGCCCTTGATGGCGGGCGGCGCGATCTCCTGCATTATCAGCTCCCAGTTCTGGTTCGTGAACTTGTGGGTCGTCTCCGCTGCAATACGAGTATGGTGTGTGCTGTCAGTTTGTTTGAGGATACCAGTTACAAAGTAAGTTGTTTCTGGCTCCATTGGTTCGTGAACTTGTGTGTCGTCTGCGCTGGAAAACGGGTGCCGCTGTTCTGTTGTGTGCTAAGTCCATTGATGCCAGATTGGGGGTTTTTTAAAGCGATTCATGGGGGGAAGAATTTTGGGCTTGGGGAGAAACGGGGGGTTTTTTATTACATTTTTTATAATCTGTAAAAAGTCGCTATCAACAGTCAAAATCAACATTCTCTCTTTCTTATTCTGTATAGAACATGACAAGTATAGCTTAGTCTTTTTGTTCGGGGTCACTTGTTACAAAGTAAAATGTGGTTCGAGTATATTGTGAGTGACTGTGTCCGCACAAAGTTTCAGATGAGTTCATTTGTAAAGTACAGAGTTTGAGAAGAGTAGGTACACAGTTGGTACGTGTGGAATTTGAGGAGAGTTGCAGTAGTATAGCATAGTGGTGGGTAAAACTGGTACAATATGCAATATAATGTGAATCTACAAAACGGGAACTATGTGCAGAGTCGAGACCATGAACTCACCGTGATATAAACGTTTTATATGGAAAGTCCATGGTCAAGAGTTATCCATTCTACTCGTCGGCGTATGTGCAAAATTATAACCACTCACAAAAAATAATAAGTTTAGAGTACAAAGTTCAAGTCATCGTCCTAATAAACCGGGAATACACAATAATTACTCGAGTGGAATTTGTATATAACATAAATCACGCGGATCCGGATGTCATTTAGGTTGTTCATACTAAGTCGGTCGGCATATTATTAATTTGAATCGCGGTTTTAAAATTCACATTTTTTTATTTCGCGCACACATTATTTATTAGGACGACTACGCTTATCTACATTCTTAAAAACATGTGTTTTTTATGGCTCATTAACTTACGCATATTTGAGAATAAAATTGTCAACATAAAATTACAAATTATTACAATTTAAATGCCTCGATGACACGTGGCTAGTTTACGAGCTGCTAGTCGGCGAGATTAAAAGCTAGCTAGTTATATATGAAAGCTTTTAACAGCGAATAGTCCACTAGCAGATTGTAAAAAACCCCAATGACAAGAGCCTAGTTTTAAGCTTCTACCGAACACGCTGACTTGTACCTAGTAAACTCACCCGTGACTTCGAGGCTTAACAAAAGGCGATGATATATTTTAGCGTGTGTGAAGACTGAACCACAGGGTAGGTCTAGGTACACATAAGTGTTTCTAAAGTTGGTTGAGCGTGGAAGTAAGAATTTGGTATAGATACGTGTATTTTAATGTGTCGAGTTTTGTAGGCTAAGTACTGGTATCACCCGCACTCCCGACGCGCATTGGGGGGACTGCGGTCCTCAGTTCATTTCAGCGAGCCCCAGGGCTGGTTGAAACTATTTGTATTTATACTGTATGACACAGCAATCAAAATGCAGGTAAACAATTAATGTATATTTAATAATTATGTAATGAAAGGTGACTTCATCAATCATCTCTGAAGTCATTTTTCAATTTGACGACTCTGTAAATAATAAAACAGGGAGAAAAAAACAGCCCTTGCTGTGTTTCTTGCCGGTTCTTCTCAGTACAAGGTCTCCCGCCGTAGATTTACGAACCGATGGCGTAGCTTCTAGACATTCATGAGTGCTTGTAACAGCCTTAACTGAATAAATGATTTTGATTATGATTGTAAATGCGCAGGGAGGAATCTCACATACCTTCTTCTCGCTCCCCCAGTGGTTGAAGGGTGCTAGGGCATTTCCCAGACATAAAAAAAACTAAGTACTTGAATATCATACTGACAAAATGAACGCCACGTGGTAGAAAAAGGATAAGCCGGTATCGTAAGGCTGTCATCATCATCATCATTATCAGCCTATTAATGTCCCCACTGCTGGGGCACAGGCCTTCCCTATGGATGGAATAGGGAGATTGGGCCATGACCCACCACGCGGGCCCAGGGCGGATTGGTGGGTGCTCACGACTGCAAATGCAGCCGGGACCAACGGCTTAACGTGCCTTCCGAAGCACGGAGGAGCTCGAGATAGTAAATTTTTGGTCACCCATCCAATGACCGACCACTGCGAAAGTTGCTTAACTTCAACGATCGCAGCCGAACGCGCTAGCCACCTGCGCCATCGAGCTCCTCGTAAGGCTGTGGTGGCAGGTTACTGTTACCACAGGCGGGGCACACGCTTTTTTGTCGCTCTTTTACCTCTTTCAAGGTTCTGTGCTCTTTACATAAAGGAAGTCTTACCCAGCTGCTTGTTTCCATTGAAGAGGTTGCTGAATTTGAAGTAGGCGTGTTCCATCTTGTAGTTATCCTTGTAGTTGGTCACCACCCAGTGCCCGTCGCGAGTGTCGAAGTCGTACTTTATCACGATGTGTAGATTGGCTGTAGCAAATATTGTTTGTTTAAAAACCTCCTTTTCTTAAATATAGTAAACAAAATTGTTAGTTTTAAAAATATTAGAAAAACAGTTTCCTTAAATAATGAATGCTATACATATATTTGTCTGTTACAGTGAAATAGCCAAGCCTAATATAGGGAAGGAAATTTTGTATGAGAAAGTAATTCAATCGAAACAGAGTAAGTCAAGGTACGTGATGCATTTACCTGCCTGAGAATAGTAGATTATTAACCAAGGGGATAAAGCAGTGTCTTCTGTCGCGGGTAACGATTTAAATCGCGAGCGTAACGAAGGATTCGAGGTTTACTCCCGGGCGTAGCGAGGGTGTTAAAAACTTAAATTACGAGCGAAGCGAGGGATTTAAGACGAGTCCTGAGTGTAGCGAGGGATTTAAGTTAACCCAAGACTAAGACAGCTTTATCACCGAGGAAAATACTCTACTTTTCGTACCATTTGCGAAAAAAATAACACAATAATAATATGAGATATGCGTATTCCTTTTTCAAAAATATGTATAATGCTTTATATACAAACTCAATGGTGTAAACACAGATGTAGTTCAGTATAAATTTCGGTAAGTATTCCAAATTTAAATCGCATTTTCCCCCTAGAGGATGAATGAAATTCAGTGCAATTTTCTTTCCCTGTTTTTAACAGATTAAAAATGACTATTGTTATGTTCGCTTTTTGTATCATAGAATGTTACTTTTTTGAGCAAATGGTATGAAAAATTAATTATTTTATTTCTTTTTGTTACTAATTTGTGAATTTTCTGAAGATTCTTATTTTTTGGAGTAAATTTTTTTGAGTTTAGGAGGTACGTTCCATTAATCTTGATTTTGGCGATCATGGCGATCTGATGGGTAGGATCAACAGCAGGGCTTCAACCACGTAGTACGCCTTCATCTTCAAGGTCACGTTAAATAGGTACTTACTGATCTTGATCTTGGCGGGTCCGTCGCCCCTGATGGGCAGGATCAGCACCTGGCCGTCCATCACGTAGTGCGCCTTCAGGGTCACGTTGGCCACGAAGTCTATGGTGGCCTTGTTACGCGCAGCGTTCATTCTATAATGAGGAAAATCGTTCAAATTGTATTCACCTAAGTGGCTTGTTATTAATGACAAAAAAGAATAGAGAATTTCATAAATATAATTTTGGTGTTTCATTTCTTTCTTGGTGAGTAAGTTTCCAGAACTCCACGTGGTGGAGGGTTTGATTCAGGCTAGCAAGGTAAGGATGGTGTGATACCACCGCGATACACAACTCTGCTGCTTCCCGACTGTACTTACAGTTAACATCAAGTCGGCTGTAGTACAGGGCGATTTGCTGCACCTTATATATAATGAGGGCTATCGCGTATGAATCCGCCGCTAGAGGCGCTAGTGTAGCGTGAGGTTCATTTCATTTCATTTCAAAAAATTTGAGCTTAGAAAAATGATTAAATTCCCATTTTTTCCGAATAAAACGGAACTGCGCGTCACTGTGGCATGGCCTACTATGTTTAGGATATGGTTCTTTTGTGTTAAAATACGATCTAAATGTAACCTTTGATTTTATGTGCGTATTAATAAACTTTAAAAGTTACAATTTAGGACCTCACTCAACAGTGGCGCCACCTGGTGAGGCAGAAAACGGCTACCGTTTTCTGCCTCTCACTCATTACACTCACTTGTAAGAGTTAAGCTTGAACCCCTTGAGGCCAGTGACGACGGTGTCGGTGAAGACGAGCTTGAGCGCGGGGTTGTCCACCACCACCTTGCCCAGCTTCAGCGGGTCCAGCGGGGCCACGCCCAGCGCTGGGAGTCCGTCCGCGAACTGCGCTCCACCCGCTGAGATCACCCGCTCTATGCACTGGTTCAAATGCGGGTCTGATGCGGAGCACGCGCTGAAGTAAGGCGCTGAGGAAGAAGAAAATATTTATTTATCACAGTACCAGACCAGGGGGTAATTCGCCTAACGGAAATGCTTTGGAAAACGCTAACGCTTACGATTTCATTTTGTTTTTTCTAGCCGCCTGATTTTTTTTCTTTCGTATTGGTAATAATAATATTAAAAAAAAGAGCGTGAAGTATTTGAAAACCTTCGGCGGTCAGAAATAACGAAATAAAATCGAAAGCGTTAGCGCTTTCCAAAGCATTTCCGTTAGGCGAATGGCCCCCAGTTGGGGAATCACAGACTGTTCTGTAATGGAAAAAAATTATAATTTACAATTGCAGTACAGAGGATCTCGATGGCGCAAGTGGTTAGCGCGTTTGTGGAAGCTTAGTACTTTCGAAATGGCTGCGGTTTTAGGAGGTCAACCAAAAATATACGAGGCTCAGTTCCTCGGCTGTGTGCAACACAAACACTGAAGGGTCTATCGAAAACCCAGACAAATAAATAAATCCGCCCTGGGCCCGCGTGGTGGGTTATGGTCCAATCTCCGTATTCCATCCATAGGGAAGGCCTGTGCCCCAGCAGTGGGGACATTTATAGACTGATGATGATAAAGCAAGGGTTTAACATGTCCAATTTTTTTATCCTCTACCTTAAGAAGACCTGAAGCTACACATTTAATGTAATATAGGACCTTGGGCTTCTTGTAATGGGTTTAGCAACAACAATTTTCACCGCTCCCGCTAAGTTTTAAAACAAGACGTCACATAAGGTATTTTAATTGAGGAGGGGTGGTCTGGGGCAATAACCTCCACCTTACAGAGGACCACAATGAACTGACACTATCTTTTAGTGGTGTTGCTGCTCTTATCATATAAAATTGGCCCTAGGCAGGGTCAGATTGGTTGAAAGTTGAAACGTCAATATTTTCTGATATGAAATGCTTTTATTGTTTCTATAAAACCGATGACATGAAATAGGGTTGAGATCTCCTTTTAAGTATAATAATACTTGTGTCAGAAGATCTCGCACCTTTATTGCTGAGATTCATTTTTAACTTACATTTTGACCTTTCTTTTTACCCGACTGCGCAATGCGCGACGCGCAGACAGGGTATGGTGTTTAACAGTCTACATATGTATGTATGTTCCTTTGTGGCACACTAGAGACCAAACGCGTGGACCGATTTCAATGATTCATACACCAATCGATTCGTCTTAATCATGGGAGTGCTACTAAAGATATGATAATAATCGAGATTCAATATGGAGACAAGTGAGCGCCATATTGTGGGAAAGAAAAAAAAATAAGTTGACGAAATATGTCGAGTGGGGTATCATGGTCTAGATAATCGAAAATCATGCATAGGTTTCTTACACCATTTTTCATTTTATATGATTGTTTAGGATCTACAACGATTTAAAGTTGTATATTAACCACTTGCGCTTTTAATTTCAATCTTACCTTTGTATGGATCTTTGTAACTCTTTCACTCAAAAAATACTAAATGGATTTTAATCAAACCAATAATATAGCTCATACATCATAATAGCATATAGATTATAATTATATAGTTATTTGGTGAATTGGCCAAAATATAACAAAAAGTGTAACGTAAGACGGAAAAAGTCTCCCATCTGCGAGCCATTTTGGCCTGCACTGCAAAAACAATAAAAGTTACATGAATATAATGTATGGTGGAAATGTATCTATTATATAGTTCAGCAAAAAAGTCCGGGTCAGCATATATCTATTTTTAATGAGTAAGCCATTATAGCTAAAATAGTAAATCAAAAATATAATTTTATTTGAAATAAATTTCCAAAATGCATATTTTGTATAAACAAATTATTTTTGATTCAAACAAATACTTTTATCGCTTTAGATATTAAGAGACAATAAACTTTGCCTTTTACTCTGTGTAATTTCGACAAATATTTAAAAAGTTACAACGATGACAAAATGAAAGAGCGGTGTACTATGCAGAAGTAGACTGCGGGAATGGTCTGAGAAGAAATGTTGATGAATTTTGGTGTTTATAAACGTAGATAGAACCTAGAAGGAAAAGAAAAAAAAAATGGGCTACTCGCAGTATCTAATCCTATGAAATACTTGCAATAAAACTGTGATAAAGTTCCTTCTTATTAAATGATGAAAAATAATTTATCATAATAGGTATTTATAATTTTAGAAATTTAATGAATAACTCAGAATGAAACGATTTCAAAGTTTATTTTAACAATATTACTTCATGTTACTAAAGGGTTACCATAATGAGAATAAACCTATTATTCGCTACAAGGTACATACCTAATAGACTCCCTGTCTTAATTAATCAGCTAGCGACAATGTTGGTTTTGTAATTATAAACGATAATTCTGCAAAATTCGAAGCAAATAATATAAAATTTTATAGGTAAACCACCCCTCCCATTACCCTAACCCTATAAATATTTCGATAATGTAGTTTAGAACCAAGGTCCCATCAATTTCTACAGGGAATTTCATCGTAATCGATTTAGTTATTCGGGCGCGGAAGCGTAACAAACAAACTCACTTTCACATCTTCTATAAGTACTTATAATAAATCTGTAGAGATGTCAATTCTGTACATGAAATATATTTTTAAAATAACTATCAGGGCATGATTAGTGATCGATACTGATGCCAAAAATGCAATCAGTAAATTTTTCGTCTGTCTGTCTGTCTGTCTGTGTGTATGTTCCTTATAGAAACAAAAATTACTCAACGGATTTTAACGAAACTTGGTACAATTATTCATCATACTCCTGGGCAGGTTATAGTATACTTTTCATCACGCTACAATCAATAGCAACAGAGTAGTGAAGGGAAATGTTGGGAAAACGGGAGAAGTTACTCCATTTTTTAAGCTTCCGTCGCGGGTGCAGCCTTAATGGTTAAATACATAGAAATCATGTATGACGGAAATATTCTACATAAAATTGTCTAAAGAATATCCCGCAACAGCATATGTCTATCTTTTATGGTTGACTCACAATAACACGTGTAATTATATAAATAAAGTCATTCTTTATAGCACAAGCCTGAGAACAAAAACTATAGTTTACACTACAGCTCTACACCGAAGCGAAGCGAGGGCGGGCCACTAGTCTATAATATATATACCAGTGATCCGCTCATACATTTGACGGGCAAAATTTATTTTAACGGATATAATGTAAAGAAAAAAATGAAAAATACTATAATAATATCCTAAGTAGTTGTAGCTTGAATTGGTTGCTTGTCGTGCTGTGCTAGAGCAAGGGTCAACAACAAGTCGGCAATTTAAATATGCAACATACAATCATGTATATTTATTGCTACTGCATAATTATTTAAAATAAAGAAAACCAACCTAATATAACTATGGTATTGACAAGAAACCAACCTTGTAGATAAATGTGCCTGTAAATACAAACTTAATAATTTATTAAATGTACAAAAGTTGATCAAAATAATCCTGCTAAGCTAAAAATGACGTAGACCAGGTACGCTATAATAAATTTAATGGGCAAAATTCCGGATGTTCGTTCCGCTATTACAACGATACGGCTGTTGATAGGATTTGAATGTTAACTGTTTAATATTTAATCTTCAGTTAATCTATTTATTATGTAAAAAGGTCATACCATAAGTATATTTTGGTCAGCCCTTTGATAAGCGACCGCCTCAGCCTACAGACGCTCACAAATGATAACATTTTATGTCACTCGTGCGTTGATTACCGTAACTACAACACCGACCCAACCCCGTGGAGTCCCAGGCCCGCATTAATAGATCACTCTCAACTCTGTGAGCGATCTTGAGATACTGTTTTCATACAAAGCAGCACCTCAATGTCGTACTCAAAATCACTCTCACAGTTGAGAGCGATCTATTAATACGGGCCCTAGAACCTTACTCGCTCATCGCTGACAGGAAGATAACACCTTATTAAACTGTGGTCTTCTCTAAGGTGGAGACTAGAGGGTAATTCCCCAGAAAGGTGCTCCAATTTAAGCAAAAAGTCCCCTACTTGTACGACGTAAACAGGTGTTGGGCGCTAGATATATGTTTACCTCGAAAGCTTACCTTCAAGTTCACCCGTACAAAACTAATTACTTTGAGAACAATCATGTTTTTCAGGTGATCTGGTCTGTTTTATTTAGGTTTAGGTTCATATGAGTACGAATATCACTACTCGTTTTACATTTTGTATGGTAACATATACTACCAACAATCAATCGCAAATAATAAAAGTATTAAGTTGGTGGGTAGGAACTAAACATATCTAATTTCCAGATGGTTCTATGACGGAACTAAATGATGGACATCCTACACGATTGTTGTTTATTTTCCGTGCATGTGGGGCAATAATAGCGCACATCCCGCCAGCGCCAACCATTGGCCAAGCGTCCGATTCCGAGGGCCACGAGAGTGACCGCCTGCAGCCAGCCTGGCCAGTGCGTGTTGCCCCACACTACCACGCTTGTGCAAGGATGCAAGCAGGCGCTGTACAAATAATAGGTACTAATGGAGTTCGCTCCATTAGTACCTATTATTTGTACATTTGTTTTTAAACTTTTTAAAAACATGCTTTTTTTAAATGCGCTAAAAAGAACACAATAATTTTTTCCCTTAAAATTTTATTTATATAATAAATTCTTCTAGACGTGGCATAAATAAGATTGAAAACTATGTCTCCACACACATATTTATGCTTTATTGGCCAGTAGATAGAGAAAAACCATAGACTACGGCAGCTGCATATTTTCCATTGTAAATAAATAGTAAAAGTATTAACGCCAACCCTGCAAGGGATAATGGTATGCATGAGTGTGTGTTTGTTATGTGTGTACGCTGTCGATATTAAAATTAGGTAAATATTGAACCCACGCGTGCCACTTATATCGGTACTAGTGATGTAACGAATATTCGCATTCGC
This sequence comes from Chilo suppressalis, assembly GCA_902850365.2. Lineage (NCBI taxonomy): Eukaryota > Metazoa > Arthropoda > Insecta > Lepidoptera > Crambidae > Chilo > Chilo suppressalis. Next base: position 25,249,070 of record OU963908.1, read on the forward strand.
ATTCGCATTCCCAAAATCTCTGCGAATGTTTTGCGAATATGAATATAAGAAAAAAACAATTTGAAGAAGTTGTAGTTCTGCCTTTCCTTGAATATTCATTGTTACACAGTTTGCATTTAGCTCGTTCAGCATCACAAAGTGTGAAATAAGTCCATGTTTCACTAGAATTCGATTTACTCATGTTAATAAATTACTATTATCACTCACAATCACTAACCTCAAAATGCACTTGTTTTGTTTACGGAAAGGCCGGTGCGAGCGGAATGACACTTCAGTCGGATGAGTTCATATCAACTCGGCAATTCGAACGAGACTGCCACCATCCCATAGACAATTGGCGCCAATTTAAAAAAAAGCTAAATATTCGCATTCTCGAATGTCGGTACCAGACATTCGCATCCGCATTCTCATTCGCGAATGTTCAAAAAATGACATTTATTACATCACTATTCGGTACATACGTCCGTCGCTGTCGCGTCGCCTTGTAAATTGACTTTGTGAATTTTTGTGTACAAATACCTATAGTGAATGGTATTTTAAATACAATGCCTTCCTAATTTGTACAGCAAAATAATATGCAAGAGAATATGATTATATTGAATATGCAGATTGTCCTTATCACATATATTGGTGTCGATTCTAGCGTGATTCTCTAAACCTAAACTTAAATTTGACAGCAGTATATCCTTGTCATTCTCCATACAGAATGAAAAGGAGAGACTGATGTTAAATTTAGTTTTAAGTTTAGAGAATGACGCCAGAATTGGCACCATTGTATGTGTGTAGGTGTACGGTTTACGTATTCGTGGATTACTATCTAAAATAATGGGAAAATAAGTTGGAAGGAACTATTGTTATTTGTAGGTTTCTTTTGTTATCAACAAATCGTTGCGGAGAGAGATTGTTCAGTGATTCTGTATTATCAGTGAACTATTATTCTCTAGATCGAATAAAAAGAAATTAACTCAAAATCAATTCTATTCAGCAGAACATATCTTTTAATGTAGGTGTACCTATTTAATAAAACTAAAAAGTTTATTTTGTACTTGAAATATACGCGCACAATAGCTTAAACACTATATTCTAAAATGAAATGGTATTTACTAAGGATATCAAAAATATAGAGAATCATGAAACGGTTAAAAACTAAAATATATACTAAGTCAAGTCATCTGATTTAAATAACCACCTAAGTATATAGTCGAGTTAAATCTTTTTTAGGCTATTTCTTTGTAAGTACATATATTGTACTTACTACTTGCCTATGAATTATCAACATAGTTCTACTAAAACAATGGTGACACTTTAGAACACTTGTTTATTTATAACTTTAAATGGACTATGTAATTCATCCGAGATTATTCGTGTAATCTTAATGTATTGTATGTAATATCTACCTGACAAAGATGAAATAAGTAGACTATAGTATAGTAATAAAATTGCGTTTCAGCGAATCACGTTAATATTCCCCGCAAGAATCCAATTCATTAGTGCTTATACAGGGCGTCCCACGGCTACCTCACACGGAGGGAAAGTATATTAAATATTAAATATTGAAATCAGGATATTTTACTGAAAGAAGACATCATTTTATTTTTAATAATAACTAGAACTACATTAACAGATTTTTACACACAACATATTTTATGATAACCATCGAAAGGGTTAATCATAAGGATTATTTTTTGCTCAATAACATAGCATTTTAAATGGAAGGAAAGTAATTTAATTTAACATTTTATTTAAAATGATTTAACACATACTAATATAGAATCGGATACGCCTCAAAGTAAGTTAAAATGTTGAGTTCATCATCATTGACGTTTATCATCCGCTGCTTTGGTTCTGTAAGCGCATATCAAAACGTCATAAATTTCTTAAAGTATCCACTAACCTTTGAAACACATATCGAGAAGGTACATCAGGGTATCATTCGCGGTACCACCGCAAACCTAATATGTCTTTGTGGTTCATAAAGTAAGCATCCATTCTATTTTGATACCCCATGGTAAGTAAATTAACAAAAATCCAAAAAAACGAAAATGAAACTTACAAAAAACAAAAGAACAGACGCTTGAAAATTTATTTGTTCCATTTTTAAATTATTATTTTTACAAATTTCAGCATTTCTAAACTGTGAGTTCAAAAAGAAATGCATACGTACTACAGTTTTGTATCACTTTATTATTTTTATCACAAAATAATACATTCCTTTTATTTAAAACGCTATGTTATTTAGCAAAAAAGAATCCTTATGATTAACCCTTTCGATGGTTATTATAAAATATGTAGTGTTTATTTTTTCGAAATTTCACGAGTTTGATTCCCAGTTGTAGCAGGCGATTTTAAAAAAATCTGTGAATGCAGTTCTAGTTATTATTAAAAATAAAATGATGTCTCCTTTCAGTAAAATATCCTATCTTCAATATTTAATATACTTTCCCTCCGTGTGAGGTAGCCGTGGGACGCCCTGTATAGTCGCTAACTGTTCAGTTAAACCGACAGTCGTTTGACTCATTAATTATTGTCTGCTATCCATAATCGTTAAGCCAATTGACACAATAAACATTTTTACTTATATTTTTTATTATTTTTTAAAGCATGTAACTGCTTGATGTTTAAATCTTCTAGTTATATTTTCTTCAGATTTAAACATCAAGCAGTTACATGCTTTAAAAAATTATAACTATAATTGCTATTTCTTCTTTCAAATGTTTAATACTTGTAAAAGTATTCATTTGACATTATGGGTTACCTATAATGCGAAGAGATGGTGCTGCCTTGCAGCTTAAGAATGGCTAGAGGAATTTCGACGCGGTCCGTGAGGGCCGCGGTAGCATAATTGGTCAGTGCATTCGCCCGGATTGCGAAGGGTGTGGGTTCGAGTCCCGCCTGCTACCTGGTCCGCGTGGAATTTTTTCTAGTTATATTTTCTTCATTTTTACTTAGTTACTGGCCGTTCAAAAATATTGGTAGACGAAACAAGTCTTTAAATAATTGATGACAAAATACAGCCTAGGGCGCTTTACGAGGCCTTAAAAACGGGTGACAGAAGCCAATTAGGGGTGGGAGAGTGCTCCAATCTCATAATCTTAACCCCCCCCCCCTCTAAAAGCTAAACTATTGACTTGATAAACCTTCTAAAATTCATAATAATTATGCTATTCATGAAGTTTTAAGGAAAATTATAACGGGTAAAACAGATTTGTTAGTTTATGGGCCTCGTTCACCATGTCTGAGTAAAGCGTCTAGTAGACTATTCGTCACATAAAGTCGCAAAAGTAAAACTTATCTCGTGTTTCACAATCGCTGAGTAAAGTTCTCAATAAGCTACGTCGAACTTATTTGATCAGTAAACAAATAAGGACATTTGTTTAATCTTTGACGTTGACAGGGTAAGCACTTTTGCTTTCTTTTAAAAGCTTTTCTAAAAAAAACGTCATCCCTATTTATTCTTTACTGTGTAGATTAGCTCACTTGAAACTTTACTCAGCGATTTTGAAAAAGGCCTTAAGAGTAATAGTTGTTCAACTTATGTATTAGAAAATTGCTGACTACGTAAACATGCTTTTACTGGATATTTCAACATTATATTCTTTAGTCATGTAAGTTTTATATATTTCACGTTTCTCGTTCGATTGTATTCGGTAAATATTTATTACTTTCAATGAATTTTCTCCACGTTGTGATTTCTTGGAAAGGAGGACCTGGCGACCTGTATTACAGGTTTTTTTTTAAACCTACTTCAGGCACCAGTTTTCCGCATGTACTAGGATAAGATATTTTGTATAATAGACTAATCTATTGTAACCTATACTGTCAGAAAAATAAATAATATTTATTATATTATTATTATGCAATATGGTAATTATGGAATCTAACACTTTTTTGTTTATTAAGTATTCATGATTATGACATCATAATTTGAGATTGCTATCGGACCAGATAAACACTGGTCGCGTGAACTTGGCCGGTCTGTGAATGTGCTCAATGCTCAGACTACATTGAAAGCGAAGCGCTGCAAAATATCGATTTAAAACGAAAACAATTTAGACGACCTCCGTGGCCGAGTGGTTTGTACGCCGGGTTTCATGGCGTCGCCGACTCGAGAGGTCCCGGGTTCAAATCCCGGTGGGGGCAGATATTTGTGTGATGAATACGAGCATTTGTACTCCAGTCATGGATGTTTAATATGTATTTCTATATAAATATACTTATATATGTACAGTATATGTATTCTATTCGTTACCCTAGCATCCCATAACACAAGCCTTACAGTGCTTACTTTGGGGCTAGGCTAATTGGTGTGAGTGTTGGAAATATTTATTTATTATTTTATTTTTATTTATTTAATGCAACGAAAAAATTTAAAGTTCTCTATTTTATTATTTATCTGAAATATAATTAGAGTAGTATACTATTGTGGTATATTAAAGTGCCGCTCCTGTTGTCCTTATCATCATCCACTTCTCAGGGGTTGAGCGCACAGCAGATGAAATCTGTAAGGCCATTATGGCCATAGGTCAAGGTGTGTAGGGTATCCCTGAGGTGTAGTATTTAATATTTCCTTTGGTTTGCTGTAGGTTGCAGAGTACTTCCCTAAACGAGCGCTTCAATACGAGCACGAAATGGAACTAAGAATGAAAAGAAAAATATGCGTATCATATAAGTTTCGCTTCGCTACCACAGTGATCCGCGCTTTATGAATCTATTTTCGCGTGGTAACCGAGTGAAGTGAAGCGGTTAAGCAATAGCCGCGTCACGTGTTATAAACACGCGGTCGTTGGTTAGCTAACGACTCGTCACACAAGATTCAGGTATGTCAATGCCGGCCCTTCGTGATCGAACTGTATCAAGGTCGCAAGGTCGAGGGACGCTACTTTTCAGGGCCTGATTTACCCACGTTCCACAGGATAATAAGTCTTGAGCCTAGGGCCAAGGACCAAGGGGGCGGCCGGAAGGCGAGGTGCTGAACTGACACTAATGTCAAGGGCGTCGCCAGGGGGGGGGGTTGGGGGGGGGGGGTTGGACATTATAAAAATTTAGCCAAACATACAGCATATTAACAAATAAACATACCGTTGAAACTTGTTTTATTTAATGAGTGGTGTGCGTGAAAACCTAAGAGACAAAATATGTATACAGCAAAGTCCTTAGTTCACTCACTTGATTTGGTTGCCTACACAAACATTTCTGAGTCCTACTCGTATATCGAAACTCGTATAAATTCACTAGATTAGGTAATTCCAATCCCAACTTAGCATCATGTACCGATAATAGAGATGATGACAGTGTAAAATAAAAAAAAAAGTCTGGAAATCAGATTATCAAAAATAATGAACTAAAAGATCTATTGTGACTAGCCACCAAGTTAAAGTATCTCTTTTAGTCCGACTGTATATACTGGACTGAATTGTATTTATTTAAGCAGCGAGCAAAATAACTTCCATAACTTTTTAACGACTTTTTCATAATGATATTTAAAAGTCATTTCACTATCCATAAAAATACCTAAATCACGGATGTTGTTGACCCTCTTTAAAGCCATATTGTTGATCGAATATTGAAACGATATAGGCACTTTTTTTCTTGTGCATGATATAATATTACATTTATCTGCGTTAAGAAATAATTGATTTTCGTTGCAAAAAGTTTAATGAGTCTAAATTGTCCTACATTTTACAACAATCATCTATATTACTGATGATCCTAAACATATTTGTGTCATCTGCATATTGAAGATGAGAGCTATTTAGTAAGGAATCACCAATATCGTTCACATACATTAAGAATAAAACCGGTCCTAGGTGTGATCCTTGTGGAACACCAGAAGGCAGTGGCAAAAAACTCAAACAGTAACCTTTGACTCAAACAACCTGACTGCGTTTACGAATGTAGAATTCAAACCATCTTAACAAGTTACCATGAACACCGACGCACGCAAGCTTTTTTTAAGGTAAACAGTGATTAATTTTATGAAATGCTTTAGAGAAATCGCTTATTTTTATCCAAAGCTTTAAGAATGAATTCAGAAAACGTACCATATATGTTTCAATAATTCGCTTTTCATAAAACCATGTTTTTGTTCTGTTGACCGCAGTTGTTCAGTTTATCAAAGAAGTCTCACCATATATCACGTTGTAAAATATGAGTGTATTTAAAGGACGTTTAAAACTATAAAAGAGTTTTTTTAACAAAGATAAAGCTTCTAAATTAATAATGATGAGTATAGTTTTTAAATAATAGATCATGAAGACATTTATTTATCTTATTTTATTTGTAATAGGACTCTTGACAGGTAATATAATGGTTGACAAACTAAGTAAGTCATTGTTGTGATAATTAATGGACGACACGGCGTGACCGGCATTCATAAGACGATTCTTAAGGATGTTTCCTTTTGACAACGCCTGATGGTCCTTTATATCCAAGATCTACAACAATAGTCTTGAGAATCAATTAAGCATCTTTATAATTATAAATGAGTGGTTAAATCCACGGAAAAGAAAAAATCTGTTCTGTGGCTTAATCGTTAAGAACTACTTGAATACAATACTGTCCATCAATGGGTAAAACGTCTACTTTGCAAGTTGCTTATTTAGCATTAAACAATTTAAACAAAGTATGTTGGTTATTGAACTCTTAAATAGATGAAAAGTTTAAAGGTTAATTGTCGTCTCTAACGCTGCCGCGCCATTAACTATAACTATATAAACTCAGACTTTAGTCTAATTATTTACTACAGGTGTCAACGATAATGCCTGAATAATAAAAACTGAGACTAGACATATGATATGTTGCCAGTACCTTAAAATCAAGTTCCATTAAAAATATTTATCTAACTTTGTCACAAAGAAAATGTATTACTTTGTTTGGTTTAAAAATAAAATATTTGGTGTATTAGGTTTAAAGCGCTATTTTATTTGGTAAATATTTTTTTTATACCTAACAATTTATATCTAATCCAAATAATGTATAAGCAGGTCAGTGATATTAGCGTGTATTACGATACGACACATACGGTGGAGGTCACGTCACGCGTACAAAGTCGCCGATGTACGGTCGCGGTCACAAAATGTTTACCAATTTATATCAAGTAACTTACTACCTTTCAAAATGACGCACCGAGAATAACAAAATAAAAATATACTTATTACTTTTTGATATTGAAACTCATTTCTTTATTTGTTGAAATGATATTTATAATAAATTATTGTTTGAACATTGTTTGACTTAGAGCAAAATTTTACGAAAAATAATTTCATAACGAAATAAAATAGCAAGTTTGGCCCTGGAGCAAAGGGCTGAAATAATATTTCTCTTCGAAGATGGACAAAGTATTATAACTAATCGCGATATAACTATCGCGAGAACTTACTATATCGCGATTCACTGCGAGGTTTTGGATCCGGCGTCACGGCGAAGAAGGGCAATTAACAGATCATAGAAATAATTCAGGACGACGACCAATACTAACCGCAAATAACAGAAATGATTCGTCGTTACTAAAAGAACGGTTTCACACCAACTAGTTATTTTGCTGCTTTATATGATGTGAGTGCTCGGACGATCCGACGAGCTTTGCACAGTGTTGTACCTTTAGTACGAGTTTTACAATTACGAAAACTATGATAGTTTTCGTGAGCTACAACTCGTACTGAGGGTACTGAAATACACTACAGACACTATGTTATTAAATTAGAGCTGAAACCTCACCACAAACTGTCCGGTTTAACTTTGCGCGATAACATCTCGATTTAGATTGGTGGAATACTATATTTACCGATGAGAACACCTTTAAATCAAGCCAAATCGGAAGATAAAATTTATGGCGTTATAATCGAATTCGGTATGATGATGAAGCTCATATCGTGCCTCAAAACGAATCCAAATTTATTTCAACCAAAATTATTACATTACAGATTAGTTCCACTCTGAAACTATTAAAAAAAATTAAAGTGCGTCAGTAACGACATTAGTAAAATAGATTTTTGATATGTCGTTGTTCTTCCATTTTCCATAGTGCGCGGGTTCGATTCCCGCACGGCACAGATATTTTGTATGGCCTACAGAAATTTGGCCTGGGCGTATGTGCAATGTGCATGTGAGATTATATGTTACAAACATATAATTACACCCACGATATACAAGAAAATCCAAGTGTGAGGCGAATTATTTAAAATATATATCAAACCTTGATAGTAGTCAGTCCATCTCCTAGAGCGATTGATTGTCATATCATTAGAAAAAAAATCTATGGTCAATCAAATTATTATGAAATAGACATTTAGAACTTGTGACCTAAATGTGTTCATGCAATTATGATCCTTAAGGTGGTAAACATTTTCTGACCGCGACCGTATATAAGACGCATCGTCTATTTGCATTCATAAACAATTCAATGAGTGATGATTGATCCTTTTAATTTTTTTAAGACCTACGAATAATAGAAATGAAAAAAATTGTGTGCTTTTTAAGTAAAAGGCGTGGTTTAAAAAGCTAATGACCTACTAGACATTTTTTCGCAAACCATAACCCCATCCGCTGCCCCGTAATGCCCCAGAACCCCGTGCCCCGTACTTATCTAGCGACAGGAACACAACACCACCAAAAGATAGTTTTATTTGACTGTGATTTTTGTGTATGTTTATTATTCAATCACGCAAATACGGTTTGCTATTTGGATGAAAATTTGCAAACAGATATTTTATTACCAGGATGAAAATATTGGGTACTTTATAGCCTAGAAAAATAAGAACAATTCGACGCAGCTTTATCGAGGCGAATATAGTCGGCATATAAGTGCGAGTTTATTTCAATGCTAATGCCTAATTATTATATACTTCGTCCTCGTTGACTTTAGATTAGATTTAGATAGAGATAGTGGTATTGCTAATTAATCGGGATTGTTGTGTCAGTATTGACACAGATTTTTTTTTTCTATTCATTTAAATTATTATAATTTTCTACAAAAAATTTCAATTTGCTTTATTTTTACAAAATATAGGGGTATATTGGATCATATAGCATCATATATAACATCAGGTGGAGTAGAGACGTTTGCCTACCTCGCTATAAAAAAAATATTGCTCCTTTGGTCCATTTTCTTAACTATGTTCGAGAAAGATTTTTTTCTTCATTTTTTACTAACTGGTTATGCAAAAGATTTTTTTTCCGTTTTCATAATTTGTTAAGATAAACAACTAAGAAAATGAAAAAAAAAACATGTTATTTAAGAACCAGTTAAGGAAATGCCAATAAAAAATCAAATTTCGTAATTATATTATTTAGTTTTATTTCTTGATTTATAAACTAGAACTCATTTAACCAGTTTTGAAAATGAAAAAAAAAACAAAATTCGTAAGCATTTAGGTGAAAAGTGAAAAAAATTCGGCTAAGAAAATCGGTTAAACAAATGGATCAAAGGATATTGTTGACTTCATATGAAAAAGAGTAAATCGACAATCAATCTGAAAAACTAGCTTTTCTTAACGTTGATTCGATAATTTATACAACAAATTATTTGTTACCCAGATACTTTTAATGTCAATAACTACCTCCAATCTCAGGCAGTTAATAAATAAACATGTCACGAACAATTCTATTAGGTATTTGTGAATCCTTGCACCACATCATTTAATTCAATGACATTCAGAATGCAAAAAAATTGTAAAAGCGAATTTATTTCACACGCTGAGAATCAAGTTCTCTCCCCGTCTACCTTGGTCGCCACGTGTTTTTAACAACTTAACATATATATGCCAAACATTTACATACTTTAACAAATCTATAATATAAAAACCGGCCAAGTGCGTGTCGTGCCACGCGCAGTGTAGGGTTCCGTAGTTGCCTGTAGTTACCACAATATATTTGAGCAGGAGTCTTTATTTTCTATATCGTAAATTAGAAAAACCAATTAATATCAATATACACACATCAAAAAAAGTGTGCACAAAAAAAATACTCTAGTTAAAAAATAGAGTGTTTTTTGTGTTACAGAAGACTTTTTTGTAATTTCTTTTTCTGATAAGATTCTCAGTTTTAAAATTAGAATTAGAACGTTAAACAATATAATAATTACATTGTTTATCCATATAAAAAGACATGCAATCCAAGCTGTCACTCATTCAGAAATCTGAATTAGACAATATTATCGAATTTAAAATATTTTTTCACGGAAATTATCAGAAATACGAGCCGCTTTCGGACTTGAAGTTAGCACTCAGACCATTCGGAATTATTGCTTACACAAGGCTGGATTACGAGCACGGAGGTCTTGGCGAGCACATTTGAATTCACGGGAACGTCAGCGACGGAGATTACAGTGGGCTAGGCTTTGGCAAAACGAAGAAGACGTTATAATTATATCCGTTATAAGTTCATGAAAAGCTTGCTATTATCATGAATTTTTCCAGATTTTTCAAGCTTTTAGACAAGCTTTCAAATAATGTATGTTTCGTCGCCATCGGACACCGACTACCACTTTTGAACTATTTCCTTTATTTATTGCAGTGTGTTTCGAATAAAGGGTAAAATATTTTTCCTAACGCCTATTCATGACGCCTTTTAGCTGATTAGAAGAATGGGCAAAATACACTCAGACATCTATTATGGAAAACATTTCACTGAGTAGTGTGTAATATTTAAGAAGTTTTTTCATATAAGACTTGATTTTGCTTCATCATCATCATCTGGGGTACAGGCCTTCCCTATGGATGGATTAGGGATATTGGGCCATGACCCACCAGTGCGGATTGACGGGTGCTAAACGACTGCAGATGCAGCCAGTACCAACACGGCTTAACGTGCTTTCCGAAGTACGGAGGAACTCGAGATAGAAGGTATTTGGTCACCCATCCAATGACCGACCACTGCGAAAGTTGCTTAACTTCAACGACCGCAGCCGAACGCGCTAACCACCTGCGCCAGCGAGCTTCTCATGACTTTGCTTAATAAATTATTTTTTCATATCTTTGAAAAATGGATAAAAATATACATACTATACATGCATACTTGCTTAACCGCAGCGTGTACGTTTCGACATATTTGGTGCTACAATGACCTCGGCTTGCGAGCGGTTCATTCATTAGTCGAGATCCTGTCTGCGAGTCTTGGGTTCGATTACCAGTTTATTGCAAAACGTTTTGTTTGTAAATAGCAGGTAGATTGTGGAACTGAAATTGCTTTAAATTACATATCTTTGAATTAATAAGTACTTTTATTTGATGACTCTCAATAATTGAACAATCAGTAAAATTATACAACATTACAAACTAACTTTGTCTGTCAGATAATACCACTGGACCGAATTTGATGATTAATTTTTGGAGATACAGGTGATCACGCAAACAGACCAAGTTAGATGACTTTTTGTCGCCAAAATAAAAGTTGCAGGGGGTAAACAATAAGATGACAGTTTGTATGCATAATATATTATGCTCCACAGAAGAAGAAGAGAATCGATATATTATTGGTACATAAATATAGTTTCAACCCAGAATACAACAGGGTAGGCAAGTTTTCATAATGAGATTAATGAAAACTGACAGACAAACCAAACTAATAATAACTTATGAATAAATATTTGAACTATAAGTACTTTGAACTGAAGAAATCAGTTATGGAAAATTTAACAACAAAAAAACGAAAATATGAGATTATAGATTTTTTAGATCAAGTAAATAAGTACTTGGTCTAAATTGTTTCTACTTATGCATTTTTACTTTATCTCTAATATTTTTTTATATTAGGTAATTTTGGTTTCTAAAAATTTTACTTATTTATTTGTTTCAAGTTATTACTATTATAATGCTTTAATAATTTTCTCGTAAGTAAATCAAATTAATGAAAATAAACTCACGCAATGATCCCGCGTTAGCGCCGACTGCAAACAGCGCCACAAACAATAAATGCACATTCATTTTGAACTACTTTAGAATATTACTAGATAACGTAAACTTAATTAATTAAATCCTAAGGAAAGGTAAGGAGTTAAGTCGGCTAACCCAAACTACAGAAGCTTTCGACTGCGCCCGCGCCGCGTACAAACCGTTTATATACGTTGCGCAACAGTTGTACGCCTCATTGATTCAACGGCACAACTGGCCAATATAACATGACCCTTCTGACCTTCTGCACGCTTGTTAAATTATCAAATAAATATCATCTACGTAAACAAATAGAGGTCCACTTAAAACGGATGAAAGGTATGGTATTGATTTTTGTTTATCAAAGAGTTTATTTTGTATAAAACGTATTAACTAATTCAAACCGTTGATTTCTTAGGTGCCTCCATAATTTATATGCTAATAAGTAATCTTTACATTTATCACCTTAAGTGTTATTGATTATGTTATTTTTATTATTTCAGAATGGAAAAGTTTGTATACACACGTTGATGTCTTTTGTATGAGTAATACAATATTTATCACATAACATACATCGTAGGACATCGACGAAATCGGCCCTAGCATACCCAAAAGAATGTCCTTCATTATTATTTTTTTACGGCCAATCTGTTTAAAAAAATAATAAATAAAAGTTCTGTTACTAGATACTACAGTCTGTTCATCCTAACTTGTCCTATTTGGTAAACAATCTTGGCACTCCTTTTTATTGAAAATACAGCATTAAAAATCAACTGATAACTGGATTCAATAGGTTTCAGTCTATAATAACGATTTATTTTAATAGTTTATTAGCTTTGCTAATATTTTATTATTAAATGGGTGATTCTGTTAAAAAGTTGTGCCTACAAGAGTGCACTATGGACACGCAGTGCGTATTTCAATAGTTGTATGGGCTCCAGTGTAAGACAATGTGGGCCTACGATTCCACTGCAGCGATCGCTATGAAATCAGAAACCAGAAATCAATATATCTTTATTCAAATTGGATGTATAGTACAACACTTTTGAATAGTCCAAACATTTTTTTCCCTACCACTCGTTATTGGACATATTTTCTAGCTGCGGAGAAAAACGAGCGAAAAAAACTCCACAACATTAAAAGCATAACGTGTAACAACATTTACAAATCATTATGTTGCTACAACGTCAATACAATCATGATTTATTTAATATAGAAAACCTGTTGGAATGATTGGAACAGTTCAAACCCAAGCATTTTTGTCTGTAATATAATCAGACACTTTGTAATAAGCTTTTTTAATAAGTGCTTTTTTTATACTATCTTTGAATTTATTTATGCTTAACTCTTGGATATTGCTTGGGACTTTATTGTATAAGCGAACACAAAGACCTTTAAATGAATTATTGATTTTGTGAAGCCTAGTAGCAGGTAAAGTTAGTTTATTTTTGTTTCTTGTATTAAGTGTGTGAACATCACTGTTTTGAAGAAACAAATTAATATTTTGTCTTACAATTTACATTTAATCTATTTTAATTTACAATGCACGACCAACTACAATTTACAACAATTTTTTTTGAATGTAGGTACGCTACATTATTGAACCATACGCCTCCCCCGTCCATGTCACCTCTCGCGCTACCAAAACTTCTGTGTACGCGACGTGGTCGAGGCTCACAAGCGTCATAATATTCGCATTAAACGGTCTATGAATGACGTCAATTCGTACGTAGACGCACGGATGTATTAAAAAGTTTAAACAAGTTCGCCAGTTGCACTGGATACTGCTGTCACATTAATTTTTTTGCAAAGCGTCGAGACACAATTTATTGCGTAGTATATAGTATTCTCTATATGCGCAGCGCTGTGTGGGTTTAATTTCTCTGGCCACAAAACAAAAAAGAATATTTGTAAACGTGATCAAGCTCATGTGCCGCGGGACGGGATTGCTCATTATAATGCATACGTATATTGCATTTTAAGCCACACTCTCAACCCAGGCTAAATTAGATGTTTCTGACACTGGTGAGGCTTCGGCGCGCGGCGTCTTATTTCCAATATGTTTTTTGATATAGATGTTGAATGAAATGAAATATTTAACTATTGTACTCTATAATTGCAGCCAATATTATTTGTGTATGCTTACATGTGTTTTAATAGTACGTCCTTAAAAATTTAATCTGTTGTTATCTGCGAGAACCTATAATAATTGACTATTTGTTACTAGCAACTGTATTTCTATCTTCTGTTGTAAGTTAGCTGTTGGTCTTCAAAATATTAAATAAGCTGTCAAACCGAAGAGAACATACACACATCAAAAGTGTCTAGGGATCAACATATATTTTTGCAATAACTTTTCTCCTGATTGATATTAATTAAAATTTTCTTTAAGGATTCATCAAATAAAGTGTTTTTGTTTGTCACAGTAACGATAAACCAAGTCACCTTTGCATTAATAAAGAAATTTGCCATTTTCCTAATAAAGGGATTTTTGACATTTGAACCACTAACACAAAAGTTCGAAAAAAAGACTGAAATAACAGTTTTCTCTAAAATTTTATTGGGTAACTTAAACAATTAATAATCCGTATTTCTACCGCGAACACTAACAACACAAGAACATCGGTTTGGCATACTCAAAATGAGTTCATCCAAATCACGCTGTGGAATGGCCGCCCATGTTCGTTGCAACAACAAAAAAAGGTCTTCTTGCGACTGGATACCCTCCATATTCGGCAGAGCTCTTCTCTGTAGCATATCCCATGCATGCTCAATCGGGTTCAAGTCTGGCGACTCAGCAGGCCAGGGCAGGACATTGATGTTAGCTGCGGCGAGAGTCTGTCTTACAACTCTTGCGGTGTGCGGTCGTGCATTATCATGCATTAACTGAAATAAGGGACCGATTTGCACTTGTAGAGGAACGATGACGTCTGATACAATCGTCTCAGCATAAATTTGAGCGTTGAGGTTGCCTCTGATCCAAATCAACTCAGTTCTTCCGCCGATCCAAATACCCGCCCATACCATGATGGTTCCACCACTATAAGGATGGACTTCCTGGCAGGATTTTAATCGCTGTTGGCGTCCAGGGGTTCTCCAGTGTCGTATACGTCTTGTATCCGGTCTCATACCAAAACGAGACTCATCAGAAAAGCACACGAAACGCCATTGTTCTTCTGCCCAATTTCTGTGTTCAAGAGCCCATTGATATCGAATCCTACGATTGTGCATTGCTATAGGTGGTACCCGTAGCGGTCTTCGGGAATGAAGGTTCACTTCATGCAAGCGGTTTCTGACTGTTTGGTCGCTAATTAAGTTCCCTGAAGAGTGATGAAGCCTCACGGCTAACATCATGGCGGTTATTGTTGGAGCTCTTCGAGTTAAGATTTGAATGTATCGGTCTTGTCTCCGTGTGGTGCAGCGATACCGTCCTCCATGGCGCTCAGCCACGGTACCAGTGCTTCGGTATCGTGTCCAAAGTCGACTGATAACACTCTGACTTGTATTCAGAGCTAAAGCCACAGTACGTTGCCGGGAACCAGCTTCTATCATTCCCACGGCTCTGAGCATTTCTTCCCTGCTTAAATGACGTCGCCGCTCCATAATAACGTTGGTTTTAATCAGTAGTAGGGAAACAGTAGCACTAATAATGTCTTCAATGCGTTGTATGTTTTTATAGGGAAAATATTGACAGCTGTTTTTCATCTTTTACTCGAATTTGATTCACAGTTCCTGATTCAAATTATGAAATGCACCAAAAAGGATCCATATAAATTTATAAAATCATAAATTTATTACAAAGCCACATCTCAATCTCAAGAAATCCGCATAAAAATGCTTGATCCCTAGACACTTTTGATGTGTGTATTTGTAATGTTTATATATCAAAAAATATGTTTTATTTATTTTGATATTATGATACAAAAATACGTCATAACATACACGTGTAGTGTAGCAGACGTGACGGTCACGTCGCGCGTCGCGCGTCGCCACCAATCCTGAATAAATATGACTATAACATATCGACAGGGTAATGTATTAGCACAAAAACTATACAAGTATTTTAATTAGATCTCTCCTACTGATTCTGGTATGCGTCATTTAATTAGGAATTATACTTCTGTTATTCGCCCTTCGAGATTATACTTAATTCACGAATTAAATTTTTAATAATAACTTTAAAATGTTCTCCTAACCCACGTTCATATAGGTGTTCATGCCTTATGCATATCCCTTACGGGTTTGAAGAAGCACCAAATTGCACTTGAATATTTTTATCTAAGATATGAACACACATCAAAAAAAGTTTGCGATCGCTTTGAAAAATAAATTGTTATGTTTTTATTTCTTTTTAAGCATTTAACTGCTAGATGTTTAAATCTAAAGAAAAGTTTATTAGAAAAAAAATCCACGCGGACCAGGCAGCGGACGGGACTCGACTCCGCTGCCTGGTCCGCGTGGATTTTTTTAAATAATAAATTGTTTTTTGTGTTACAGGAGACTTTTTTGTAATTTATTTTTCTGATAAAATTCTAAATATTAAAATTAGAATAAGAATGTAAAACAATAAAATAATTCAATTGTTTATCCATATAAAAAGACATGCAATCCAAGTCACTCATTCAGAAATGTGACTTAGTCAATATTATCGAATTTAAAATATTTTTCCACGGAAAGTTGTGGTTTAAAAAATGCCACGAGGTTTATCAGATGTTATACGAGCCGGAATTGTAACTTTGAGGGAAGAAGGCTATTCGACGAGAGAAATAGTACGCAGAGTTGCCATATCCCAATCTTGTGTAGTAACCACGTTGCAGAGGTAACACGGGATGGGTAATTTAGTCGCCCAACTGTTTTGACAGCTGCTCAGAAGGGCTACATCAAGTTGCTGGTAGCCCGCGACCCAACAATAAACGCCACTAAATTAAAAGCAGAAATACGGGCCGCCTCTGGACTTGAAGTTAGCACTCAGACCATTCGGAATTGCTTACACAAGGCTGTATTACGAGCACGAAGGTCTTTGCGAGTATCTTTGAATTCATGGGATCGTTATCGACGGTTCAACAGTGGGCTAGGCTCCGGTATAACGAAGAAGACGAAGACATTTCGCAATACTGCCTCTTCGGTGACGAATCGCGAATCAGTTCTCATACAGATAACCGACGTGTTCGTGTTTGGAGAAGACCTGGAGACTCTGAAAGGCAAAGAACGGCGGGTAATCAGTGTTCTTTATGGGTGGTACTATGATTGGGGCTAGAATCCCTTCAATCCCTTACCAAGGCTTCATGAAGGCAGATAGAGTCAAAACAGTCGCTATTGATGCAATCGTCAGACCTTTCCGAGTAAACCATGGGCACCAGTTGGTACTGGTTGACGATAATGCGCCCGCACATCGAGCTCAACGAGTCAATGCTGCTCTCCGAGAATAAGAAATCACAAGATTAGACTGGCCTGCTGCTGTTGTATTTTTTATACAAAAAAAAATAGTTTATTTTTAATTTCGGAAAGTGTATTTATAAATAAAAAAAGATATAACGTAAATATTTTCTCTTGAATAAGTTAAATTTTGAAAATATATCAGCTTATGCAAGTGATCTCAAACGTTTTTTGATGTGTGTACGTTTTTGGTAAGAAACTTATAAATTCCATCTGAATTTAAGTGCAGTAAATACTCAATACATAAATATAAAAGTTAGCATATATTCTTTTTCTGTATTACATTGACCAATTTTCGAGGGATTCGTTGAAATCTTTTGTATGTAATTTTGGGGCAAAAGCGCAAAAGCGAATTAAATGCAAAGCCATGTGAGGATTGATTTTTAGCATATTTTCGGAGGACTGCTGAAATTTGGAAATTTGTTCATCAATAAAAATTGGAATAGCATCGTCAAAGATGGGGGAACCTAGGAGACGAAGTGATTTATTGTCAATAATTTTAATATTAGGAGCTAAAACAGAAAATTCAAAAAAATGTTTTGTAACGTGATTTGGTGAACATTTTGATTCTGGAATGAATATCTCGGTTTTTGAATAATTTCGATGTAGTTCAATATTTTTGAATTTGTTAATAATAACGTGAAAATCCGAAAAAAACTGTTGAAATATCGCCAGCGATAGCGTGAGTGAAGAACAAGTAGGGGAAGGTGTTATACCTATGGACATTCGCCGGATTTTGAATGAAAATATTTTTTTATGACTTAATTATAATTTAATAGCCATAAAGTATCAAAAATATTATTACAGTAATAGTTAATGCTTAACAATTAGCAGTCCTTAGTTTTGTACAAATTATAATTATTAGAATAAATGACTTTTTTTAAAAACACTAAATTTGTCCACAGGTACATCTCATGATTGTACCTATGGACAGCTACACTTGTACCTATGGACGGCAATGTACCTATGGACTGGTCAATTTTCCTTATATAATAATTCTATAAAAATCAACAAAACTAAACAGAAACTCTTTATAAAGTAGTGAAGCCGGGACGGGCCGCTAGTAATTCTATAAAAATCAACAAAACTAAACAGAAACTCTTTATAAAGTAGCGAAGCCGGGACGGATCGCTAGTAATTCTATAAAAATCAACAAAACTAAACAGAAACTCTTTATAAAGTAACTAATAACATTAAATAATCAGTTAAATTTATTTTTGGCTTCGCAATACTGTTTATATAATGCTAAGGCAGTGTCATCAGAGGTATCTGAATCATCATCATCATCATCTAAAATATAACACTTCTCACATAAAAAGTCCGACTCATCATCTGATTCAAAAATATCTCTGTGTGATCTTGATACACATTTCTTGTGATATTTTAATTCACATTGAGAACAATCGAGCATTTTGTTAACACTGTCATGTCTTCTACATCCTATACACATGGCATAAGGTAACACCTCGTCATCCAGAATTGTGACTTTTTTTTTCTGCAGATGAGATGTTCTTTTCACTAACGCCGACCTTTGGTAGCCCTTTTGAGGATTTTTTTGTCTTTTTCGGTATATCTTTTTTCTTATTTTTTTTCTTTTCTTCTATTTTTCTTTTTTTTTCTGCTTTATTAATTGCTTCGTTCTTTATTTCATTTTTTTCAGGTGTATCAGTTAAAATTCTACTCTTTCCAGGTTTCCTTCCTTGTCTAGCTGCTTTTCGAGGGTCTGCTTTTAGAAACGGGCATACAGATTCCGGCGTTATTTTGTGAAGCTCTTTTTTCGGAGTGATTGGTGCATTTTCCATATCTTCACGAGTCTCATCCAGAGAGAACTGACAAACAGCAGTAGACTGAGTTTCTGTATCCTGATTACTTTGAGTACAATTATCTGAAACTGTGGTCAATGGCTCGGGTCGATCAGTAACAAATGAGCATAAAAAATCTTCTTCACTGAATATATCTCTATTAAATGGGCAAATGCCTGTTACTTCGAAACTTTTAATAATATTTTTGGGTGTGAAAGCAAGAGGATAAAAAATGTCGTAAATTGTGATAGGTTTTCCAGGGTGATTTAGTATCCATTTATCGGCTGCTTTGTTGTATTGCGCCTTAAATGGTCCAAAAACGCAACGATCTAAAGGTTGTAAATTATCTGATGTGTGTGGAGGCAACGTGAGCAGAACTATACCATTATCGACGGCTTTTTCAATGATATCAATTGAGATATGTGTTTCATGGTTGTCCATTAACAAGAGGACCGGACATTCTTTCGTAGGTTTTGCAAACTTTATGAAATGATCCAGATATTTCCTGAAGATCAATTCAGTTGACCATCCGGATTGGTTAGCTGCACCAATCGTACCTGGAGGAGCACCTTTTAACATATTGTCTTTAAAGAAAACTCTAGGAAATATTATCAAAGGGGGAACTGAAATTCCAACAGCATTTATACAGGCAATCATGGTGTTATTTACTCCTCTTTCTCCTGATGTTAATTTACCTAGCTGTTTTATTTTCTTTGGAGCCAGCACTTTTCTCGGATTATGAACTGTGGATATCCCAGTCTCATCCAGATTATATATGTTTTCGGGGGTAAATTGGTGTTTTTCAATTACTTTTTGGAGGTTGTCAAAGAACTTAGAAACATTAGGTCTGTTAAAACTACTTGCTCGCGCCAAACTGGTTGCTTCAGGCTTCCGTAGAGACAAATGTGAATGACGTTGACGATAGTATCTTAGCCAGCCTATGCCAGCCATTTTGTGTTGGTGCCAGCTATTTGGGATATTTTGTTTTTGCTTCATCACCGCAAACTGGTATGCCAGTTCTCTGACCTGCTTAACATTTAATCCCATATGTAGGTAAGCTGCTTTTTCTAAATATTCTTCTAGCTGTTTCTCTTCATCCTCATTGAATACTTTCTTTACGTCATTTCTCAAGATATCTACACTGTTACGATCCAGATCCTTGTCCTTATTCATGCGAAGGTATAAATATCGTAGATTTTGGTATTTCATATTTTTCTGCAACTTTTCGTAAAGAACATCCATTTCTTGCCTCTTTAACTGCCTCAGACAATGTCTCTGGACACAGCTTACGTCGCGTTTTTCCATCCTTACTACGAGGCACTGAAAAAAACAGGACAAAATTACTTCTAATTATGAATTTACTAATAAAGTAATAAATTAAATCCAAAGTTTGTACCTGTGGACAGTCCACAGGTACATACTCTTTGATGTCCATAGGTACAAATCTGACATTATAACCTAAAAACATATTACCGCCATAGTCGGTACTACTTTACACTGTTATACCACTGAAAATAGATGTTTAACAATATACACTACATTCTGACCCAAGATAATGATATATACTCTGCATATATTCACAAAAATATAGAACGAAAATGATATAAATACTTACTTTTTTTGTAGAAAACCTTTAACAGTCCGTTACCAGCTACACAATAACAAACACAAAATGGCTACTAGTCAGTGTTGCCATACATCAAAAATACTTTACGGATGCGTTCAATTCATTCAATTACTGTATACATTTTTTAAGATATCGGAGTTGTCCACAGGTAAAACCGTCCACAGGTACAACATCTTCCCCTACTATTTTGATTAATATGTAAAATTCTGTAGGACGTTGTTAGGAGTTCTGCCCAGCTCTCAGGCGTGTTTACTCTAAGTACATGTTCGATAAAGAAACTGCGACTGAGGGCTGTGCAAAACGAGGGAGACTTTTTAAATCGGGAAGTGTATTTTTGAAATTACTAACAGTTTACCAAAGTGGTTGGTTGCCCGAATTGGGAAGAGATTGAGAAACTGCAGGAACAGAGGCAAGGGGTTTATGGCACCTGCCAATGTGTATATTTAAGCTCCGGTTAACTTTAATGAACGTTAAAAAACCGGGATTGTAAACACTTAGACATTTTTTATTGTACATCGTTACTGCCGGAAAGGGACGGAATTTGACGAAATGCAATCTATTGGCAGGGTAGAGGCGGGTACCCAGCAACAGGCGGGGATATCCAAGGCGTCCTTAGTAACAATCCGTTTGGGGAAATATCAACAAAACAACTGATTCTATGTAATCACACTCCAGGTAAATACACCTGTACACACCCTCATTATTTGCAGGGTCATAAAAAAAAATTAGGCTGCTAAAATATGGTTTTTTTTTCCAATGTGCAGAGTAACTTGACAGTTCTGTAATATTTTCAATTATTTTTTACTTTTAAAACTTATTATTTATTTTCTTACATAAAAACAAATAAATCTATTTATGAATATTGAAATTTAATGTTTATTTTAATGATATTACTTCATGTTATTAAAGGGTCACTTAACATGATCTGAAATAATCTATAAACTCCTAGTAGGTGCATACTTAATGGACCCCTGGCCTTTATTAATCAGCTCCAGCTCTTAGTATGTAATTAAAAACGATAATTCTGCAAACTTCGAAGCAAATAATATAAAGTTTTATAGGTAAATCACCCCTCCCATCACCCTACCCCTTTAAATATTACGATAATGTTCACTATACTTAGTATATTTTATTTGTTTTGCCAAACAACCAATTTTCCAAACTTTTTCAAAGAATCAGAATAAAACGACATAGAGGCTTGGTAGCTGGTGAAAATTCTTTTTATCGTCTACATATTGTAATAATATAAATAAATAATTTATAAATAAATATTTCCAAGACTCACACCAATTAGTCTAGCCCCAAAGTAAGCACTGTAATTGTGTTATGGGATACTAGGGTAACGGATAGAATACATATACTGTACATATATAAGCATATTTATATAGAAATACATATTAAACATCCATGACTCGCATGAATACACGTATTCATCACACAAACATCTGCCCCCACCGGGATTCGAACCCGGGACCTCTCGAGTCGGCGACACCGTGAAACCCGGCGTACGAACCACTTGGCCACGGAGGAATAATATCTGATCCTTGGCCTTGGTGCTTGAAATTCTCGAGTTGACCAGTGTTTGTGTTCGAACTGTATAACATTTACAGTTTAAACACAAACTGGGGTGGCCGCTCCCATATAAGTGGTATGTCTTCTGAGTTATACAAGAGCAGTTCAACGGTGGTACACTGTAGTGGGTCAACAAGCTTGAACAATATTTGATATTGACTCAGTTCATCGAGTGCACGCCAGGGGATTTTTTTTCATTGTTCTCCATAATATTTGATTAGTGACACATGACATAACGATTTGAACAATAAAGACGGTCGGTAGTAACATTTCTATAAAAAAGTTTTTTCCTCGTTCCAGACACGGGTTCCAGAGTCATAAGTTTTGTTGATTTTCGATCAAAAGTTCAACACTTGTATAAATGAAATAGGTTCCGGTGAGATGCTTCTGCAAGCCGATAGTGTTATGTGCCTCTCAGTAAACGTGTGCGAATGTACGATCGCGGTCAAAAATGGTTACCAGTTTTGAAATTAGATTCAATATCACACTTTATTCACTAAAGTCTAAAATGCCATATCAAGTAACTTATTATACCTTTCAAAAGTTATTATGCAAAATGACGCATCGAGAATAACAAAAATAATAAATATTAATTTTTGATATTGAAACTAATTTCTTTATTTGTTGAAACGACATTTATAAAAAAATGATTGTTTGAACAAGAGCAAAATTTAACAAAAAAAAATCATAACGCTATAAAATGTATATTTAAGAGGAATGTTCACGCTCATCTGTTGCAAAACTTAATATGAAGTGTCATTTTAGTAATCATCATCTTGTGTATATATGTGTATACTGTATATATTTAAATATTAGTGTGTTTTGTTTGTATGTATTATATTATTTTTATAGTATGTATTTATATATGTATCCATGTTAATTTGTATATGCATTCGTATTTAGCTTTATACCGCCGTTCGTGTTTTTCATTTTTCCCAAAGGTTGACTGGGAGAGAATGCTTTTAGCATTAAGTCCGCCTTTTGAACCAATGTTATATATTTATATTTTGGTCAATAAAGTTTAAAAATAAATAAATAAATAAAAAATGGCAAGTTTGACCCTGAAGCAAAGGGCTGAAATAATATTTCTCTTCGAAGATGGATAAAGTATTAGCTATATCACGAGAACTCACTATATCGCGATTCACTACACTCACTTTGGATCCGGCGTCACGATGAGGAAGGGCAATTAACAGATCATAGAAATAATTCAGGACGACGAACTATATGTATTTCTAACTCTGCAGCTATGCAGAGGGAGGTTATACTAGATATGAAATAAAGATTCTAGAAGTTTCTATTTTCTTATATTTTCATATTCTTAGTTTAAAAATTAAAAATATTAGGTTTTTCAATGGTTTCCTATATTTGTTTGACGTCACGGCTAGTGCAGAGGTCGTCGCCTACTGCGCAACGGGTCGCGGGTTCGATTCCCGTAAGGCACAGATATTTAGTATGGCCCACAGAAATTGCCTGGTCTGGGCGAATGTGCACTGTGCATGTGTGATAATATGTTTGTAATTACACCCACGATACAGAAGAAAATCCTAGTGTGAGGCGAAGTATTAAGAAAAATATATATCAAACCTTGATAGTAGTCAGCCCATTTCCTAGAGCGATTGATTGTCAGAAAAAGATAATCTATGGCCAAACAAATTATTATGAAATAGACACATAGAACTTCTGACCTAAATGTGTACATTCAATTATGATCCTTAAAGTGGTAAACATTTTCTGACCGCGACCACAGAATATATACACTACGCGAACCGCGACCGTATTTAATGAATTTGCGGATCCGGATGATGATGTACCCCTAGCACGACCCAATATCGAATTCGTATCGTTTGCGAGTCCGTAATGTCATTGTCAAATGTGTACTGATTTTTAGTTCTCGTTACGTACTTTGTGCCGCTGCTGTTCAAGTTTCCATACAAAATTTGAAATTGAAATTTCAGTTTGCAAACTATTCCAATTCGATAATGGTTCGTGCTGGGGGTACTGTAGTCAGTGTGAACCAAAACTGTGGTGATCATTTACCAACCCTAAACCATTGAGATCTATTTATAGGTATTTTTTGTTCTTTGTAATTTATTTTAGTGCGTTTACACGCGCGTAGCCACTCAATTCTCTTTGATCGTAAAAAACATTGCTTGTTTTACTTTTAACAAAGACATTCCATTAATATTTAATTAACATAAAGGTCTTCGATTGTTCGTGTCCACCCGCTGGTTCAAAAATTAAATTATTTTTCTCGAGGGGTAATACATACATACATACGTAATACATACATGAAAAGGAGCCAATTATTTTTCTTTTGTGCCCCAGCATGTGACACATGGTTGTCTTGAGCTCGTTAACTAGAATTTCTTTTTGCAATAACACTGTTAAATTAGTTTTTATAAGACCATTTTTCTTATTGTGTGTATAGATTTAAAAATCGAAATTTAAGAAAGTGACATTTTGGTATTTATCATACATATAATGTCCCACGTGCTGTATATCAATCAGAAATACCAACTGGAAGCGGCAATTCATAATGTTGGTACCTATATTTCTCCTTTCGTGGTTTGTTACACGGAACCCTTCGTGTGCGAATCCGACTCGCATTTGGCCGATTTTTCCTACTAGAGTTAACTGCGAAACCTACCACAACACAACACGGACAAACGTTTCGAAAAGTTATTCGCAATTATTTCACACACTACTGATTCTTTAAAGAGGACGAAAAAAATTAAGTAGCTACTCGGTAACAATGTGATTTCGCATAGCAACCACATACCGCTGGCGCCGCGACCGACGACGCACGCCAAAACTTCATGTTCTTACTAAAAATAACCTTTTACTTACTATTTAATGTACACTTTCGAAGTTATCCACGAACCAGGTATAAATCCCGAAGTTGTTAAATTGATTTACAATCGATTCTTCTACGTGTAGAACCATTAGTGAATAAATATTTAGTGACGCACGCGGGGACGTGGTGAGATTAGAAACTGTGTTTTATTGAGTGTGATATATGTAGTACAGATCACTCATAAGTTGTGATAATGATCGTGGCTTAGGAATAGATAGATTAAAAAAAACTTACTTTGCCTCATGCATTTATAATGCTTTGAAACGAATTATTAAAAGCCTCGATTGCTGACTTAATTATTTTGACGGGGATTTATGAGATGTCTGTTGCCTATAATGTAACCTTCATGAGAGATAAACACATAAGAGCTTATACTTAATATACAAATATCTTGTTGATCTTCTGATTGGATTGGAGTACAAGTCCAGGGTCCATGGAAGTATACCAACTAAACTCAAATTTAAAATCATTTATTCAGTCTAGGCTGTTGCAAGCTTTTGTGAACGTCAACTCTTATGCCATCGGTTCGTAAATCTACTGTGAGAGGCCTCGTACTGAGAAGAACCGGCAAGAAACTCAGCAAGGGCTATTTTTTTCTCCCGTTTTATTTCATACAGTGTCGTCCAATTGAAAGATGACATCAAAATTTTAAAACATGTACAGATGTCCAAAGATTCGATTCAAATCTTCGCCGATATTAATTTCCATCACATTCTTAAAAAATTGATAAATATACATTTATTTTATTAAAAGAGGTAAAATAAATAATTTTCAAGCAATATAGCAGTACCTTGCAGAAGCCCACAAGCCCACAGCAGGGCCTGATTTGAAGTTCTAAGTAACTATGAATATGCCCCCCCCCCCTGCTCGTCCTGTCCTACCTTTTCATTCATTTACAGGTGCGACTAATGAAATTACAATTATAGAAGAGAGCTTAAGTAAGATTAAATTTTTTTTCGGACTTTTGGGAACAGGACGAATCCCATACCAAAAAGAAGAGAACACACAAAATTAAAAGGAAAAATATATTACGAGATTTAAGGTCGAGAAGAGTGTTGGGGGTGGGTTTACCTTCTAAGGGGAAAAAGACGGTTTAAATCGCGATTCTCAGAAAAACTGCAACTTCTATCGAAGAAATTTGAATGGCAAAATTAGAGGTAAGCAAAAGATCTACTTACAACATTTCTATTTATTGTTTTTTCACATAGCCTAAAAATATCTTCGAAAAGTCAAAATAAATGACTAAAAATAAAAATTAAAGAATGCTAAAAACTTACCTAAAGACGCTGTATTTTTTTCGATTTAAATTATTTAAGTATCGCGATTTCCGGAAAAACTACAACTTCTATCGAAAAAAAAATATGGCAAAAACGTAAGTGATCAAAAGAACTACAACTTTTGTACTTATTCACTGCTTTTTCACACAACCTTAATATGTTTGTATAACTTATATATTTGATAACGCACGCAAGAATTTTATTTAAACTTTTTGGAGTTTACTCCTTAAGAATCGATTTGCATATATAAGGGGCCCGGTATGAGAAAAAAGTGAGGAGTAAAATCTATCGATGAATGACTCGTTACGTTTTTGGTGCGCATCCTATGTCGCGCAACTTTGTCAAACAAAGATGACGGATTGACATTAATATTTTTTTTTAAATCTGAACTGAATTTAGATATTGTTTCTGATAGAGCAATGGGGACAACGAGGTATGGTACAACCATTGATGCGGTATTTTCAAGAATCGTGAACCACGTATCTACGAACGTCCATGTGTCTTATTTTAGTTACCATAAACCACTTGTCACTGTAATTAATAATGCAGACAATGTTGATTTAATTAATATTTAAAAAATGATAATAGTCAGAAAATAATAATTACATAATTTATCAACATTCCTAATGATATATTTATGCACATCTGAAATTGGCTATTGTAAAAAGTTTAATGTGAAATATTTCGTCGATTAGTTATAATAAATGTATATGAAATGAATAAATATATATTTATATATGTATATTAATAATAATAATAATAATAAATAATAATAAATATATCTTTATTCAAATAAGGTCATACATTGCATAATAATACTAATAACAATATAAAATACAAAATAATGGATGCCTGAACTAGGTTACAGTTAAAATTGTACCTGTATTTCAGGCTTTTATGATCTAAATAATACATAGAATATTTAATAAATTAACAAATTAATTAAAACAGAACTTAAAGTAATCATTATATAAATGTTGGTAAATGTAAATAATGGAGTTACGTTCATTTATTTACAAATAAGAAGTAATTCTTCGGTCTGCTCGTATGTCAGGCTGTGCAAATAATTAAATATTACAGTTCTACAGTTAAAATAGTTTAATGTGTAAATACCTAATACTCTATTTAACTTATTATATAAGAAAGGACTTAGGAAAGTAGAGAATCTATGTGAAAAGATGTATTTTGAATCATGTGTAGAGATGCAGACTATATCTTTCCGTCTTTTGTTAGTGATATCAGAGCAAAAAGGTGAAATGGTGTGTTGTTTTAATATGCTGTGCATAATGAAAAGCTGGCGAACAGTTAACACATTACAGTATTTGTAAAGTTGATGCGTAGGATATAAGAAGGGAAGTGAATTGGCTACTTTTAAAATGGCTCTCTGAGCTCGCTCGAGGGGGATTAAAATAGTTTTGAGAGCTCCACCCCATGAAGTTATACAATATTGAATTACTGATTGGCATAAGGCCTGATATACCTGTTTTATTAGTTTTGGACCTGCAATGGTACGTAATTTTTTAAAAATATACATTAATTTACGGATCCTGACTACTAGATTTGCAATATGCTGTCTAAAAGATAATGTGTCGTTAATTAAGATACCAAGATATTTTATATGGGATGTGTTCTGTATTAAAGGGCAATCGCATTTATTGACTGAAGGATATTGGCATTGGTGTGCGTATAAGTTAGGATTTGTAAACCCATGACAAGGCTGGCGCATAGAAAAGTGAATATAATTGGTTTTGTCAGTATTCAGTGTTAGTAAATTGCAGCGAAGCCAGTTATTTACACCATTAAGACCAAGTTGAGCTACCTCATATAATTCTGACCTACTATTGGCGCTAAAAATCAAGGCCGTATCATCGGCGTAAGATATAATTTTACCATATTTTAAATTAAGGTTACATAAATCATTGATGTAAACGAGAAAAAGGGTAGGGCCGATTATACTTCCCTGGGGAATACCATAGCAGGTCATTTTCTGGTAATCACTTTTAATATTTCCTATTTTAACGCATTGAGATCGATTGTCTAAATAATCTGCAAATAGTTTTAACTGCGTTCCTCTAATACCCAATGCTTCCAACTTTTTTAGAAGCTTCGGAATTGAAACGGTATCGAACGCTTTTGCTAAATCAAGAAAAACAGCTAGAGTATGCTTTCCTTTGCCTAGTTCCTGAGTAATATAGTTAGTCAGGTTATGCACCGCATCTGCTGTTGACAACTTTGCCCGAAAACCAAATTGCGTAGGTGACAAATAGTTATTTTTTTCCAGGTAGTCAATAAGCCTTTTGTTAATAATTTTTTCTAATAGTTTTGATAAGGATGGAAGCACTGATATTGGTCTATAGTTATTTACTTGATCTTTACATCCAGATTTATAGACAGGAGTAACTACTGCTTTTTTTAAACATTGTGGAAAAATACCCTGCGAGAGGCAGATTTGAAAAATGCGTGTTAACGGTGGTATTAAAATATGCTTAAAAGTTTTGAGGATTTTATTGCTAATGTTATCAAAGCCGACTGCACTGTCATCTTTCAAATTTGTAATTATTTGTAAAATTTCTTGTTGGTCGGTATCTAACATAACAAAACTATTCCTACTGGTGGTAGCGTTAAGTGACTGAGAAAATAGATTTAGAGGTTGGTGGCGTTCTGCAAGGTCTTTTCCCATATTAATAAAATAGTTATTTACATAATTGGCTGATATAAGCGGTGAAGGATGGGTTAATAGTAAACTCGAACACGATTCGTGCCTTTTTGAAGTGTAGGTAAAATTTTTAATATGTCTCCAAAGGCGTTTGCTATCCTTGCCTGCTTTGAGTAGTTCATTTTTTTCATAATTTGCTTTTAATTTTTTCAAAAGATTATTAACGAAATTCCTGTATCTCCTATAGATAACTAGCAATGTGAGGTTATCGGGATATTTTTTTTGTCCTCATATGAAGTTTATCCCTGTGTCTTATACATCGAATAATACCCGGGGTTATCCAAGGTTTGATATTTTGATATTGTTTATTTGAAGCAACTACAGACGTATTATGTAATATAGCTTGTTCAACATTATTAATTAAATACAACAAAGATGCATTCGCGTCCGTCGATTGAAAAACTGGGGCAAAGTCAAGCTTGCATAAATCGTGTTCGAGTTTCTTTATGTTTAACTTAGATTTTACTAGTTTATGATTCAGTTTAGGCAGCGATAAATTTAAGGTTAGTAAGACAGCGGAATGATCGGTAAGCGGCGTTTTTGTGACAAGTGTTAGATATGTTGACCTAGATTTTATCATCATATGGTCGAGACAAGAACCACTCTGATGTGTTGGTAATGTATGGGCTGGGTAAAAACCATGGTACGAACATAGATTGAGATAATCTTGGGTTCCAGCATCATGTATGTCGGGTATAATGTTTATGTTAATATCACCCGTAATTATTACATTTTTAAAAGATGTTAATGATTGAAGTATCTGGTCTAAGTTTCCGTTGAAATTATCTATGTTTGTGACAGATGGGGATCTATATATTGCGACAATAACTGTATCTTGGTTAATATGTACCAACAAACAACTACAACCCTGAAGAGCTGGTTCCTCGAGGGTGACTTGCAAGGAGTCTCTAACATAAATAACTATTCCATCATTTTGGTTGTGATTATTTTGACTATAAAATAAGTTATAACCTGGCCTTGTTGGTAGGTTGCCGTTCCGTTTTGTTAACCAGCACTCGGTTAGTATAATTACATCACAAACAAAGTTAAGCCTATGGAGGAAAATATCAAAATTATCAATATTTTTATAAATACTACGTATATTTTGGGTGAGTACAGTTAATGAGTTTTTATAAGCGGTCAGATATTGTCTACACTCTTCGACTTCACATAAACATGAATTAGACATAGATAGATCATCTATTTCATTTATTATATTAATGTCCATAGTAAAGTTCTAATTATAACAAATAAGTGGCGCTCTAGGCGCCTTCATAATCAATAGTATTAATGTACCTAGTTTCGGCAGCTTTTTTAGCTGGACATTCGGCATCTCCGGTCCTATGGCCGCACGGTTTTTTAAATTTAACGCAAGTGGCACATTTTGGTGGATCGGCTTTTTTTGTGCAGTCTTTGAGAGAATGGCCATCTTCGCCACAGTGGCCACAGGTAGAAGCTGTCGCCTTGCAAGTTTTAGCGGCATGGCCATATTGCTGGCAATTGTAGCATCTAGTTACAAGTGTGAAATCACGTACCGAGCAAAAATTCCAGTTAATAAAAAGTCTGTCTTGTATAATTAAGGCTTTGCGTATAGTAGCAGGTACTTCTAAAATATAGTTGCAGGTGTCTGCATCTCGTTTTCCTGATTTGTGGCTCAGTTTTATAGAGTTCAGGAAAGTATCTCTAGATATATTTAATGACGATTCTGCTACGTTTTGCTCGTAGATGCACTTATAGACGTCACTTTCAGTCATAGATGAAGGTACTCCTATGATTATAATACGCGGCTTGCGTTTATTGGTCTCATCAACAGTCAGGCCTGAGTTTGCTAACAGCACTGAATTTTTCAATTTATGGATGTCGTCTTTGGTCTCAGTGCTGACGATCACTCCTCCATTTCTTACTTTACGAAGACCACGTACTTTCAGTTTCATCTCCTCAGGGCTAATAATTTTTTGGACCAAATTTTTTGTTTCGTCACTACTTTGTGCAGCATTGCTTGGGTAGATTACCACAGAACTGACAGGGCTAGGGCGAATAAAGTTGTTGGATCCCTTTTTTACCATGTCTGCAAAAGACGTGTTTGTTGTAGCAGATTTAGTGCAGGATTCCTGTATAGTCTTTTTAAAATCAGTAAGACAAGCTGAGAGGTCATGGTTTTCCTTTAAAATTTGCAAATTAGAGTGAGTTGATAACGCCTTTTGCTTTAAAGACTGATATTGAACAGCCATTTGCGCAACTCCATGTCCAACTTTTCGACAGAGATTATTAATCCTAAGTTTGTGGTCAGATACTAGTTTTCCCTCATTCGATATGGTACATACTTCTTGTAAATATTGCTCAATTGAGGTAAGCCAGTTTTGTATTTCCGGAGTAGATACTATTTTTAAGGTATCCATATCATCCTGGTCTTGAGTTGGATGGCTGGGCGTCGTTGGGGGAGGAGTGCGGCGAGTAATGCCGCTTCGATTAAAGGGGCTCTCACTTGACATAATTAATGAAAAAGAACTTACACTAAATATTTATGTCCATTTTTATAATTTATGCACGTATAATTGTCACTCACTGAGCGTAACCTCATAATACGCTTAATCACTATTTAAACTAGGTCACTATTATTTAACTGTTAATTTATTTTATAAGCGCGATGAGCACGTCTGTACGCTAGTACGATCGATCGATCGATCCTGATATTATTTTCATTAATTTGTTAATTTACCCTTTCATACAGTATCAATCTTTTTTAAGTTAAATAAACTCTTTTTGCGTCTGGTTAGACTATCGAACTTAAGGAGTAAACTCCAGTCGTGCGTCGGAGCTGACACACACAATTTTTGGAACGAAGTTCCTTATCGCGCGTTGTGAAACGGGGCTAGACGGAAAAAATTCTTACGAAAAGTTGTCACGACACTTTTTGCTATAGTAAGCTATTGTAAGCTGTGCGGCGTATTATACTCCCGTAATATGTGTGAAGTTATAGGGGGTGGTAGAGCGACGAGGGTGCATCACTGAAATATTGTGATACTACACCAACAGTGAATATGTGTGAAGTTATAGGGGGTGGTAGAGCGACGAGGGTGCATCACTGAAATATTGTGATATTACACCAACACTGAATATGTGTGAAGTTATAGGGGGTGGTAGAGCGACGAGGGTGCATCACTGAAATATTGTGATACTACACCAACAGTGAATATGTGTGAAGTTATAGGGGGTGGTAGAGCGACAAGGGTGCATCACTGAAATATTGTGATATTACACCAACACTGAATATGTGTGAAGTTATAGGGGGTGGTAGAGCGACGAGGGTCCATCACTGAAATATTGTGATACTACACCAACAGTGAATATGTGTGAAGTTATAGGGGGTGGTAGAGCGACAAGGGTGCATCACTGAAATATTGTGATATTACACCAACACTGAATATGTGTGAAGTTATAGGGGGTGGTAGAGCGACGAGGGTGCATCACTGAAATATTGTGATGTTACACCAACACTGGATATTTGTGAAGTTATATCAAGCTGTGGACCAGTAACGCCTGTGAGACATGATTATGATTACAAGGTGAGTACTTATCAGGAGGTGGCAGAGCGACGGGGGTGCATCACTGAAATATTGTGATATTACACCAACACTGGATATTTGTGAAGTTATATCAAGCTGTGGACCAGCAACGCCTGTGAGACATGATTATGATTACAAGGTGAGTACTTATCAGGAGGTGGCAGAGCGACGGGGGTGCATCACTGAAATATTGTGATATTACACCAACACTGAATATGTGTGAAGTTATAGGGGGTGGTAGAGCGACGAGGGTGCACCACTGAAATATTGTTATATTACACCAACACTGAATATGTGTGAAGTTATAGGGGGTGGTAGAGCGACAAGGGTGCATCACTGAAATATTGTGATATTACACCAACACTGAATATGTGTGAAGTTATATCAAGAATAGAATAGAATAAGAATAATTATTTATTTGCGTTTGAACAGGGTAATCAAGGTCATAAATAGTTACACATAACTTTACTGTAGGTTTCACCTATTCAGCTATAGAACGTAGCATGCAAATTTACATCAGTTTTTTATCAAATTAATTAATACTATGTCACATGATTGAATAAAAATTACTTAACAGGTCACAAAATAAATAGTCAAAAATATAAAAATTCGATTAAAATCAGGTCATATTAAAATGTGAATCAAAAATATAATTAAATCAGTATATGTCACTCAAAATCTCATCCACCAAAATTACTATTATTTATATATTAGCTATCATAATTCAAGAATTCCTGGACCGAGTAGAATTTACGTTCAATGAGCCATCTACGTAGTGTTATTTTAAATCTACTGAAAGGCAAATCTCTTATTGAATGTGGAATATTATTAAAAATTTGAATGCACATATAGTAACAGTTCTTTTTAAAACGTGTGCTTTTCGGGATTGTATCAATGACTAACCTTTTACCATGTCTTGTATTTGTAGGAAATATCTCACGGGCAGTTTTAAAGTAATTTTGATTTAACTTTACGAACTTAGATATCTCCAGGATATAGAGGCATGGCAGAGGCAAAATATTTAGGGGTTTGTAAAATGGTTTGCATGACATATCTGGTGCAATCCCGCATATTGCCCTTATGCACTTTTTCTGTGCTACAAATACCCTTTGTATGTCCGTACTATTTCCCCAAACAATAAGCCCATATCGCAAGACCGATTCCACATAAGCAAAATACGCTGTTAGAGCCGTATTTTTAGTTGCTGTTTTAGTAAGTTTAAAAAGTGCGTAAGCAAATCTATTTATTTTATTGCATACCTTGTCTACATGTCATTTCCAATCAATTTTTTGGTCAAGCTCAATGCCCAGAAAAGTAGCACTGCTTGTTTTTTTAATACAATGATTCCCATAATGTATATTCAATGTCTGATTGTAACCGTAGTTTATATAATGTGTTTTGTTAATATTGATTTTTAAATTGTTATCATTAAGCCACGTTATTATCGATTCAATTGTTTTATTTATGTCATTTTCATGGTAATTTATGTTTTGATTTTTATCAGTTGTTACTACAACTGAAATGTCATCAGCATATAGGATGCATTTATGTTTCGTCACTTTAGGTAACTCATTCACATAGATTAAAAACAGCAAAGGGCCGAGAATGCTGCCTTGGGGCACACCATAATTAGTTTCTGTGAAATTTGATTGTTCTTTATGTATCACTTGTTTATTACTAAGTTGAGCAATTTCCACTGACTGCATCCTATTTTGAAGGTATGACTTGATCCAACTTAGTGCTTTACCTCTAATTCCACTTTGCTCCAATTTAAAAAATAGTTTATTGTGTGATACAAAGTCAAAAGCTTTTGACATATCAAATAGAAGGACTGAAGTTTCCTTCCTATCATTTATACTTCTTAGAGTATGATCTACTAACTCAAAGGCAGCAAGTGTAGTCGATTTATTTTTCAGGAAGCCATATTGATTATCATTCAATACTTTGTACTTAACAAAGAATGACGTAAGTTTATCATGCATTATCTTTTCATATATCTTAGATAGAATTGGTATTAGTGTAATTGGTCGATAATTGTCTAACTCTAACCTAGAACCTTTTTTAAAGAGTGGCTTAACAATTGAATATTTCAGTTTATCTGGGAAAGTCCCAGTTTCCAAAGATAAATTTATTAAGTATGCTAATATTGTGGCTATCTGATCCCTGCAGCTTTTAATAACCTTTGTGTTAATTTCATCATAGCCTTCAGAGTTTGTATTATTCAATGTCATGATAGTTTGAAGCTGTGGACCAGTAACGCCTGTGAGACATGATTATGATTACAAGGTGAGTACTTATCAGGAGGTGGCAGAGCGACGGGGGTGCATCACTGAAATATTGTGATATTACACCAACACTGGATATTTGTGAAGTTATATCAAGCTGTGGACCAGCAACGCCTGTGAGACATGATTATGATTACAAGGTGAGTACTTATCAGGAGGTGGCAGAGCGACGGGGGTGCATCACTGAAATATTGTGATATTACACCAACACTGAATATGTGTGAAGTTATAGGGGGTGGTAGAGCGACGAGGGTGCACCACTGAAATATTGATATATTACACCAACACTGAATATGTGTGAAGTTATAGGGGGTGGTAGAGCGACAAGGGTGCACCACTGAAATATTGTTATATTACACCAACACTGAATATGTGTGAAGTTATAGGGGGTGGTAGAGCGACGAGGGTGCATCACTGAAATATTGTGATATTACACCAACACTGGATATTTGTGAAGTTATGTCAAGCTGTGGACCAGTAACGCCTGTGAGACATGATTATGATTACAAGGTGAGTACTTATCAGGAGGTGGCAGAGCGACGGGGGTGCATCACTGGATTAT
This sequence comes from Chilo suppressalis, assembly GCA_902850365.2. Classification (NCBI taxonomy): domain Eukaryota; kingdom Metazoa; phylum Arthropoda; class Insecta; order Lepidoptera; family Crambidae; genus Chilo; species Chilo suppressalis. The sequence goes on from OU963908.1 coordinate 25,284,637, forward strand.
TGTGACATTGTAGTTTATTCTAAACTGTGGGCCAGTCCTGCCTAGCATCCTTTACGAACGCTAGCGGGACATGATAATAAGGTGCGTATGTAGGGGGTGGCACAGCTACGAGGGTGCAGCACTGGAATATTGTGACATTACACGAAATCTGGATATTTGCGACGTTATACCGAGCTGTGGACCAGGAACGCCTGTCATCTGCTGTAAACTTAAGCTAGACATGATAACAAGGTCAGTACTTAACAGGAGGTGACACAGCGACGGGGGTGCAACCCCAAATTATTGTGGCATTATACCAACACTGGATTATCGTCGTATATTATACTAAACTGTGGTTAAGTCCAGGGGGGTGGCAGAGCGACGGGGCTGCATAACTGGATTATTGTGACATTGTAGTTTATTATAAACTGTGGGCCAGTCCTGCCTAGCAATCTTTACGAACACTAGCTGACCGAATTGAAAAAAATGTGATAGTAAAACCGTAAGAAAAAATCCGTGGAAAAAAGTGCGTGGAATAAAACCGTTAAATGCGCATTAGCCGAAGGAACTTAGTTCCTACCTGGTGTCCCACGACACCACATCATTTTTTTTTTGGTTCTAGCGCCCTAGTCTCATTAGCCTGTGGGTAATTCAGGCCCTAATAAACAGCCATGACTTAGGTACAAATGTTCCTGTTCATCATACAAAGACAAACATTTGCCCCACCGGTAATCGAACCCAGGACCTGGGAGTAGGCGACACCTACCTGTATACCACACCACCTAGGAGATCCTCCACGATGCAGGGGATGAGGCAGACCACGGCGCGAATTGTAGATAATCTGATATAACAGGCGTCTCTAGACCTCAGTATATATGCGGGCAAAGAACAATTTCAGCCCACGTTGTCTTTGTTGCATGCGTAAAAAATGCCAGTACTCTTAGTACGAGTTTTACAATTACGAAAACTATGATAGTTTTCGTGAGCTCGCACTCGTACTAAGGGTACTGATTTTATTGTTTTCATTTCAATAGAAATAAACAGTGTTTAAATTCTATCATTAAATCATTTGCGTCTTCTTTAATTTTAAGTACATTTGGTTAGTTTTCACCAAAATGGACATAGAAACATAATTTACAATTACGAAAACTATGATAGTTTTCGTGAGCTCAAACTCGTACTGAGGGTACAGTAGTGACAATCCATCTATAGGTATGATGGCCGCTCCACTCTGAGCTTAAATAGTCGGTCTATGGCTTCGCTCTTATGGGCCATACTCACATGCAGTATTAGTCTATAGTTTTACTGTAATGCTAATAATAATCAACATATGGAGCGCAAAATTCACAACTGGAAGGCTCCTTCGTAGGACGCGACACTATTTTTACTCGCTTTAGAGGCAAACTATCGAGTTGTAACTTCTTCATCCGTGTTCTGCAAGACATCAAAAACTACATAAGTTAGAGTAGTATGGAAAAAAACGAAACCGACACGAAAACGATTATAATATATTAGCAACTTATATTCTAAATTAATTTTCCGAATGTAGGAGCGGTTGCAACCGCAACATCGATAAAATAATAAGAAAACCAGTTACGCACACGTGACATCAACATCACACTGTGTTTCGTAGAAATGTTTAATAAACACACTTATTACTTTAATTAATTTAATTTATTACTGTTTAGACAAACAACATTTTCATAGTAGCATAGTAGTTCATATGGTAGTTCCCCCTTTTTTTTTTTAACGCAGGTAAAAAATCTTTTTACAGACGACGGCGCCTTTAAGAGGCACACCGCCGAACGGACCTCACACCTGGCTCCCGCTAGTATTACGGACCCCCCAGTGGCTACCCACCGAGGACCCCGCAACTCTTACGGGCGCTTTACGGTATAATATCCGCTAAAAAAAGTCCTGCGAATACCTCTACACTGCTTAGCGCGAAGCCGCGGGGTCCCCGTTTACGGAGTCTACCACGGCTCCACCCCCAGCAGCTTCCCGGCCTCGCCGGGGCTCCACGGCAGGGGTCTCCCGCGGTATTTCGGGGACCCCGCAGACGTGCGCAGGTAGGCCCGCGCGTGGGCCGCGCGCTAAGTACAGAACTGCAAGATAGGGGGCCGCCGTTCCTGGGGGAGCGGGAGGAAGAGCGATTTCCCCTCCTTTTCTCCTCTCCCTGTCATATAGTAGTTCCCCTGTCTTAAATGGTATTAACTTCCTTCCAACCAATTGTCCCACGATTAGGGTTACCAGATGGCCGGGAAATGCGGAATTACCCCGGAATTTTGCGTCTTGCCCCGTGTCCAGTAATTAGACCTTATTGTCCCCGAATCCAAAAACACCATTCTTTTTTCAAAATATTACTATACCCATACATTTTTTTTTGTGTCTAGGAAATGCTTTACGCATCCTTCAACCACCGGGGGAGCGAGAAGAAGGTATGTGGGACTCCTCCCTGTTCATTTCAGCCAGCTCTGTGGTCGGGTGAAATAAACAGGGCTCTACCTAAAACGCCCTGAACAGGGCGACTAAAAACCAGACAATACTATGAGGATCGTCACCCGACACGCACTATGAGGACCTCGGTCCCCCTAGTGAATGCCGAGAGGGCGGATGTGGTCGCGGCTCCCGTTTCCGAATGGCCGCGCAACTATACCCATATTTACATACCTGCGAGGGGCGACAGAAGCATGCCATATAAAGGCATTCGTTACTGACTTATATTTTGATGTGATGATTTATTTCTGGAGTGGCGCGATGTCATATTGTTTCTATTTTACGCCTTTCATTGTAAAATAGCAGTGATTAACAGCGGTGCTGTTTTGCACGAAGTAATAAAGTACTCACAGAAATTCCACCGAAACACAAAAAAAAGAACAATTGCGAGCTGGACTCGCCCACCGAGTGTTCCGTATAAATTTGTAGGAAGGCAACATAAACTTGAATATAAAATAAGTAAAAAAAAATGCGTGAGTGTCGACGAGGAACACTGGGTTGGAACAAAGTTAAAAAAATATACCACCCACCAATACACACTGGACCCGGCCCGGCCCGCGCACCAAAACATGGTCCAATCTCGCTATTCGATCCATAAAAATCCTACACATCAGTCCTCTTTATTCACTTCATTATTCGTTTCATTTCATTCCTCATTTATTAGCTTTAAGAGAAAGAGAGAGATCCAAAATCCACACACACATACACAGAAAAACCAGAACCAACACATTTCTGTTGTTTCTGTGTTTTGTTCTTGTTGATCATTACACAAACACATGCTCACACCAGGATTTACCTGGTCGATATCGGTCCGAAGATTTAAATAGAAGATAGAACAGCCCTAATTTTAGAGGTGTTTTGTTTCTTTCGATGAGTACGGAAGTTCTCTAGTCATTTGCGGAGTAGAGATTTGAGTCAGGCCGGCAAGCGGCAAAATGAGGATGGCTGGAGCGGCACACTTCTTGCCACGAAGCAGAATAAATAAATAAATAAATATTGCTAACACTCACACCAATTAGCCTAGCCCCAAAGTAAGCACTATTAAGGCTTGTGTTATGGGATACTAGGGTAACGGATAGAATACATATACTCTGTACATATATAAGTATATTTATATAGAATTACATATTAAACATCCATGACTGGAGTACAAATGCTCGTATTCATCACACAAACATCTGCCCCCACCGGGATTCGAACCCGGGACCTCTCGAGTCGGCGACACCATGAAACCCGGCGTACAAACCACTCGGCCACGGAGATCGTCAAGAATAACACTGACACTTAACAAAAGTATTAGAAACGGCCAAGTCTCGTGCATCGTGGGTTCCGTACGCACTTGTAGATGTGTGTAATATATAGTTCGGTACGCGGGTTGCAAGTTTCGATTAATTTAATAATTATATTTGTTTAGAACTTTACTTGTTCTTCTTTATAAGGATTCATGATCCTAGATCTAGATCAACGGGAAGTTCCTTATAGCATTTCATTTCATTGCCTGCCCGCGTCAAAATATTCAACAGTAGCAATGTCAAAGGGCGTAAAGTACATATTCGCATTCTACAGGAAAGCGGAAGTATCAAGCATATAATTTGACCTAAATGTCATGGTTTAAAAGATAGATGTCCTTCAGTAATTGTAAGTTCGTGATCTTATCCCTTAGATTCGAATTAAACAAAGTTCCTGCTGTAAGTAAATCTTAATATATAGGTATACTAGCTGACTCGGCGAACTTCGTACAGCCCAAAAGTAATAATTTTCAACAAATTAAAATTGCGACTATAATTTGAGATTTAAACTATCCTATCTCTCAAGTTGGATCGAACTGCACATGGTGTGCGAATTTTATTATAATCGGTTCAGTGGTTTAGGAGTCCATTGAGGACAAACATTGTAACACGAGATTTATATATATTAAGATAAATTACGCGTCACTTGATGTCCGGGATGGACTCCTAAACTACTTAACCGATTTTAATCAAATTTGCTCACCATCTGTAGTTTGATCCAACTTGAAAGTTAGGATAGCTTACATCTCAATTTATAGTCGCGATATTATTTTATTGCAAATTATTACTTTTGGGCGGTACGAAGTTCGCCGGGTCAGCTATTATTATGTAAAATTTAAAGCTGGGCCATTACATAACATGAATAACAAAAGGGAAAACATTTACTAGGTAGGTATTTAAAAAAATAATGATTTTTACTCTGCGGAACATATTTCTGCTTATAATTTTTATTATTTTTTTAAAACATCAAGCAATTATAACTATGATTGGTATTTCTTCTTTCAAATGTTTAATACTTGTAAAAGTATTCATTTGACATTGTGGGTTACCTATAATGCGAAGAGATGGCGCTGCATTGCAGCTTAAGAATGGCTAGAGGAATTTCGACGCGGTCCGTGAGGGCCGCGGTAGCATAATTGGTCAGTGCATTCGCCCGGATTGCGAAGGGTGCGGGTTCGAGTCCCGTCTGCTGCCTGGTCCGCGTGGAATTTTTTCTAGTTATATTTTCTTTATATTTCTGCTTACTGGATTTCTTTGCACCTGGACTCCTGCAAAAATAACAAAGCCTAAAAACATATCAAACTTCAAGTTTAAATCTTTTGTTTTCGACCAAAACCATTCTATCGCTATCTTGAGCATTATTTTAATGACATTTATAATAATAAAATAACACTTTGCCGTCACGTAAAATGTTACCGCAACAAATTAAGAGCTATTATATATTGTCACCAGTATTAGACAGATCAGTCGGAGTTACTATAAATGCATCAGTTGACATCGTTAGGATCATTCGTGTTACGGATAGTGTATGATATAATTAATTACGTTTTGTATGTTCAATCAATATGGAGATGTGGTGGTTTTTGTTATTGGTCGCGTCCGTTGTTAGTGTTAATGGTTCTATGGGTGAGTCTGGGTTGTAATAATTTTTATTAATGTTTTTCATTTCTCAGCTCTAATAATTTGTCAACCTATTGCTATATTTTTGGCTATTTCATAAATTTAAAAAGATATTTTTCATATTTAAAACTAGCGATCCACACGACATAGCTTAAGAGAAATTAATTGTAACGCAATTAAATATGATCTATTCCAACCAATAATAATAATGTAACTTTGCAATGCTCAAATAATTTTTTAAATCGTCCCAGTAGTTTTTGAGTTTATTCGTTACAAACACATAACTTTCCTCCTTTAAATAATCTCTTATCTATTAGACAAGTCCGTCCGTCCGTCAGTCTGTGGTGTTGTTTCAGCGGCCAAACCGTAAGAGATAGATAAAGAGAATGTTTAAGTTATAAGTTAAGAATAGTCTGATAAGACTACAAACCGGATTTGAGTAACGCAGCACTTCCGGTTTTCGAGAAATCACGAATTTCAAACGAAACCACACAAAATCTCCGAAGTTCTCAATTAATTAAATACATTTTTTTTTTAATCAGGTTTTGGTGAACATTTGGTTCACTGGTTTGCTAGTAGCATTTATAATATAGTAAAGAGTATGGAAGTAAAGACTAAATTTTTCTTATAAAATAAATCTAACAAATTTTACTGAACTGATTTTAGTCAGGTAAACATTCAAATTGGTAAGATTACTTCTAATTCTTATTGGTATAAGTGAATAACACCGGAAATCTATGCCTCCGCTGTGCTGTCCGCACTGACGCAGGTGTACTACAAAACATATCCAAGGGTTGTACACAGTACCCCCTTAACTGAAATATAATCAGTGGTAATAACCGGTATACTCACACAACAGCTCTTTGGGTTGTGGTAATAAGTTTGATGCACAGTTAGAATTTTCAGTGTGTTGCCTCTGTTGACGCAATAAAATTAGTGAAAAATTAAGACAGGAGCCTTATTATATATTAAGCCTTATAGGACATGTGTTTCATGGTGTTTTTTTTCCTTGACCATTTATATGTATGACCATGAAGGTATCGAGTTGAAATATTTAGTCATAGACATGAGTAGTCTACGATCCCTTGAAGCTGTGACAAAATCAAACTTCTAAGTTAACGTGTCTACAAAGTGCGGAACCCTCTGTATACGAGTCCTATTCGCACTTGTCCTTTAAATGTTTTAATTCCTTACAATGATACGAAATCAGTCCTATTTTAAATATGTAGTCAATTTTAATTATAATCAATCTAATCTTTTATAATTTTTAAAGAAAGTTAGTTGTATTGAAATAGGAATAAAATTGATAATGAGTACCTACCTAAACATGTAAAGTAAATCGAAGCATGTGTTGTGTGACATTGCCCTAATAAAGTGATTCAATGATTTCCTATTCAGCGATTAAAGACACGTAAGTTATCTGAACGTGGAGCACACAAATAAATGAACGTGAACTGTCGATTACGCGGCAAATTGTACGGGGTCATGAGTTTTCAAACAATACCGCGATACTTCTTGTAAACATGCATTTTTTTCTATGTACATAAATAAAAATTGTTATTATTTTATAGAAAACCATAATATACCTACCAAAAAAATGTAGACGAAAAAACCTTTTAAGAGTTAATGATATTAAATGCGACTATTCTTTATTAACAAATTGATTTAATGATAAATGAATTAATGATAATTTTATAACCAACTCAGCTTGCATGTTTTCGTGAATATTATATGCATTAATTATAAACTTCTCAAAAACTCAAACTATCTCGTTGCTATATCTTTATATATATAATTCTTCTGTGAGTGTGTATGTCACTGAACTTCTCTTAAACGACTGGACCGATTTTGATGAAATTTTTTGTGTGTGTTCAAGGGGATCTGGGAATGGTTTAGATTCACAATTTGTCCGCTGGACAACCCCCATTTTTTTAGGGCGGTAAGAAGTTCGCTGGGCAGCTAGTATATATATAAAACTTAAAGGTGACTGACTGACATAGTGATCTATCAACGCACAGCCCAAACCATTGGATAGATCGGGCTGGAATTTGGCATGCAGGTAGATGTTATGACGTAGGCATACGCTAAGAAAGGATTTGGATCAATTCTACCCCCAAGGGGATAAAATAGGTAATGAAAGTTGGTCAATTTTAAATCGATCGGGCTGGGGCTTTGCATGCAGGTATAAGAAGAATCATAGATGAATGTCATTGTGTATAATACAAGCCTGAGAACAAAAACTTTAGTCTACACTTCAGCTCTACACCGAAGCGAAGCGAGGGTGGGCATCTCGTAAGATATATTGTGAATGCTTCAATGCCATTTATAATGTTGTCTGTGTTGAGGCACATGCCTCCTCTAATGGCAGAATCACAAGGAAGAACGAGTCACTTATCACAGACACAGCGTGGTTACTGCTGAAGCAATTAGGATGCACTTTGTTGGGTTTGTGCACTTCGGTTTAAACTTTTTTGTTTGTTCTATATATGCTTCGGACTCTATGCCTAGATAAACTTCATTCTTACAGACACTGTACATGGACTTCACCAATAGGTCATATTTGGGAAATTACATAATTTGACGAAAAAAAGATTTCACGAATTACCAATTAGTCTAATTACACATATTACTGCGTGCAGGCCGAGCAGGACGTATCCATGCGGTAGGGCTGCCCGCTTACTGTATTTTGAGACAGAAAAATATTTACTAACTAGCTTTTGCCCGCGACTTCGTCTGCGTGTAATTCGAATAAAAGCAAGGTCTTTATGTATCAATAACTGGTGCCCGCGACTTCGTGTGCGCAGTATTAGTATTTCGAGTAGCTTATATTAGCGTGTAATTTTTATTGTATTTATGGTTCACTATTTTGACAATAATGGCTTACTCATTAAAGATAGATATATATGGTGTCGCAGAATTTTTTGTAGGACTATTTAAGATAAATATTTTCACCATACATTATATACATGTAGCACTAACTGTTTTTGCAACACACGCCTGAATAGCTCGCAGATTGCAGAATTTTTTCAGACTTAAATGACATTTATCGTTATATTTTGGACAATTCACACAATATCTTTATAAATTATAGCCTATGTGTTATTCTGATCTATAAGCTACATTACTGTAAAGTTTCATTAAAATCCCTTTAGTAGTTTTTGCGTGAAAGAGGAACAAACATCCATCCATACATCCATCCAAACAAACTTTCGCCTTTATAATATTAGTAAGGATTATTTACTGAGACGCACGAAAAGCTTCATTATTAAATTTAATAGTATAATTAATACGCATTCGTATAAAAAGTTTAATTATTGAAGAGTTCAAGCAACCAAAACCAGCACAATATCGACTATTGCTCTTTGCCATAATAAATTATGTAGGTATCTACTTAATTCAATCAAATATTCACAATACAAACGTTTAAGCACGGCTGACCGCTTAAAAACAATTCACACCGTTCGGTCACGGTAATAATAAGATAATATTACCGTGGTTCGGTCGTCGCTGCGGGGCGGGGCGCATTCGCGACAGGATGCCCACCGGGCACTGCGCGAACTTGAGTGGCGTAGGCATGACACGCTTTCCGACCGTTTGTATGAAGATAGAACACTATATAGATAATATTACCGTGTTATGGGGTCTACCTCGTATCGCAGAATTTTTAATGTCATATGTATAATTCTGAGGAGCTCGATGGCGCGGGTGGTTAGCGCGTTCGGCTGCGATCGTTGAAGTTAAGCAACTTTCGCAGTGGCCGGTCATTGGATGGGTGACCTAAAATTTACTATCTCGAGCTCCTCCGTGCTTCGGAAGGCTCGTTAAGCCATCGGTCCCGGTTGCATCTGCAGTCGTTAGCACCCACCGATCCGCACTGGGCCAGCGTGGTGGGTCATGGCCAAATCTCCCTATTCCATCCATAGGGAAGACCTGCGCCCCAGCAGTTGGGACATTAATAGGCTGATGATGATGTATAATCGTAGCTCCCTTCATCGAGGCGTGCCGCGAGGGTGACCGGGAGTGCCTGTTGGCGTCGGCGCGTCGCGCGCTGCCGGTGGTGGCGGCGGGCGTGCCGGCGCTGGCCATCGGCGCGCTCGACCCGCTCCACATCGCGCGCGTCCGCACCGACAACGCCGGACTCGTCATGGAGTTCACCAACACCGTCATCAAAGGGCTCGGGAACAGCGAAGTGCTCAAGTTGGAGTGAGTGATGGTTTTTATTGCATCACCAGGTCGAGGGTCCAGGCGACGCTTTTGAAATGAACCAAAAGCGAAACTCTCTCCCCTTATCACGAAACGTGGAATAAAGCTAGTCTTGGCTTAACTTAATGCTCGCAACCTCAGAGTAATTGTGACACAAGTAAAAAATATCCGTCGCTGTTTCTCCACAGGGTTGTATACAATGACGCACACCACAGGTTGTATCACGAAGAGTATGCTTCTCAGATATATTTTTAATAAATCGGAAATCGAATTATGTCACTTTCATTGTAAGGGTATGTGCTGTCTGTGATTTATCTTTAGCAAATAAATGAGACAGCATTATTTTTAGACCGGGTTTAAATGTAGTCGATATTTTGTAATAAGAGATATTTAAGTTACAAGTAAGAATTTTAAATTCGAATTTTTAAAACAATGTTCGCATGATATCGGATCTTAGGGAAAAAAGACAAAAAATCTCCTATATCTACTTATTTTCATTACTAAATTGCACGTGTGCGAAGCTGATCATCGACTTACCAGTCTCGATGTTGCCTTCAGTTTTGTAGTCGTGCGTGACATGATGCAGGTACCTTGGATATTAAGAGATATTGCACATCACTTAAGGGTTATTGAACTTTTATTTAAATATCGATATTCTAACCATTAGGTACATAATAGTTTACCGAAAACGTTTTAGATTACTATTTAATTGTTTGGTGATTGCTGTCGTTACTTATCTTGTCGTCGATTAAGTGAAACCGCTGATTTCAATAATTCTTTAGGTAATTCAATAACAGACAACGCTATTAATATGATAAAATATTGGATGCGGGCTGTAGTCAGAGTTGTATTTAAGATCATACGACGATTTTTAAGATAACAGGGTATAGGTATGTTCATGGCAAATTATTTTTTTCCCGAACAGAATGTAAACAGCCTAAACTGTGCTATAAGCGAACATGCTTGAGTCTGTCACTGCACTGACAAACCTTTTTCCTCAACATATCATTTAAGATTTTATTATATCTGAAGGAATGAAGAGTTCTTGGTAGAAAGCGGTCAGCGCGTTCGCCTGTCTTGCGAAGGACGCTGGTTCAATTCCAGCAGTTACTCCAGCCGGTTCGATTACAGCAGTAACTCCAGCCGGTTCGATTCCAGCAGTAACTCCAGCCGGTTCGATTCCAGCAGTAACTCCAGCTGGTTCGATTCCAGCAGTAACTCCAGCTGGTTCGATTCCAGCAGTAACTCCAGCTGGTTCGATTCCAGCAGTAACTCCAGCTGGTTCGATTCCAGCAGTAACTCCAGCTGGTTCGATTCCTACAGTAACTCCAGCTGGTTCGATTCCAGCAGTAACTCCAGCTGGTTCGATTCCAGCAGTAACTCCAGCTGGTTCGATTCCAGCATTAACTCCAGCTGGTTCGATTCCAGCAGTAACTCCAGCCGGTTTGATTCCAGCGGCCCTGGAACAACAAAGGAGCGGAGATCCCTAAATCTGGTTCTGACTTCACAGGCAACCAAATTTTTTTTCTAGAAATTAAAAATAGTAAGCCTTTTACACCTTAACATGAAACTGTATGTAAAAAAGAAAATATAACTAGAAAAAAATCCACGCGGACCAGGCAGCAGACAGGACTTGAACCCGCATCCTTCGCAATCCGGGCGAATGGACTAAACCAATTATGCTACCGCGGCCCTCACGGACCGCGTCGAAATTCCTCTAGCCATTCTTAAGCTGCAACGCAGCGCCATCTCTTCGCATTATATTATATAGGTAAGCCACAATATCAAATGAATACGTGAGGGCCTCGGTAGTATAATTGGTTCAGTGCATTCGCCCGGATTGCGAAGGATGCGGGTTCAAGTCCCGTCTGCTGCCTGGTCCGCGTGGATTTTTTTATAGTTATATTTTCTTTAGATTTAAACATCAAGCAGTTACATGCTTTAAATATATATATAACTATAAAATATGTAATAGCTAAGTGATGCGTAATGTGATTGTTTTCAGACGGTCCGACACTAACATGGAGCTGACGCTGAAGAGCTCGCTGATGATGGCGGGCGACTACAAGATGTCCGGCAAGCTGCTCGTCATGCCCATACAGGGCGAAGGCAAATACAAGATCCGGATCAGTCAGTATCTGCTCGTATAGTCATAGATCAGTCTATCATAATTGTGCGCATACTCATAGATCGCAAAAGGGTACACCAGTAGAATAAACTAACTATAGTAGGCTCTGCAAAATACTTCACGCAGGTAAACAAATACAGACTATCTCCGTGGCCGAGAGGTTTATACGCCGGGTTTCATGGTGTCGCCGACTCATGAGGTCCCGGGTTCGAATCCCGGTGGGAGCAGATGTTTGTGTGATGTATACGAGCATTTGTATTCCTGTCATGGATATTTAATATGTATTTCTATATAAATATACTTATATATGTACAATATATGACTTATTCTATCCGTTACCCTAGTATCCCATTACACAAGTCTTACAGTACTTACTTTGGGGCTTGGGGAAATATTTATTTATTTACAGAGTAATAGTTCCATTCATAGCAACTTGCGAAATAAACTGATACTAATGTGCGAGGATCACGGGCTTACTCGAAAGCATATCTAAGATTTTATCAGCGTAGTTACGTGTTACCGTGTGTTCATGTCATTCGCTTTTAAGAAGCTGTTTTTTTTTGTGATAACCATTTGCGAAGATAACTGACGACCACTCCAGCCCCAATGACTACAGTTGAACCCAAATTATTTCCTTATCGACCTCATGACTGGCGACATTAATTCTGTTGGAACACAACAGTAAATAACAGTTACAACCTAATGGTTAATTCTTGGTTAATCATAACCCTTTGCTAGCCAAAATCCCGCTCCTCCCGCTCGTCCCATTGAGCCCTGGAACCGTAACCAGAACCTATGTGATAGTATCGACAGTTCGGTGCCAATAATTGAGCAGTATATAATTTATTAGTGTCGGATTAAAGCGTAGGAAAGATAATCTCCAGGGGTATGGAAATGTTAACGGGCAGCAATAATTAATTTTGGAATAAATTCCATTATTAGTTGAGGAGGGTGCTACAAGCGGGTTGCTGAAAGGTCCAGACGCGACTTTTGACAGCTCCGTAATCGTATCACATTGTCAAAGTTTAAATGAAAACTAAGCAACGCCCCTATCGGACGCAAGAACTAACTAGCTTTTTACGTCGACGATGCGATTATGGAGCTGTAAAAATTCATGCTTGGGCCTAAGTTCTACGTTTGTGCCATTCTCCGCTGTCACCGTGTGTGTTGTTCCATGTCGTTGCGACTGGCGGCCCGCAGAGGACATGGTGACGCGCGTGTCCCTGGACTGGGAGGCGGTGGGCGGGTTCTGGCGCGTGCGCGGGTGGCACCACGACGCGCGCGTACTCACCGGCGCGCACTTCAGCTTCCAGAACCTCTTCAACGGGAACAAGAAACTATGTAACTATACCAACACATCCTCTACTGCAGTGTTTCCTAACCTTTCCAATACTGCTACCCCTGTAACCTATTAGGAAAACAGATTTAACCCCGACTTTAAAATGTTATCATCAGTCCAAGAAAATTCAATTTGGCCGCTACATCTTCGTCTCTAATAATGTCATCATCAGGAGAAAATCTCGCCTCGCTTCCCACACTCAGCACCCCGAGGGCTCGCTAGCAAGAAGGAGCGCATGCTCTTTTTAGTAGTATTATTATATAGCATTTTCTTATTATTTAGATTTGACCAAATAATTAGGTTCCTTGTTACCCCCGAAGTATGGCTGATTTACCCCCGTAGGGGTAATTACTCCCAGGTTCGGAACCCAGGCTCTACTGACACTTGCTTTCCTAAACACGCTCTCAACCACTACACTAATAAGTTCTAAACTCCTCATCCTCGTAATGTCTCCACTGCTGGGGCACGCGCCTTCCCTGTGAATAGAATAGAGTGATGATCTACCACGTGGGCTCAGCGCAGATCGGTCGGTGCTAACGACTGCAGATGTAGCCGGGACCAACAGCTTATCGTACCTTCTGGAGGAGCTCAAGATAAGAATTTTTTGATGGCCAATCCGATGAACGACCTGTTGCGGAAGTTGTATAACTTCCACTAAGACAGAGCGGATGCGCTAACAGCTTGCGCCATCGCTTTTGGGTTGTGACTCAAAGTCGGTGGCGTAAGGCCTAATCTCTATATTGCATTCATAGGGAAGGCGTGTGCCCCAGTAGTAGGACATTAATAGGCTTATGATGATGATTTGTTATTTAGTTTTCAGTGATCCACAGTTGTTCAGGGTCGATAATGTAAGTGTGTACGTATTTCCAGCGGACGCGTTGCACCAGTTCGCGAACAGCAACTGGCGGGAGATCTTCCAGGAGGTGGCGCCGCCCATGGTGGAGAAGACCGTGGCCATGATCGTACAAGAGGTCACCAAGCTCTTCGACAAGGTCCCCATCAGCGAACTCGTGAAAAGTTAGATAGACGACGCCTGAGAAATAAAATCTTATTCGGAAGTCAATTTTGAGATTACAGCCGCTGATTGTGGCTTTTGATACAGTATTTTGTTTAATTTTTAGGGTTCCGTAGTCCTGACAAGGAAGCCTTATAGTTTCGTCATGTCCGTCTGTCCGTCCCCGGTTTTGCTTGAAGACTGTTAGCACTAGAGAGAAAGCTGTAATGTGGAGATATTGTGGAGATATATATATCAATCACGCCGACAAAATGGTAGAATAAAAGAACTTTGATAAAGATATTTTAGTTGAGATACATAGGCCAATATTAATTGATTTTTTAATATCCGATACAGCAAATACAGACTCCTAATAAAAAATATATTGTGGTAACGACAGGCAACTACGGAACCATACACTGCGCGTGGCACCACACACACTTGGCCGTTTTTTTATACGATATGTTTGTTATAGTGTGCGTTTGACTCAACGTAATGTAAATTGTGTGACTATATAATAGAAAGGTTGCGATTTATTGGTTTTTTATTTATTCGCCATGATGCATTCATACACTTTCCCGACTTATTAAAAACTCTTTAGAAAGACAAAAAGAAAATATGTTTACTCAGAAAAAATAAACAAATGCAATTTTGGGATAAATTATAGGTAACCCTGAGGAAGACCAATCATATGATTAAGGTTGGATTAAGGTGAAAATATTGAGGGCTATCGCGTGTGAATCCGCCGCTAGAGGCGCTAGTGTAGCGTGAGGTCTCCGAAATGTCAAATGTTATTGCTTGTTGATTGACTACGCGGGTTTATTTCTAATTAAAATAGTGTTGTGAATAATTGGTAACAATTCGGCTTAATTATGGCAAATATGAGTTATGTGGCAATGAATTTCAGTTATTAAAAATTTGAGCTTAGAAAAATGATTATGTTCCCATTTTTTCCGAATAAAACGGAACTGCGCGTCACTGTTGCATGGCCTATTATGTTTAGGATATGGTTCTTTTGTGTTAAAAGACGATCTAAATGTAACCTTTGATTTCATGTGCGTATTAATAAACATTAAAAGTTACAATTTAGGACCTCACTCAACAGTGGCGCCATCTGGTGAGGCAGAAAACGGTAGCCCTCATGAATGACGCGCGTTACGCGACTTAGTGCGCTGCAGTGGGCGATCCGCCTTAGTCCACATAGAATGTATGTCATAGATAATCATGCTTCAAAATTTAATATCATTATTTTATATTTAATGTAATTTAATGAATCTTCTGAAATACTTTTGGCACTCTAAGGCTGCCTGTCCACTAAAGCGGAGAGAGGCTGCGAAGCGGAGGAACGGAGAAATATTAACCAATAGGATTGCACTTATTCTATTCACTGAAGAGAAGCGGAGATTTTGGGCAATCTTATTGGTTAATATTTCTCGGTTTCACCGCACCGCAGTCACACTCGGCTCCCGTGGACAGGCAGCATAATCCAAGGAGATGGGAAGATTAATATATATATATATATTTAGGAACTCTTAAGGATATTTTTAATACGATAAAAGGTTTTAAAGGATTTAAAGGATATTTTTAATAATTTTTGACGACCTCCGTGGCCGAGTGGTTTGTACGCCGGGTTTCATGGCTGTCGCCGACTCGAGAGGTCCCGGTTTCGAATCCCCATAACACAAGCCTTATAGTGCTTACTTTGGGGCTAGGCTAATTGGTGTGAGTGTAAAAAAAAACCGGTGAAACCGCGGGCACAAAATTCTGGAGTCTTGGATTGAAAGTTATTTTAGCTTTTGCCCGCAGCTAGTATGCATGGGTCATAACATAAAACCTATAAATCTGAGATTAAGTGTCAAAGTCTCAGGATTTAGGCTGCGCGCATATAGCTAATTCGGAATCCTAATACAATATTTTATTTGAAATTTAAATACCCTTAATACTGTCTTCGGTAACTTTATATTTAATTTTATTATGACATGTTACTTTATAAATAATCATACCTACCTAAACGATTTCATTGACGCGTGATACGAAATCAAAATGTTTCTTTTCCTATTTAGGAAATTGTATGTACGTTTAAGTGAACGACCCCACCGAGAGACCTTGAGGGACCTTAATATCGAAGTACTCAAAAAACTTCTTTGTGACAACTTTCTTTGTTTATCGATTCGCACATAAAGCTGTCGTTCGGGAAGCGGTCATTATGACAATAAGTTGAAGTTTTAAGCGTCATCGCAGTCGTCCTAAAGTTCATAGTACTGGTGACGTCAATCTCGTGTAATTAAGGATATAAATACAATGCCGGAGGGCAGTCGCGGCAGTTCTGAACACGCCTGAAAGTGGCGTGTCGTGCAGCAGGCGAGTGTCCTGGATTGTAGACCCACACCCACAGTGTGCACAATGTTGAGGGTTTTGTGTTTTGTGTGTGTGATGTTTGGCGTAAACTGTGTTTCGGGTAAACAAGCGTTATCTTATATATAAAATTCTCGTGTCACAATGTTAGTTACCATACTCCTCCGAAACGGCCTGACCGATTTTTATAAAATGTTATATGCATATTCCATGAGTCTGAGAACCGGCTACTGGTGTCGATTCTGGCACGATTCTCTAAATCTAAACTTAAATTTGACAACAGTGTATCCTTGTCATTCTCTTTACAGAATGAAAAGGAGAGACTGATGTTAAATTTAGTTTTAAGTTTAGAGAATCACGTCAGAATCGGCACCATTATCTATTTTTCATATCCTTAAGTGATAATGGTTGTCCACCTGTAACGTAGTGTTCTGAAACCTACAATGCACTTTCGCTCCAAAATTCAAACTATCGCGTATTAACGTAGTGTTCTCATATAGGTTAGGAGGAATGTTATCCCAGAAAATTGATAGAACACTGCGTTACATATCCCTAAAATTTTTTTGACAATATTTATTTTTTTATAATGTGGTATTAAAAAATACATACTGCCCTAAATTTTCTTTTCTACCACCTGCCCCTATTTTTATGGTGGCGGTACGAAGTTCGCTGGGTCAGCTAGTTTACTTGTAATATTGTAGGTGTTGTTGGTGTAGGGTCGCAATGTGTTATATTAGGATGTCGGATCAGATGGTAGACGCATGATGGAGGAAGCTCCCCTTGGTCGTGGATAGGGTGGCGAGGAATGAGAGACATGTTTTATGGACACATATTTATTGAAAGGAGTCGTATTAGTAAGTCAGTTTTGCCTCTTCAATTACGCCGTGACGTGGCGTCACTAAGCGCGTTCTATCGTCTGTACCACGGCGAGTGTTCTGAGGAGTTATTCTCTCTTATTCCACCTTCCCCTTTCCTTCAGAGGACCACGCGCGCTGGCTTACGTTGTCACCGTCTAACTGTGGCTACAATTCCAACGCGTACAAAGAAATTTGGTGACTCATTTCTTTGTCGTACTATCCGTAAATGGAATTCTCTGCCCGTTCACGTGTTCCCTCCCTCTTACAACCTGGGATCCTTTAACAGAGGCGTGAAGAAGCAACTTGCAGGCCTGCAGGGTGGGGATGGCTGGTGTGGCAGTTAGAACTGCTGTATCAGCTATCTTCGCGTCTGGACTTCACCTTCACTTAACATCAGGTGGGATGGAGTAATTTGTTGCATCTATCTATAAAAAAAAAAAAAAGTCCTTAGAACTACGTTAATATTATAAAAGAACATAAGTGTTAAAGTCAGCAGTATGTATGTAGCAGTCAATTAGTATATGTATGTTACGGTGCAGGTCTTAATTCATACACTACATATTTTTTATACAAGACGCAGCGAATTACCTAACTCCACTTTTTGTTAAATTAAGTATAAATGAAATCCAGTCGACAAGGTAGATGATGCCACAGAAATGTGCCTCTTCAGTTTTCCTCACTATGACAGCTTGAGGGCTTAGCTCGAATAGTAGGGGACGTTGAGCCCTGGAAGCGTGTAACCAACAGAAATACAGCACAATCAAAATGATAGTGTTATTTTACTGTGCTCTACTGTGACGCTGAGGTCTAACATCCCCAGACGGGCGCTTCAATTTGTGCATAAAATCCGCTGTGCCCCACCCATCTTAAATGATGTACTAATGTTAATACGCGTGCATTCCATAAACGCTGGGTAGAACATAAAAGGTGCGGCCAGTGGCGCATTTACAAATTTGCCGCTAATAGGCTATTAAATATTTTCCTCCCTAACTGACCTTTGAAATTCAATACGCTAGTTCACAATTATATTTTCATCCCACCACCTCGGAAAGTGTAATTTTGCGCTTCGAAATCTGGCTGGAAAATTCTATTTTATTCGCTTGAGCGGCAAAGTAGATTTGAATTTAGAACATCACATATAATGAGTACTCAATATAATTGTAAATTCAAAACGTCATTAAACCTATTTAATGTAACCTCTATGGTGCCAAATTTATGATTAGAACTTTTTAAATTGTGAAAAAATTTAAATTTGGAACCTTCTTGGTTTCTTTGTTTTATTTGCGTGCTTCGCGCCATTCTAGTTTTTCACGTTTTATTGCTTAAATATTTTGTCATTATAAATTGTTTTCTTTTTCATTTTGTCATTTCCTCGCTGAGGTGGGATGAAAAGTTACGTATTGCACTCGAGTGGAAAGATTTTTCACCTTGTGCTCGTTTGTTTCCCTCGCTGACGCTCAGGATTCTAATTTAGAATCACTCGCTGCGCTCGTGATTCAACTTTAGAATCCTTCGCTTGCTCGGTCATCCAAATCGAGCACGCGGTTAAAAAGGAACTTTCCACTCTTGTATAATAAATAACTATTATTCTGAAATTGCAACTTTATGATTTGTGTTCTATCGTCCACATTACGTCGGTTTTTCCCCGTTAGTTTAAAAAATTACTAAATTTAAATTGTAATTAATGTTGAAACGCTAATGGAATATTTTAAAAAATCATGATCGCATAAGTACATACCTATATTTTACAGTGCTTTTTTTTAGTAATCTTTTATATATGGATTACGGACGTAAGAGTGTTGAGTATACTGTGCATTACTAAAATATAAAAAAAAAATCACTCGTTTTTCTGTGTAGATTTTGGGCCAAATTTGCCGCCCTAGGCTCCAGCCTACTGAGACTACTGGTAAATCCGCCACTGGGTGCGGCACCTTCTTTATTATCTTGAAATGGATTTTTTTATTTTATTTAAAGTCGGTTAATTAACTCTCGATCTGCAGTAGCTGGTGATAAATACCTAACTTTCCCGAATATAAAGTAAAAGTATGTTAAAGTATCAATGAAATGTACAGTTACCTAGCCCATTTATGTAAAAACTATCAAATAGACTGGTTACCTATACCCTTTGTTTATTTACTCCTAGATAGACAGTGACAGCGCAGATGACGTTAAAAAAATATGAGCCAACGGTTTGACTCTAAAGGCCCGTACCCGTATTACAGAATGACAACTAAGTGTTGATCTTTACTTGAGTAGGTACAGTTAGAAAGGGATGTCGCTATGTGCTATATATAGCTTATATGGGATGTCGCTATATATAGCACATAGCGACATCCCTTTCTAACTGCGCTCAAGACTAGATCAATCACTGAGAATCTTTCTATAATACGA
The DNA here is from genome assembly GCA_902850365.2 of Chilo suppressalis. Taxonomy (NCBI): domain Eukaryota; kingdom Metazoa; phylum Arthropoda; class Insecta; order Lepidoptera; family Crambidae; genus Chilo; species Chilo suppressalis. The sequence continues at coordinate 25,304,288 of OU963908.1, forward strand.
GCCTAAGTCCGTTCCCGTCAAATAGTTTTCAATGCAACGCTGAGCGATACGCACGAAAATTACAGTTTCGTGTTGAAATTATTGCTTTGAAATGCCGAGATACCTACGCGATAAAAGTTTGCCGAAATTGTAAAGGACGCATAAAAACAACCAACAAAGACGGTTACCACCGCTAGGTAACACATTATTCACATTAAAAAATAAAACTATATCATCATAATAGTTAAAATCTGTACCACTCCATCTCGACATTTTTAAAGTGATACTCGCTCGCGATAGCGAGCTATCATCAGCTAATAATAAGCAATTTCCTTACCAGCGCCGTTTATCAAACCGTGTGCAAAATCGGACTCTGCGTGCATCCAGGCGTCAGCGCGAGCGGCAATACCGTACTTCATTACTGGGGTTCCCGAGCTGGGCATCTCGTCGCTGGACCCGCTCAAGCTGGCCGTCATCAAGGGCGACCAGGAGGGGCTCCGGCTCACGTTTACGAACACTGTCGTCACGGGACTGAGGGACGCCGCGATTGAGGACATCAAGTGAGTGAAACTAGTAACAAACAGCATTTGGTTGTTAAAAAAAAGGATTGTAGCAGTTTCTATGTAGCTGACAATACTTGTGTTTTACACCAGGAGTGTGGTTACCAATCAAACAGACAAAAAAACATAGCAACGAATGAGTGAACGTTTCTATAAGTGTCCATGTGCGGCACTGCAGTAACCGCTTACTATTAGGTGGACTTGCGTGACGTGGTTGAATTGCTTATTGCAGTGGACATTTATAGAAAATACACCTAATATACGCACATATTGCGTTGCTCCGATAGCCACATCATCATTACCGTCATATTCATTGTCCCCTTACATAGGACTCTATCTTCCCCATTGGATACAATAAGTTCAAACATCAAGGTATACTCAATAAATAGCTTCTCGGTTCTAAGCTGTCTGCACGTCGTGTCGTTATTTCAACTAATATTTATTTGGGATATACTTAAGTCATCATTGACTTTCAGACAGGATGCTGGCAAGCTGACGGTGACGGCTCGCAGCTCGGTGGCGCTGCGCGGCGACTACACGCTGGGCGGGCGACTGCTGCTCTTCCCCATACGGGGGGAAGGGAAATATAACATCAAGATCCGTGAGTGTCAACTATACTATGTTATCTATCATTACTACTAAGGCAGCTCTTGTGTCGTACCTCTCCAGAGGCGATGGCTCCGACGATGTAGATGTAGGTCACCGTAGTGTATTTTGTGTACCATCACCTTTCCAAAAAACCGGCCAAGTGCGTGTCGTGCCACGCGCAGTATAGGGTTCCGTAGTTGCCTGTAGTTACCACAATATATTTGAGCAGGAGTCTTTATTTTCTATATCAGAAATCTACATAGATTGATATTCATTAGTTTTTCTCATTTCTTTACTAAAATATCTAAATTAAAGTAAACTGCGTCTCAAACTCGAAACCAATTCGATATTATATATTTTTTTAAATACGAATGATATCCTCCGTTTTTTTTGTTCCCTCCCAGGCGGGGGAGCTGGTGTGAAGTCCTAATGGATACCCTACAGCCGGCTTAAGGTTATGTCAGACTCTTACTGACTAAAAGCTTCATCTGAAGCGATCATCCCCTGAGAGGGGATGATGCAGGATATAACAGCCTATCTTTTCAGAAGCTTATATACTTTTTATAAAAACGTAACGTTGCCGTTGTTGGCGCGACTCAGCTGTTGTCGTCGGTACTTGCGGTAGCGTTGTGGAACTAATGATATTTTGTTGTGGGTTTAAATAGTTTTTTTTTATTTTGTTGCAAAGCAAGGTTTTACGCTACAATTACTTGATCTATGTCACTATTAATGTTTTCTTCTAAATAATTTTCAATAGGTAAGAAATTTTCTTTAACCATAGTTGAACAACTATTAGGTACTCTTAATTTAACAAATCTATCTTAACCGTTATAGTTTTTCTTAGCCAGGTTCTAGGTTTTTCAAGCTAATAATTTAGCGTTTAGAGAGAGGGGGGTTCAATATTTCGCAAACGGATCCCTAAATTGAGAAATAGTCTAACAAACTCCTAAGAAATTTTAAAGGACCTATTCAATGATATCCCACACGATGGGGTAGATGATGAAAAAAAGCCCCAGGTTACATCTAGGGGAACTACTCTAAAAAAATATTTTTCCAAATTTTATTATAGCATTTTGTCGGCGTGATCAATGTTAATATCTCCACAAAATTACAGCTCTCTAGTGCTAATAGTCTCCAAGGAAAACCGGGCAGCCGGACATGACAAAACTATAATGGTGCCTTGTCAGGTCTACGGAACCCTAAAAAAGGATTTAATAGAAATGATGTCTTATGTTTTTTCCTCAGAGGACATCGTCATCAAATCCACCGTCGACTTGAAGTCGGTCGAGGGCGCTGACGGCAAGCCTCACTGGAACATCACCAAGTGGCGCCATTCTTACCGGGTGCACACCGGAGCACAATTTGATTTTGACAACCTGTTTAACGGGAACAAGTTTCTTGGTGAGTGTCCATATTGATTTTCATTTTTTTTCCACTGACGACTGTTACTGTATATCAGTGATTCCCAAAGTGGTCTATATCGACCCCTAGGGGTCTATGACAACCTGCAAGGGGTCTACGTCAGCGAAAAAAAATCAATATCAGATAAGTAGGGGGTCTACCCAACACGGAAAAACATGGCAAGGGGTCTACGACACAAAAAAGTTTGGGGAACTCTGCTGTTTATCAATAATATTATCAACGGTTAAAATTAATTTATCACGCTGCTGATTTTGAATCAATGAGTAAGGCATTATTAAATATTGATTGGGTGAAAGAATTCAGCGTTTTAAATACAGAACAATGTGTATCTTCCTTTTACAAAGTATTTAATGAGTTGATGGATAAATACATTCCAAAAAAAGTAATCAACCCGCATTCTAATTATCCACCTTGGTATTCCGGATCGTTAATAAAATTGATTCGACAAAAATTAAAAGCTCATAAAAAATGGAAAAAATATCGGTGTGATCTTGATTATCAAATTTTTTCTACAATCAGGTTCAAAGAAAAACAACTTGAACGAGAATGTTATAAAAACTTTATAGAATTTTCTGAAGATAAGATAGCGACGTCACCACGATACTTCTGGTCTTTTATAAAATCAAAGTTCGGCGACCAGAATGTCCCTACACACATGACCTATAATAATGAGACATCAACGGATATTGAATCTATCACAAATATGTTTAATGAATATTTTAATTCAGTTTTCGTATGCCATGGTAACACTAGCAATCTTGATCACCCAACATGTAGTAACGCATCACCGTTGGTAGACATATCTTTGGTATTTATATCTCAGAAATCAGTTGCTAAATTATTTGAACAAGTGGATATTAATAAAGGCGCTGGTAGTGATAATGTTCATCCAATTTTAATTCGTAGGCTTTGTACTGAATTGTCATTACCACTTACAATCATCTTTAGGAAATCTCTTTCTGAAGGAAGTTTCCCGATGATATGGAAGAAAGCGTTAATAACACCAATTCCGAAGGGTGGTAACAAACACGATGTTAAACAATATAGGCCAATCTCAAAGCTATGTGTTCTAGCAAAAATTTTTGAAAAAATAGTGACTTCATTTTTGTCGAGTCAATTGAAACATACCGTGACCGCTGAACAGCATGGTTTTTTCCAAGGTCGAACGAAGTGTCAATACAAATTTGGTTACTTACACTGATTTCGTACTAAATGTTATGGATACTGGATATCAGGTGAATGCCGTGTATACCGACTTCTCGAAGGCGTTCGACAAAATTAATCATTCTTTATTAATAAAAAAACTTTTCGGGGTCGGTATATATGGCGATCTGCTAAGATGGATTGAGTCATATGTCAGAAATCGTAGTCAAGCTGTTGCACTCAAGGGTTACCGATTGAGATTCTTAAATATTCCCTCAGGAATTCCGCAAGGGTCCCACCTGGGATCATTTTTATTTTGTCTTTATGTCAACGATATCAGCCGTTGCTTTACTAGCTCTCACTTTCTCATGTACGCTGACGATACAAAAAATTATAAAATAGTGCGAAATTCTGATGATTGTGAAAGTTTACAGAAAGATTTGAACAATTTTGAACGTTTTTGTAAAAATAATTACTTGCTCTTGAACTTAGATAAGTGTCATGTAATAACCTTTACTCGTAAAAATAATGCTAACCAGTATAATTACAGAATCTCTGATCAAAGTATAATCCGCACGAATTCTATTCGCGATTTAGGAGTAACTCTGGATTCCAAGTTGCACTTTAATTTGCATATTGACAGTATGGTAGCCAAGGCGTTTAAGCAGTTGGGGCTAATCCTACGACGAGGAAAGCCTTTCGCCGGGGGCAGTACTCTTAAGATCCTTTATAACGCATACGTTCGGAGTATATTGGAGTTTGGTAGCGTGGTCTGGAGTCCTCAGTATGCTGTGCACAAGGATAGAATAGAGCGTGTACAACGCAAATTCATAAAATCATTAGATTATCGTGTCGGATTTTATTATAATGATTATGAAGAGAGTGCAAAAAGACATGAAGTGCAGTCATTGGTCTGTAGACGCCAGTATTTGGATGCCATGTTTCTGTACAAAATAATAAACAATCACATAGTCTCAGCTCAACTTGTGCAGAGTATTGTACTCAAAGTTCCTCGCTTCTCCTCACGTTCAAAAGATACCTTTTATGTTTCGAGTTGCCATACCAACTATGCTAGAGAAACCTTTTTTAGACGGACATGTAATTTTTACAATAAGAACTTGAATGAAGCAGATATTTTCAGTGAATCACTTTACAGCTTCAAAAGGAAAATAAGTTAATTAGTGTTTAAATAGTTAACATGTGCGGCGGCGATGTATATCATATGTTTATAGTTATCCGTCACTTTTATGCCGCTTGAATATAATAATTGTATATCAATTGTTGTGTTCACTACCAGCCCAAGCCGAGGGGACCGCGCAGTGGAAGTAAAGATTGTATTGTCCCAACAAATACTTCAGCTGGGCTTGGAACACAATAGCTCCTGCGATGTCGCAGGGTTTACTTAACTAACTAAATGACTTACCAAGTTGTATGTAAGTAAAGTCGTCTGTCGCTTTGGTATCTGCCTAAGAAATGGATAGGAAGGGATAGGAAGGCAGATCAATTCCTCTGGACTCTTCTCATCCAACAACCGCGCTTATAGCGATCCAAAGTAGGTTAGCACTCACACAATCAATTTCACAAATCATGTACATTACACAAACAACACTAGGATTCTTATAATTTAAGTTATTACTACAATATTACAATGAGATATCCGGTACAAACAAATCAAAGCCACTTATAATCGGCGATGCAATTCGAACATGAACCTCACGAGTTCTCAAGACGCCATTACAGTGACAAAAAAAACGTTTTTACCCGCGCACGAAAAATAATTCAAAATATGCGGACACCGCACGGCAGTGAAGTTAGGGATGTGCCGTTTTATTCGTAACATCCCCCCGCCCCGGACCGTTAAGGACGGTACGTCAATCCACGGGTAATCGGGAGAGCCCACTAACTGCTCTCTTCAAAACCGAATCTCTAACCAAAACCTCAGCAACACGAGGAACTCCGTCAGTTCCTGGGTAGAGTTTAACAATGCGCCCCCTTCGCCAACACAAGGGCGGCAGGTTGGCATCCTTAATCAATACAAGGTCGCCAATCTGGGGTGGGGTTGTTTTATCTGTCCACTTCACGCGCTGTTGTAGGATATGCAAATACTCCATCGACCAACGTGCCCAGAAGTTTTGAGACATCTGTTTCAACAGTTGGTACCGCGACAAACGATGGGATCCTACATCCTGAATCGGATATTCAGGCAAAGCCAAAAGGGGCTGTCCGATCAAAAAATGGCCTGGGGTCAACGCTTCCAGGTCATTTGGGTCCGAAGACAACGGGCACAAGGGTCGCGAGTTGAGGACGGCTTCAATTTTACAACACACCGTATCAAGTTCCTCAAACGTTAGAATCGTTTCTCCTATCACGCGACGCAAATGAGTCTTGGCAGACTTTACACAAGCTTCAAAGATCCCTCCCCAGCTTGGACAAGCTGGTGGACTAAACTTCCAGATTATCCCACGCCGGGAGAGGGCGGTTCCAATGTCTATCTTATTATCAACTAGAAACTTAATTACATCCTTAAGATAATTACAAGCTCCCTTATAATTAGTTCCACAATCAGAACGTATCAATGTCGGCAGTCCTCTACGGGAAACAAATCTGCTTAGGGCAGCTATAAAAGCTTCAGTAGACAATTCCGATACAATTTCTAAGTGTACAGCCTTGGTGGATAGACACACAAATACACACAAATAAACCTTATACGTTTTAGCATTACGTAGCCTCGAAGCCTTTACAGGGAAAGGACCGGCGAAGTCGGTAGCGACTCCGGTAAAAGGTCTGCATTCCGTGACGCGATCAGCAGGCAAATCTCCCATCTGGGGCTGCATAGTTGCGGCTTTTAATCTATAACATGGTAAACAACGAAAAATGACTGTGCGAATAACTCGACGGGCGGACAGAATCCAGAATTCATGCTGTAAAATGGCCAACAAGGCATTACAGCCAGGGTGCTGCGCCTTCACGTGACGATCGGTTATTATCAAGCGCACCAAGTGTCCATCTTTAGGCATCAAAAGGGGGTGGCGAGCTCCATACGGCAGGTTGGCATTTCGGAGTCTTCCGCCGACTCGTACAAGACCATTCCCATCCAAGAAGGGATTCAGGCGCGACACCGCGCCCTTCAACTTGCGACGACCTGAACGCAAGATCTCAATCTCTGATTTAAAGCTATCAGACTGCACCATTCGGATCCAAAACAAAAGAGCTTCTTGACGCTCATCTGGACTGAGAACCGACGAATCACGCTTTGCTCGTGGGTTTTTACAATTGTGCAGAAAACGTTTGATCCAAGCGGTAACACCAAGCAGCTTATCCAAGGAACTGTACCGATTCAACAAAAAATCCTTATCATCGGCGGGGGAGGTCTCCAGGACGCATGCCCGCATTTCGGGAATGGCTACGTCTGACAACGCTGGAGAAGGCGGCCACTGAGACTCAGACCGCGTCAACCACTGTGGGCCCCACCAGAGAGGATGGCTAACTAGAGTTGAGGCTGCACAACCTCGAGACGCACAGTCGGCGGGATTCATGGTTCCCGGTACATGTCTCCATATCAAGTCGACTTCCGAACTACAAATCTGGGACACTCGATTGGCAACAAAAACCTCCAATGTGTGCGCCGGAGCCTTCAACCAACAAAGGACGACCTGACTGTCGGTCCACGCAAAACTCTCTGTATTTCTATCGACCTACCTAATGTGAGCCATACGTGGTTCAACAAACGCATCAAAAGGGCGGCTCCACACAATTCCAACCTCGGGATCGTATGACGAGTCCGAAGGGGAGCGACCTTGCTTTTTGCAATGACTAAATGCACAGAAACCATTCCATCGACAGTGACGGTGCGTAGGTACACAGCTGCCGCAAATCCACGTTCGGAGGCATCACAGAAGCCGTGAAGGCTAATTTTACAATTTTCAGAAGGGAGGAACATCCTCGGCAAACTCACTTCGTTAATCTCGGGGAGGGACGAAACAAAACCTGACCAATCTCGGAGTAGTTCGTCGGAGAGGGGTTCATCCCACGACGCACCCGAAGCCCATAATCGTTGCAGAAAACATTTGGCCATAAACAGCACAGGACAAATCCACCCATTGGGGTCAAAGGTACGCGCGACAGTAGACAACACCAAACGCTTGGTCCAGATTTTCGGTGGCTTCAAATCCACACAATACGTAAATGTGTCAGAGACTGGTCTATATTGCACGCCAAGGACGGTCACCATATGGGGATTATCAACGTTTTCAAATAAATGAGGGTCCTGCTGGTGCTCTTCGGGTAAGCCTTCAAGGACCTCCGGCGAGTTGGACAACCATTTCCTCAACTCGTATCCGCCGGACTTCAAAAGAGCAATCAATTCCTCTCGCAAGACCATCGCCTCTGAGACACAGGAGGCGCCAGTGCAAATGTCATCCACATACACATCACTGGTCAAAATGGCTGAGGCGCGAGGATATCTCAAGCGCTCCTTCTCCGCTAATTCCAACAAAGAACGTATCGCAATGAAAGGGCTCGAGGCCAAGCCGTACGTATTCGTGTTCAATTCATAAATCATCATGGGGCTACTAGGACTCTCTCGCCACAAAATCAGCTGATATCTTCTATCCTCGGGATGGATCACCGTCTGTCTAAACATCATCCGGATATCAGTCATAATCACAATTTTATGCCGCCGGAAGTTGGTCAAAATGTCTGAGATCTCCGTGTGCAACTTAGGACCTACATGCAGACACTGGTTCAAAGACGCTCCACTGGAGGAGGAAGCAGATCCGTCAAAGACCACCCGAATTTTTCCGGATTTCAAAACGGCGTGGTGCGGCAAAAAGAAGTGCTCAACTGAGCGATAATCCAAGTCGCTCACGGTCATGTGCCCTAACTCCTCATACTCCCGCATGAAGTCTATGTACTTCTGACGGAAGACCGGATCCTTGCTCATGCGGCGCTCCATGGACACTAGCCTACGTTCCGCTAGTATTCTGGATTCACCCAGAGGAGGTCGGCCGGCACGAAAGGGGAGGCGGGTGATTAAACGACCAGAGCGGAGGCGACCAGTGTTATTCTGGTAAAACAACTCGCATTCTTGCGCTACTGGGTCAACCCGCGGGGCCGGTGGAGGTTCCTCAACCTCCCAAAACTTCTGTAGCACTTCAGAGAGAGACACGTTCAAAGCGACACCGCGATCCTCTTCTGAAGAAACCAAAACGCGGTGCGCAGGACCCATAACAACCGTACCGAGTGTCGTCTGCAGAGCTACCAAACCTCCTGGCTGCAAGACTCGCTTCCCCGTCAACAAAACTCGCCCCAGGACATCGGCTCCAAGGAGAGCATCAATCGGGCCCGGGCGGTAGAACTTAGGGTCGGCGAGAGCTGGGTCAGACACCAAAGACACCAGGGTCGATCCTAAGTCAACTGACGGGTGATGACCAACAACTGTATCCAAAACAATCGCCGAGGCGTCAATACTCTCTTTGGACCCATAACATGAGGTGAACGTGAAGTTAACATACCCTAACAACCCGGGAACTTTCACATCGCCAATACCTCTCACGCCATGCGGATGGGGGTGCACCTTGAGGCCCAACTGCCTAACCAACCAAGATGACACCACACACCCTTGAGCACCGGAATCCAATAAGGCGCGAACTCTCAACCAGTTTCCATTCGATCCCCTAACAAATACAGAGGCCGTGGGCAACAAAACGGTCTCTGGATGGGCGGACTGGGGAGACGATAATTGCTAATATGTGGGGTACCACGGAGCCCTCTCAGACGGAGAGGGTCGCTCAAAACGATTCAGCGGGTCCCATGCCCCCACATATTGCTTGCGTCCAAGTCTCCCAGTGCTTCGATACCGGGGTGCGCGACGCTCTAAACGCGGGTATACCGCGAGCGGCGGTGTAAATCGGTGCTCGTCACCAGCCGCGTTCATCACCCCATAGTCGCGGGGACGCGGTGGTCTATTTTCCTGTGGAGGATCCTTTGGACCCCCGCCCGTGCAAGGTTCAATTCGCGGCGGAGAGCGTCTGGGGCTGTTGCCACTACCACCAGAACTGCTGCGGGAATCATTCATCGCGGGGGGACGTCCCCCGCCCGTACGCGAGGTCCCTACAGTCACTCGCTGAGGTGCTCCACCGGCCTCGCTCTGGTTCATGCAGAGGATGGGGTGGTGCTTGCCCCCACAAAAGCGGCATGAGCGCGCTTGGGTACAATCACGCTGCAGGTGCAGGCCCAAACATGTGTAGCACCAACCCCTCTCCCGCGCGATCTTTCGACGCCCTTGTACTCGCTGGTCGAGTAACTGCTTACAACGGGTCGTGCTGTGACCCGGTTCCCGACATTTCAAACAGCGGGCGGTCTCTTGGACTGCTGCGTATCGGCCAGGTGCGCGTGGTTCAAACCGGCCTGTACGTGGTGCTCGGGGGGACCTATTCTGTGGCACAGGTCGCTCCGACCTAACCGGATCGGACACAGATGAGTTATCTGCCAGCCGACATTCTCCTTCCAGAAACTTAACGAGATCTGAGAAGGGTGGCAGATAAGTTGCACTGTCCCCACCATACTGCTGCTCAAAGCGGACCTTAAGAGCGTCCGGCAGCTTCCTTAAAATAATATGAAGCAACAAAAATGACCATTGCTCCACGGGGAGCTTCAAATTTTTTAAAGCGTTAAACGCTACCAACAGCGGATTCAAAAGCTCAACCCTCAGGTGAGTCACGCTGGAAACTCGTGGTAAGTTCAAAATGGTGGCCACATGGGTGTCCGCCAGACGTCGTACGTTCTGGTACCGACGGGCAATTAACTCCCGAGCAATCGGGTAATTCTCGTCTGTGGGGGCCAGGTGCTGAATTTGTTCAAGGGCCTCCCCCTCCAAAACAGACAACAAATAGGCCAACTTCTGGCCCTGGGTCAAGTCCTCCCGGGCATGGACCAAACTATCGAAAATATTGATAAACCCCTCCCAATCCTCTAGGCGACCAGCAAAACGCCTTAAGTCTAAGGGGGCCAACCTAGCGAAGAGGGGTGCTAGTCCCTTAGTGGGGCTCGAGGACGTCATCGGACCATGTTCTCTTGCCATTTGCAAGGGTCGAGCAAACTCCGTGAGTGTGTCCGCCAAGTCATAACATTGTGCGACATCACTTTCAACCTCCTGTCGCAGCTGGACATCCTCATCGCGAGTCCTTTCCAAAAATAGAGCGTACTGCTCTTCTACTGTAGCCAAACGTACCGGCAGATCCATGTACCTATTCAACAAGGCCTCCCTCCGATCCAGTCTATCGATAAGGGTAACCGCAGTAGCTAACCATCTCAATTCCGAACGAATTCTCGCTTTGTTAGTAGAGGCCGACATTGTTATGTTACTGGTGGTAAACCTTCCCACTACAAGCAGTAAAGGTAACAATAAAATAAAATATATTATAAATTTTCAACAAACAAACAAATTTCTAATTATTTTTATATATATATACATACAAAATTTCCAATGCAAGGTTTAAGTATGAATTATCAACCTGAAATTCTTTATATAATATGTATGTATGCAAAGTTTCCAAAGCACCGTTTAATTATAACTCCTCAACAAACAAACAAATCTCAAGTTATTTATACATACATAAACAAAGTTCAAAAAGGTTCAATTACAAATCAAAAGAATGAACTTTTAATATTCAAATGCTTAATTAATATTATCTGTGACGAACAGACACACTGATTTTTCTTGATATAGCAAAACTAAGATTAATTTTATCTTAATATAGCAAACCAAATAACCTACAAATCTTAAAAGCAAAACATCTATGGTTATCAATTATTTTCAATAACTTAACAAATTAATTACTAAGTTATGACTATCAAAAACTAAACATATCTAAGTTTTAACTTTTGAACATGAGACAATAAGTAAATTCTTGTTTCAAATGTAAACAAGAACTATATAACTACAAAACAATGACATAAGAGAAATTGCATGTTTTATTCACCTAATGTCAACAAACAAAGAAGTAAAGAAACTTATCAATGTTTTTATGAAAACAATCTAAATTATACAATTTATGCAACCGGAATTAAGTTCTTTACCTCCTTGTCAACAACAACAATATTATACCAGAACCAAATTGCAAACAAAACCTATAAATATGGACAATTGGAACCTTGTACAAAGAGTATCCTTTTCATAAGCGACCAACAAATTCAAAAAATGTTTTAACAATATTCACAAATTTAGCATGGAGCGTGGACCTTCAGGTCAACAAACCACGCTCTGCTACCAGAAACTGTTGTGTTCACTACCAGCCCAAGCCGAGGGGACCGCGCAGTGGAAGTAAAGATTGTATTGTCCCAACAAATACTTCAGCTGGGCTTGGAACACAATAGCTCCTGCGATGTCGCAGGGTTTACTTAACTAACTAAATGACTTACCAAGTTGTATGTAAGTAAAGTCGTCTGTCGCTTTGGTATCTGCCTAAGAAATGGATAGGAAGGGATAGGAAGGCAGATCAATTCCTCTGGACTCTTCTCATCCAACAACCGCGCTTATAGCGATCCAAAGTAGGTTAGCACTCACACAATCAATTTCACAAATCATGTACATTACACAAACAACACTAGGATTCTTATAATTTAAGTTATTACTACAATATTACAATGAGATATCCGGTACAAACAAATCAAAGCCACTTATAATCGGCGATGCAATTCGAACATGAACCTCACGAGTTCTCAAGACGCCATTACAGTGACAAAAAAAACGTTTTTACCCGCGCACGAAAAATAATTCAAAATATGCGGACACCGCACGGCAGTGAAGTTAGGGATGTGCCGTTTTATTCGTAACATCAATTAATGGTACTTTAGGTCTATTTGTAAACATAAATTGTAAAATTGTTTGTATAAGACTGTTTGTTACCTGAATTAAATAAATAAAAATAAAAAATATTCAAACCCATACAACTGTATTCTGCTCTAATAGGTTTATTTGCACTTCGAACTCCCATAGACTGGTGACCTGTAGCACAGGTTTCTATTGCTGAAACCTATTTCAGGCACCAGTTCATCACAAATAGAGGAGCCACAACACTGTAATAGCTATACAAGACTTACGATGAATCTCTGTTGTGATGGAAAATAAATATATATCTTGATTTTGATTTTGATAGACATGCCACACCAGACTGACAAATAACATTATTTTGAAGAATTGTGCTCCTGCAGCAAATGCGGTTCTAGAGCTACAGATGGGGAATAGAGTTCAGCCTGCACATAACATTTAGACTTCTCCCAACATTTTGTGGGTTAGTTTAATAAGAAAAGAGGAGTCGTTGAGCTCGGTGGCGAGTAGTTAGCGCTTTCAGCGATCGTTGAAGCAAGTTTCGCAGTGGTCGGTCATTGGATGGGTGACCAAAATTTTACTACTTATCTCGAGCTGCTTCGTGCTTCGAAAGGCACGTTAAGCCTTTGGTCCCAGCTGCATCTAAGTCGTTAGCACCCACCAATACGCACTGGCCCCGCGTGCCCTAAGCTCCCTATTCCATCCATAGGAAAAGTCTGTGGCCCAGGAGTGGTGACATTATAGGCTAATAATGATGATTAAAAGTTCATAGTACAGCGACTTTGAACCTTATATCTCGCTTATCCTTTCCTATCGAATAATGTATGTTATGAACATGTCCTTCGTGTTCCAGCCACGCCCGTGCACGAATTCGTGAACCTCAACTGGCGGGAGGTGATGCAGGAAGTAGCGCCGCCGATCGTGCGCGCCATAGTCGCTGTCGTCATAGACAACATCAGGGCACTCTTCAATATGGTGCCCATCGATGAACTTCAGTTATAGTGATGGAGTCGATACATTTGTTAACTTTTGAATATTTTCTTTCTCCAGATTAGCGTTATGTTCTATCTACTTTTATCTACCAGTTAAATGCTTAAGCGTATTTAAGGTAGCTAGCTATCTAAAATAATCTTACGATCTGTGTTTAAGCTTACGATCAAGGAAGTTGTTTAAGACAACGTTAACAAAGTTCTATTTGTGCTATAATATTTTCGATTCTTATTGCTTGGTGCAGTGTAGATTATAGTTTTTATTCACGGGGAACTTTATTTTATATATAATATGCAGTGAGAATTGTGACTTGTTTCCGTCCATCCATGACTTGCGCCAATGACTCTATCAACCATCACAGCAATCTTCAAAGAACGGACAATCCCGTAAAACAGTCATGCTAGTCATAGTTTGTTTTCTTTTTATAATAATTAATAAAACTTATAATTATAAATTTTGTTGTTTCATTTTGAACTAAAGCTGCTAAAGACAGGCTGTATAATTGAGATTTCTTTGTCGTCAATTATGAAAACGGCACTGAAATTGACATTTTCGATATTAACTGTCACAAGATTTTGGCGCGATTTCATCGAGTAAAAAAAAAGAACAAAGAAAACCGAAGACTATCCTGTATGGGCATTGTTCCCTTTGCCTTCCCTAATAAAAGGGAGAACGTTAAACGAAACAACTGTCACTGTCAGTCAGTGTTTGTCAATTCAATGGTAAAATATTCCCAAAATATTGCGGTATGTTTTAACACCGATATTAGCCAAATCTTATGGAAGCCATCAAGCTGACTTGGATGAAAGATCGGAATCATTCGTTTATTTCTCCATAGCTGTTTTGTTTGCTTCGAGCAAGAAAAGCTTCGAAATGTTATGTCCAGAAGTATCTAACTTTCCACCGCCTAAAATTATAACCTACTCTGATAAATGTAAAGATTTCGATTCAGTCAAAAGAAAGATTGGAATGAATACTTTTTATAAAAGTGTCGTAGTAACTTGCCCCGACGAAGTACAAATACCAGATGAAGTAAAAGAAATACTTATAGAAGATAACGAATATTACAAAGTCGCAGATTGCTCTCTGACGGAGTTTGTGGTGCCAACATTTATTGAAAGTTTTGTCAAAAACGGACGCTTACACTGCTTAACTGCGGATCAGAATTGTATCATAGAAGATTGTGCGGCTATTACTCCTGATGGGATTTTAACATTGCACCTTCTAGAATTCATATTCCAAACATTGGGCTTAGAAGGTACTAAACGTAACCATGGATTTTATGAAGTAAAAATCGATTTGAGAAATTTAAAACATGTCGAGAAAATCAAATGGAGTCTTAGTAAATTGAAGAGATTCAATTTTTTCATACTGTGGGAACCTGGCAGTGAAGATGTTTGTCCGTCATCTATTGCTAAATATTTTAATGACAGAGGATTATGCATTTCACTTTGTTCTTTGATAGTTAATAAAATAAACCCTCAAGTGACCGAGATTCCAATTTTAGAAGATGTTCCTATAGAAGAAATGCATGAATGGGTTGGGATGTTAGCACATAATGTTAGTATGGAAGAGAAACAAATGTATATCAGTACATATGGTCAGCCGAATAGTGATAATGCCCTGAAATCTAATAGAATGTCCGTACTTATTGTGAAAGGGTTTTTGACTCCAACTATCATAGAAGAACTGTGCAATAACCTAAAAAGATACATATCAACAAGAGTTACCGAAAATTATTGGCTCTCATGTTGTATCCAAAGCAGAGACAATAGCCCGTGGCGATGGAGTGCATCTTCACCCTCGATGTTCCAGTCTCAGGACTGCTCGTGCAACATATTCATTACAAGCACAGATTATAGAATATATTCTATAGGGCAAATAAAGTATTCATGATATATTTTAATTTTATTTCTCATAGTATTTTGCCAGTCTCCAATATTTTTGAAAAATTCCAATGTAATTTATTTAGAAATTTTGAATTAAGGCATGGCAATGTCTATATTAACAGAGATAAAACCAAATTATGATGGGTCACCAATCAGGAGAGAGGGGTTGCAAATCTTAAGTGGCCTGGGTGCCAGATTTTATAATATACCAATTTTAAGGGATGCCACTTCTGTTAGCTCAGGGTCTCCACTCCTGTTGGCCCAGGGGACTCCACACCTCTTAATCCAGCCCTGACTACAGTTATGGTGTGTTCTGCATGACTAGTCTTCAACTCTTATCATTATACCTTTTAACTTGGTAATTGAAAGATATCACCATATCTTTACTGTAAATTATACTTGATTGTATTGTCCTGCTATGTAGCATTTGAGGCACTTTTGCAACAGTCCATGGACTGGATTGCAACAGACAGGATACCCATCTGACCAAAAATTTATCATCTTGAACTCTTTCATGCACATTAAGCTGTTAAACGTGGGCTACATGGTGGTAAACCAGACGACTGCTTTGACGTTTGTTGCAAGCAATTCACTACACAATTGTAAACACGACCAGAAATTCAGTGTGTTCCGATACATGTGACAATATGGGTCCTAACCTTTTTAAAAATTCAATAAGTTGCTAAAGCTTCATACACTTTATAATATATAGCGCTATACTACTCACCTACAATGGGATGTAACGATTATGACATACCACGCGGGCCCGGGGCGGATCGGTGGGTGCTAACGAGTACAGATGCAACTGGGATGGCTGGTATGGCAGGTAGAACTGCTGTATCAGCTATCTTCGCGCCTGGACTAAAGCTTCACGTAAGAGCCCTTTTACATTTTTTGCAAAAAAATCGTAATTTTTGAGCGCCTCGTTTAGCCCCTTAGAAAAGATTTTGACTATTTCCAATTGAAGTAAACAGTAGATTTATTTTTCCTATTGTAAGTTAATGTAGAATATTTGCAAATACTATTTTTCCTTTTTTGTACTGATCGTTCTACCGCAGCTAGTTTACGGAAAAATATTATCGTTTTTTCCGTAAACTAACTGCACTAGTGCAAAACTTCAAACGCCTCAATCTCTCAATAATGTTCAATAAATTAGATCAAATTAATTACTACGATATCAGAAATATGTTTTTGTTATAACATAATGTATTAGAATTTTGATTTTCCATCTCATTAATTATCAAAAAAAAAATCTAACCCCCCTGAGTTTTCCCAAAAAATAATGCAGGTTTACCCCGTATTTTGATATTGAATTAAATAGAATTACTATCAAAAACTTTCATAAAAATAATCTACCATCATTGAACTAATGAAAAACGAATATATATTTATATAATTAGTTCATTAATAATTATTTTATAAGACCCCAAACATCACCCGTAAAATACTAGTGCAAATCTACCTACGCGCCGATCAGTACGGCAGCGGTGCAATTTTGTAAAGGGGCTCTTAACATCAGGTGGGGTAAATTCATTTGTTGGACCTATCTATAAAAAAAAGGTAATGACAATCTTATTGTATACCAACCACAACGAAAAATTCTGAAGTATTCATTGTGACTATATCAATAAGACCTAAAGGGAAGAAAAAACCAAAGTTAAAAACAATCTTTTATTCAGTAAAAATTGCAAATGTTGCAAATGCAATGCAAGTTACATGCACCATAAAAATAAAATTCAAAAAAAAGGTAAATTTAAAAAATCAAAAAACCCGACTGCTTAATTATACTTCAAATAAAAACTGAAAAGAAAAAAACAAGTCCAGTAGTCTATAATTCTGTTAATAAGGAACAAAGCTACTTTAACAGTCGGGACCCATTAGATATTCAAGAATACATAATATTTTTCAACAGTGGGTCCCGACTGTTAAAGTAGCTTTGTTCCTTATTAACAGAATTATAGACTACTGGACTTGTTTTTTTCTTTTCAGTTTTTATTTGAAGTATAATTAAGCAGTCGGGTTTTTTGATTTTTTAAATTTACCTTTTTTATTTCACACTTTTTAGTTAGTTAGTATTTTAAGACGGTATATACCGTAGTCTTGTTACTTCAGTAAGGGAATTAATATCGCGGGAATTATTAAGTACCTTAAGACAGTCTAAAAATGAATCTAATGATACCGCATACATATTTTTTTAAAGGGAAATTTAGAAAAAATATTATTATGTCTTTATCCCGTGGGACTTTTAGGATAAAATGTATCCTATGACACTCCCGTAATCAAGACAAATCTAACGATACCTCATACATCAAAATCCATCAAGCCGTTTAGGCTACAGGAGGTCACAAAGGAACAGACATACATACATACTTACATACACTCCCTCAACATTACCCTCCCTCTTTGGCAGTCGGGTAAAAACCACATCTCGAGAAATGCAAGGAATGCTTGTGGTCACAAATGAATGAAACATTGGGGCGGGAAAGTTTTTTAAGAATTGCAAGTTTGATTATTGATAATTTTATTCTAAACTAAACAATGGTATTTATTATGCATAACAACATTAACAAAATAAGTTTCTAGGTACTTGATAATGTTTTTTCAGATTTAATTTAGTTTAGCACAATCAAAAACCTGCAATGTAGCCCAACCCAAATGTATCTTACACTAAACACTGGTTCAAACTTATATACTATCACAAACAGAACAAATATATTTGGTTAATTCCCTTTAACAATTGATATTATTGATGGATACCATAGCAAGATACTTGTGTTCACAAACATGTTTGATAACCATAATATATTTTAAACCAATTCCCAAAATTTTATGCTATGGCTCTCAGGTGATTTTTTTATCCATATTGAAGATTTACCTGAAACAAGTAAAGATAAAGTACATACCTATATGAAAGCATTATGTGTGAACCGAATCAAATAAATGTCATAGTCATTGACTTACTTAAAATACACATCACAAGTTCTATTTGAGATTAGCATTTAAGAAGGAAACGCATATGACAGATAAATATAATATGATATACAACATAATTTCCTATACTTAGCGTAGCATTTTGACATTCACAAGAGCTTGTAACAGTCTAGTTAGACTGAATAAACAATATTTAATTTTTATAACCATATTTTATCAACATGGGCTGTCTCGTTATGCATTCTCAGATTATCAAGTATTGGACGCAGTAAGATGATGAATCAACTTTGTCTACTATTCCTAATGCATCAGGTGCACAGTCACAGGATCAGTAATCACTGAATAAGTTCAGTCTTGAAACCAAGAAGTTTGTTAAAAAGTGTTTACTAAATAGTTCTTTATATTATTTATATGCTTTTTAAGATTACGTCCGTTACTAACATTCGCCTATGGATTTCGCTTTACCGGATGAGACTGTTCGAATCGACGCCAGCTATCCTGAGGGAAACTTCGGACGGAACCAGCTACTAGATGGTTCGATTAGTCTTTCGACCCTATACCCAGTTCCGACGATCGATTTGCACGTCAGAATCGCTACGGTCCTCCATCAGGGTTTCCCCTGATTTCGACCTGACCAGGCATAGTTCACCATCTTTCGGGTCCCAGCATCTGCGCTCAGAGCGCGCCTGCATTCACGGATTGGAAACGAGACGCCTCGGGAGTGCGAGAGGTCGACCTAGACCGACGCTCCATCCTCCCTGAGCGCGCGACAAGCGCGCGCCTTCACTTTCGTTGCGCCTTTCAGTTTATATGAATCTCAATGACTCGTACACATGCTAGACTCCTTGGTCCGTGTTTCAAGACGGGTCCTGCGAGTGCCCGAAACTGAAGTTTTTAATTACTATTCCAATATCCGTTTAAAAAGTATTTAATAAAACTAGTTTTAACGGGTCAATACGCGAAACTTTATTTATTTATTGATGTTTCGCAGCCTTTTCATGTCGGCATCGTCAGAGTACTGATTTTTTATTTTAAAATAAAAAATGAGCCTGACCAGACCTGAAAAGGCTGCGAAACGTCAATAAATAAATAAAGTTTCGTGCATTAACCCGTCAAAACTAGTTTAATTTAATGAGTGATGTGCATGAAAACCTAAGAAAAAAATATAAAAAGTATTTTATAAATTTGTTTGTATGCATGAGGATATATGAAAGAACTAAAGACCCACTCACGTAAGGAATCGTTCGGTCACAGCGTGTATAGCACAGTATTGGTGTGTGTAAGGTTAGACGTTGGCGAGTCCGATGACTCCGCAGGCGATCCTGGCGCCGGCGTTGCCGGTGGTCTTGCTGAGGTCGTGGCCGCCCCGCCCCAGGTCGTCGGGGTCCGCGTGCACCACCAGCGTGCGGCCCACGATGCTGTGCGCTCCGCACAGGGAGATCGCACAGTCTTGGATGTTCACCTAAAGCCGATATTCATGTTACTCCTTCTGACTCACGTTCACATACATGACAAAAAAAATATGGCTTTCGGGTCTCTTTATAAGAGAATAATTCTTTTATTATTACTCAACTTATTAAAAATGTGTCTAAATTTATGTTTAAAAGCCTGCGCTGTGTCAAGGGTGGCGGTCCGCGCCGCGACCGCGACGGGAGACCGAGACGAGAGATCGAGACAGGAGACCGCGACAAGTGTCTCGGTCTCTTCTGTGTGTACTGCGGGGCGAGACCGAGACTGCAGACGAGACCGCGAGACCGCAAACGCCTCAGTATTGTAGTCTCTTGATGGAGTGAATTGTGTTTTAGTGTGTCATTAAATACTGTTATGGAACGCCACGTTAAGTTATTATTGGAGGAAGCGGAAGACGATGATTTGCCGTTATATTATTACTGCAAAACTAAAAAGATATTATGTATTAACGAATTACATTCAACTAGCGGCCAACAAGGTTCATTTTCGCTATTAGTGACGAAAAATTTATCATTTTTAATAAAGCAACCACATCCACTACACGCCTCACTCCCCCAGCTTGTCGTCGTGTGTGCGCGTGCACGGTGCGATGTCGGCGACACCATGAAACCCGGCGTATAAACCAGTCGGGCATGGAGGTGGTCGTATAAGTGAGTGGTGATGGTGACCTTAGTGACCCCGTTGTCCGCGGCCGCCTCGACGTTGCCGAGGTCGCCGACGTGCCGCACCGGGGCGTCGGGCGCGCCGTGCTCCAGTGGTCGTATAAGTGAGTGGTGATGGTGACCTTAGTGACCCCGTTGTCCGCGGCCGCCTCGACGTTGCCGAGGTCGCCGACGTGCCGCACCGGGGCGTCGGGCGCGCCGTGCTCCAGTGGTCGTATAAGTGAGTGGTGATGGTGACCTTAGTGACCCCGTTGTCCGCGGCCGCCTCGACGTTGCCGAGGTCGCCGACGTGCCGCACCGGGGCGTCGGGCGCGCCGTGCTCCAGTGGTCGTATAAGTGAGTGGTGATGGTGACCTTAGTGACCCCGTTGTCCGCGGCCGCCTCGACGTTGCCGAGGTCGCCGACGTGCCGCACCGTGGCGTCGGGCGCGCCGTGCTCCAGTGGTCGTATAAGTGAGTGGTGATGGTGACCTTAGTGACCCCGTTGTCCGCGGCCGCCTCGACGTTGCCGAGGTCGCCGACGTGCCGCACCGGGGCGTCGGGCGCGCCGTGCTCCAGTGGTCGTATAAGTGAGTGGTGATGGTGACCTTAGTGACCCCGTTGTCCGCGGCCGCCTCGACGTTGCCGAGGTCGCCGACGTGCCGCACCGTGGCGTCGGGCGCGCCGTGCTCCAGTGGTCGTATAAGTGAGTGGTGATGGTGACCTTAGTGACCCCGTTGTCCGCGGCCGCCTCGACGTTGCCGAGGTCGCCGACGTGCCGCACCGTGGCGTCGGGCGCGCCGTGCTCCAGTGGTCGTATAAGTGAGTGGTGATGGTGACCTTAGTGACCCCGTTGTCCGCGGCCGCCTCGACGTTGCCGAGGTCGCCGACGTGCCGCACCGTGGCGTCGGGCGCGCCGTGCTCCAGCTTGAGCGGGTTGAAGTGCGGTCCGGCCGACGTGCACCCGTTCGTGTTGTCTCCGAACTCGTGAACGTGGAACCCGTGCAAACCCTGAATGACGATCGTTCAGATTTTTCATTTAAATCTATAGAAAATATTTCATGCGACCCAGGAGGCAGGCTGGACATCGATCTAATTTATTTTACTAAATATGTAAAATACTCGGGTGGAAATCTTTCAAGGTACAGATCGAACATATTTTGCATTTCTATATATCTATTGAAATTATAAAAGACCCTAGTTCCATCTTGTAAGTTTGACTCACTATAACCTTTTCCCTCAAATTAACGCGGGTTAACAGCAAAGGTCCCCCTTTAGTTGTAACATTTGTAATAACTGTAACAGTTAGACATATGATATCGCAGATTTTTTGTAGATATTTATGTCATCTATGAAACTTTAGTACATCATTTTGCTCTGTTGTCAATAACTTCCGCAGCATAAGCGATCTATGGTTATTTATGGTATTTTTTGTCACACTGGGTTGCATTATCGAAGATTCCATACGGAGCCCTAACTTTTTTGAAAATACTCTATAGCCAATGTTCATCAGGGATAATATAGGATTCTAAATGGGAAAGAGTTAAACATAAGCTAACTACTGTTTAACTCTTACTCACAGGTACTGTTAGTCACAGGTCAGCTGTAATCCTTTCATCTGCAACATTCTCTGAAATTACCCTGTCCATTAAAAACTCATGACAACAACATTGATTAGCTAGCATTCTATTTCTTTCTTTTTATTGTAGGCCTTCATGGAAGGCAATTCATTAGGATATTTAATTGTTAAAGATTCATTGGTAATGTTACAGATACGTTCAAAAACAAACAACAGTAATGCAAAATATCTACTTAAACTTTTTAATGTCCAAGGTTATAGCATCAGTATATAATTAATTATAAATATTACAGCGGGGTTAATTGATGCAAGTCAACATTGATGAATATTTTAAAACTTAATTTGAAAATGCATCAATGCCTAAAATAAAAACAATTAATAATACCACTCCTAAATTAATGTGTGTTAATTACATGTCAATACATTGGGTTAAGTTAGAACATTCAACATTTTACATTTATATTGGAGTGTGAAACTGTGACTAAAATATACATTTAAATAGTTTTCAAAATTAGGTAAATAGTTCTTATGACCATAAGTAAGTACTATTTAACTATTTACCAACTTTTGAAAACTATTCTGTCAATAGTGACATCATTAGGATAGTAATAACACTAAATGTAATCATAACTGACAGCTACCTCGGACAAAGAATTGGTCCAGCTATTCAAAGGGGGAACGCTGCCAGTATCTTTGGAACCTTGCCTAAAGGGACTCCTTTTAATAAAGTATTTTAGTTATAAATATCTTACTATTTGTTCTTTAGTTATTTTTGTGCTGAATATATGTATTATATAAAAATTAAATGTCAATATCCAAATGTCATCATATTTTAATATTACCTATATGAGTGGAGTTACCTATCTAGTAACCTAAAATTAAATTTCAATAATAAATATTATAATTTTCGCCATTACTGTCTGCATCATAAAACTAGAGTATTTTCCTACTATCGAAATCTTTTTTACTGTCTTACACAAACTTGAATCATAACTATCCTTCACACAAGTCTAAATCACTTTTGAAGTAAAATTAATGATTATGCAGAGTTTGTTTAGTAGAAAAAATTACTCTTTACTCTCTTGACATGTACTTTCTAATGAATTAAATGTACAAATAGAAATTTAAACAAAGGTTTCTCCCCTATTTACATGGAACCACCCCCAAAGAAAATGATACACAGTTTAAATTATTAAAATGATAAATAATAATATAATCAAACCAACTTGGGGTCAAACCTCTGATATAAATAACTTTTGATTGCTCACCTTTGACAAGCCTTTGATCTCACCAGATACCACTACTGGTGCCTTTTCGTCCTGAAATAATAAATAATTTGACTATTATCTATTCATCTTTTTATTTGTCTTAAACTATAAAGTTGTTAGTTCTACGTTTATAATCATGTGAGAAGGAGTAAGCTATTTAGTCTCAGTATTGGAAGTAAAAAACTTATTCAAAAATTAAGAAAATTACGGTAGATTGGTCCATTAGCTGTGGTTGAATTTCGGGACAGTTTTGGGGTGGGGAGGGGGAGAGGGGGGGTCTCCCTGAAGTAGGAACCAGTACTTCTGTCTTATCCCTGGCGCTGCGGGTATAGCAGCCCCATCGCCTTTGCGTGACAAAGTCACAAGCATCACTCTCCTTAACACCTTGGGCTTTGTGGCTGCAATTTATTTTCTGAGTTCTATTTGTTTCCGCCAAAAAAGATTTTGTGTATGTGTTTCTAATAATTAATAGAATGACAAAAATTTCAGCTCGCTACTCAACCACAGCCAATGTAAAGCTGAGCCAGTAGATTTGTATATATAGCAAAACTAAACTTGAATTCTTCATTTCAAACTGAAACTGGGATTTGCTCAGCAGAACATGCTATGAAATCCCTAAATAAAATAAAAAACTAAAAATCATGCAACTCAACTCGTCTTTTTCACAAAAAAGAGTTGAGAAGTGTAATTTAATCAAATCCAAAGAAAAACAAGAAAAGTGATGCATATCATATAATTTATACACTACGTAAAGAATTAGTAGTATTTTAAAACCTTTTTAATTTAATGAGTGGTGTGTATGAAAACCTAAGAAAGAAACAGTAGTATTTTTTATGGAAGATGCCATAAATGAAAAGTTAGCAATCACATAAGGGCCAAATGACTGTTTGGTTTAACAAAATATCGTTCTGTTGTATCTTCTAGAAAAATGTTCTATGAATGACGTACAAAACCGGATCGATCACATAAATAACAAGTACCTAGATTACCTACCTACCTACAATTACAGTGACAAATTAGAGATATTACATAATCACTTGCAATTTACTCGACATGAAACGTATTTGAAAGTCTGAACTTTTTCTGGAAACTTGTGGAAAAGTATTTATAAATGTAAATAATGAATTCTTACTTGCTGATCAAAGAAAACAGTGCCAGACACATCCCCGTTGAGAACGCACACCGCTTTCACCGGCATTTTGCTTCAGAATAACCTTTCGATATAATACGAAATTAATGAAAGATTAAGGTGTAATAGTAACTGGACTTGTTAGCACTTCTACACTGATTTACAGGCAGTTCGATTGACAAAACGATGAAAATCAGTCGATCCGTTCAAGGTTCCGTTCCTGTTCAAGAATACGAAAAAAAGTGACATTGACATTGAATTTTATTCTGTGTTTCTACCTGTGGGAAGGCAAAAGTCAACAAATCGACACAGTCAGCTTTGACATTTGTTGCGCCTAGAGCGTAGGTTTCGAACGTAGCCCTGGCATATTCAATGTCAAGACAATCCACTTCACTTGATCATTCGTATTTTCTCTTTGAGAACTTGGCAACAGTCTGTCTTTATTAAGCTTTTTAAAGAATGAAAAGGACAGATGCTGTCAACTTTACAAATACCAAACACGAATAGCCAAGTGAAGTACCGGCATAAAGGTAATCCTAGAAAGAAACGAAATCCGAATTCCTTGTACTTAAAGTAATCTGTGATTCCGAATTTCCGACTGAAAGAAAGATAAATAAACCAAGTAAACAAAGCTGCTTTTGCAGAATTAAAGTATTTTTTATACTTTTGTCGACTTTCCATGAAGTTATTTCATTATGGCACTTTTTCCTGCATATGCACAGGGTACTAACACAGACAATTGTATTCAAATTCCAGGTAAATATATTATGGTACATAGTTCACATCGTGGATTCACTTTTTTGTTTTAATAAACTATATTAAACGACCAATAAGTGTCATTTTGCTTATTTCAATAGTTTGTACCGTAAAAATTTAGTTGTATCTATAAAGTTATTCAAGTAGGAAGTAAAGAATAAGAATTTAGCATTGGTATGAAAAAAAATATTAATGAGTAATATATTATTCCAAGTAAGTTTAATGGTAAATTATTTTTTGTAGCTACTGTAGAAGATATTGTGTCTCCTACTTTGGAAGCGAGCCTTTTGGCTAGCGACGAGGAAGAGTCACCAACACAAGAAAATGTTAATGAAAATCAAGCTCCATCGACAGTGCCAGAGTCGCCACCACCAACTCGCGATTTCTATCAGGACCGTGCCCGCGATCCTGGCAACCTAAGAATGTCCACTTTGTACTATCCTGGTAGACCAAAGTAAGTCTCAATTATACTAGGCTAGATTCAGGAGCTCTTTCAGGATTACAAAGAAAAGCATCTAACTAGGAATGTGATTGTGGATTTTACACTTGAATTTGCACTATGTATAAAGTTGTGTGACACAAATTATTTTTTAAATTGGATATTTACAATTTAAATTAATGAAATGTGAATGTACATATTTGTTTCTTAGATTTTCACGCACATCACTTATTAAATAAAACAAGTTGAATATATAGAAAATAATGAATGTACATTTTTTCATTCTGTATAGAGAATGACAAGGATATACTGTTGTCAAATTTAATTTTAGGTTTGAGAATCATGCCAGAATCAACCCTTACATTTACAATGTTTTTTGTAAATAAGCAATTTGATTTGAATTCCAAAGCAGCATAGACAAAATGTAGACTCCACTATTCACAATCATGGATGAAGTGTAAAATTTCTGTGCAGCATTTTCTATTCATTGATTTCTTAAATATGTTGAAATTACTGCCATATTTATTAGTCCTTACTTACAATATAGATGTAGACTTGTGAAGCATTTTATACAATCATTTCCAAAAACAACCCTCCTAATTTTACCAAAGTACATATTTAATTTCGTAAAATGTATTATTATTAGTGAAATAAGCTGAGAATGAACAGTATGAATCGGATGTAGCTACTCATGGCGGTCCGAGCTAACACTGGGCTCTGTAGCCATCAACCGTGAGCGTCGCAAGCGTCGGTTGAAGCGTTACTACGAGGCGAGCGTTGCGTCGCTGGCAACTACCCCCGTAGACGAGGAAGTGGCCGCGCGCTCCGCTACCTACCGCCGACTGCTCGCCGACTCGCCTACAGACGTCGCCCTCTGGCTGCGATACATTAACTTCCAGGTAGAACACGCGTCTTCTCAATGTTATCTTAGTACAGTTTTAAAAAAAACAGTTCTTAAACAGATTTTGATGTTGATATAATGTACCGATAATCAACGTATTGCATAAATAGTGGTACAAATATGGTTATTATTGTGTTTTAAGTCAATCATGTAAGGTTATTATGATGTTTACTGTTGTGTCTATGTAAATAGTATTTTAACAGCCAACAATCTCTGAGTAGGCGACACCTTGAAAACTTGTGTAGGTACCACTCATGACATTGAGGTCGCTGGGGTCCCGCGCTCCGTTAACAAACGCCTGTCACGCCTGCCGAGGTTTGTCGTGGTTCGTGCAGAGCATTCTGACACATAAGTGGGGTGTGGCTATAGACCTTTTAAGTTTAACTGACTAACGACCTATAGGCCTAGGTAGGCGTGACCTAGCTTGTGAGAAAGCATGCTGGGGCCTGGGGCCCCTTAATGGGCTTGCGCGGTCTCGTAAACTAGGTGTCGCAACATCTCCCGCACTCTGACGTGCACTATAGGGACTGCCACATTCATAAAGATCTTTGACACAGTATAAATGTGGCGTTGAATTATAGGAGAGCTGTGTGGGCGGAGAAGCGGCACTAGAGGCGGCAGCGGAGGGCTGCGCGCGCGTGGGGGCGGGGGCGGGGGCTCGTATACTGAGGGACGCGCGCCTGGAGCTGGCGCGCAGGCATCTGCTGCCCGGCGCCCGCCTGCAGCTGGTGCGGGACCTCATCCACACAGGTACGAGGGGGGGGGCGGGGGCTCGTATACTGAGGGACGCGCGCCTGGAGCTGGCGCGCAGGCATCTGCTGCCCGGCGCCCGCCTGCAGCTGGTGCGGGACCTCATCCACACAGGTACGAGGGGGGGGGCGGGGGCTCGTATACTGAGGGACGCGCGCCTGGAGCTGGCGCGCAGGCATCTGCTGCCCGGCGCCCGCCTGCAGCTGGTGCGGGACCTCATCCACACAGGTACGAGGGGGGGGGCGGGGGCTCGTATACTGAGGGACGCGCGCCTGGAGCTGGCGCGCAGGCATCTGCTGCCCGGCGCCCGCCTGCAGCTGGTGCGGGACCTCATCCACACAGGTACGAGGGGGGGGGCGGGGGCTCGTATACTGAGGGACGCGCGCCTGGAGCTGGCGCGCAGGCATCTGCTGCCCGGCGCCCGCCTGCAGCTGGTGCGGGACCTCATCCACACAGGTACGAGGGGGGGGGCGGGGGCTCGTATACTGAGGGACGCGCGCCTGGAGCTGGCGCGCAGGCATCTGCTGCCCGGCGCCCGCCTGCAGCTGGTGCGGGACCTCATCCACACAGGTACGAGGGGGGGGGCGGGGGCTCGTATACTGAGGGACGCGCGCCTGGAGCTGGCGCGCAGGCATCTGCTGCCCGGCGCCCGCCTGCAGCTGGTGCGGGACCTCATCCACACAGGTACGAGGGGGGGGGCGGGGGCTCGTATACTGAGGGACGCGCGCCTGGAGCTGGCGCGCAGGCATCTGCTGCCTACACAAAAAAGGCGAACAAATGACCTCGTTACGTTTTTGTGCGCAACCTCATCTGCGCACCTTTCACTTTTCAGTTGTGTGTGTGTATACTTGTGTGTAGCCAGCGTCAATCAACCACGACAATAAAGAAGTATAGTTATATTTCAACGATAGAATCGACTGATTTGATATCTATTGAAAAGAATCGATCGATAAAATAAAATCGCGAATTCTATAATAAATGATTAGCGGACATTTCCTCTCCCCTCCCGGACGTTAACTGTTAAAGACGTGTTTAATGTGGTATTCATTACAATAGTAAATTATTTACAATTAAACAATATTAAATTGACATGAAAAATAGGAGCTCATAAATCAAAGGAACTAAATTGCACCGCGAGTGAGTGATAACTGGAGTAAACGCGCTTACGTTTATGTGAGTCTATTCAAATCTATCCTTTATTCATTCAACATTACGTATTGTCTTGCTCATACTTGGAGCGGCGATTGCAAGTGTCTGGTTATACTGGACGGAAAGAAATTTTGTATGAAAACGTCGATACCAGCCAACATAACTAGACCTCAGTTGATTGAGCTTAGTGATTTGACTTCTACTGTTTACTGATATCCTAGTACAAATCTATGATGCCACTCAAGCGTACGCCACCGCCACAAACCTCGCCGGCGGCGGCAGCGGCGATCCCTCGCCCCACCACACCGCTACCCTCGTTTGCGCTAGCGCCTGCACCGGCGATACAACACGCAGGCTCGGACTCAGCGCTTGATAATATTACTCTGCGTATGAAGCGAAAATTTAATAGTGATGAGGAGAATACAATGCGCCAATTTATGAATGATATCAGGAATATGTTTAGTGCATTTACGGAACTTCAAGACAAAAAATTATCTTTGATTGAAAACTCTGTAACTGAAATAAAGCAACAGAACGGTGAAATAATGAAGACTTTGGACTTTTTAAGTAAAAAGTATGATGATATGCAAGAAGAAATAAATTACTTTAAAAATGAACAAAAAGAAACGCGAAGATATGTTGAGACGCTTGAAAATAAACTCGATTTATTGGAAAGAAAATTAAAATCAAATGAAATTGAAATAAGAAATATACCTAAAGTGTCTAAAACTGAAACAAGCCAGGATTTGCATGATTATTTACAAAATATTTGTAAGATTCTAAAGGTTGATATTAGTTCGGAGGCGGTTAAAAATATATACAGAATAAATACAAAAAATGAAGCCAACAAACCAATAATTGTCGATTTTACAATTTCTAAGTATAAGCAGTGTTTATTAAACGGTTTGAAAGCATTTAATAAACAAAATAACGCTGAAAAGCTGAGTACTAAGCATCTACTAGTGGATAAACCGGAGAATCGAATATTCATATCGGAGTCCCTCACTTATAAGGCAAAAAGATTATTCCGTATGGCACGCGATTTCGCAAATGAAAATGACTTCAAATTTTGTTGGACATCAAACGGCATCGTATACCTGAGACAAAAAGAAGGTTCCAGGGCGCTGAAAATAGCCAGCGATAATGATTTGCCGGTTAATATGCCTGAGAAGGCATGACTATTCAATATTAGATGTTTAGATATTTTATTGTTTTTGATTGTTCTGTTTAAGCTATTTGGTATTGTTTATCATAATTACCGAGTATTCTATTTAGCATTAAGACCGATTCTACTATTTACAAAGTTTGCACCATTTAAACACACAAATAACATACGAAACTATCACAATCACTCAACTCATACATGTTTTATTCCATTATATGTACCAATTATAAGTATTATTTATATAAATTGCTTATACATAATGTCATTGGTCAACTCCAACCACGATTTCACTTTCATATGTTGCGATCTATGCTTCAGTATAATGCGTTCTAAACAATATCAGACTGCTAAAATAAGACAGTTCCATTTACTTTTATTTACTTACAACAATGGGTACTACAAATAAAATATTTACTGACATTATAGACGACACTGATGTGATAAAATGCGATATTTTATCAGACCCAAGTGAATGCTCGCGAGTATTAAATATGTATCCCGGTAATGGTGATAAATCATTATGTATCTTAAGCCATAATATTCGGAGCATTAACAAAAATCTGGATAGCTTTTTAGTATTTGCCTCGCAAATCGATGTACAGGTGGATGTGTTTTCACTGAGTGAATGTTGGACAAATAACAATTGCGCACCACCAACAATTAACGGCTATGCTATGTTCTGTACTAATAAAAGCTACAATAAAAATGATGGGGTAGTCGTATACATTAGAGAAACGTTACAGTACAGTGTGCGTGAACCTGAAGAGATAGTTGACTGCAATTGCCTAGTTGTCAATATGGATGATAAAACTACAATAATTTGTATGTATCGACCGCCAAGCTTCCAATTGTTGAAAACATTTTTGGACTCGTTGAATGTATTATTGGCATCAATTAAGACTTCAAATATAATACTGACAGGAGATATAAACGTCGATACGCTAAATCTTAACACAACTGATACTAATGAATATCTAGAAGTAATAGCTTTACATGGTCTGATACAGGGTATCAATAGTGCTACTCGTCCAGTGTCAAACTCCTGTCTCGATCACTTCATGGCAAGATGTCAGTCAATGTGGCAAACGGTTGTCTTCGAGCAAACAAATATAACAGATCACTCACCTATTTTATTCTATTCTAAAAAGGTAAATCCATCAGAAAAACAACCAAAACATTATTTAAAAACTAAAGTAGATTACCAAGCTATATCAGTATACCTTAAGGAGTGTGACTGGGGAGAATACTATCAAAGTAGTGATTTCAACTGGTGTGCTAATTTACTTAACGAACGTATGCAATATTCTCTAAAACCTATTCAATATCCACTCATGTACCCCGACGAAAAACTCCACTTAAGCCGTGGATCACCCCGGGCGTAATAAGATCATTACGCAAACGAGATAAAATACATAAACATTTGAAAAATAATTTCAGTGAGCGTTTAAAAATCCTATATGTTACGTATCGCAACTGGTGTAATAAAATAATTAAAACTATTAAAAAAGAATATTATCAATCAGAACTACAAAAAAACTCTAAAGACATGAAAGAAACCTGGCGTATTATTAAAGAAGTTGGTAATTTAAATAAGAAAAGCTGTGTATCATATGACTTGCTTAGAATTAAGGATAATCCAAAAGAATCGCTTAACGACGTTAACAACTTTTTCACATCTGTAGGAAATAACTTGGCAAACTTAACTCTTAATAAACTTATCACCAATGAATTCGATTTAGCAGCAAAAAACAAAAATAATAATAATCTATTAAATACTATGTCCCTTTTTTTGACAGACAACCAAGAACTTAATTCAATAATATCTACCATGAAGTCGAGATGTGCTACAGGTTGGGATAATATCTCGAATGACTATTTCAAATATCTTAAAGAATCTCTTATAGAACCGGTTACTCATCTGTGTAACATTAGCTTCTCAAGTGGAGTATTTCCAAAAATCTGTAAAAAAGCCATCGTGACTCCTATATATAAAACGGGCGC
Source organism: Chilo suppressalis (assembly GCA_902850365.2). Lineage (NCBI taxonomy): Eukaryota > Metazoa > Arthropoda > Insecta > Lepidoptera > Crambidae > Chilo > Chilo suppressalis. The sequence goes on from OU963908.1 coordinate 25,335,867, forward strand.
TACAGATGTTCCTTCTAATTATAGACCAATATCATTGCTTTCAACCTTATCGAAAATAATTGAAAAGTTAGTAATAAGCGACTCAACAAGTATTTAGAATCTAAAAATTTATTTGCGGGAAATCAGTATGGTTTTAGAGCAAAAACTTCTACAGAAGACGCAGTTTTGGATCTTACCTCCAATATATATAAGCATCTGGATAATAAGAGGAAGTGTATTGCTGTGTTTTTGGATCTACAAAAAGCGTTCGATACGGTCTCAATCCCTATCCTGCTGTGTCGATTAGAAAATTTAGGTATAAGGGGCGTGCCACTGAATTGGTTCAAAGACTATCTTCAAAATAGAAGCCAGACTGTTCGATTGGGCGGCCATTTTAGTGAATCTGCTTCCTGTAATTATGGTGTACCACAGGGCAGTACTCTTGGTCCAACGTTATTTTTAGCTTACATTAACGACCTTTGTAAAATCCATCGAGTTATTTATGTTTGCTGATGATACTGCTCTCGTATTTTATGGTTCATCTTGGAATGAAGTTAAAATTACTGCAGAAAAAGGGTTATCTAAGGTTACAGCCTGGCTTGAGAATAGTTTGTTATCCCTTAATGTGAATAAAACTATATACATCTGCTTTTCCATAAATAAGGCCTCCAGTCCTAAGAAGTCTTTCTCATTAGCTATTATAGGTGTGAATGTGATAATAACCCTGTAATCTTCTATCAGATATTCCATCGGACTGTAACTGTGCAAAGTTAGATCGCGTTAAATCATTCAAGTATCTTGGAGTCATGATAGATGAACACTTAAAATGGGACGCTCATATTTCACTAATCTCTGGGCGTATCAGAAAATTAATGTATGTTTTTAAGAACCTTCGCACGGTAACTAACCTGCCTTTGTTGATTAGAGTTTATAAATCTTTGGGAGAATCTTTAATCTGCTACTGTATTTGTGCTTGGGGAGGCGCTGCACAAGTACATTTAATTAAATTGGAAAGAGCTCAAAGAGCTGTATTGAAGGTTTTAATGTCACTACCGATTCGACACCCAACAGCCTCATTGTATGAAAAAACTAAAGTCTTGAGTGTTCGAAAATTGTTTATTTATCAGGTTATACGCAGATTGCATAATAATGTAAGTACAATAACTAATGTCTGTAAGACAAGAGCGGCAAAGTGTAATATTCCTCCTTTTAAAACCAAGTTTGCCTCGAGATCATATGACTTTGTGGCACCTTCAGTCTACAACGTGTTACATGCTAAACTTAATCTAAGGCAGTATACAAGCAGACAGATAAAGCAACAGATCTGTAATTATTTATTGGAGTTAAATGAAATAGGTTTAAATATCCTTATGATGCCTCTAAGTTAATGACGATGATGAAATTAATTCAAGTTCAGGAGATTGGAATGGATCAGGTAAAATTGCAAATTAGTAATACAATGGCAATAAATAAAGCATTTATGGGAACCGTTATATATAAATACATACACACACATGCGCGCATACGCTCACACACACTCACACACACACACACACACACATACAATTACATTTTTATTTTTATTTTTTTTATTATTGTGTTTAAGTTGTTTCTTAAGCACTTCTCATATTAATTAACACATTAATCACATAAATGGTACAGGGGTGGCTTACTCTGTTCATGTAGTTTTGGGAGTGGAGGCCTGGTGTCTTGTAGAACAGGTTTATCCTATTGCAAGCACCAGTCTTCACATTAAGTGGTGAGGTGTTGTAATTAAGCACTTTATTGTAAATTTTTCTACTTATGTGAAGAAATAAATAAAGAATTTATTATTATTATTATTATTTGACGTAAAACAATATTTCTTAAGAACGGTTTAGTCTTTTTTCTCTCTTGTTCTCTTTTGAGCAAATGAAAGTGTTTCTATCGCGTTTTTTCACAATGAATGAGAACTTCAAAACCGTTTTTCTTATAAATAAATAAAAATTTTCAAAAAAAAAAAAAAACAGCGCTTCGGACGTCGGTAGATAATTCTATTATTTACGGACGTACGAAGCGATTTTTTTGAAAATTTCCACTTATTTATAAGCAAAACCCTTTCAAATTTACCCATCAACAGCTCTCAAATTGATAAATTATAGTAAAAAGTTATTTTAAAAATTTACATGCTGCAATTTTAAAAAGCTATGAATGTGAATTTAAATAAAAAAATACTTTTTTCATATTATCTAATTTATTTATTATAAAAATTCTGAAAATTATCACGCCTTGTTGTAATTTTTTTTAATACGCTTTTATTAGCTTTTGGTGTATCTCTACTTGTAACCGACTTCTTCGGACTTCATTTTGTTTTGTGTCTGTTCAAAGACAATCGTTTTTAGAGTGTAAACTCCGGTCGTGCGTTGGAGCTGACACACACAATTTTTTTTTCCTATTACTTGAAAGGATGCATGGACTTAGCATCCTTTGCTTTCAAGTAACAAAAAATAAAAATAAATAAAAGTCAATCAAAACCAAAAAATACAATAGATAAATCAGGAAGCAAAGCAATGTAAAAATAAAACGAAGCAATTCATTTAATTTCAGCCTAAAAATTCATTTAAATTAAAAAATTACATGATTGATAACGCGCAGTGCGTTTGACAAGGTTGACCACAATATACTGTTCATGAAACTGAAGCGTTAAGGAATTCATGGACCCCTACTGTTATGGCTCCGTTCTTACTTAGAGCATCGGTTATTAAGGGTAGCTATGAACGGTTACAAATCGAAACCATTCCTCACCTCGTCGAGAGTCCCCCAGGGTGCGATCTTTTGACCAAATCTGTTTCTCGTATTCATTAACGATATCCCTGACAAGATCCGTTTTAGCAGCGGCTGTCTTTTTGCCGACGACTTAAAGTCGAATCGACCAATCAAAAACGAGCAAGATATACTTTTGCTTCTAAAATACCTAGAATCGGTATCGGAATTCTGTCGTGCTGTAAATCGCATTTTACAGTGCACATTATATCGAGTGAGGCCGGTGGTGTTCGGTTACAGAGCCTCCAGGGCGGGGTCGCGTGGAGCTGTGGGCGCGCCTGATAGAATGGGCGGGGTGCGGGTCGGGGTCGGGCGGGTGCGGGCCCCAGGCCCTAGCGGAGGTGGCGCGCGCCGCATTATACAGTGCACATTATATCGAGTGAGGCCGGTGGTGTTCGGTTACAGAGCCTCCAGGGCGGGGTCGCGTGGAGCTGTGGGCGCGCCTGATAGAATGGGCGGGGTGCGGGTCGGGGTCGGGCGGGTGCGGGCCCCAGGCCCTAGCGGAGGTGGCGCGCGCCGCATTATACAGTGCACATTATATCGAGTGAGGCCGGTGGTGTTCGGTTACAGAGCCTCCAGGGCGGGGTCGCGTGGAGCTGTGGGCGCGCCTGATAGAATGGGCGGGGTGCGGGTCGGGGTCGGGCGGGTGCGGGCCCCAGGCCCTAGCGGAGGTGGCGCGCGCCGCATTATACAGTGCACATTATATCGAGTGAGGCCGGTGGTGTTCGGTTACAGAGCCTCCAGGGCGGGGTCGCGTGGAGCTGTGGGCGCGCCTGATAGAATGGGCGGGGTGCGGGTCGGGGTCGGGCGGGTGCGGGCCCCAGGCCCTAGCGGAGGTGGCGCGCGCCGCATTATACAGTGCACATTATATCGAGTGAGGCCGGTGGTGTTCGGTTACAGAGCCTCCAGGGCGGGGTCGCGTGGAGCTGTGGGCGCGCCTGATAGAATGGGCGGGGTGCGGGTCGGGGTCGGGCGGGTGCGGGCCCCAGGCCCTAGCGGAGGTGGCGCGCGCCGCATTATACAGTGCACATTATATCGAGTGAGGCCGGTGGTGTTCGGTTACAGAGCCTCCAGGGCGGGGTCGCGTGGAGCTGTGGGCGCGCCTGATAGAATGGGCGGGGTGCGGGTCGGGGTCGGGCGGGTGCGGGCCCCAGGCCCTAGCGGAGGTGGCGCGCGCCGCATTATACAGTGCACATTATATCGAGTGAGGCCGGTGGTGTTCGGTTACAGAGCCTCCAGGGCGGGGTCGCGTGGAGCTGTGGGCGCGCCTGATAGAATGGGCGGGGTGCGGGTCGGGGTCGGGCGGGTGCGGGCCCCAGGCCCTAGCGGAGGTGGCGCGCGCCGCATTATACAGTGCACATTATATCGAGTGAGGCCGGTGGTGTTCGGTTACAGAGCCTCCAGGGCGGGGTCGCGTGGAGCTGTGGGCGCGCCTGATAGAATGGGCGGGGTGCGGGTCGGGGTCGGGCGGGTGCGGGCCCCAGGCCCTAGCGGAGGTGGCGCGCGCCGCATTATACAGTGCACATTATATCGAGTGAGGCCGGTGGTGTTCGGTTACAGAGCCTCCAGGGCGGGGTCGCGTGGAGCTGTGGGCGCGCCTGATAGAATGGGCGGGGTGCGGGTCGGGGTCGGGCGGGTGCGGGCCCCAGGCCCTAGCGGAGGTGGCGCGCGCCGCATTATACAGTGCACATTATATCGAGTGAGGCCGGTGGTGTTCGGTTACAGAGCCTCCAGGGCGGGGTCGCGTGGAGCTGTGGGCGCGCCTGATAGAATGGGCGGGGTGCGGGTCGGGGTCGGGCGGGTGCGGGCCCCAGGCCCTAGCGGAGGTGGCGCGCGCCGCATTATACAGTGCACATTATATCGAGTGAGGCCGGTGGTGTTCGGTTACAGAGCCTCCAGGGCGGGGTCGCGTGGAGCTGTGGGCGCGCCTGATAGAATGGGCGGGGTGCGGGTCGGGGTCGGGCGGGTGCGGGCCCCAGGCCCTAGCGGAGGTGGCGCGCGCCGCATTATACAGTGCACATTATATCGAGTGAGGCCGGTGGTGTTCGGTTACAGAGCCTCCAGGGCGGGGTCGCGTGGAGCTGTGGGCGCGCCTGATAGAATGGGCGGGGTGCGGGTCGGGGTCGGGCGGGTGCGGGCCCCAGGCCCTAGCGGAGGTGGCGCGCGCCGCATTATACAGTGCACATTATATCGAGTGAGGCCGGTGGTGTTCGGTTACAGAGCCTCCAGGGCGGGGTCGCGTGGAGCTGTGGGCGCGCCTGATAGAATGGGCGGGGTGCGGGTCGGGGTCGGGCGGGTGCGGGCCCCAGGCCCTAGCGGAGGTGGCGCGCGCCGCATTATACAGTGCACATTATATCGAGTGAGGCCGGTGGTGTTCGGTTACAGAGCCTCCAGGGCGGGGTCGCGTGGAGCTGTGGGCGCGCCTGATAGAATGGGCGGGGTGCGGGTCGGGGTCGGGCGGGTGCGGGCCCCAGGCCCTAGCGGAGGTGGCGCGCGCCGCATTATACAGTGCACATTATATCGAGTGAGGCCGGTGGTGTTCGGTTACAGAGCCTCCAGGGCGGGGTCGCGTGGAGCTGTGGGCGCGCCTGATAGAATGGGCGGGGTGCGGGTCGGGGTCGGGCGGGTGCGGGCCCCAGGCCCTAGCGGAGGTGGCGCGCGCCGCGCTAGCGCAGCGGAACTTGCCGCCCAATGCTTACCCGACCCTGCTCTACGCGTATGGTGAGTAATCAACCTATCCCACCCTAATATATCACTTACATTTCAGCTTGAAATAATTGATGAATGAAGTAATTTGTAATTAGCTTGACTAAATATGATAATTAATTTGCACATCCCTTTCGGTAAGAATGAAGAATACTTTCTTTTAAATTTTAACTAATAGCGGCCGCCCGTGACTTCATCCGGGTTGACTTAAGTTTTTTTAGAATCACACAGGACCCCTAGATTTTTTCGGAATGAAAAGTGATATAGATCTCATTCCAGGTCATAAATTATATATGTATATATTTATATATATATATATATATATACGTATCAAGTTTCCTTCAAAAGCTTCTGTGTGACCAAACATATAAAATGACAAATCGCGCCGTTAATACGAGCGCCGGTTCCAGATATAGTCGGATAATATAGCGGCCGGTTTCCATGGTCAGGGTCGTACTTGCGCGCGGCGGGGCTGTGGGAGCTGCTGGTGCTGCTGCTGGAGATGGTGGCGGGCGTCAACTTCCCGGCCAGCGCGTCGTTCCCTCACATATAATACGAGCGCCGGCTCCAGATATAGTCGGATAATATAGCGGCCGGTTTCCATGGTCAGGGTCGTACTTGCGCGCGGCGGGGCTGTGGGAGCTGCTGGTGCTGCTGCTGGAGATGGTGGCGGGCGTCAACTTCCCGGCCAGCGCGTCGTTCCCTCACATATAATACGAGCGCCGGCTCCAGATATAGTCGGATAATATAGCGGCCGGTTTCCATGGTCAGGGTCGTACTTGCGCGCGGCGGGGCTGTGGGAGCTGCTGGTGCTGCTGCTGGAGATGGTGGCGGGCGTCAACTTCCCGGCCAGCGCGTCGTTCCCTCACATATAATACGAGCGCCGGCTCCAGATATAGTCGGATAATATAGCGGCCGGTTTCCATGGTCAGGGTCGTACTTGCGCGCGGCGGGGCTGTGGGAGCTGCTGGTGCTGCTGCTGGAGATGGTGGCGGGCGTCAACTTCCCGGCCAGCGCGTCGTTCCCGCCGCCCCCGGCCCCGCCCCAGGACTATGAGCGCCAGCTGGAGGCGGAGGAGGACAGTATAGCGGGTAGCGGGTTGCCGCTGTCGTCGCGCTGGGCGCGGCTGGAGCGGGAGCGGGCCGCGGCCCACTGGCGCCCGGCCCCGACCGGGGAACCGCTGCTGGTATGGAGGAATAACATTATTTTATGAATACTTCCTCGACAAATTCACTTGCTAATTGTTGAAAGAAATCTTATGAAGACCTTATATATGCTTTCTACGGAAATTTACTTTAGTGATTGAAATAATACAATACAATGAATATTTTAAATGTATATTGTTTTGTATTGTCATACCGGTTATTTATATATGTATTAAAGGTCTGCCGGCATTTTCACACCTCGGCTTGCACAATCTGTAACTTACTATTCTCAGCATAGTGTTCTTTATTGTTGTCTCTATAAATCTTTAAAAGCTATCTCCTGCAAAATATATTTTTTCATAAAGAGTATTTTATTATAGTAATAAAATTGAATATGTATAGAAGTAAGGACCGAATATTGCTCCCTGCGGCATGTTCATTACTGTATAACAATAACATAATCCTGTTTATGTTTTTTCATACTGTATTGTGATAAATTTAAATTAATAAGGATTAATATTATTAAGGTTCGATATTTTTTTTGTATGTTACGTATTAAACTCTATCAAATGCTTCAGTAAGATAATATTCAAAGTACATGTCGCTTTTTCTTATATGTATTTTATATGCACCAAATTTATTATTGTGTATCAAAATTGAATTGACTGCCATGATTTATAATTTAAACTAACCGTGATTAAATTGTTAACATTTTATAAATTCTTTCAGTAAATACAGTGAAACCAAGATATTGAAGCATTTTTATGACATCAACAGGAAAGCACTATTGGTGAATAATTGGCAAAATGAGGATTACTAATTATGTAAAATATCCTTACTAAATGCAACGTTATTATTTGCAATAACTGAGATAAAGTAGGAAATGTAAATGCATAAGCATATTATTTATCTATATGTTTATATTATTTGAATAATCAAATAATATAAACATATAGAATTGTACGGGTTTATAGAGAAAGGTGTATAAATTAAAGTTATATAAACCTAAAAAAAACGATTACGGCTACGCGCCACAAGTAATAGTCAGACTGTAACTATTTGAAACAGTTATTTTACCGTCTGTACGGGCAAACCCGTATAATTCTATATGTTTTATTATTTGCTAATGTCGGCGCTGCGCGCGACACGTTATGCCTTGTTGATTGTTAATCAAGTAAAGGTGTCCCAGCCACCATCCCTTACACTTTTTTATGCATAGCATTTAGAGATAATGATCATTTCTTGTCGCGCGAACTAAGAAGCGAACATTAAAGTAAATGCACTCTTTAGGTTCGCTCGATGGTTTTAAATTCGTTGCGGCTTGAATTAATTTAAACAGTATCAATCTTCGGAACTCGCATTTTATAAATAATTTGAAAATTACACGGAGATGATCTCCTGGTCTCCTAGAATTAAGTCAATCAGATTAGAGATTTGGTAAAGTGTGAAGTTTTTGGTTTGGGCAGGATCCTATGCGCGCGCCGCTGGCGCACGACGTGGCGGCGCTGCTGCAGGCCAGCGCGGGGCCCCACGCGGCCCTACTGCTGGCCTCACGCCTGCTGCTGCTGGCCAAGGTAATGTGGTATGCGCGCGGGGCTGCAGGCCAGCGCGGGGCCCCACGCGGCCCTACTGCTGGCCTCACGCCTGCTGCTGCTGGCCAAGGTAATGTGGTATGCGCGCGGGGCTGCAGGCCAGCGCGGGGCCCCACGCGGCCCTACTGCTGGCCTCACGCCTGCTGCTGCTGGCCAAGGTAATGTTCTATGCTCTCACCTTTCTCCATCATTCGTAATAATAATACATTTTAGAAAGTTTCAGATTTAAGCGTTTTATTGCTGTTCACAATAATAAGTGATATATACTTGTTTAATTCTAATGCTGTGTAAATGATGTCTCGCAGGTTTATTGAAGCAATGTTGTCGAACCATTTTTAGGGTTCCGTAGTCTTGACAAGGAACCCTTATAGTTTCGTCATGTCCGTCGTCTGTCTTTCCGTCCCCGGTTTTGCTTGGTGACAAAATGGTAGAATAAAAGTTTTGAAATATATTTATTTAGGGTAGCTCTCCTACATGCAACCTGAAGATGATTACATGCTATGCAACATGCTAAAGATTTGATAATTTGGGCAATATAAGAAAAGGTTCACTTTAATACTACAACAACTATGTAGAGACGTGGGGAAGTCGTCTAGCTTCAGGTAATAAAGGCGGTGCAGTTTTTGCACACTAACTCGCCGCGAAAGGTGGCGCAGCGGAGACCCAAGCACGAATTTCGACAGAAAACTAAACAACGCCCCTATCGGACGTAAGAACAAATAAGCTTTTTCCATACAAAATTTGACGAGGACGGCACGTTACAGAACTGTCAAAAATTTGTGCTTGGACTTTTATTATGCGGCTCCCTACATTATGCGGCGGCAGCTTTCCCCGCGTCTCTCCACAGTTACTGTATTTGATTCGTTATAAGTAGTCGTCGGCTCGTTAGACAGCGCGGAGGCCGCGTTGCCCCTCCTACGTGCCGCCCTCCCCCCCCTATATGTAGTGGTCGGTGCCGCAGGTGCCGCTACTGCCCGGGTGCGGCGCGCTGCGCGGCCCGTCAGACAGCGCGGAGGCCGCGTTGCCCCTCCTACGTGCCGCCCTCCCCCCCCTATATGTAGTGGTCGGTGCCGCAGGTGCCGCTACTGCCCGGGTGCGGCCCGTCAGACAGCGCGGAGGCCGCGTTGCCCCTCCTACGTGCCGCCCCCCCCCCCCCTATATGTAGTGGTCGGTGCCGCAGGTGCCGCTACTGCCCGGGTGCGGCGCGCTGCGCGGCCCGTCAGACAGCGCGGAGGCCGCGTTGCCCCTCCTACGTGCCGCCCTCCCCCCCCTATATGTAGTGGTCGGTGCCGCAGGTGCCGCTACTGCCCGGGTGCGGCGCGCTGCGCGGCCCGTCAGACAGCGCGGAGGCCGCGTTGCCCCTCCTACGTGCCGCCCTCCCCCCCCTATATGTAGTGGTCGGTGCCGCAGGTGCCGCTACTGCCCGGGTGCGGCGCGCTGCGCGGCCCGTCAGACAGCGCGGAGGCCGCGTTGCCCCTCCTACGTGCCGCCCTCCCCCCCCTATATGTAGTGGTCGGTACCGCAGGTGCCGCTACTGCCCGGGTGCGGCGCGCTGCGCGGCCCGTCAGACAGCGCGGAGGCCGCGTTGCCCCTCCTACGTGCCGCCCTCCCCCCCCTATATGTAGTGGTCGGTGCCGCAGGTGCCGCTACTGCCCGGGTGCGGCCCGTCAGACAGCGCGGAGGCCGCGTTGCCCCTCCTACGTGCCGCCCTCCCCCCCCTATATGTAGTGGTCGGTGCCGCAGGTGCCGCTACTGCCCGGGTGCGGCGCGCTGCGCGGCCCGTCAGACAGCGCGGAGGCCGCGTTGCCCCTCCTACGTGCCGCCCTCCCCCCCCTATATGTAGTGGTCGGTACCGCAGGTGCCGCTACTGCCCGGGTGCGGCGCGCTGCGCGGCCCGTCAGACAGCGCGGAGGCCGCGTTGCCCCTCCTACGTGCCGCCCTCCCCCCCCTATATGTAGTGGTCGGTGCCGCAGGTGCCGCTACTGCCCGGGTGCGGCCCGTCAGACAGCGCGGAGGCCGCGTTGCCCCTCCTACGTGCCGCCCTCCCCCCCCTATATGTAGTGGTCGGTGCCGCAGGTGCCGCTACTGCCCGGGTGCGGCGCGCTGCGCGGCCCGTCAGACAGCGCGGAGGCCGCGTTGCCCCTCCTACGTGCCGCCCTCCCCCCCCCTATATGTAGTGGTCGGTGCCGCAGGTGCCGCTACTGCCCGGGTGCGGCGCGCTGCGCGGCCCGTCAGACAGCGCGGAGGCCGCGTTGCCCCTCCTACGTGCCGCCCTCCCCCCCCTATATGTAGTGGTCGGTGCCGCAGGTGCCGCTACTGCCCGGGTGCGGCCCGTCAGACAGCGCGGAGGCCGCGTTGCCCCTCCTACGTGCCGCCCCCCCCCCCCTATATGTAGTGGTCGGTGCCGCAGGTGCCGCTACTGCCCGGGTGCGGCGCGCTGCGCGGCCCGTCAGACAGCGCGGAGGCCGCGTTGCCCCTCCTACGTGCCGCCCTCCCCCCCCCTATATGTAGTGGTCGGTGCCGCAGGTGCCGCTACTGCCCGGGTGCGGCGCGCTGCGCGGCCCGTCAGACAGCGCGGAGGCCGCGTTGCCCCTCCTACGTGCCGCCCTCCCCCCCCTATATGTAGTGGTCGGTGCCGCAGGTGCCGCTACTGCCCGGGTGCGGCGCGCTGCGCGGCCCGTCAGACAGCGCGGAGGCCGCGTTGCCCCTCCTACGTGCCGCCCTCCCCCCCCTATATGTAGTGGTCGGTGCCGCAGGTGCCGCTACTGCCCGGGTGCGGCGCGCTGCGCGGCCCGTCAGACAGCGCGGAGGCCGCGTTGCCCCTCCTACGTGCCGCCCTCCCCCCCCTATATGTAGTGGTCGGTGCCGCAGGTGCCGCTACTGCCCGGGTGCGGCGCGCTGCGCGGCCCGTCAGACAGCGCGGAGGCCGCGTTGCCCCTCCTACGTGCCGCCCTCCCCCCCCTATATGTAGTGGTCGGTGCCGCAGGTGCCGCTACTGCCCGGGTGCGGCGCGCTGCGCGGCCCGTCAGACAGCGCGGAGGCCGCGTTGCCCCTCCTACGTGCCGCCCTCCCCCCCCTATATGTAGTGGTCGGTGCCGCAGGTGCCGCTACTGCCCGGGTGCGGCGCGCTGCGCGGCCCGTCAGACAGCGCGGAGGCCGCGTTGCCCCTCCTACGTGCCGCCCTCCCCCCCCCTATATGTAGTGGTCGGTGCCGCAGGTGCCGCTACTGCCCGGGTGCGGCGCGCTGCGCGGCCCGTCAGACAGCGCGGAGGCCGCGTTGCCCCTCCTACGTGCCGCCCTCCCCCCCCTATATGTAGTGGTCGGTGCCGCAGGTGCCGCTACTGCCCGGGTGCGGCCCGTCAGACAGCGCGGAGGCCGCGTTGCCCCTCCTACGTGCCGCCCCCCCCCCCCTATATGTAGTGGTCGGTGCCGCAGGTGCCGCTACTGCCCGGGTGCGGCGCGCTGCGCGGCCCGTCAGACAGCGCGGAGGCCGCGTTGCCCCTCCTACGTGCCGCCCTCCCCCCCCTATATGTAGTGGTCGGTGCCGCAGGTGCCGCTACTGCCCGGGTGCGGCGCGCTGCGCGGCCCGTCAGACAGCGCGGAGGCCGCGTTGCCCCTCCTACGTGCCGCCCTCCCCCCCCTATATGTAGTGGTCGGTGCCGCAGGTGCCGCTACTGCCCGGGTGCGGCGCGCTGCGCGGCCCGTCAGACAGCGCGGAGGCCGCGTTGCCCCTCCTACGTGCCGCCCTCCCCCCCCTATATGTAGTGGTCGGTGCCGCAGGTGCCGCTACTGCCCGGGTGCGGCGCGCTGCGCGGCCCGTCAGACAGCGCGGAGGCCGCGTTGCCCCTCCTACGTGCCGCCCTCCCCCCCCTATATGTAGTGGTCGGTGCCGCAGGTGCCGCTACTGCCCGGGTGCGGCGCGCTGCGCGGCCCGTCAGACAGCGCGGAGGCCGCGTTGCCCCTCCTACGTGCCGCCCTCCCCCCCCTATATGTAGTGGTCGGTGCCGCAGGTGCCGCTACTGCCCGGGTGCGGCCCGTCAGACAGCGCGGAGGCCGCGTTGCCCCTCCTACGTGCCGCCCTCCCCCCCCTATATGTAGTGGTCGGTGCCGCAGGTGCCGCTACTGCCCGGGTGCGGCGCGCTGCGCGGCCCGTCAGACAGCGCGGAGGCCGCGTTGCCCCTCCTACGTGCCGCCCTCCCCCCCCTATATGTAGTGGTCGGTGCCGCAGGTGCCGCTACTGCCCGGGTGCGGCGCGCTGCGCGGCCCGTCAGACAGCGCGGAGGCCGCGTTGCCCCTCCTACGTGCCGCCCTCCCCCCCCTATATGTAGTGGTCGGTGCCGCAGGTGCCGCTACTGCCCGGGTGCGGCCCGTCAGACAGCGCGGAGGCCGCGTTGCCCCTCCTACGTGCCGCCCTCCCCCCCCTATATGTAGTGGTCGGTGCCGCAGGTGCCGCTACTGCCCGGGTGCGGCGCGCTGCGCGGCCCGTCAGACAGCGCGGAGGCCGCGTTGCCCCTCCTACGTGCCGCCCTCCCCCCCCTATATGTAGTGGTCGGTGCCGCAGGTGCCGCTACTGCCCGGGTGCGGCGCGCTGCGCGGCCCGTCAGACAGCGCGGAGGCCGCGTTGCCCCTCCTACGTGCCGCCCGGCGCCTGCCGCCGTCGCACCCCGCGCAGGTGCCGCCTCACGCCGCTCGCGCCGCGCTGGCATTGCTGGTTGATCCGCCGCACTACTTCACACCCCGATACGGTAGCTAATAATAATACATTTTTCTTACATACACACCGATTAACCTAGCTCTAAGGTAAGCACTGTAAACTTCTATCGACAATTCTATAGATAACGAGTTGCATACAAAATCAAAGCTAAAAACTGACCGCGTATGTTTAAACTTATGCAGCTACATTCGATTCCAGGTGAACAAAGATAATTAATTGTTTTAAAAATAGTTTAAAGTTGAACCTAATAACAACTATCTTGCAAAGGAATAAGGTTACGAATAACATTTAACACATACGACCTTTTATCTTATAAAACGAACTCTTGTTTACTTTACGAACTTTATAAAAAAAGAAATGAAGTAGACCCGAAAAACTACAGGCCTATTTCTTTATTACCAATTTTATCAAAAATCTTTGAGAAATTTATTAAAATTAGACTACTATCACATTTACGTCAAAATGGTATTCTAAATGATAGACAATTTGCATATCAGAAGCAATTGGGAACAACTGATGCTATAAATAACTAAGTTGATGATATTGTATGTAAGTTAAATGAAAAGCTGAAAGTGTGCGGTCTGTTTTTGGATTTAAGCTCAGTTTTTAATACAATAAATCATGACATATTGCTTCAGAAATTGGAACATTATGGAATTCGAGGTACAAATTTAAAACTTTTTAAATCTTATTTGTCAAATCGCAAGCAGTTCATTGAAATTAAAAAAAATATAAGTGATGTCGAGACAATATGTAAATCAGAATTGAAAATATTAAAAAGAGGTGTCCCACAGGGCTCTAATTTAGGACCTATTTTCTTTATCGGTTTTTTGAATGACCTAGTTAATTATATGGCTCTAAAACAACCGGATGTTAAATTAACCATTTATCGGCATAAATGGTTAATTTAATTGACACAAATGCAATGCCAAAGATATTGACGAGCTGAGCATTAAAGTAAATAGTACGCTATTTCATTTTGAAAACTGGTTTGCAGGTAATGGTCTTTTATTGAATGCAAAAAAAACAACAGCCACGTTATTCAGATCTACTGCCAGAAATACAGATATTTTAAGAATTAATGTGAATGGTACAGATATAGACTCCGTAAAATCGATAAAATTCTTGGGAATTCACATTGACGTAGATTTAAATTGGACAAATGAAATTGAATCACTCAAATCTAGTATAAGCTCAGCGTGCTATGCCATAAGAAGTTTAAGGGATGAAATCACCTTGAAGCAGCTTAAATTAGTTTATTTTGCCATGGTTGAATCAAAACTTCGTTACAGTATTATGTTCTGGGGCAATAGTTACAAATATAATATTTTGGCAGCATTCGTCTTACAAAAGCGTGCGATCCGGACTTTGATGCGTATCCCACAGACAGATTCGTGCAAACCACATTTTGAAGCATTAGGTATTATGACAGTCCCTTGCTTATATATTTTAGTTGTTTTATCCCATTTAGTAAAAAACCTGCACAAATACGAATCTGATATAGACAGAAAAAAGAGGGAACTAACTCGTCGAAAAGATTTGAAAAGTGCCTTTAGACCTAAGCTTAACGTTGTCAGTCACTGCGTGAGATTCCAAGCTATCAAGCTATTTAATGTTCTCCCTATAGAATTGAAAACCATTTACAGTCCATATAAATTCCAAGACAAACTTAAAATGTTCTTGTTGAAGAAGTGTTACTATTCCATAGAAGAATATTTAGATGACAGAAATTTAAATCTAATATGAAATTTGTGGGGGTTGCTTCCCACACTTGATGCTCGTTAAGGGTAAGGTTACTCCAAGGAGTGCTAAATAAAACCGAACCGTTTGAATGTTGTAAAAACACTAATTTATTTCTGTGACTAATTGTGCAAGAAAAAATACAATTTCATGAGTATGCTTAAAAGTAATCTGGGTCAATTTGAAATCATTTTAATGTACAATCAAGTAGGTATGTACAGGTCGTACATCTTGGCCACTTAAGAAAAGAAATTTCAGACCCTTTCTTATATCAAACTGCTGTCATAAATGTATTAAAGTGATTAGTTAGTAACAATCATCCTTATAATTATGTTAGATGGTGAATTATTTTATATTAGTAACAAAGTTTCTTAATGAATACGTTAATTTGTGACTATGTTAATAAATTAAGTATTCCATGTTTTTATAAAAATGTATTTTAACACTGTGTAATAATATGTAAATTAACAGAGTAAAAAACAATAATAAAAAGCTTTAATTTAGCACAACTAGTTTAGATTAATAATTTTATTACTTAATAATGATTGATTGTCTTATTTTTAACGTTACTTCGCGAAAGTGAATCTGTATTAGGCACTTGAAAAGAAACTGACCGAGACACTACCGGAGACGTACACTTATCAGCACTAATGTTACTCATCGATTTACACAACCGACCGCACTCTTTCGACATAAATGTCGTATTCACAATTTCACTAACACTATCACTATTAGCTTGAGCACTACCAGGTACGCTACTCAGCTACAGATGCTGCGGCGGCTCCTCCGGCGGACACTGACTTGGAGATGCTCTCCTACATCCCTTCTGCAGTCGAAACCATACGACGAACACTCCAATTGCTATGACTATCGCTGTAGTCACATACAACGCGGTGTAATGATGTATGTCGTGGATACTTAGATCAGAGTAAGATTGTTCTTTAACAGACTGAATTTGCTTATTCAATGTCTCCCAAATGTCGGTATGATTTTCTTCTTCGTAATAGTTATCTGATATTGATGTGTTTAGTATTTGGTTCAAAATAGATATCCCTGGGACTTCAATATTGCTATTTACAGTCATATGATTTATATAGTTATTATGAGCGTAAATTGATAAGTCATTAGTCTTTAACACGCAACCTTGACCTAGAGTAATAAGGCCACTGCCTGTCAATGACTTCATTATTATGCCTCCTGGACAAAATATGCGCACGTTGCATTCTTCGCAACATGAATAAATCCAGTTATTATACAAGTGTAACTTGACCCATGTGTTTTCACACGGTGTCTGTAAATAGGTACAAATTGTTTTATTTGTAATTACATGGTTTATTTTTGTTTGGCATATTGACTCCTCTAATTTCAAATGATAAATAGGGGTATTAAATGAGCATAGCAATTTGTGATTTTCTAATTCTAAACAAGAATTTATGTCATCTTGAGATAAAAATGAGGCTGTGTCTCCTCTCAAATTGAAGGCGATGTATTGATGCTGAGGTATAGTGAGTATCGTTCGCGAGCCCTTTTGTACTGGAACGGTTACAATTTTATCTAATTCAAATGTTTCCTTACTAACAATGGGCACCTTAATTTCAATGAGTAAGTAATCTTGATGCATAGCAGGAGCAATCTTCAAAGTATTGTACAACTCGTTAAGCTGTGTTTTTTCTACTGGCACTGTAAGATCATCCTGTAGCCGACTCGATATGATACCGAGTTGTAATTGTAATTGTTCAGGTGATAACAGGTGAGTATCTATGCGCCCGTGTCTGATATCAGTTATGGTATTTACTAATGTTTCTTGAATCCGTTTTATATTATTTAATACCATACTTGCTGTTAGCGCTGAGGAGGTAATGTAAAGGCCAGTTCGAGCTTCATAACTAACCTTTCCTACTTCAACTGTCAAGTTTTGTACGTGCTGATTTATAAATTGAAACTGAGAATTCATAATCTTTTCATTACGTTGTAAGATGTTAGACTCTGCCTCGAGTACGATAGTCTGATTTCTTATTAATTGTTGCAGATGATTTTCATTTGAACTGATTTTCTTAATATCTTGCGAATATTTTTCTGCAAAACTTTGATCTAGAATTCCAAATAAAGAGTTAGCCACGTAGCCAACGCCGTTTATTAGGCCCCTTTTCTGCCTAGTTATGTGCTGGTTTTGCAGAATTTTATTATAATGCTGTATTTCATTTAATTCATGCTCTAATTGACGAATGATAACTTGATATTGCGTTTTATCTTCTGCACAGTAACTGCTTAAATGATCGATGTATGCTTTAATATCAAATATGCTTTTGTAATAATTTGTTAAGTTATAATATACTAGCAAACCCGGCGAACTCCGTTTCGCCACCAGATGGCTTCGTTTTATGTAACATTTCGTTTGGTGATTAAAAGAAGTTTTTTTTTAATTTTTCCTGAACTTTCTTTGCTATAAACCTCACGAAGCCCGAGACCTTTCCAACGAATGCAAAACCGTGGAAATCGGTTCGTGCGTTCTGTAGTTATAGCGTCAGGAAGGAAAACCCGACTTATTTTTATATAGTAGATTACTATTTTCCACTCATCTCGTATATGCTGCAAATTGGAAATCTTATCAAAATACAAGCCTGTGTCCGTATTCAAACGAGTTACATTAAGAATGTTAGGATCTTGTTGTACTGTCGGCGTAATAAATACACTCAAACATAACAATATCGTAGCAAAGTTGAAAAAACCTTTTGAAGTTTTGGTGATGCGACGTGGCCGTATTTTAGATGGGTGTTGAGTTGAATCTTGATGATTGTGTTGATGCTGATTATGCTGATGCTGAGTAGATGGCTGATGTTCTTCGTGTACAGGTAAGGTGATTAATTTGCTTATTGGTCTCTTTATTATTTTATTTTGTGTTTTCAGGGAAACCACTCGGACGTAGCCGTCCTTCCCGGGATGAATTTCCTGCACGCGACCAAGAGCCCACTTTCCTGGAGGGATATTGTCCTCTTTTATGAGTACGATATCATTTAATTCTAAGTTTTTTGTAGGTGTCCTCCATTTTGTACGCACTTGAAGTTGATTTAAATAATCTGCTGACCACTTCTTCCAGAAGTGTTTCATCATCGTTTGTATCAGTTGCCATCTTCGAGGTAATGAAAGATGCTCATCATCACTTTGCGGTCGTGATAATAGTGACCCACCGACAAGAAAATGACCTGGAGTCAGGAACTCATCTTCAGGGTTTTCAGTTAGTGCAAGCAATGGTCTTGAGTTAAGAGCGGCCTCTATTTGACAGAGAAGAGTTGTAAATTCTTCGTAGGTGATTTTTTGATCTCCGAGTACCCTTTTCAAATGGTACTTAAAACTTTTAACTGCCGCTTCCCACAGACCTCCTGCACTCGGCCATGCTGGTGAATTGAATGACCATTTGATGTCCCATTCAGAAATGCCTTGAAAAATTCTTCATTGATATTTCGAACTATCTCTGAATATTCTTTTTTCGTTAAGCGGTTGGCGCCTACAAAATTAGTGCCGTTATCACTGTACATGTGCCTTGGTGTACCGCGACGGGAACAGAACCGACGAAATGCTGCTAGGAAAGCCGGTGTGCTTAAGTCCGACACTAACTCTAAGTGAACGGCCTTTGTTGACAAACAGACAAATACAGATACGTAACCCTTACTGCACCGTATCCCACGACCCTTGCTTATCTTTAGATCTACGTGGCCAGTGAAATCTACACCAGTATGCGTAAAGGGACGTGACGGAGTGACTCTAGGTTGAGGAAGATCTGCCATAATTTGCTGTTTATTTTCAGAGCTAAATCTTCTGCACTTAACACACTTTCTTAAAATTCTTTTGACAGTGCGCATGCCACTTACGACCCAGTATTTTTCTCTAATAAACGACAATGTTAATCTCGGGCCTCCATGTAAAGTGGTAAGGTGTGCTTGCTCAACAATCAGGTCAGTAAATCGGCTATGACTGCTAAGTATGACTGGATGTTTTGCTGATGAGTTCAAGTTCGAATAATTCAGCCGACCACCGACCCTTATTATTCCATGATCATCAAGAAAGGGATGTAAGGGTGCAATCTTGCTTTTATGCCGGACGTGACCCTTATTTTTTATATTGATCAAGTCCGTTTCAAATTCGTTTGCTTGAATATGTTTGATAATAATAAAATAAGCTTCATTTAGTTCGGATGATAATAAATAATTGTTTATATTGCCGGACCAGTTATGTAACTGAGCGATGAAACGTGATATCCATGCTATAATTCTTACAGTTTTTATAATTGAATTATTGTCTGCTAATAATTTATCAATTAACGTGAGCTGTTGTTCATATAAGGCTGCGTTTACACTTGACTTCGACTTTTTTAACTCTAACGTTGGTTGTTCATACTCGCTTTGATCATAACTGTTTTTATGATTTGTGATCCATTTAGGTCCTTGCCACCACAAATTGTGCTCTAATAATGATTTTACAGTGAGTCCCCTGGAAGCGCAATCAGCTGGGTTTTCTTCAGACCTAACATGTAGCCACTGCGATGGTGGCACTATTTTGATTATTTGACTTATGCGGTTGGCGACAAATTGTTTCCATCGAGATATATCACCATGGATCCACCCCAGGACAACCATAGAGTCAGTCCATGCAAAAGTGTTTTGTAGGTCGTCTGCCAATTTATAACCATCCTTGATCTTACTTATTAATTGAACCAAAAGTAAGGCACCACACAGTTCTAACCGCGGAAGTGATATTTGTTTGTTAAGCGGGGCAAGTCTCGTTTTTGCTGTAACTAAGACAGGTGTAAACTCGCCTTTATCGTTTTGTGTTACAATGTAAACAACGCATGCGAATGCCTTTTCCGACGCATCGCAAAATCCGTGAATTTGATATGCTCCTTGTATGTTTCCGATGTATCTGGGTATTGATATTTTATTTATATTTTTAAAATCATTTCTTAGTTGCTCCCATTCATTTTGTATTTGTAAGGGTAGGTTGCTATCCCATGATGTACCTGATGACCATGCTCTTTGAAAGAGAAGCTTTGCTTTGACTGTGACAGGAGTAATCCACCCTAAGGGGTCAAACACCTTAGAGATATCGGATAACAATTGTCTTTTTGTGCAACATTGTTTATCACAGTCTAATTTGTTTTGAAATGTGAACGTGTCTGTCGCGGGCTGCCACTGTAATCCGAGCGTTTTGCGCGAATCCGAACATTTGAACTGAAAAGGAGCATCTATTTGATTAGAATCTAAATCGGTAACAAGGTCATTGTTGTTTGCCGACCATTTTCTTAAGTTCATACCTGCGCTCTTTAATATATTAATTAATTGACGTTGCAATTCTTTTGTTAACTGTAATGTTTGGTGTCCACATAAAAGGTCATCGGTAAAAAAGGAATTTTCTAATGCTTGTGCTGCTAATGGATACTTTGATGCGTCATCCTTTGCTAATTGACGTAGTGTTCTTATTGCTAAGTATGGTGCTGCTTTAGTACCGTAGGTTACGGTTGTTAGTTGATATTCACGTAGAGGCTCATTGGGAGTGTTCCGCCATATTATTGACTGTAAGGGTTGATCTACTGCTCTGATTAGTATTTGCCGGAACATCTTCTCAATGTCTGCTGTGATGACGTATTTATGGTTCCTCCACCTCAATATCAAATCTTGTAAATCAACTTGTAAATTTGGGCCGCGTTCCATTAAATCATTGAGGCTTTGACCCGATGATGTTTTTGATGATCCATTAAATACAACTCGAAGTTTAGTCGTGCTAGAGTCCAATTTCAACACGCCGTGATGAGGTAAGTAGAAACTGGGACTTGTTG
Source organism: Chilo suppressalis (assembly GCA_902850365.2). NCBI lineage: Eukaryota > Metazoa > Arthropoda > Insecta > Lepidoptera > Crambidae > Chilo > Chilo suppressalis. The sequence goes on from OU963908.1 coordinate 25,356,375, forward strand.
TTGCTTGTGCTGGTATCATGTGACCTAATTGCTGGTATTCTTCTAGAAAAGATTTATATTCCTCTGAGAAGTTATGCTGTTTTCTCATTTTTGTTTCTAATTGTTTGAACTGTGCTATTGCTTTTTGTTTATATTCACCGAGATTTGCTTCAAATCCCTTCTTCATTGGAAGCGCGACTTCATACCGTCCATCTTCTAATCGCTTAGTTGTTGCTTGGTAAAAGTCCTCGCAGTATTGCTCCTCTAGTGTAAGGTTGCTCGTGTTGCTAGTGATGTCTTCCATCTCCCAGAACTTAGATATTTCCTCAATGTTATTAATGACGACATTGCATTGGAACTTATTCACGTTACCTGATAAGATCCATCCTAGTTTCGTTTGTTGGGCTATTGGTGCTTGACTTGGACCCTTTATAAGTCCACTCATAATAATCTCAGAGTACACTGATGCATCTAAGAGTAGGTCGATAGGCCTTGAGATATTGTACTCTGGATCTGCTAGACTAACGTGCTGCAAATGAGGCCACTGCTGCTTGCTAAAAGTACTATTCGGTAAGTTATTGATAACGCGTGTTATGACTAATGCTTGTGTTGTAAAATTGTAGTCATTGTAAATAGATTGACAGTCTAGTGATACGACTCCCTTACTATATTTGGATCCTGTGCCGATTCCAGACACCGATGCATGATATTTTTGTCTTGGTAGCCCTAACATCTGAGCAGCGTTTTCGGAAATTAGGGTAATTTGAGAACCCTGGTCCAATAATGCTCTTAATACAAGGTAACTGCCGTCGGCTGCCCTCACCCTTATAAGTATAGTTGTTAACAAAACTTCTTCATTTTCAGCAGCAACGTGATTTACGTTAAGTTGCTTAGATGTTGAAGGCATGGGTGACATAGTTGTGCTTGCTTGAGAAGGTATATTGCTAGGCGAGGTCATTGCCTGCTTGCATGCGTCATGAAGTAGCGTATTATGCTCTCCGTTGCACTCTTTAAAACGTTTTGTCGAGCGACATTTTTCATTATGTTTGAATAGGCAGTTTTGACAAAGTTGATATTTCACAATCGTTCTCATTTTTGTTTCTGCTGAAAGGTTAAGGAACTTGTGACATCTGAATAACTGATGATCTTGTTTGCACAATGGACACTTGATATTAGAGGTATAAATCGGAGCTGCCTTATAGGATGAATAAAATCTTGATTGCTTGTTGTTCCATGTTGCTATAGGTTTTTGATAACCTTGATGGTGCTGATTATGACGAGTAGGTGCAGGAAGTACCTCTCTATCCTTTCTTTCCCTATTTATTGGCTCCAAATCCTATTATTATTATTATTATTAAAGCAATAAATTTGGTTTCTAAAAAGGTCATGAATTCTTCGAGTGTAGGCAAGTCTCTCGGACACTTACGAGATTCCTTGTAGTCACTGTAGGTGGCTGAATCCAACTTCTTTGCTAATAAATGAACCAACAGAGGATCCCATGTATTCGTATCGATACCTAAGTTATGAATCGCGTGAATGCACTCGGTACTCGTATCGTATAATTTCTTTAATTCATACGAAGTTTGCTTATGGACATTAGGCTAATTCAAAAAAGTCTCAATTTGCATTGTAAATAATACCTGCGGGTTATTATAACGATGTGTCAATAATTCCCAGGCTGTGTCATAATTCTCAGACGTAACATTAAGATGTTGAATTATCCGCTTGGCATCCCCTTTTACCTTACATTTTAAATGTTGCATTTTTTGAGTTTTCGATAATGTATTACTATTATGAATTGTCTCAGTAAATAAATCAAAAAATGTAGGCCACTGACTATATTTGCCCGTAAATGTTGGGATATCAATAACAGGCGTGGCTTGGTGAGTGAGGGTTGTATTTGATAATTTTTTATTGAGCGAACGTTTCAGTTGCTTATAATTCTTTTCATATGAAATAAATTCTTGCTCATAAAATGTATCCTCCCCTTGCAGAAGATTATCAATTTGTAAATGCATGTTATCAATAACATTCCATTTTAATTGTAAATTACGCAATTCGTCTGCTAACTCCCACTTTTCGAATATTTCGCTTGGAATGATACTCTGCACTAACCTATTAAATGCTCGAAAATTTGTACGCTGTTGGCTTAACAATTCATTCACCTTTCCGTCCTGAATAGCCTTGTCAACTGTATGCTTTTTCTCCGTTTTATATGACGATATAGTATGAAGTAAATTTATGTAAAAATCTTTTGCTTGATCAAATGTATTTTCCAAAAAATATTGTTGCTCTTTATTCTCACATAACTGTAATTGCTCATTATTCATACTGAACTCTCCCCAGAGACTATCTAAAGCGGTTAGACGTTTCATCAGATAATCAGAAGTTTTGCGACTCGAAGCGTCCTTGCTAAAGTTACTTTTGATCTGCTTCATCTGCTCCTGGATTTCTGACTGACGCTGAATGAGAGATTCCATGATTAATTGAAATAAAAGTAACAATCTTACTTGAAATGCCGTTGATGTACTTAGATGCTGCTAACTGCTCTCCTCAGGAACTGCTGTCAATCTTACTGCTCAGTGTGATCCTAGTTGGGATTGAGCGAGACTGACGAAGACGATGTAGATTGCTCAAGTATTGCTGATGCTTGATTGGTTACTGTTCAGTACGTTGCGAGGTGAAACGCGACGAAGTTAATCACTTGTACAACTTTGTCCACGTAACGAATTTTTAGGGTACCGCACTTCGACTCACAAACTGTCCAAAGACACGAAACCGAAACTTGATCCCGCAACGATTGCTCGAAGGACCAAAAATGTGGGGGTTGCTTCCCACACTTGATGCTTGTTAAGGGTAAGGTTACTCCAAGGAGTGCTAAATAAAACCGAACCGTTTGAATGTTGTAAAAACACTAATTTATTTCTGTGACTAATTGTGCAAGAAAAAATACAATTTCATGAGTATGCTTAAAAGTAATCTGGGTCAATTTGAAATCATTTTAATGTACAATCAAGTAGGTATGTACAGCTCGTACAAAATTTCTTTGACATGTTTAAATTATAGTCGATTTATTTCAAATATTAATATGTATGCTGTCATTTTAATAATATTTAATTTTATTAATATTGCATGAAGTAGGTATTTAATTGTAAATTGTTTGATTGACTTTGAAATGTTATTATATAAGAATTTTTGTAATTTTATGCTAATCATATTTAAATTCCTTCCTTAAAGGCCGGCATCGCATTTGTGATACTCCTGGTGTTGCAAGTGTCCATGGGCGACGGTAATCACTTACCATCAGGTGAGCCGTCTGCTCCCTATAACATAAAAAAATGGGTGCGTGTACTTATGTAGGCGCGTGAGAAGTTATCCTTCTTTGGCATCGTTTAAAATTAGTTTTTAATTGCATGCAAATAATTAATTACAATAATTTAATAAAAAGTCTGGAAAAGGACACAGTCAATAAAGTTCAGTTTTAATTTGAAAAAATAAATAAATAATCAAAATATTCAATTAAAATCGCTACTGAATATAATTTATTAGAACATATGTGATTTGCACTTGTATGAAACTCAAACACGTCTTCCGAATATACAAACTAGAAACATGTTGATAAATATTATAAATATGAATACCTATAGCTGTTACTTTATTATAAAAAATAAAGATGTGGTTTTTGGTTCTACTACACCAATGGTCAAGAGATGGCGCTGTAGTCTCCTGAATCGCGCTTTGGTTCCGTTGTTCCAGATTAATAAATACTTTTGATAGGCCTTCACAATGCAGTCGTTAGCACCCACTTAATAGAGATTCTATTTCTATTTTGTTGATAGATTTTCTTAATGTGCGGTAAACACAAAAGTAACAGCATGAAATATTTTTATGAGTAACTTCATTTTGTATTAACCGAACTAATTTAAAATAAGATCTCATGACTTAAGTGAGGCTATATTTACCGAAATGGAAATTATTCGCTGAATCGTTATCTATAGAATTGGTGATCGAAGACTGTAAAGCTTGTGTTATAGGATTACTAGGGTAACGCAAAGAATACACAGGAAAAACACAACACCACCTAAATGTAGTGTTATTTTATTATGGTAAATATTAATAATAATAAATTATCGAAACATTATTCTTAACCGAAATCAATTTTCATATCCAACTAGCAAACCCGGCGAACTCCGTTTCGCCACCAGATGGCTTCGTTTTATGTAACATTTCGTTTGGTGATTAAAAGAAGTTTTTTTTTTATTTTTCCTGAACTTTTTTTTGCTATAAACCTCACGAAGCCCGAGACCTTTCCAACGAAAGCAAAACCGTGGAAATCGGTTCGTGCGTTCTGGAGTTATAGCGTCAGGAAGGAAAACCCGACTTATTTTTATATAGTAGATATAATTTCGCTATCACAAATTTTACACTACAGTCCTTTTACAAACTTTCAAACAAATAATGACTAAAATCATCATTATCAGTCTATTAATGTCTACCTCGTTTGGGGCGCATGCGTTCTCTGTGGATGGAATAGGGAGGTTGGGCCGAGACCCACCACGCAATATGCTGTACTGTGCTGAATTTATTAAAAAGTGGGATTTATCAATAATTTATGTGTGCTAGGTTTCGCTGCGTGGGTGGAATCTTTGTGGGAGGCTTGCTGCGAGTGGGTCCCGCCGCCCGCACGCTACTCGCTCGTTGCCTGGCGACTGCGCTGGCTGCACACGCTGCTGCTGCTGCAGGTACGTATCTGTACACAGGCACGCGACACACAGGCACGCGACACACAGGCACGCGACACACAGACACACGACACACAGGCACACAGGCACACGACACACAGGCACGCGACACACAGGCACGCGACACACAGGCACACGACACACAGACACACGACACACAGGCACACAGGCACACGACACACTACAACAACACTGTAACATACTGACTAACACCCGCACGCTCGTCTCGCTAAATCCAAGCACAGGATAGTCGGCAGACTTTGTAGCATAACTGGATGTATATGTGATATGGCTTACATTATTAAGCTACTAATAGTACAAAACGAAGAAATATTGAATGATTTTATTAAGCTACTTAAATAGCCTATGTGCATACCTTTCGACCACCAGAATATTCTTTTAGTGTCGTAAGAAACAAGGCATATTTTTCATAGATCTTTCGAATCATACTAATTACATCGTCGGCTGAGCTGGGTGTTTTTTTGACCATTGTTCTTTAAGTTTAAGGAATCATGCTAGAATCGACACCAATCTCTATTTATACTGCAAATAATAATGGTGATGTGGTTTAGGACGCGAGTGATAAGACGGAGGCGCGCCGAGTGCGTAACGCGGCGCGCGCCATCCTCCGCAGGTGGGGCGGCGGCTCCCCGCTGCCGTTCCTGCAGTTCGCGCGCATAGAGGCACTCATCAACGGCACCGACGCAGGTAACGTCTACAATAAGCGATTTGAAAAGTTTCCGAAAACGTTCATTATGTTATTTGCTAAATGTATAGTGACTCCATAAAATGTGGATATTTATATTTCTTTTTCATATAAAACAAAAATACAAATATGCAGAGTTTCGGATCGATTGTAGTTTAGGTGCATTATAAACAGATTTTAACAATGCGTTTGATAAAGTCTAATATGTGCATTTTTTTTATTTAAGTATGAGACGTGGACACGCTTATGTATGACCCTAGTTGTTATAAGTTCGATTTCACTCGATCCATGTCGTAGGTTTTCAGTGCTGTAGGTAAAACTAAACTTCATATTTGTCTATAATATGGAGTACCGCAGGGTTCGACCATCCGGTAGTAGGGTAGTTAACATTTTTTTAAAAACGATCTTACGTTATTCGCGTATATGAACATATTATAAACGTGCTTATTTATCGGAATCAAAATTTTTAGTGCAACAAATCGGGTCCAAACACCGACTAAAAGTTTACATATATGTGTGACGTCATTTTAGGCCGAGAGAACTCGAGATGTCGATAATATTGCAGTCACGCGATAATACATAATGAAACTATTTTCTATTTCGTGATTTTTTACTAAAATTATCGAAACGAAATTCATTTTAGATACAGACGTCTACTATCGGTACTTTTTTTATTATTGTCAAATTATTACCTTATAAGTTACTCGAATATCGGTTGATTGTTGATGTTTGCGCATGTGCGGGTCGCGGCAGGCGTGACAGTGGCGATGCACGCAGTCCGCGCGTCGCATCGGGCGGGCGCGGGCGCGGGAGGGGGAGGGGCCGGGGCAGGGGCAGGGGCCGGGGCAGGGGCAGGGGCCGGGGCCGGGGCAGGGGACTGGTCGTACACGCGCTTGTACGCGGCGCGCGTGGTGCGGGAGCTGGCCGGGGACAGTCCGGTGTCGCGCGCGACGCTGGTGGCCGCCATGTTGCCGCAACGCCGGGGGACCGACCTCACTGCTGAGTCGGAACAGGCGGCGCTGAAGCACTGCGAGGAACGGTGCCAGGTGATGTCCATTTTTTATTCTCGCTTATCCATTAGATATTTGTTAGGAATCGACCGGCTAGGTAGCTTTATGGTGAACGATATGACGGCATGTCGAGACGGAAGACGCGATGACGGGATGAAGTAAACGAAATTCTATTTAGTCCGTCAGTTAGATGATCGAAAAATAATGGACACGTATTTTTTCTTTGGACGATCAACCAAAAAATGACAAAGATAGAGCGCGTCAAAGTTTGGGAGTAGGGACTCGTGACGTCACTTTTAAGTGAAATTTTACCAAAACGTGACGCATGACGTTGTCCAAAGAAAAAAAATGGATGTGTGTAACTTATGTACGCGCGTGAGAAGTTATACACCTTTAGCATCATTAAAAATATTTTTTAATTGCATGCAAATAATTAATAATTACAATAAAATAATAAAAGGACTGGAAAAAAATAGTTAACACAGTCAATTAAGTTCAGTTTTAATTTGAAAAATTAAATAAATATTCAAAATATTCAATTAAAACCACTACTGAATTTAAGTTATTAGTCTATATGTAATTAGCACTTGTAAGTAACTAAAACACGTTGTGTCTATATAGAAACTAGAAACATGTGGATAAATATTATAAATATGAAAACAGTGATCAGAGGCGACGAGCGTGCCAACATTGTTTTTGACAACGCGATCATCTTATGGAGCTCCGTGGATCGTTCAAAGTACCTTTCGAACAGATGTCTAATAATGGTGGATTACTTCATGCTGTTACTTTTGTGTTTACCGCACATTAAAGAAAATCTACCAACAAAATAGAAATAGAATCTCTATTTTGTGGGTTCTAACGACTGCATTGTGAAGGCCTATCAAAAGTATTTATTAATCTGGAACAACGGAACCAAAGCGCGATTCAGGAGACTACAGCGCCATCTCTTGACCATTGGTGTAGTAGAACCAAAAACCACATCTTTATTTTTTGTAATAAAGTAACAGTTATAGGTATTCATATTTATAATATTTATCCACATGTTTCTAGTTTGTACATTCGGAATACGTGTTTGAGTTTCATACAAGTGCAAATCACATATGTTCTAATAAATTATATTCTCAGTAGCGATTTTAATTGAATATTTTGATTATTTATTTATTTTTTCAAATTAAAACTGAACTTTATTGACTGTGTCCTTTTCCAGACTTTTTATTAATTTATTGTAATTAATTATTTGCATGCAATTAAAAACTAATTTTAAACGATGCCAAAGAAGGATAACTTCTCACGCGCCTACATAAGTACACGCACCCATTTTTATTCTCGCTAATCCATTAGATATTTGTAGGGAATCGACCGGCTAGGTAGCTTTATGGTGAACGATATGACGGCATGTCGAGACAGAAGGCACGATGGCGGAGTAAAATAAACGAAATTCTATTTAGTCCGTCGGTTAGATGATCGAAAAATAATGGACACGTATTTTTTCTTTGGACGATCAACCGAAAAATGACATAGATAAAGCGCGTCAAAGTTTGGGAGTACGGGTTCGTGACGTCACCTTTAAGTGAAAATTTTACCAAAACGTGACGCATGACGTTGTCCAAAGAAAAAAAAATTAGTCATGCCTGTTTACATAGCCGCTTGTCTATGTAAATGACATAAAAATATGACATTTCCAAAGACGGCGCGGCGGGGCGTTAATTCTTATTTTCGCCACGTTCATAAATATTCTTATCGCCCTATAATATTGTATCTTAAATTTTTTTTTTTAAGTTTTTATACTTCTTGGATATATTGCATTTCTCTCTCTCCATCAACTTTATGAAAATCCTTTCTTAATATATAACGCTGATTTATTAAAAAAAAATCTAAATATTTGTATAATACTATTTTTGAGAATTCCTTACGCAAAAGGTAAAAACGAAACCCTATCATGAAAACTTTTCTGTCTGTCTGCCACCAAGGTTGTATCTCGAGAATATTGATAACTAGTTAATTGAATTTTGTTGTCGCTATAACAACAAACACTTAAAAACAATACTATTAATATTTAAGGAGAGCAATAAATGTAACTTTTTATCATTTTTTGTTCAACATTATAATATAATATCCCATGTTATATAGAAAATTATATGAAACCATTTCTGCACGAACCCACTCAAAGTAAGTCAATTTTAATGCAGTGTATGGAATTTAAGCTTAATTTGGATCAAATTTTATAAACTCCATAGTTTTTATGTATTTTTATTTAAAAGTAATATTAAAAAAAAACCATTCTATCGGTTTTACTGATTCTATACAGTCCGTTTTGATAATAAGAACCAAACTGCACAACCTAGGAAGGGCACTATACCCTTCTATTTTTCTGCATTAAAACTACCATCACTCAATTTCATACAGCCACAAAAAATAATGAGAAAACTTTTTTTCGGTCCTCAATTGCACAATAAATTTTGTATTTTGCATCAGAATATACAGGGTTTGTTGTCCAAAAAGGAGGTAATTCAGTTTACATTGTCAAAAGAAAATTGTTTATATCCAGATGTCATTTGTTTTTCAGAAACCTTTGTAAAGAGAGGCGATGAAAAAAATATAAATATTAATAATTATCAACTTGCATCACATTTCTCAAGAAAAAATAAAAGGGGAGGGACTTGTATTTTAGTCAAAAATGGAATATCATTTAAAAAAAATTACCACATTTGATGATATTACACTAAATTTTCATTTTGAGTGTTGTGCTGTTGATATTCCTGCACAAAATGTTATCATTATTTGCGTGTACCGGTCATCAACTGCTACGAAACGGAGACACTATGAATGCTTTTTTGACAAATTTGAAACTTTGCTAAATAATTTTCTACGTAAATATAATAAAAAAAGACTAATAATATTGGGTGACATAAATATAAATACTCTAATTGAAAATAAATCAACTAAACAACTCACAGATATTCTAAAAAATTACAACTTAAAACAACACATAACTCAACCAACTAGAGGGCGCTCGTGCCTTGACCACATATTCAGTAACGTTGCAGGAGCCTCTGGTTCTCTAATCCCGCTCTGCCTCTCTGATCATGATACGGCCCAGATACTTACGTTCAATAGCAGAATCAAACCAAAAATAGACAAAGCAATGTTCACTTTCAAAAGATGCTACTCACAGGAAAATATTAAAAAATTCCAGGGTTACTTAAAAAGTTTATCCTTCTATGAAGTTTACAAAGAAAAAGAACAAAACCGCCTTCAATATATTTTATGAATGGTTTTGTCTGCTATACAAACTGTGATTTCCTATTATTAAAATAAAAATTAATACCAAGAGAAATCTGTCGTGGATAACAAAAGGACTCAGGAAGAGCTGCCTCACAAATAGAAAACTTAGACTTAAACATTTAACGTAATTAAATAGCATTAATAAATTTCAATATTCAAAATTGCTAAAAACGTGCATCCTTATGGCTAAAAATCAACAAATAATAAATATATATTAAAAAGTAAAAATGTATGTAGGGTAACTTGGAATGTAATAAAAAACGAAACTGGTCTTGAATCGTGTTATAACAATTTTATAGACAGAATTAAACACAATGACTCAATTATCGAGGATCCAAATATAATAGCTTCTATTTTTAATGACTTCTTTATTACATTGACAGATAAGAATTCAAATAATAATGATAATTCCAATAATTATTATAATACAAATAATCCTATTAAAAAAAACTTATGTGACAACTTAACAAATTCAATTTATCTTTCTCCTATTAACGCATGTGACATTAAGAAAACTATCATGACATTGAATAAAACAAACTCTGAAGGCTATGATGAAATTAACACAAAGGTTATTAAAAGCTGCAGGGATCAGATAGCCACAATATTAGCATACTTAATAAATTTATCCTTGGAAACTGGGACTTTCCCAGATAAACTGAAATATTCAATTGTTAAACCGCTCTTTAAAAAAGGTTCTAGGTTACAATTAGACAATTATCGACCAATTACACTAATACCAATTCTATCTAAGATATATGAAAAGATAATGCATGATAAACTTACGTCATTCTTTGTTAAATACAAAGTATTGAATGATAATCAATATGGCTTCCTGAAAAATAAATCCACTGCACTTGCTGCCTTTGAGTTAGTAGATCATACTCTAAGAAGTATAAATGATAGGAAGGAAACTTCAGTCCTCCTATTTGATATGTCAAAAGCTTTGGATTTTGTATCACACAATAAACTATTTTTTAAATTGGAGCAAAGTGGAATTAGAGGTAAAGCACTAAGTTGGATCAAATCATACCTTCAAAATAGGATGCAGTCACTGGAAATTGCTCAACTTAGTAATATCACTTATACATAAAGAAAAATCAAATTTCACAGAAACTAATTATGGTGTGCCCCAAGGCAGCATTCTCGGCCCTTTGCTGTTTTTAATCTATGTGAATGAGTTACCTAAAGTGACGAAACATAAATGCATCCTATATGCTGATGACATTTCAGTTGTAGTAACAAGTGATAAAAATCAAAACATAAATTACCATGAAAATGACATAAATAAAACAATTGAATCGATGATAACGTGGCTTAATGATAACAATTTAAAAATCAATATTAACAAAACACATTATATGAACTACGGTTACAATCTGACATTGAATGTACATTATGGGAATCATTCTATAAAAAAAACAAGCAGTGCTACTTTTATGGGCATTGAGCTTGACCAAAAAATTGATTGGAAATTACATGTAGATAAGGTATGCAATAAAATAAAGAGATTTGCTTATGCACTTTTTAAACTTACTAAAACAGCAACTAAAAATACGGCTCTAACAGCATATTTTGCTTATGTGGAATCGGTCTTGCGATATGGGCTTATTGATTGGGGAAATAGTACGGACATACAAAGGGTATTTATAGCACAGAAAAAGTGCATAAGGGCAATATGCGGGATTGCACCAGATATGTAATGCAAACCATTTTACAAATTCCTAAATATTTTACCTTTGCCATGCCCCTATATCCTGGAGATATCTAAGTTCGTAAAGTTAAATCAAAATTACTTTAAAACTGCCCGTGAGATATTTCCTACAAATACAAGACATTGTAAAAGGTTAGTCATTGATACAATCCCTAAAAGCACACGTTTTAAAAAGAACTGTTACTATATGTGCATTCAAATTTTTAATAATATTCCACATTCAATAAGAGATTTGCCTTTCAGTAGATTTAAAATAACACTACATAGATGGCTCATTGAACGTAGATTCTACTCGGTCCAGGAATTCTTGAATTGTGATAGCTAATATATAAATAATAGTAATTTTGGTGGATAAGATTTTGAGTGACATATACTGATTTAATTATATTTTTGATTCACATTTTAATATGACCTGATTTTAATCGAATTTTTATATTTTATTCAATTATGTGACATAGTATTAATTAATTTGAAAAAAACTTATGTAAATTTGCATGCTATAGATCGCTATAGCTGAATAGGTGAAACGTACAGTATAGTTATGTGTAACTATTTATGACCTTGATTACCCTGTTCAAACGCAAATAAATAATTATTCTATTCTATTCTAATAATGCGTTGTATGTGCGTAGGAGATAGAACACGAGTTGGAGGCTCAATCGAGGGCGCTCTCCGAGGCAGGCGAGGACGAAGACCCGGGGACATTGTTAGAGGCCGCATTACGGCCCGGGCCCGGCGAGTGGGCCGCGGCCCGCGCCCATTTATCGGGACCGCAACGCCGTCTACAACTGGTCAACGATCTGTGTGCAAATGTTCCCGGCCCACAAGCGGTCAGTATAACACTATCAATACGGACCTGTATACCCGGGGACATTGTTAGAGGCCGCGTTACGGGCCGGCCCCGGCCCCGGCCCCGGCCCGGGCCCTGACGAGCGGGCCGCAGCCCGCGCCCAGTTATCGGGCCCGCAGCGCCGTCTACAACTGGCGATAACACTATCGATACGGACATGTAAGCAATATACGGCTCAAAACTCCATTAATAACATCACTTTTGACTACTGCTCATTTCCTGTTTCATACACACTTTTTAACTGGTATTTATTTTACATCAGTCATTATACCTACCAATCGTCAATAATTTGTGGTTTACTATTAGAATAAATTTTAAAGGCTTTTATTATCTACACTGTCGATATCGGAAGTGGCGCGAGAAATATCATTACATATTAAGGTAGATATTCGTAAGCTCGTCGCTACACACGCACACATTGACTGCTTTAGGACATTTGACATTAGAGTCATGCACACATTGCTTGAAACTTGAGCCGTTTTCTTTATTTATTTGGACCGCTCTATCTATGCGATATTTTATGTTAAAAATTAGTAGTTAAACTAAAAAGCCAAAATAAACATAATATACTTTCTGTTTACTTGAGCCCTTGAGTAAGCCATGTTTATAGATTATTTTTACGTATATATGTAACTGAAAAAGCGTGGGGCGCTTCATTATAAAATCGATATGTTTACTAGTAGGCAGTCCAAGGTCCCATCAGCCACCTTCTAGTCCCATCATCAGACCAGCTCGATGGTACCATAGTATTGTCATCTAATCTACACATAATTGCCAAGTTTTATTATGTTAAGACGAATCTAATGAGCCCAAATTTTTTGAGTTTTGTTTACTTGTAGGCAGTTCAGAGTTCAATTGCCACCTTCCAGTCCATTGTCAGGTTCTCGTTATCAGGAAAAATGAAGAGAATGTGTTAAGATGAATCTAATGAGCCCAAACTCGATATGTTTACTAGTAGGCAGGCCAAGGTTCCACCAGCCCCTTCCAGTCCTATCATCAGACCATTTCGACGGTACCATAATATTGTATTGTCATCTAATTCACATATAATTACCAAGTTTCATGATGATACAAGAATAAGACATGCGTATTACATAGTTACAAGTCGACTTAATAAAAGCATGTTAGAAAGGTGGCAAACAACCATATTATGGTTCGCCTGATGGTAAGCGACTAACATAGCTTAGAGGCGCTTGCGATACAAAAATATCACTCGCAGGGCCTATTCTGACCCAATTCCCCACCCCAGGGGGCCCTGGAACTCAGTATATGAGGAAGTGGTCTGTCCAATGTTTATTTGCAATTTGTACAACGTCAAATATGGATATTAATATTATACAGTCACTCATTTTCTTCATGTTCCTACCGGAGTTGGAGTTTGGGCCTTTCATTTTATTCTTCACTCGCGCCGGTGCTTATCCTGACAATCCCCAGCCCCGCGGACCTCTGGAACCTTACTCACCGACAGAAACACAACACCGCCAAAGGGCTGTGTTACTTCACTGTGCTCTTCCGGCAGGCGGAGGTTCCTTCTCCATGCGGGTGTTCCAATTCGAGCGGCATATCCGCTATGCCCTACCTTTTATTAATAAACTAGCGGCCCGCCCTCGTTTCGCTTCGGTGTAGAGCTGAAGTAGACTACAGTTTTTGTTCTCAGGCTTGTATTATACATAATGACATTCATCTATGATTCTGCTTATACCTGCATGCAAAGTCTCAGCCCGATCGCTTTAAAATTGACAAAGTTTCATACAAACTTTCATTCCCTATTTTATCTCCTTGGGGGTAGAATTGATCAAAATCCTTTCTTAGCGGATGCCTACGTCATAACATCTACCTGCATGCCAAATTTCAGACCGAATCGTCCAGTGGTTTGGGCTGTGCGTTGATAGATCACTATGTCAGTCGGTCACCTTTGAGTTTGATATATAATTATATATATATATATATATATATATAATATTTTGAAGGTATTGTTTTGTAGAGTGAAGCGCAACGTCGGTACTGGGAGCAAGCGGCATGCGCGTTGGTAGAGGCGGGGGGCAGCACCGGCAGCAAGTGGGCGCGGCTACTGCGGCCCCACGCGCCGCACAATGCGTACCTCGCTATAGGTGAGTGTGGGGGGGTGGGGGGGGGGGCGGGGGGCAGCACCGGCAGCAAGTGGGCGCGGCTACTGCGGCCCCACGCGCCGCACAATGCGTACCTCGCTATAGGTGAGTGTGGGGGGGTGGGGGGGGGGCGGGGGGCAGCACCGGCAGCAAGTGGGCGCGGCTACTGCGGCCCCACGCGCCGCACAATGCGTACCTCGCTATAGGTGAGTGTGGGGGGGTGGGGGGGGGGCGGGGGGCAGCACCGGCAGCAAGTGGGCGCGGCTACTGCGGCCCCACGCGCCGCACAATGCGTACCTCGCTATAGGTGAGTGTGGGGGGGTGGGGGGGGGGCGGGGGGCAGCACCGGCAGCAAGTGGGCGCGGCTACTGCGGCCCCACGCGCCGCACAATGCGTACCTCGCTATAGGTGAGTGTGGGGGGGTGGGGGGGGGGCGGGGGGCAGCACCGGCAGCAAGTGGGCGCGGCTACTGCGGCCCCACGCGCCGCACAATGCGTACCTCGCTATAGGTGAGTGTGGGGGGGTGGGGGGGGGGCGGGGGGCAGCACCGGCAGCAAGTGGGCGCGGCTACTGCGGCCCCACGCGCCGCACAATGCGTACCTCGCTATAGGTGAGTGCCGACAACTAAACAAACATCGTAGGAGGAAATTTTCCTAAACAAAATCTTAATTGTATAATCTTCCTTTCATTTAAAATGCTATGTTATTTAAGAAAAAAATATCCTTAATATTAACCCTTTCGACGGTTTTTAAAAAATACATGTGTTTTTTGTGTCACATTTCACGAGTTTGATTCCCGGTTTCGGCAGGCGATTATTAAAAATTAAATTTTGCCTTCTTTCAGTAAAATATCCTATCTTCAATATTTAATATACTTTCCTTCCGTGCGACAAACCGGGGGACGCCCTGAATATGTATTTTATCCGTTATTTTAGTATCAACAAATGTGGTATCGTATGACATACGCTTTAAAGTGCTTCCTTCAATAGTTTGTTTATCGCGTGCAGTGAGTGGTGGGGCGCCGCTATGGTCGGGGCGGGGGGAGTGCCCCCGGTGGGACACGGAGGCCGCCGCGTGGGGCACGCTGCTGCCCGCCATACTGCCTCTGTTCCACTGCCCGCGGGAGGGGAGCGACGAGCTGTGGCGACGCGCGGCTTGCGTCGCGCGGAGGGTAGCGGCGCGCGGGGGAGGGGCGGCGATTCATGCGGCTGCGGTAGAACTGGCGGCCAGGACTCCCCGCTCTATGGCCGCCCCCTCGCGGCTACTGTATGAGGCGCTCGACCAGCACCCGCGACACAAGGTCGGTATAGTAGCGGCGCGCGGGGGAGGGGCGGCGATTCATGCGGCTGCGGTAGAACTGGCGGCCAGGACTCCCCGCTCTATGGCCGCCCCCTCGCGGCTACTGTATGAGGCGCTCGACCAGCACCCGCGACACAAGGTCGGTATAGTAGCGGCGCGCGGGGGAGGGGCGGCGATTCATGCGGCTGCGGTAGAACTGGCGGCCAGGACTCCCCGCTCTATGGCCGCCCCCTCGCGGCTACTGTATGAGGCGCTCGACCAGCACCCGCGACACAAGGTCGGTATAGTAGCGGCGCGCGGGGGAGGGGCGGCGATTCATGCGGCTGCGGTAGAACTGGCGGCCAGGACTCCCCGCTCTATGGCCGCCCCCTCGCGGCTACTGTATGAGGCGCTCGACCAGCACCCGCGACACAAGGTCGGTATAGTAGCGGCGCGCGGGGGAGGGGCGGCGATTCATGCGGCTGCGGTAGAACTGGCGGCCAGGACTCCCCGCTCTATGGCCGCCCCCTCGCGGCTACTGTATGAGGCGCTCGACCAGCACCCGCGACACAAGGTCGGTATAGTAGCGGCGCGCGGGGGAGGGGCGGCGATTCATGCGGCTGCGGTAGAACTGGCGGCCAGGACTCCCCGCTCTATGGCCGCCCCCTCGCGGCTACTGTATGAGGCGCTCGACCAGCACCCGCGACACAAGGTCGGTATAGTAGCGGGGCAGGGGGAGGGGCGGCGATTCATGCGGCTGCGGTAGAACTGGCGGCCAGGACTCCCCGCTCTATGGCCGCCCCCTCGCGGCTACTGTATGAGGCGCTCGACCAGCACCCGCGACACAAGGTCGGTATAGTAGCGGCGCGCGGGGGAGGGGCGGCGATTCATGCGGCTGCGGTAGAACTGGCGGCCAGGACTCCCCGCTCTATGGCCGCCCCCTCGCGGCTACTGTATGAGGCGCTCGACCAGCACCCGCGACACAAGGTCGGTATAGTAGCGGCGCGCGGGGGAGGGGCGGCGATTCATGCGGCTGCGGTAGAACTGGCGGCCAGGACTCCCCGCTCTATGGCCGCCCCCTCGCGGCTACTGTATGAGGCGCTCGACCAGCACCCGCGACACAAGGTCGGTATAGTAGCGGCGCGCGGGGGAGGGGCGGCGATTCATGCGGCTGCGGTAGAACTGGCGGCCAGGACTCCCCGCTCTATGGCCGCCCCCTCGCGGCTACTGTATGAGGCGCTCGACCAGCACCCGCGACACAAGGTCGGTATAGTAGCGGGGCAGGGGGAGGGGCGGCGATTCATGCGGCTGCGGTAGAACTGGCGGCCAGGACTCCCCGCTCTATGGCCGCCCCCTCGCGGCTACTGTATGAGGCGCTCGACCAGCACCCGCGACACAAGGTCGGTATAGTAGCGGCGCGCGGGGGAGGGGCGGCGATTCATGCGGCTGCGGTAGAACTGGCGGCCAGGACTCCCCGCTCTATGGCCGCCCCCTCGCGGCTACTGTATGAGGCGCTCGACCAGCACCCGCGACACAAGGTCGGTATAGTAGCGGGGCAGGGGGAGGGGCGGCGATTCATGCGGCTGCGGTAGAACTGGCGGCCAGGACTCCCCGCTCTATGGCCGCCCCCTCGCGGCTACTGTATGAGGCGCTCGACCAGCACCCGCGACACAAGGTCGGTATAGTAGCGGGGCAGGGGGAGGGGCGGCGATTCATGCGGCTGCGGTAGAACTGGCGGCCAGGACTCCCCGCTCTATGGCCGCCCCCTCGCGGCTACTGTATGAGGCGCTCGACCAGCACCCGCGACACAAGGTCGGTATAGTAGCGGCGCGCGGGGGAGGGGCGGCGATTCATGCGGCTGCGGTAGAACTGGCGGCCAGGACTCCCCGCTCTATGGCCGCCCCCTCGCGGCTACTGTATGAGGCGCTCGACCAGCACCCGCGACACAAGGTCGGTATAGTAGCGGCGCGCGGGGGAGGGGCGGCGATTCATGCGGCTGCGGTAGAACTGGCGGCCAGGACTCCCCGCTCTATGGCCGCCCCCTCGCGGCTACTGTATGAGGCGCTCGACCAGCACCCGCGACACAAGGTCGGTATAGTAGCGGCGCGCGGGGGAGGGGCGGCGATTCATGCGGCTGCGGTAGAACTGGCGGCCAGGACTCCCCGCTCTATGGCCGCCCCCTCGCGGCTACTGTATGAGGCGCTCGACCAGCACCCGCGACACAAGGTCGGTATAGTAGCGGCGCGCGGGGGAGGGGCGGCGATTCATGCGGCTGCGGTAGAACTGGCGGCCAGGACTCCCCGCTCTATGGCCGCCCCCTCGCGGCTACTGTATGAGGCGCTCGACCAGCACCCGCGACACAAGGTCGGTATAGTAGCGGGGCAGGGGGAGGGGCGGCGATTCATGCGGCTGCGGTAGAACTGGCGGCCAGGACTCCCCGCTCTATGGCCGCCCCCTCGCGGCTACTGTATGAGGCGCTCGACCAGCACCCGCGACACAAGGTCGGTATAGTAGCGGGGCAGGGGGAGGGGCGGCGATTCATGCGGCTGCGGTAGAACTGGCGGCCAGGACTCCCCGCTCTATGGCCGCCCCCTCGCGGCTACTGTATGAGGCGCTCGACCAGCACCCGCGACACAAGGTCGGTATAGTAGCGGGGCAGGGGGAGGGGCGGCGATTCATGCGGCTGCGGTAGAACTGGCGGCCAGGACTCCCCGCTCTATGGCCGCCCCCTCGCGGCTACTGTATGAGGCGCTCGACCAGCACCCGCGACACAAGGTCGGTATAGTAGCGGCGCGCGGGGGAGGGGCGGCGATTCATGCGGCTGCGGTAGAACTGGCGGCCAGGACTCCCCGCTCTATGGCCGCCCCCTCGCGGCTACTGTATGAGGCGCTCGACCAGCACCCGCGACACAAGGTCGGTATAGTAGCGGGGCAGGGGGAGGGGCGGCGATTCATGCGGCTGCGGTAGAACTGGCGGCCAGGACTCCCCGCTCTATGGCCGCCCCCTCGCGGCTACTGTATGAGGCGCTCGACCAGCACCCGCGACACAAGGTCGGTATAGTAGCGGGGCAGGGGGAGGGGCGGCGATTCATGCGGCTGCGGTAGAACTGGCGGCCAGGACTCCCCGCTCTATGGCCGCCCCCTCGCGGCTACTGTATGAGGCGCTCGACCAGCACCCGCGACACAAGGTCGGTATAGTAGCGGGGCAGGGGGAGGGGCGGCGATTCATGCGGCTGCGGTAGAACTGGCGGCCAGGACTCCCCGCTCTATGGCCGCCCCCTCGCGGCTACTGTATGAGGCGCTCGACCAGCACCCGCGACACAAGGTCGGTATAGTAGCGGGGCAGGGGGAGGGGCGGCGATTCATGCGGCTGCGGTAGAACTGGCGGCCAGGACTCCCCGCTCTATGGCCGCCCCCTCGCGGCTACTGTATGAGGCGCTCGACCAGCACCCGCGACACAAGGTCGGTATAGTAGCGGCGCGCGGGGGAGGGGCGGCGATTCATGCGGCTGCGGTAGAACTGGCGGCCAGGACTCCCCGCTCTATGGCCGCCCCCTCGCGGCTACTGTATGAGGCGCTCGACCAGCACCCGCGACACAAGGTCGGTATAGTAGCGGGGCAGGGGGAGGGGCGGCGATTCATGCGGCTGCGGTAGAACTGGCGGCCAGGACTCCCCGCTCTATGGCCGCCCCCTCGCGGCTACTGTATGAGGCGCTCGACCAGCACCCGCGACACAAGGTCGGTATAGTAGCGGGGCAGGGGGAGGGGCGGCGATTCATGCGGCTGCGGTAGAACTGGCGGCCAGGACTCCCCGCTCTATGGCCGCCCCCTCGCGGCTACTGTATGAGGCGCTCGACCAGCACCCGCGACACAAGGTCGGTATAGTAGCGGGGCAGGGGGAGGGGCGGCGATTCATGCGGCTGCGGTAGAACTGGCGGCCAGGACTCCCCGCTCTATGGCCGCCCCCTCGCGGCTACTGTATGAGGCGCTCGACCAGCACCCGCGACACAAGGTCGGTATAGTAGCGGCGCGCGGGGGAGGGGCGGCGATTCATGCGGCTGCGGTAGAACTGGCGGCCAGGACTCCCCGCTCTATGGCCGCCCCCTCGCGGCTACTGTATGAGGCGCTCGACCAGCACCCGCGACACAAGGTCGGTATAGTAGCGGCGCGCGGGGGAGGGGCGGCGATTCATGCGGCTGCGGTAGAACTGGCGGCCAGGACTCCCCGCTCTATGGCCGCCCCCTCGCGGCTACTGTATGAGGCGCTCGACCAGCACCCGCGACACAAGGTCGGTATAGTAGCGGGGCAGGGGGAGGGGCGGCGATTCATGCGGCTGCGGTAGAACTGGCGGCCAGGACTCCCCGCTCTATGGCCGCCCCCTCGCGGCTACTGTATGAGGCGCTCGACCAGCACCCGCGACACAAGGTCGGTATAGTAGCGGCGCGCGGGGGAGGGGCGGCGATTCATGCGGCTGCGGTAGAACTGGCGGCCAGGACTCCCCGCTCTATGGCCGCCCCCTCGCGGCTACTGTATGAGGCGCTCGACCAGCACCCGCGACACAAGGTCGGTATAGTAGCGGCGCGCGGGGGAGGGGCGGCGATTCATGCGGCTGCGGTAGAACTGGCGGCCAGGACTCCCCGCTCTATGGCCGCCCCCTCGCGGCTACTGTATGAGGCGCTCGACCAGCACCCGCGACACAAGGTCGGTATAGTAGCGGGGCAGGGGGAGGGGCGGCGATTCATGCGGCTGCGGTAGAACTGGCGGCCAGGACTCCCCGCTCTATGGCCGCCCCCTCGCGGCTACTGTATGAGGCGCTCGACCAGCACCCGCGACACAAGGTCGGTATAGTAGCGGGGCAGGGGGAGGGGCGGCGATTCATGCGGCTGCGGTAGAACTGGCGGCCAGGACTCCCCGCTCTATGGCCGCCCCCTCGCGGCTACTGTATGAGGCGCTCGACCAGCACCCGCGACACAAGGTCGGTATAGTAGCGGGGCAGGGGGAGGGGCGGCGATTCATGCGGCTGCGGTAGAACTGGCGGCCAGGACTCCCCGCTCTATGGCCGCCCCCTCGCGGCTACTGTATGAGGCGCTCGACCAGCACCCGCGACACAAGGTCGGTATAGTAGCGGCGCGCGGGGGAGGGGCGGCGATTCATGCGGCTGCGGTAGAACTGGCGGCCAGGACTCCCCGCTCTATGGCCGCCCCCTCGCGGCTACTGTATGAGGCGCTCGACCAGCACCCGCGACACAAGGTCGGTATAGTAGCGGGGCAGGGGGAGGGGCGGCGATTCATGCGGCTGCGGTAGAACTGGCGGCCAGGACTCCCCGCTCTATGGCCGCCCCCTCGCGGCTACTGTATGAGGCGCTCGACCAGCACCCGCGACACAAGGTCGGTATAGTAGCGGGGCAGGGGGAGGGGCGGCGATTCATGCGGCTGCGGTAGAACTGGCGGCCAGGACTCCCCGCTCTATGGCCGCCCCCTCGCGGCTACTGTATGAGGCGCTCGACCAGCACCCGCGACACAAGGTCGGTATAGTAGCGGGGCAGGGGGAGGGGCGGCGATTCATGCGGCTGCGGTAGAACTGGCGGCCAGGACTCCCCGCTCTATGGCCGCCCCCTCGCGGCTACTGTATGAGGCGCTCGACCAGCACCCGCGACACAAGGTCGGTATAGTAGCGGGGCAGGGGGAGGGGCGGCGATTCATGCGGCTGCGGTAGAACTGGCGGCCAGGACTCCCCGCTCTATGGCCGCCCCCTCGCGGCTACTGTATGAGGCGCTCGACCAGCACCCGCGACACAAGGTCGGTATAGTAGCGGGGCAGGGGGAGGGGCGGCGATTCATGCGGCTGCGGTAGAACTGGCGGCCAGGACTCCCCGCTCTATGGCCGCCCCCTCGCGGCTACTGTATGAGGCGCTCGACCAGCACCCGCGACACAAGGTCGGTATAGTAGCGGGGCAGGGGGAGGGGCGGCGATTCATGCGGCTGCGGTAGAACTGGCGGCCAGGACTCCCCGCTCTATGGCCGCCCCCTCGCGGCTACTGTATGAGGCGCTCGACCAGCACCCGCGACACAAGGTCGGTATAGTAGCGGCGCAGGGGGAGGGGCGGCGATTCATGCGGCTGCGGTAGAACTGGCGGCCAGGACTCCCCGCTCTATGGCCGCCCCCTCGCGGCTACTGTATGAGGCGCTCGACCAGCACCCGCGACACAAGGTCGGTATAGTAGCGGCGCGCGGGGGAGGGGCGGCGATTCATGCGGCTGCGGTAGAACTGGCGGCCAGGACTCCCCGCTCTATGGCCGCCCCCTCGCGGCTACTGTATGAGGCGCTCGACCAGCACCCGCGACACAAGGTCGGTATAGTAGCGGGGCAGGGGGAGGGGCGGCGATTCATGCGGCTGCGGTAGAACTGGCGGCCAGGACTCCCCGCTCTATGGCCGCCCCCTCGCGGCTACTGTATGAGGCGCTCGACCAGCACCCGCGACACAAGGTCGGTATAGTAGCGGGGCAGGGGGAGGGGCGGCGATTCATGCGGCTGCGGTAGAACTGGCGGCCAGGACTCCCCGCTCTATGGCCGCCCCCTCGCGGCTACTGTATGAGGCGCTCGACCAGCACCCGCGACACAAGGTCGGTATAGTAGCGGGGCAGGGGGAGGGGCGGCGATTCATGCGGCTGCGGTAGAACTGGCGGCCAGGACTCCCCGCTCTATGGCCGCCCCCTCGCGGCTACTGTATGAGGCGCTCGACCAGCACCCGCGACACAAGGTCGGTATAGTAGCGGGGCAGGGGGAGGGGCGGCGATTCATGCGGCTGCGGTAGAACTGGCGGCCAGGACTCCCCGCTCTATGGCCGCCCCCTCGCGGCTACTGTATGAGGCGCTCGACCAGCACCCGCGACACAAGGTCGGTATAGTAGCGGCGCGCGGGGGAGGGGCGGCGATTCATGCGGCTGCGGTAGAACTGGCGGCCAGGACTCCCCGCTCTATGGCCGCCCCCTCGCGGCTACTGTATGAGGCGCTCGACCAGCACCCGCGACACAAGGTCGGTATAGTAGCGGGGCAGGGGGAGGGGCGGCGATTCATGCGGCTGCGGTAGAACTGGCGGCCAGGACTCCCCGCTCTATGGCCGCCCCCTCGCGGCTACTGTATGAGGCGCTCGACCAGCACCCGCGACACAAGGTCGGTATAGTAGCGGGCGCAGGGGGAGGGGCGGCGATTCATGCGGCTGCGGTAGAACTGGCGGCCAGGACTCCCCGCTCTATGGCCGCCCCCTCGCGGCTACTGTATGAGGCGCTCGACCAGCACCCGCGACACAAGGTCGGTATAGTAGCGGGGCAGGGGGAGGGGCGGCGATTCATGCGGCTGCGGTAGAACTGGCGGCCAGGACTCCCCGCTCTATGGCCGCCCCCTCGCGGCTACTGTATGAGGCGCTCGACCAGCACCCGCGACACAAGGTCGGTATAGTAGCGGCGCGCGGGGGAGGGGCGGCGATTCATGCGGCTGCGGTAGAACTGGCGGCCAGGACTCCCCGCTCTATGGCCGCCCCCTCGCGGCTACTGTATGAGGCGCTCGACCAGCACCCGCGACACAAGGTCGGTATAGTAGCGGGGCAGGGGGAGGGGCGGCGATTCATGCGGCTGCGGTAGAACTGGCGGCCAGGACTCCCCGCTCTATGGCCGCCCCCTCGCGGCTACTGTATGAGGCGCTCGACCAGCACCCGCGACACAAGGTCGGTATAGTAGCGGGGCAGGGGGAGGGGCGGCGATTCATGCGGCTGCGGTAGAACTGGCGGCCAGGACTCCCCGCTCTATGGCCGCCCCCTCGCGGCTACTGTATGAGGCGCTCGACCAGCACCCGCGACACAAGGTCGGTATAGTAGCGGGGCAGGGGGAGGGGCGGCGATTCATGCGGCTGCGGTAGAACTGGCGGCCAGGACTCCCCGCTCTATGGCCGCCCCCTCGCGGCTACTGTATGAGGCGCTCGACCAGCACCCGCGACACAAGGTCGGTATAGTAGCGGGGCAGGGGGAGGGGCGGCGATTCATGCGGCTGCGGTAGAACTGGCGGCCAGGACTCCCCGCTCTATGGCCGCCCCCTCGCGGCTACTGTATGAGGCGCTCGACCAGCACCCGCGACACAAGGTCGGTATAGTAGCGGGGCAGGGGGAGGGGCGGCGATTCATGCGGCTGCGGTAGAACTGGCGGCCAGGACTCCCCGCTCTATGGCCGCCCCCTCGCGGCTACTGTATGAGGCGCTCGACCAGCACCCGCGACACAAGGTCGGTATAGTAGCGGGGCAGGGGGAGGGGCGGCGATTCATGCGGCTGCGGTAGAACTGGCGGCCAGGACTCCCCGCTCTATGGCCGCCCCCTCGCGGCTACTGTATGAGGCGCTCGACCAGCACCCGCGACACAAGGTCGGTATAGTAGCGGCGCGCGGGGGAGGGGCGGCGATTCATGCGGCTGCGGTAGAACTGGCGGCCAGGACTCCCCGCTCTATGGCCGCCCCCTCGCGGCTACTGTATGAGGCGCTCGACCAGCACCCGCGACACAAGGTCGGTATAGTAGCGGGGCAGGGGGAGGGGCGGCGATTCATGCGGCTGCGGTAGAACTGGCGGCCAGGACTCCCCGCTCTATGGCCGCCCCCTCGCGGCTACTGTATGAGGCGCTCGACCAGCACCCGCGACACAAGGTCGGTATAGTAGCGGCGCGCGGGGGAGGGGCGGCGATTCATGCGGCTGCGGTAGAACTGGCGGCCAGGACTCCCCGCTCTATGGCCGCCCCCTCGCGGCTACTGTATGAGGCGCTCGACCAGCACCCGCGACACAAGGTCGGTATAGTAGCGGGGCAGGGGGAGGGGCGGCGATTCATGCGGCTGCGGTAGAACTGGCGGCCAGGACTCCCCGCTCTATGGCCGCCCCCTCGCGGCTACTGTATGAGGCGCTCGACCAGCACCCGCGACACAAGGTCGGTATAGTAGCGGGGCAGGGGGAGGGGCGGCGATTCATGCGGCTGCGGTAGAACTGGCGGCCAGGACTCCCCGCTCTATGGCCGCCCCCTCGCGGCTACTGTATGAGGCGCTCGACCAGCACCCGCGACACAAGGTCGGTATAGTAGCGGGGCAGGGGGAGGGGCGGCGATTCATGCGGCTGCGGTAGAACTGGCGGCCAGGACTCCCCGCTCTATGGCCGCCCCCTCGCGGCTACTGTATGAGGCGCTCGACCAGCACCCGCGACACAAGGTCGGTATAGTAGCGGGGCAGGGGGAGGGGCGGCGATTCATGCGGCTGCGGTAGAACTGGCGGCCAGGACTCCCCGCTCTATGGCCGCCCCCTCGCGGCTACTGTATGAGGCGCTCGACCAGCACCCGCGACACAAGGTCGGTATAGTAGCGGGGCAGGGGGAGGGGCGGCGATTCATGCGGCTGCGGTAGAACTGGCGGCCAGGACTCCCCGCTCTATGGCCGCCCCCTCGCGGCTACTGTATGAGGCGCTCGACCAGCACCCGCGACACAAGGTCGGTATAGTAGCGGCGCGCGGGGGAGGGGCGGCGATTCATGCGGCTGCGGTAGAACTGGCGGCCAGGACTCCCCGCTCTATGGCCGCCCCCTCGCGGCTACTGTATGAGGCGCTCGACCAGCACCCGCGACACAAGGTCGGTATAGTAGCGGCGCGCGGGGGAGGGGCGGCGATTCATGCGGCTGCGGTAGAACTGGCGGCCAGGACTCCCCGCTCTATGGCCGCCCCCTCGCGGCTACTGTATGAGGCGCTCGACCAGCACCCGCGACACAAGGTCGGTATAGTAGCGGCGCGCGGGGGAGGGGTGGCGATTCATGCGGCTGCGGTAGAACTGGCGGCCAGGACTCCCCGCTCTATGGCCGCCCCCTCGCGGCTACTGTATGAGGCGCTCGACCAGCACCCGCGACACAAGGTCGGTATAGTAGCGGGGCAGGGGGAGGGGCGGCGATTCATGCGGCTGCGGTAGAACTGGCGGCCAGGACTCCCCGCTCTATGGCCGCCCCCTCGCGGCTACTGTATGAGGCGCTCGACCAGCACCCGCGACACAAGGTCGGTATAGTAGCGGGGCAGGGGGAGGGGCGGCGATTCATGCGGCTGCGGTAGAACTGGCGGCCAGGACTCCCCGCTCTATGGCCGCCCCCTCGCGGCTACTGTATGAGGCGCTCGACCAGCACCCGCGACACAAGGTCGGTATAGTAGCGGGGCAGGGGGAGGGGCGGCGATTCATGCGGCTGCGGTAGAACTGGCGGCCAGGACTCCCCGCTCTATGGCCGCCCCCTCGCGGCTACTGTATGAGGCGCTCGACCAGCACCCGCGACACAAGGTCGGTATAGTAGCGGGGCAGGGGGAGGGGCGGCGATTCATGCGGCTGCGGTAGAACTGGCGGCCAGGACTCCCCGCTCTATGGCCGCCCCCTCGCGGCTACTGTATGAGGCGCTCGACCAGCACCCGCGACACAAGGTCGGTATAGTAGCGGGGGGGAGGGGCGGCGATTCATGCGGCTGTGGTAGAAATTTCGCTTTTGATTAAGATTTTGCTATGTCAATCAATCGGCGCAGGGCACGACCGCCCCACCTAGCACCGAGCTTGTCCCCCAACATATCTTCATTGTTACTTCTATGCAACGATATTAAATACCCTAGATACATCACGAGCGCTCAAATTGTGTTCCAATCAACAAGTGCTTGACCTCCACTCAAGCACTTCTTGGTTTACAGTTACGCGCGGACCGTTACATAGTCAAGATGCCACGTAGCTACTTAAAAAATGTGAAAAATAAATACATATAGTACGAAAAGAGTCGTTTTCCCGAGAGGTATAAATAAATAAGGTTAAATTAATAATCAATAATTGTTAATTTAACGCATTTGAAGCAAATTTTGTTGTAATATTTAGTAAAAATTGACTTAATATAATTTGTAATATTCAAATGCATGGTAGGTCATACGTCGCCGTATAGCCGCCTCTTTTCTTCGCGGTCCGGTCCTGCTATATTGCTAACAACACATTCAGAATTGCGCGTAGAGTCAAAAGAATAAGGTCTATATTCTTCCGTATACAGCAGGATTTCGTAAAATTTTACGAGCTTGCATTTCGAACTATCGAAAGTCTCCGATTCATGCGTTTTTATTAAGACCTTATACAGGATGCAATAAAGGTGACTTTTAATGTTTAAATAACGCCTTATATGGTTTTTGACCACGCGATCATCTTACGGAGCTGCGTGGATCGTACAATGTACCTTTTGTATACGTTTCGGATTTATTTCCTGCTGTTGGATCTAGGGCCTGGGTTCCGAACCTGAGGGTAATTACTCCTCCGCGGGTAAATCAGCCATACTTCAGGGGACAAAGAACCTAATTATATGGTCAAATCTAAATAATAAGAAGATGTTTTTATTTATTTTTGAGCATTTAACTGCTAGATGTTTAAATCTAAAGAAAAGTTTACTAGAAAAAAAATCCACGCGGACCAGGCAGCAATCCGGGCGAATGCACTGACCATTATGCTACCACGGCCCTATTCCCTTGCGAAGGATTGCGAAGGGTGCGGGTTCGAGTCCCGTCCGCTGCCTGGTCCGCGTGGATTTTTTTCTAGTAAACTTTTCTTTAGATTTAATAAGAAGATACTAAATAGAGCATGCGCTCCTTCTTGCTAGCGAGCTCGCGGGGTGCCGAGTGTGGGAAGCGGGGCTAGGTTCTCTCCTGATGATGACATTATTACAGACGAAGATGTAGCGGCCAAATTGGAATTTCTCGGACTGATGACAACATTTTAAAGTCGGGGTAAAATCTGTTTTCCTAAAGGTTACAGGGGCATAGGAAAGGTTAGGAAACACTGATCTAGGGTATTTAATAACGTTGCTTCTGCGCGATGACGGTCAACGCTAAAGTTTGGGGGCACTGCCGGATTTAGGGGAGGGCCCCGGGGCCTCCACAAACGGGGGCCCCCACAATAGAGACTTCGGAAAAAAAATCTTTCAAATTCCAACTAGTTAACACTAGTAAACATCTTTTCCTTTTATTTTTTTTTTGCTCTTTTACCTTTACCCAGGGCCAAATTTAAGGCAGGGCAGGTGGGGCCGTGGCCCAGGGGCCTCCACAACAGCTTAAGTAATAACAAAACAACATTTCGATGGGTTAACAAGAATACAAATCCTAAGCGGCCCGGGGCCTCCACAATCCTAAATTCGGCCCTGTTTGGGGGCGCGACTAAAGGTAGGAACAAACTGAGCCCACGTACATAACGTATGCAATGCAACGTGGGAGAGATGGTGTGCACACTTGGCCCACGTATACGACGTATATTGACATCAGACGCTGTTGTAATATTATCCAGGTGCACAATGTTTTCTGAGTCTTATAGTGAATTAGAGGACGATTTATTACGTTTGTTATCTTTAAATGTAAATTTCCGCGTCAAAAAAAAACAAAAAAAGAGTTTAGAGAAGATATTGGGTTCATGAGATAAATAAAGAAAGAGAAAATGTTGGTGAATACCATACATTATTAAAGAATTTGGTATGTGAGGAAGAGCGATTCTCTATGTACTTCCGCATGTCTAAAGTACAGTTTGAGGAGATTCATAGCATTATTGAATTATCGGTGTCTGACGCGCTGCGACCGTAACAACTAGAAACTCACGTCGTCGCACGCGTGGGATAGCGTATGATTACTCCTCCACGTTCCCACGCCGATCTGGCGCGACAGATCGAACGTTGCATGGGACGCGTGTGACGGCGTTGCGTATGACAAGTGTATTTCCGAGTCATATGTTTTCATATAAAGGAGATTGCTCAAATTGGCCCAAATGTACAAAAAATATTGACATATACGGTAATTCTTGACGTAATTTATACTTTATTTTACAGTCATTAGATTTTAGAAGGAAAGAAAGAAAGAAAGAAAGAAATTTTATTTGTAACAACATGTGTAAGTAAGATTGTCAGTGATAATTAGCTAAGTACATAACATGTTGTGCCAATATCGGCATACAAATTAATTATTATTTATATTCATTATTATCATTCTAAGATTCAAATTACAAAAATGAAAAGGTCAATAATGTCAATACAATAAAAAATGACAATAAATTGGGCAAACACTTTAAATAATATGTCAATACTTTCAAAACAAACATAGTCAAATATCAGTAAATTGGGTAGAAACTGTTAATACATGTCAAAACTCTCAATTCAATAATTAAATGTCAATAAAATTGGGCAACTAAACAAAATACTAATAAATTCAAATTTAAATTGAGTAATAGTTGCATTTCAAATGTCAATTTAATAATCAAATGTCAATAAAATTGGTCAAAACTATATATAACATGTCAATATGTACTTGCAATTCAAATAGTAGAATAAAAATAAAATAAAATCACAATTTGTCAGTTAAAAAATCTGATACAGCATAATAACATTTATCAGTTAATAGTTTCTTAATTTTCTGTTTAAACACATTATAATTTAAATCTTTCAAAGATGTTGGGAGTTTATTATATATTCTAGGAGCCATACAGAATACATTATTTCCCATTAGGGCTGTTCTGGAGTTGGGCATGCAAAGTCTACTGTTATCACGTCTGTGGCGATCTAGTACATCTGCCATTTTTACAAATAGGTGCATGTTCTCTTTTACAAATAAGAGGATTTCAAAAATATACAAAGACGGAAGTGTCAGAATCAAGGACGTATAAAAAAAGGCGGACAGAATTTCGGTTAAGACAAAAGTGAGGCACCGTAATGGCGGCGGTTATCTATGAGTGAGTGAATGCAGGGTTGCTAGGTTAGCCAATTTTTTACCAATAAAACACAGTAAAAAGATCAAAATATTTTAATTGTTCAAAATTTTACCCGACTGCGGTGGATAATGTTTTTCTCACTTGTATGCATGTATGTATGCCCAATAATAAGGCGCCAAAATGAAACCTTTAGAAAAAAAATGCTTATAACCCGTCAAGCGAGGTATCAAAGTAAAGGGTCTTAAAAGAATGCAGTGGATCCCCGGTAGTCCGACAAACATTTTGCAGGGCAGTGTCGAACTATCGAATTTGTCGGATTATAGAGTACTGCCTAAGACCCCCTATAGTCCGAATTTTTTTACAAAAGAGTACCTTGTAATCCGACAAATTACAGATCCAATGATAAGATTACAAAACATATTTTGTTATGTATGTCAAATTTAGTAAATTAAACAACACAATAGAAAGATTATGTTTTATTATAAAAGTAACGTCAAATGCTATAGAATTTACAAAAAAATATAAAAAACAATACCCTACGCGTCGAGCACAATTGTGATGGTGCGTACAAGTTGTAACTTGTTCAATAGTGAATTAGCGAATACTTGTATGTAATAGACGATGTCGGATTATAGGGGGTGCCGCATTAGCCAGGGGCCGGATTACCGGGGCTCCACTGTATTTAGAAAATAGGTATGCAAATCGTGTACTTAAAAAAAAATCGTGTTGCACTCGGGGACTGCCGCGGTAAAGCTATTGCATAGAATTATTTGTCAACTTATGCAATAATACTATTTATTTATGCAGTATTTTTTTTCTTTGATATTAATTCAAGTTTTTTCTCTGATATTAATAGATGGCGAGGCAGGCCTTATGATATTTTATTGGGCAAGCACAGCAAACAACAGCATTGCCCGGCGCCAAAAAACTTCCACATGCTCCACAGTTTACCACCTTAGGTCCAAAAATTATAATTATAAAGTCTAAATAAAAGGGAGACAAATAAAAATAAGATCAGGTGCTGGGGTCTAAAACAAATATATAAAAAATGGAAAAAAATGTAATAAAAAATAAAACACGAGTGCGGGATTTGAACCGACGACCGCGGTGATGCGTCGAACGTTGGTCCCGTGGCAAAAATTTAACACACTGCACCGTTTCCATCGATACTGGAAAGGCGAAAATTGTGTTCATACGCACTGTTTTTAAGTTGGCATTGATCGAAATGTTTTGTTTAAATATTATCGTTAGTAATATTATTTATCGTTGAAAATATTTTAAAACTTTTGTTTCATTGTAGGTTTTTTTAAATAATCAAAGTTAATTCAAACTATTATATATAACAAATATTGACTTTTTTTATATTCCACTTTTTTTTCAACACTGAACTTAGCGCACTTTGCTGGTGCATTTGAAAACTAATTCACAATTTTAATTCTTTTAATTCTTTTAATTCCAATTAATCATCAGCATAATTCGGCATTGGTAGCCACTGAGTCGCATTATGCTCTGTAATTGGAAAACTAACATGAAGTCTGTTTTTATTTTTGTATGAAAAAGTTTATATTTTCCACTTTTCATAAGCCAGAGTAAATCACCTAAATATGCCTGGCCAGGCCTGCATTCTTTTTTATATTTCTTAAATTAACAAAACATGCATTGAGTACTGTTTGTAATTGAGGAGTTCCATTGTTTCCCTCCGAAAATACTCATCAGCTCTGCACTTAATTAATACAGCCATCTCGCTAATAAACTAATTCAAACAAAAAAATAATCATCAAAATCGGTCCACGAATCTCGGAGATATGCACGAACAACAATTGAAAAAAAAAATAACAAATATGACGTATAGAACCTCTTTCTTTTTGAAGTCGGTTAAAATTTTTAATTTACCTTTACTGCATGCGTAACAACACGCCGGAGTCCTCTTTTAGTAGTATATAAGTCTCCAGCTTCAAAATGGATACTGCAAATGACACTATATTTATTTGGAATCCATTCATCATCTCCGTTACAATTCCTAATAACTTGGATCCAGTCATTTCTCCATTCTACATTTTCTTTAGGGAATCTGATAAAAAAGAATAACAAATAATAGATTGAAGCTAATGTCACCCCAATTTCCCATATTTTAGGTAATATGGTTACGTGAACATTGACAACACTGGACTTTAGATTAATTATTTTGTGCTTAGAATGAAAATTGATTTCGATTTCTAAAAACTAGAAAAAAGTGATTATATTGTTCATTTACCTATGAAACGTGATTCCTGGATTTTTTTTCTTTCGGTCACTACGGTTTTTACACCATTTTACCACGCAAGACATCTTGTTTTAACTTATTTTTATCTCCACTTAACGTATCGGCTGCTTTGACGTTTGCACGCGTAATGGCTGACTATGGTGTGAATGTGTGTGTGCCGGCTTGTACATATAGCGACCTGGCCGACTCTGAGCGACACAGTTTGTTGTTTGCCGGGACTCTGTCCGCCTTTTTTTATACGTCCATGGTCAGAATCTTATATTTTAAGAAGTAAGGTTTACAACTATCCGTAGTTTTTAAATCAAACATGGCTCTTATGCATCTTTTTTGCATTTTAAATGCTAAATCTTTGTCAGTAGAATTCCCCCAGAAGATAATACCGTATCTCAGAATTGACGCAGCTAAGCCGTGATATGCAGTGAGCAGGGCGTCTGTGTTCAATAAGGAGGAAAGTTTAAACAACGCATAGGCCGCACTGCTGACTTTCTTACTAAGGTATTCTATGTGAGGTTTCCAATTTAATCTAGAATCTACCATTATTCCGAGAAATATCCGGATTAACGGACACCTTTGTATAATTATATTCATTTTAAAAAGTACTTATATTTTTACCGGTTTGGAAAGCATACGAATCATTTTTAATGGCTATGGGTGTAGTAACATTCAGCCAAAGAGTGATCGAAGTTGTTTATATAACATCAAAACAAATCTATTATGTAAAGATCGATAAAATAAAACATTTTTTTTTATTACACTGTGATATTAATATTAATATCCACAAGTATAATATTATCATTTTTATTACACGCAAATGTGCTAAGACAAATATTATAGATGGTAATCGACATCATAAAGTCTATTGCCATACAATTTTTCCAAACACCTCCATAAACACATTATAAAGTGTAATACTCTAAAATCTAAAATATAGTTATAATATAAACATAACAAAAATAATAAGCTTTCTTTAGGTAACGAGAGTTTAAAAATTTTCTCTCATCTGTGGCTCATTCACAAATAACACACATTTTTTGTCATAGAAATGTACCTTATCGTAAACGGAAATGCATAGATGATACCTGATTTTAAAGTTACTCTTATGCATTAACTTTAAAAACAGGCAACTATTTATTAATCTATATGCTTTATATACCTGAATCTAATACATAATTTCGTTACTTATTTGTTTTTTATTATTTTAATACCTATGTACCTGTTTGCAAACAACCTCAAAATCATTCAGTGCATATGGTTTATAGAAGTTCTAAGGGGTGTCCGTCAATAATATTCGTTTCCTACAGTAATGTATATATAATTTCGAATCTAGGAAACAATTTTTCATGATTGTTGGTCTTTAAGCCGAACATGTATGGAAGCTGAGCAATCTCCTTTGGTAGTGTAGATGTCATAATGCGTAGCATACGTTGCACACGCGGGCTCAGTTTGTCCGTAGCTTTATAACCTGAAACGTA
Source organism: Chilo suppressalis (assembly GCA_902850365.2). Lineage (NCBI taxonomy): Eukaryota > Metazoa > Arthropoda > Insecta > Lepidoptera > Crambidae > Chilo > Chilo suppressalis. The sequence continues at coordinate 25,389,532 of OU963908.1, forward strand.
GACGATACGATGTGATATATTTGTCCAGTGGTTGTACGTCCGCGGCGCGTGCTGGACGGCGGAGGGCGCGGAGCTGGCCGACCTGCTGCTGGACCGGGAGCTGCGCCTCCACGCGCTGCCTCTCGAGCTACACCTGGACCGGGACCTGGACCTGGACCGGGACCGGGACCGGGACCGGGACCACCAGGCAACCGCGTCCGAGCCCGCTCAACCAGGTGCCAAAGAAATAACGGCCCTCGCTGACAAACAACAAGGGCCCGATAACCGACACGATGCTCTCGATCGAATGGATGTTACGGACGGGACGATTAAATAAGCATATTATATGACTGAAAACTTTACCTCAGGGGAGTTAGCCCCCAATATTTTTTTAAATTTTATTATTACCATGGTTGTTCTGGATTATTCCGTTTGTTTGTTCTTGTTTTATTTGAAAAAATAAATATTTGAAACCCCTCCTCAAAAAAAAAATTTTTTAATAGCCCCCATTGTTAGAAATTCAATGTTTGCTATAATTTTCGTTATTAAGCATGTACCTGCTCAATGTTTAAATCTTAAGAAAATATTACTATAAAAAAACCTATATTTCTGGTTGTTCCGAGTGGTTCTAGTTTCCTTTCTAACGTTATTCCAGAGTTTCTAAAGCTACCTTCCCTAAAGTAAAAACTTTTCGATATTTTCTATTTTGTAATATAGATTAGCTATGGTAATAAACTTAGTTTATTACGATGAAGACAGGACGAGATGTAACAATTGATAGTACTTTAATAAAGCTTCTCCCCTGTAGCGCATTATTATCGGCCGATAACATTATCGAATACGTTATGGGGCAATTACACTAGCTCGTTAGCGCGTATTTAGATGCACAAAAGACCTTACTCGAATTCGGGTACCCGAAACAATATTTACACTGGAGAACGGCGACTAAAACGAAAACTACTCAAGTACGGACGTACTTGACTATGTTCATTTACACTTGTTCCTTTACCCGAATTCCATAGGCACTCGTATTCGGACTAACGACTAAGGGTATCCACGCCATTATTCGATATTTGGTAATCATCAATCATACTTGTATTGCGTCGTTATTATCGCAACACTGTGTAACTTTGTAGCCGTTCTTATACATAATGTACTAAATACAAATGTCGCTAAAATGCATCATATTAGTGACCGACAATAATGCGCTTATGGGGGGAGGACTAATTCAAAAATGGTATTTCAAAATACTTTATTCATTATAAAATATGAATCTTGTCATGTTTGTTTGGAATTGAAATATTTTATTATGAAATGAAACTAAATCAAATGAAATGAAACCTTTATTGGTCATCTTAAAAGTGTACAGTATACGGTATTTATTCAAGTCTGAATAAACAGAAATTATACTTTAACTGGACTTTCATTTAATATCCAATTTATGTAATGCTCGTGTTATGACTGTTCAAATCCTTCCACCTGTAATATTCACATCATAAATATATTCTGAATTATTTCTTGGGTTTGGAGAGAATATAAATTATTAAAAGCAGAATCTATTCTAATTTCATTTAATATTCTGTCAGTGGGATGTAGAGGCATGGAGGCCCTGGGGTAACAATAGAGCGGAGGCCCCTAACGAGGGCTTATTTTAAAATCTGACACCCTGGGAACCTTATCTATCAATCGACGAAGAGGAATAAAATCATTGAGCTACAGATAAACGATGCAGATAGGAGAAGACTAAAAACATGGCAACTGTGCTACCTGCTTTAAGCGATAGAGTGGTGTAGCTACCCATTCCTACTGATGATGACGACAACGTGTACCATTGCCTAATCTGGTGGGATTAAATCTGGACTATCAATCGCGAATTCGCGACCTGCCTGTTGGAAGCGGTAGGTTCCTCCTTTACAGACCCATTATAGGTAGACCGCTTAACTGAGTCATGGCCTGCAGGGTAAAGGGTGTGGAGGAAGGCGAAAACGGGGACCGTGAGAGGTGTGGACGGCAGCCATATTCTGGACAAATTTACAAGTGGTTCGACCGTAGATCATCGATCCAAAATGTCCCTTCAGCCAAAAGTCTTTACTAAGTTTATCATCAACAGTTCAATTTAATGTCTCCATTGCTGGGGGATAGCGTTCCCTATGGGCTGAATAGGTAGATTAGGCCATGTAATGCCATGCCATCGCGTGGGCCCAGTGCAGTTTATTGAGTGCTATTGACTGCAGTCACAGCTGAGAACAACGAGTAACATGCCTTCCGAAACATGCGAGACACGATAATTTTTGGTCACCTATCCTGTAACCGGCCCATCGGCTATAGTTTTGTATGTATATTGTATACCATTCCATGACCTACACTTTTACGTAGATGAGAAATTATAAACAGTTCTATCCAATTAGCATCAAAGAATGATCTGCGTATAGAATCAGGGGAATCCCTGATAATGATCTGCATTATCCGTAATCAGATGCTGATAGGCATAGGATAGAAGTGTCATAGAACCAGCAAAATAGTTTCACCACAAAATTCATGTTGTCTACTGTATGCCGATGGCAGAAGTTACGTTGGCATTGTACGTCGAAGATGACAGATAGCAGCCAGTTGAATTCAAAACATCGTCCATTTATAATTAACGCGATGCTGATTTGTTGATTGAAAATTGTCGGGAAGTGTATGTGTAACCTCGTGATACGGTCAGCGAGCTGTTCTCTGGAAATGCCATGAGGGGCGCCGCTCTCACGGTAATATTGTTCTCATGCGCCGCCACCGTTGCCTGCGCCAATGGTAAAGTCCCACTAGTATACAAATTATACCTACTTTTACATTAGTGGTGTTTTCCCATAAATATTATTGAGCGTGGCTAATTTGTATGACATTTTGTACAATGTTGCTTCTCAGCCTAAAAGTTATGTAGATCTGGTACTAACTACCTGTGCCATTTACGGACTTACGGAGTGACGAAGTGTATTTTACTAAGTTCAGACAACTAATAAAAGAACTGCAAACCAAGAAGAGGCTGGGATTAACACCGATGATTAGAGCTCAACTATAAGAGTTGAAATCCCGAATTTTTCTCGTCCAAATCCATAAATCAATACCAATATTTCGCCTAAATAGCTGAACCAATTTTGATGAATGGGTTTAAAGTTTTTATGGCATACTAAATCTTAAGCCTGACCTGCTCTGTAACTGTATAGATACGAACGATCTAGTGGCGTCCAACGTAATGGATGTGGGTGGCGAGGAGTCGGAGCACGGCGGTGACCAGGATGGCGAAAAGAAACCAGCTTCATTTTTGGTGAGCTCAAAAAGTGTCCCCCCATTGCAAGGCACTTTCCAAAATTACGCCCGCGTTATAGCTAGGCCTCGGTCACCTCGATGAATCCTTTATTCCTTAGTAAGCTTCCTTCCTGTGCCGTGCCGGTATAATATGGCTTGACCAAAAACCTTAAGTCAGCTCTTTACCTAAACAGAATAATAGCGTTGTCCATTCTAAAACAGGGCAAGTACATTTTTATAGCATACCTTAATGGGGCAGCTAAGGGATTGAGTCAGCGGTAGAATCTACTAGCATAGGTACTACTGTACTTATGCCGAATAGGTAGGTAGGTACTCTACCAAGTTTCTTAAAGTTAATATTTAAGAACGTCTATTTTGGGCTAATGAACATCTGCAATCTTTTTATTAATAAGGGTAATTTCCTCGAGTGTGGCAGAATAATATAAAAGGGGCAACCTTGCACATTGTAAAGTGTTCCCTGAACCCTTCAGTAGTTTCTTTTCAAACTGACGATTTGGACGTAACCAAAAGTCATAGCCGTTTGATAAATTTTTTTGAAGTGAAACCAGGGGGCCAATCGCCTAACTGGATTGCTTTGGAAAACGCTATCGCTTACGATTTCATTTTGTTATTTCTAACCGCCGAAATACCTCACGCTCATTTTCTTTAACATTGTTATTACCAATGCAAAAGAAAAAAAAAGAGCGCGAGGCATTTGAAAACCTCAGGGGGCTAGAAATAACAAAATGAAATCGTAAGCGATAGCGTTTTCCAAAGCAATTCAGTTAGGCGATTGGCCCCCTGTTTGCACGCGATGAGTGTAACTTTTCAAGGCCGCGTCAGGATTTGAGCGTCAGGTTTTAGTGCGACGATTTTAAATTTTAAAGTACGAATAGATGTAAATAACTAGAGAGAAAGAATATATAATAGATAGATATAATAGATAAGCACGCTATATATATACTTATTTTAATGTAACGCTTTGCACAACAGATGCTGTCGTGGTACACGACTTTTCTTGGGGACGTGACGTCACAGACCGGCGATCACGCAAATAATATGTCAACAATAGGTACATAACTTATGAAATAATAGGTAGCACAATTTAACAACCATTAATTACGATCGAACATACATCCTCTGAAAACACGTTCATAAATAATATTTCATTGTAAAAAGTGTTTATCGTAATATCTTTATAAATACCGAACCAAATTACGATTTAATTGTATCATTGCATTCAGAAAATTATTCTCATTCCATTTCATGGCTTGTTTTATTAAATATGAATATGAAAATCATATTTTCAATAAAAAAAAACAAAACCAAACGTCATGTGACGTAGTATGTGCCTACGCGCATGAGAAACGTTTATCGATGCAATTGGCATTCGATAAACAATCACACCGTGATTGCTCATTGATTATTAAACATAAAATTTTCAATTATGGATGTTTTTGGTTAACAAAGAAAGTACTCTTTTTTGGTAAATAAATTAAAATTTATAACGGTACATTTGTAAAAGTTCGATTTCGGATTTGAAGTATCCATCGATAAATCGATGTTTCCTTGATAATACCAAGGTTGATACTCCTCAGTCAATTTGTAATGCCTTTGCACAACACTTCTCATCGGTATACGTGGCTAATGATCCTGCTATTCTAATGCCACACGTTGGCAGTACATCTTATGACAATAATAATTCCCTTTCTAATATATACCTGTCGGTAGAATGCATTGAAAAAACGATGAAGAATCTTAATCCAAGGAAAGGTCCAGATCCGAATGGAGTGCCAGCCGTATTCCTAAAAAACTGTGCTTCTTCTCTATCATATCCGCTAAATATTATTTTTAATAATTCTTTATCTACTGGTGTTTTTCCGTTAGTTTGGAAATGGGCTAATGTCTTACCAATTCCTAAATCAGGAAATACGAGCGACGTGCGTGATTATAGACCTATTTCCTTATTATCTGGTTTTCCTAAACTGCTTAAAAAATTAGTGTACCCATATTTTACAAATCATCTTGATCCATCCTCGTTCCTCAGCAGCACGGTTTTCGTCAAAAGATGTCTACAATTACAAATCTGACATGCTATGTAAACGAATTAAGTTTTGAACTGGATCAAGGTCGACAGGTGGATGCGGTGTACACCGATTTATGTAAAGCATTCGATGAGGTTAATCACTCTATAATGCTGAAGAAATTATACTTGGCAGGTGTTCACGGCACTTTGTTAGACTGGTGTCATTCTTATCTTTCTGAGAGGTATCAAAAAGTAGTCACTTGTGGATATTAATCTGATTATATTCTGGTTTACTCAGGAGTTCCTCAGGGATCACATTTGGGACCTCTCTTTTTTCTAGCATTTATAAACGATCTGGTTCGAGTTATTAGGTACTCAAATTGTTTATTGTTTGCCGACGATCTTAAAATATACAAAACTGTCCAAAATTCCAATGATGCTGAGCTTTTACAAAAAGATCTAGACCAAATAGCGGCTTGGTCACACGCAAATATGCTTCCTTTTAATCCTGACAAATGTAAGCATATAAAATTCACTAAGAAACGATTTCCGGTTAAGTCTGCATATTCTATAAATTCCCAAGTTCTTGAAGAGGTATCGTCCATTCAAGATCTCGGATTTTTTTGGATAAAAAATTACTTTTCACTCATCATTTTGACCATATTATATCTAAGAGTTTAAAAATGCTGGGATTTCTTTGGCGTAGTTGTAAGCGGTTTAAAAATGTTGAAGCATTGAAACTTCTATACTTTGCTTTGGTACGCAGTTCCTTGGAGTATTGTTCTGCTATTTAGAATCCTCTTTATGAGTGTCATAAAAGCAGGATTGAAAGAATCCAAAAAAAGTTTTTGTCTTTTCTAACTAGACACCAGGGAAAAAGATATGAACTCATCTCATATAAGGATAAATTGGAGTATTTCGAGTTGGTTTCATTGCGGAAACGCAGATGGGTTGCTGATCAGATTTTATTGTATAAAATTCTGAGAGGTAACATTGATTGTCCTCAACTTCTTAGTGAAATTAGTTTTAATATACCACGACCAAATTTCAGACCAGCTAACTATAAATTATTTAATTTAAAAACTTATAAAACCAACCTGGGTACGCAGAGTGTTTTAAATAGGATTTGTGAACAACATAATAAAATCTGTACTGGGTCCTTGGTAGGCGTTGATTTGTTCGCTGCGTCATTGATTGCATTTAGGAGGGCTTTGCTATCGAGCATTGATTGTGACACTTTATTATAGTTTAGTTTTGCGTATGTTTTTTTATACCTAGTTTAGTTTTTATCATTAATTTTGACAGAAATAAGAGTTGTGTAACTGTTTTTGCACAACTTTATGTATAACGTATGGTTTTTTTTAATTATGTTGGGTGTAAAAATGTTGGCATGCCTGATAAATAAATAAATATATCAAGGCCGTTATACCAAACCATACCGCGATGTAGATGTATGAACAGCGCCATCTATACACGCTGTTTTTTTTGGCTGTTCTGTACGCTCGGTCCTACATAGAATCCCCTATGTAGGTATAGTATGAGTACGTTAAAAGGTTTCCCCTCTTATATTATTCTGCCGCGTTCGAGTAAATCCAAAAATCCCTGTTTGAGCTACCCTACTATAATAGCACGCCAAGTAGCAAAGTTGACTTCCTTTATTTTGATTTATCGAGGTATCCTATGTTCTATTGTAGTCCTACTATCTGTGAAAGTTTGTTATTCAATCACACAAAAAGAGCTGAACGGATTTTTATGATATTAGGCACACATATTATCGTTTATTACCTAGATTCAGACTTTTATACCAGAATAATTTATATTTCTGAGAGATTCGCAAAAGAAGAAGGCGCGGGTGGCAAATATTTCTGTAAATAATTAACTATAAAACTCAAAAAATAAACGTACGATGTTTTGAAGAGATAACGCAAAACAGCCACCGTTGAATTAGTTTCATAAACCGTATAGATCGTGATCGAGCACGAGTCGGGGTGGCGGTGCAGCGGGTCGCTGGTGTCGCTGCGCACGGCGCTGACGTCGGCGTGGTGCGCGCACGGCCGGCGCCGCTCTCCCGCGCGCGACCTGTGGGCCCTCGCCGCCCTCGCCGCCGCCGCCGCCGCTAGCGACCTGCCTGCCGCGCGGCTGGACGGCGCAAGGCGCATCGTGCGCGTCGCCGTCGCTATTGGCGCTGATGCGGTCAGGACACATTACACTATTATTGTTTTTTGCAACGAGAAATGACTTACCTCATCGGCAGTTTTAGAGTTGCGGAGACCCTGGGGCAACGAAGGAGAAGAGGTCTCTAAATCTGAACCGCGTCACTTACACTTTTCATTTGGTTCGTGAACTGTCGGAATTTGTTTTTTTTTATCTTTGTTGTTGGCGCTCCTGGGTCGCAGTCCCGCCTGCCCTGCCTTAAATACTGCCCTGACTCACTTACATACCTATATATCCACAATCCCCTTTGAAACAAAAGTAAAGTGTTCATGGGTCTGGCCTTTAGATAGGTAACTATTAGGCTCTCCGTCTGGACAAATATATAGAGCACTCTGGGTGAAATTCTCCGTACTTGCATAGTCGTACATGAGATGGAAATCGAGATGATGAAAGTTCCAGTAAATAAAAGCCTTATTGAACTTTAATGACATGTTATTTAGGAAGTAGGCGAAGCACCCGAGTGGGACGGCTCGTCGTGGCGCGGCGGCGCGCTGGACCTCGCGCTGGCGGAGCTGGAGCGCGCGTTCGGTGGCGCGGCGCGCGCGGTGCCCATCCTCATGGCCACGGGCGCGGGCGCGGGGGAGTGCGCGCCGCCCGCCGCCTGCCACGTGGCGCGCGCCATCACTCCCTCGCGTCCGCCTCGCCGCGCGCGCCTCGACATCGTCGGCGCTGACCTGCAGCCCCCCGACACGTGCGCCGCCGCCGCCAAACACTGGACCTCCGTAAAGGAACATGCGCTCTGCCTCGTCGGCTCCGAACTCTGCGAGGTTGGCCACCTTACCCTCCCCACCCTATAGCATTATCATTATCATCTTCTTATTAAAAAGCAAACAGGAAATACGAAGCTCGTTAGAGATAGATAGTATCGCATTAGCAAAGTTTACCCAACGTTTTCTTTATTTTAAAGTAATGAATAGTGAGTAGTGTTCGATCGCGTCGTCCCGCCTGTGGAAAGAATGATGCGGCCTAAGATACCGCTCACCGATTCGATTGCGATTTAAATAGACCGAGATAATATGTAAGTATCGGAGAACGGAGGAGCCAGCGATGAATTCGATAACTTCGCTGCTTGTTATGAAAGTATAGAAGTTAGTCGCTCAGAAGTTACCTTAATAAAACCCCAGAACCTTAGATTAAAATAAAAAGGGAAGATACGGGACGCTCATAGTAGCATCAAATAAAATATGATCTGACTCAACTACAGCAGCAACTCTCACACGCACAATTCTGTAAATAAATATTCAATCGAGCGAGCGAAACAGAATTGTACGCTTCAATGCCGCGCAAGCGAAACGGCATGATCCGCGTCGTTTTGCAGCCGACTGCGTTTTTTTCTCTCTCTCTTAAACGGCTGAGTTGTATTGTTGTCTTTTTCTTGATAAAAAATGGCGAATCAGTAACTAACATTCGTGGCAAACGGTGACTTTTGAGAAAAATATGATTTTATAGTTTTAGAAATAAAAAAATGGATGCGTGTAACTTATGTACGCGCGTGAGAAGTTATACTTCTTTAGCATCATTAAAAATATTTTTAATTGCATGCAAATAATTAATAATTACAATAAAATAATAAAAGGACTGGAAAAGGATAGCTAACACAGTCAATTAAGTTCAGTTTTGATTTGAAAAATTAAATAAATATTCAAAATATTCAATTAAAATCACTACTGAATTTAAGTTATTAGTCCATATGTAATTAGCACTTGTAAGTAACTAAAACACGTTGTGTCTATATAGAAACTAGAAACATGTGGATAAATATTATAAATATGAAAACAGTGATCAGAGGCGACTAGCGTGCCAACATTGTTTTTGACAACGCGATCATCTTATGGAGCTCCGTGGATCGTTCAAAGTACCTTTCGAACAGATGTCTAATAATGGTGGATTATTAACCACTAAGTAGTTGTTAATCCACCATTATTTTTGTAACATCATAGTATTAAATATCATCACGCCGACCGCTACTAGATGGCGCTGTACGCATGTGAATCGTGCTATACTATACTGACACCACTTGTATAAGGTGTTCTTGGGAAATTGACCAAGTCATCGCTTCGTAGGTAAGGCCTATTGTCTTGCACGCTATACGCTTCCACCACGTGGGACGTCTTAGTGTCTTGATAATAGTATACATGTACTTCCACCCTTGTGGGATACAGTAATACCATTTCTCCTACAAATATTGAATAGTAATCACAATATAAGTATTTTCTACCTACACCTATCTTTATTTGACGTCAGTCTTCTCACACTCCCCCTTCGCCCTCCCGCACAGTCTTACAGTTTTATTAAATAATAAATATTATAAATATGAAAACAGTGATCAGAGGCGACGAGCGTCCCAACATGTGCGACTAAGAGATCCTATTACTATTTTGTTGGAAGCTTTTTTTCGAGACTTACGAGTAATGTGCGGTTTAGCGGCCGACTTCATGGTGTTACTTTTCTGTTACAGTGTTGCGCGCGCATCTTAAAATTTCACTCTCATCATTTTTTCATAACGCGCCCGCGGCTAACTTCATTATGTTACTTTTGTGTTACAGTGATGCGCGCGCATCTTAAAATTTCACTCTCATAATTTTTTCATAACGCGGCTAAAGAAGTATAACTTCAAAAATGTTGCCGTGGCATTTGTTATTTGATCTTGGACTATTTGTCCTTTATAAAAGCATCGAAGGCATTGTTTTTTCTTTATAACACAGAATATACGCAATATTGTTATATTGAGTGCACATGCATAATGCGTGGATGTCCAAATGTGACTAAAGCGAATTGTGGTTATGCACCACAATTTATTCGTATCACTTTTGAGCCGCGAGTGCCGTATCTTCCCTTTTTGTTTTAGTTTAGGCTCAGAACTTGTAGTTTTATATACCAAGAATCGTATTGACGGAGATGGTTTGCCAGAGCGATTGGGGTGCGGGTGTGGTGTGTGGCGGCAAGGTATGCGGCGTGCTCAGCCGGTCGGTGCGCGGCGCGGGAGAGTCGGAGGAGGGCGCGGAGGAGGGCGCGGGGCGCAGCTGCGGCGATACGCACGTTGCGCAGAGCATCGCGCGCTGGAGGCGATTCCTACACTGCGCGCACACGCTGCGAGCCTGCGGCAGGTACCGGCACTGATATTATGTCCCATGTGGGACTTGACCACTATTAAGCTGTCCAAAACCAAAACACAAAGGCTCAACTCAGAAAAAAAAATTTTTTGCTGTCCTGATTCAGCTTCTTACGCTATACAAAATGCTGTGGTCGCCTTGAGCCTGAATTATTTTAAGAAGTTTAAACCTAGTAAGATACAAAATAACACTAAAAACCACATCAAAACACAGTACGTCTCAAAAACTAAATCAAAACACAGTATGAGATATCATGGGTGTTTCGTGGTTTTATTAAGTTATGATGTTTGCTACTGAATGCAATTCAACTAAGAATAGGAACGACTGTTCGCCATATTGTAACGTCATAACTGTCAAACCAGTTAGGTAGAGTGAGCAAAAAAGATTTTCTATAATAATATTATTAATTTTGGTAAATAAATATAAAACTTATTTATTTACCAAAATTAAATGAGAAAAAATATCAGATTTTTAATAATAAAAATATATTTTAATGTTTTTCTCAAAACATTGTGACAAAAAACATTAATCAGAATCACTGATCTCATCTCTGCACTACCGTTAGAGTAGTCATCATCATCACTGCTGCTTTTGGCTATAAAATAAATATCGATTATTGTAGGTTTAAAAACGACAACTTTATTTAAAATAAAAACGGTGTTTTTATTACCGGTACTTAAAATAAAACTAAAGTTCTGTTACTTCCCATTTTCTGTACTCATTTTGTATACGTTACATATGATTTATTTCCTTCTTTTGGTTATAAATGTTTGGTATTTATCTAAGATTAGGTCAGTGGTAAAAAAAGTGTTCCAAGATTTTTTTGCAAACCGTACTTTTCAAGCGGCATTTGACAGATGAAGGTCATTGGCTTTCCTATTCTTATTTGAATCGCATAGTAAATGGTTTTGGGTTTGGTTTTACCGCCTAAATTGTGCGTCCGTTACACAGTAACACTCACATATTCAATAGAAATGCGAACGAAATCCGCGGTAAGTAGTTTGCCGTGTTATTTGTCGCGAGCACGTTGAGTTTTTGTTTCTAACTGGCACATGCTGCATTTTAATAAACTAATGAATACTAAAGTCCTGAAATTTAATATAGAGATAGTTTATGACACGGGGAAAGACACTTTATTCTATAAATACCCTCTTGAACGAAATAGCGGACCCCACTAGTTTTTTATAATTATTTTCTTTAAGTTGTTGTTATACGACTAGAATAAGATATACTGTGTTTTATTTTGTTAGTTTTCAATCCGGTACTAATCAGAAGGAACAAGGATTTGTTCCATACTAGGTCAAAAATTCATATAGATATTTTGTATTCTTTCTAACGCTAAAGCGTTTAAAATGAAATAGTAAAAATACTAAAAAAACAGGAAATAAATTACGCCTTGATTGATGTATAACACTTTATAACACTACGTTTAAATATGCTAAAGACAAGCAAAAACACATTTCTGCTCGTCCTGTAATTTTTTCCAAATATGGATTACTGTGTTATGGATTTGGGTAGCCGTATTATTTGCGATTACCGCGTGTTGTTATTTTTGACTATATCTGCAGTAGCAGATAAAATAATGCCTATAGATGCATACAATGCTAGCTGATGGATAGCTTGGATGGAATTTTGGCTGAATCACATAATTAATTACACAATAACTATTACTATCGAGGAGTATTCTACAACTATAAATAAAAAAAGGAACGCTTTCCAAAGACTATAAATTCTCTGTTTGCTGGTCCGTAAACAAGAAGATACAGTTTGAATATTAAAATTATTGATCCCTCGTATTTCTCATGATCAATTTATTTGCTGTGTTCATAGTGATGGTGATTGTGCGGAGTTGTGCGTAGAACGACGCCTTGTAGATGACCCCTCACCCGCATCCGTCGAAACCATACCCACTTCGCGTCGCCCGCCACCTGCTGCCAGTAGTCGCCCGCGTGAGAATAATACACTTCACAAACAATTCACAAGTCGTTTGTGTTATCATACTCAACTCCACTGCCGGATTTAGGGGAAGGCAACCGGGGCGAAAGCCCCGGGGCCTCCACAAACGGGGGGCCCCCACAATAGAGACTTCAGAAAAAAAATCTTTCAAATTCCAACTAGTAAACACTAGTAAACATCTTTTCCTTTGATATTTTTTTTGTTCTTTTACCTTTACCCAGGGCCGAATTTAAGGCAGGGCAGGTGTGGCTGTGGCCCAGGGGCCTCCACAACAGCTTAAGAAATAACAACATTTCGATGGGTCAATAAGCATACAAATCCTAAGTGGCCCGGGGCCTCCACAATCCTAAATCCGGCCCTGCTCAACTCAAAGATATTTTTTTCCACTTGATCATCTAGGCTCATTTCACTATTGTTTCCGCTATCGGGTATACTGATTCAGTCGAAATCGACAGTTTCTATCCGCCTTCTGAAGCATACAGAAATAAGAAACTTGAGTTAATCAATAAAATTGCTAACTAGTAATGGCATAGGCGTGTGTAGTGCGATGCACGACGTCATGTCGATGACGTATAAAAATTATTATTGCTTTTATTATAAATTAATATTCTATCTTCTTTAAGGTAAATGTGTAACATGTAATCGGATTCTTTTCTAAACAAGCTTAATGTCATTGTAGAACATTATCGTATTGAACTACTTCAAATTACTATAAAAACCCTGTTTTCATCTCAATAAATATTCAGTTAAGACTCCACTTTTCTTGTGTTATTACTTCTCCCGACGCCGCATATCTCTGCATTTACCGGCTTATTAAAATTAAGAACTTATCTCCTCTTTACATATTTAAGCTAAACGTTCTCTTATTATATTACTGAGGTCACTCAATTTTAATGGTATTGTAATTTGTTTCCATCGGTTTTTGTCCATGGTTTCTTTTACCGCTTGATGTACCTACTTTGCTCAAAAAAGGAGCTGCTTGCACTTGATCATAAGGCGTTTTGCAAACGACGGGGCGGGGCGGGCATTTTGTCCGCGAAGCAATAAAAACCGCGTCTGCCCGTCGATGCCTGCGGCTGCCCGCGCCGCGTACACAAAGCACACGACGGGCAGAGGCAGTCAGGGGGCCAATCGCCTAACGGAAATGCTTTGCGAAACGCTAACGCTTACGATTTTATATATATATTTTTTTTTTTTTATTCGGTAATAGGTAAGCGCTTGACCATAATTCGCCTGATGGAAAGCAATATTATGGTCTACGATGGAGCGCGCTTACCTAATAAAAACCGGTTCACTCTTGCTTTGAAGACCGTTAGATTGTAGTGCTCGGGGAACAAGGGCTCAGGCAAGGAATTCCACAGTTTGGCAGTCCGCACGATGAAGCTAGACGCGAATCGCTTAGTGCGAGTCTTTGGAACTGCCACCGTGAATCGATGTCGCCTTGCCGTTTCCCTGCTCGTCCGGTAGTAGAAAGGGGCGGGAGGAATTAGCTCATGTAATTCCTCTGCACACTCACCGAAATGCAACCAATAGAACACCGAAAGACTGGCAACTTTGCGTCGGTGTTCCAGGCTTTGTAACTTTGCCCGGCAAAGCCCATCATTTCCAATGAGCTTTATCGCTCGTTTCTCAATTGCCGCCAACGCCTCAAGTTGGTACTTAGCCGATCCATCCCAGAGGTGCGAACAATACTCCATGCACGACCGAACTTGTGCTTGATATAATGTAAGCAACTGTTCCGGCTTGAAGTATCGTCGCACCTTCGAGAGGATACCCAACTTCTTGGCTGCTAATTGGGCCTTGGACTCAATGTATGAGCCAAAGTTGAGGGTTGGTGACAATGTAATACCGAGTAGCTCGAGATGGTCGCTGATCGGTACGGTTACATCCCGGAAAGTAGGGGCCAGATTAAATGGCCTCTTTTTTGCGGTGAAAAGACACGCCTGGGTTTTCGCAGCATTGAACCCAACTAAATTGGCATCGCCCCAATCGGAGACCGCCAAAAGAGAAAGGCTCAAGCGCTCGACCATGGCCTCCCTATGGGACTGGAGTTCTGTCGCACTGGCTCGCGCGGTGGATATATAGCTCTCTACAACTGTGCTGTCGTCTGCATACCCAAAGATACCGGGTCTTAGCAGATCGTTAATGTGCAGCAGAAACAGCGTTGCAGAGAGTACCGACCCCTGGGGGACACCGGCATTGATAGCCCAAAGATCCGAGGAGCAACCATCCACTACAACTCGAATAGACCTATCCCTCAGAAAGTCTGAAATCCATGCACAAAGCCCAGTAGGCAGGCCGTATGAGGACAACTTGCTAATAAGACCGTCGTGCCAGACCCTGTCGAAGGCTTTGGAAATATCGAGAGAAACTGCTAGAGCTTCCCCGTACTTCTCGATGGCTTCACTCCATATGTGCGTGGTGCACGCTAGAAGGTCACCCGTGGACCGATTCCGGCGAAAGCCATATTGTCGGTCGTTTAGGAGGTCGTTAGATTCTAGGTACGCCAGGAGCCTGTGGTTCAAAATACGTTCCATACTCTTACAGAGTATGGACGTAATTGAAATAGGCCGGTAGTTTGCAGGGTCAGCACGACTACCCTTCTTGGGTACAGGCTGTACGTTAGCAAGCTTCCAAGAACTCGGCACTTTACCAGTTGCAAGGGAGAGCTGAAAGAGGCGCGTCAAGACAGGAGTCAACTCAGGCGCACAAGACCTCAGGACAATGGCTGGAATACCATCAGGACCACTAGCCTTATGCACGTCCAGATTGCGCAGCGTTTTTCGTACCTCAGATTGGCGAATTTTGAACTCTGACATTTGAGTCAAACAGTCAGGAGGTGAAAGAGGCGACGCGCTACCAGCATCGAGGCGCGAATACTCCGCGAAAAGAGAAGCAAATAAATTCGCTTTCTCGTCAGCGGTATGGGCTAGCGATCCGTCAGGCTTCAGCAGTGGAGGCAGTGAGGGGCGACAAAAGTTCCCTTCGATCGACTTTGCCAGGGACCAGAACGCTTTATTTCTAACCGCCTGAGGTTTTCGAATACCTCACGCTCATTTTTTTTAATATTGTTATTACCAATGCAAAAGAAAAAGAAAGAGCGCGAGGCATTTGAATACCTCAGGCGGCTAGAAATAACAAAATAAAATCGTAAGCGTTAGCGTTTTCCAAAGCATTTCCTTTAGGCGATTGGCCCCCAGTTCAGGACGTTCGTTCTAATGAATAGTCCATCACTAAAAAGCGCGTGGCGTGGACTGAGCTAACCGCCCCGCGCCGCCGTCTGCGTTTCTGCATATAAACTGGTTTTTATGATCCACGCCGGGCAGCGGCGGACATGCCGCGCCACCAGTGTCCGCCGGGCAGCTGTGGCGCGGTCTTTTTGCCCTCTGTGTGCGTTTGTAGTATAGGATTCACTTTGTGCTATCGTTCGCGGCGAAATTGACCGGCCCGCTCCGCCCCGCCGTCTCCAAAGCGCCTAAATGTTCATAGCTATTGCTAAAATTGCGTTTTGTAACGGGTCAGGTGGATTAGCGCGCGCCACCCGCACGCGGCACGGCTCGGGCGGGCGACGCGCGCAACACACGCACACGCACACGCACTCGGCCACGCGGTCGAGCCCGCCGCCATCCGCGCCGCCACAGCCCGACGACGCGCCCGCCTCCGCGTCTGTGTCTAGCCTCGCCCAGGAGTTCGAGCCGAACCGGGCCGATTTCAAAGTAAGCCGAGTATTTTTCCGTTATAATGGGATTCAGGATTGACGGCTGTGAAGTCAGCAGCGAGCGCAACATCCCGCACCCACCGAAATTTCGCGTACTTTGCCGCGAGATGCAATAACTTCACAGCCGTTATTTTTGTTTTGTGTCTAAAAAATGAAATTGTTTTTGTCTAGTAAAATCTTCCCATCATATTAATATACATATAAATTGATTGATTTGGTCTTGCATGGTTATGTTGTTTTTGCTGGAAAATATTGAAAGGGCTAGATGCTGTTTACAATAATTCTGTACCTTTTTCAATTACCCCATTCGTTTTGCTCTATAAATCTGTACTAGAAATCGGCAGTCATTCTATGTTTCTCTTAATCGCTCGACCGATTTGAATAATCGAGCGATGGTTCGCAGAAGGCATGGCGCACACTGGCACGCCTCTCGAGGCGGGTCGGTGGCGCATGGCACCGCAGTGCCGCGATCGGTCGTTCCAGGCGGAACCTCACCGGTGTCGGTGTACTTGAAGGCGGGCGAGTACGGCGACAACGTTGCCGAGTACGGCGGCGGCAACGACGAGCTGCCGACGCCGACGCCGACGCGGACCCCTTCCCCCGCCAATGAGACGACCCCGCCCGCGCAGTCGCCGCCGCCGCTGCAGCCGCCGCCGCCCGGACAGCTGCAGCCGCAGCCTGAGCGCCGCACCGCCGCGGACGCCGGCACTCCCATCATGCCCCAGAGCTCCACAGCTCAGACCGCAACGATCACTATAACGATGTATTGTTTTGTAAAGAGTATACATTTGATGAGGTTATTTTATTAAATAATTTGATACGAAACTGTTTTGTTTCTTTTTAGTATGATGAACGATTTGAAAATTTGTTATTTAACGACAAAAATGATACATACATTGAGCTGTCCGTAAATTGACAATACTGCGCTATAAAAAAGTCCTTCCTCGACTGGGAATCGAACCCGGTCCGCTGCCAGCGTAACAAGCGAGCCTTCTAACACTGAATCACCGATGCTTGTTGATAACTTCTGTTTTTTTTATAACAATTAAATAAATAAATAATAAATATTTCTAACACACACCAATTAGCCTAGCCCCAAAGTAAGCACTGTAAGGCTGTAAGGCTTGTGTTATGGGATTCTAGGGTAACGGATAAGAATAAGATACAGTACATATATAAGTATATTTTTATAGAAATATATATATTAAACATCCATGACTGGAGTACAAACGCACGTTTTCATCACACAAACATCTGCCCCCACCGGGATTCGAACCCGGGACCTCTCGAGTCGGCGACACCATGAAACCCGCCGTACAAACCATTAAGCCACGGAGGTCGTCAAAAATTAAAAATATTATGCGACATGCTAAAGATAACCAAACAATTAGTGCGACGTAATAAAAGTTTCAATAAAAAAAAACATTATATTACTGTCTATCAGGTATATAAATATGTATAAGGTATCTTTCTTCTCAGCCAAAACCAGTACACCGGGGTGGGGTGGGGGTGGGTTGGGTTGGGTTTTATATTTAACCCATACATGACGACATAGAGACATTCAGATGCCAAAGAAGCTCTCGGCTCCGAAGACGGCTGCAGTGGTGGTCACCGTTACCCCTGATGCAGAGGGAAAAGGTGCGACGTATGGCACGGTAATAGCAAAGGCCAAGAAGGAGATTAACATAGCTGCAGAACCGTACTCGGTACCACCTAACAGCAAATGGGCAGGAGACGTGGATGGCTCGGTCGCGATAATGGCTAAATTACAGGATGAGTACTCCGCCCATCTTTGTGTGGTAAAAAGGGGATTAGGATATGTGGCTGTGACCATGGGAGAATTGGCAATGATAGGGGTATATTTCTCACCCAACAGGGGTGTGGCTCAGCTGCAGGCGTGGCTGGATGTGCTTGGAGGTGCAGTCAGGCGTATGGCTCCACGTCAGGTGGTGGTACTTGGGGACTTCAACGCGAAGCACCCAGCTTGGGGGTCCCCACGTGCGACACCAAGAGGAGAATCAGTCTGGGAATGGTCAGTCACATCGGAGCTAATACTACAGAACAGAGGCACACACCACACATGCGTTAGGATGAACGGAGGCTCAATCGTAGACCTAACGTTCGCTTCTCCTGCGGTAGCTGCCCGTATTCAGGGATGTAGAGTGCTGCCAGAGACGGAATCTTTATCGGATCATTTATATATCCGCATTAGGACTCGCCAGAGGGCGGTATACGTAAAAACATTGGCTCCGCGCAAATTTAAAAAAATAAAACGTAAACATTAGTATTATAGTGATTCTATTTCATCAAAGTGATAATTAATTGGTAAATAATACGTGTTAGTGTTTGTGATAAAATTAGTGGAATAATAATTAAAAAACTGGTCAGTGCAAATTTGAACAGTGATAGTTTAAAAATAAATAGTTTGGGTTGCGTAATAATAATAAAAAGGACACAATAAATATATTTAAACATGAACTAGGTAAATAAGTGATAATTGCGAGTGTTATCAAAATAGTTTTTGATTTAACATAACGGATTTATTTGTTTACGCATGGACTATTTACCTACCTTACTTGACATTAACAAGTCCGCGAACTACCTATGGCGTCACCTAGTGTCGAGTAGCTGTCTTTTTGGTTTAATAAAATTAGAGCAAGTAGCGACATCTGGTGAGCTTGTCACTTACTAAATTGGATTGAGTGCTTTCAAAGCAAGAATCACTGCACTATTACTTTTAGTTTTAAAGCAAGAACCATTGCAGCACATAAAACAAAACTTTTTACTACGTACCTCAAGATGGCAGGCATATGTGCAGGATGCCGTCAAGAGATACTAGGAAGACAATTTTTAAAATGCTCTATCTGCTTACAAAATTATGATCTTGAATGCTGTAACGTATCTGAGAAACGGTTCTATAATACCATGAGTAAAGAGCACAAACAGTCATGGAAATGCCAATTGTGTCGCTCAAAGGAACCAAAAACTGACAACAGTAATACTCCGATTCGGCCTCACACTGAAAATTTTGATCGTCCCTGTAAGCAATCTTTAGATACTAACATCACCTTTAGAAAACTGATACCACGTAACACAGGGGATCGCCCGAACCTTAGCGATGATGATTCAATAAACTCACTGCAGGGAAACACTATTATATTCGATACCCCTAAGACCCAAAGTAAACTAGACCTAAGCACTAATATGGGGGATGAACAAATTACCGTGGAAAGAATGAAGATATTATTACACGAAAACAACCAGAGCATATTAACAGCTATACAAGCTTCTATTAGGAATGAAATAGAATTAGCTATATCTAGGATGAAAGCAGAATATGATAAAAAATTGGAAAATATTGCATTTGAGCAATCGCAGTTGAAACAAAAAATATCAAATTTAGACAGTATAATAGTGGAACTAAATAAAAAATGCAGATCTCTTCAAACAGAAAATGAATGTATACAAAATAAGTTGCAACACTCGCATATAAATTTACACCAGCCAACCAACGAAAATATAGATAAAGTTTTTGTTTTACACGGACTAACAGAGTATTACTGGGAAACCGAAAGCGAAATAATTGGCAGAGTAACGAACATTTTCTTCGACATACTATACTTGGACATATCAGCCTACATCGAAGAAGTATCTTTCATAGGTAGATCTACAAATAAAAGACCTTTAAAAATCGAAATAACCAATAAAAGATTGAAAAGATACATACTTGAAAATTCTTATTATTTAAAAGAAGCCGGCTTTGGTGTTGCAGAGTATTTAAGCCCACAAGCTCTACAGGAAAGAAAAAAACTAAACAATGCCTTGTATTCGGCACGAAAACAAGGACATTATGCCATAATAAAAAACAATAAGTTGTTTATTGATGGCAAAGAGTGTGAAGAACCGCCACTAAAGGACACACCGGTGCATCCAACTAACAAAAATCACTTGAAGACCACTGAGCACAGTCCCGGAAAACGTCGAAACTCAGCCACACCTCGTCCACCGCGTACCCAAACTGTAAGAACAAACCAACCAGGCAACAGCAGGAGGAGTGACGAAAAAATATACTAAAAACTCTACTTTTCGTACCTTTCGAAACCAATTTTAATATTTTATTTCAAAACATGCAAAGCATTTCTAACAAAACACATATTATAGAGGCATTTACTGAGGAGAACTCTGATCTTCAGGTTCTATGTATATCCGAGACTTGGCTAAATAAACATAAAAAAGATTTCTTAAAAATTGAGGGTTACTTGGTATGTTCGTCTTTCTGCCGGGAACATCACCAGGGAGGTGGTGTATGTATTCTAATAAAAAATACAATTGAATTTATTGATAGGTTAGATATATCCTCTATATCATTGGAGATGATCTTCGAAACATGCGCTGTCGAAATACCTAAGTTTAATTTGTTAATAATAATTGTCTACTGGCCGAATAGTAAAAGAGAAGTGGACACATTCTATGTTTGTTTGGAAAAACTACTAAATCTCTTATCCAGAAAAGATTCCACAAAAAATATAGTCATAGGCGGAGACTTTAATATTGATTTTCTAATAAATAACGCTGAAAAACAGAGGCTTTCTAATAATATGCTATTATATAATTTCACGCAAAAAATTAAAGAACCGACTAGAATTACTCCATATAGCTCGAAATGTATTGATTTGCTATTCCTGAATTTTACATTAAACGATACTAAGGTAGCTGTTGATGAATTCGGTTTATCTGACCATCGCGGTATATTAGTTACTGCACCTTTTAGTAAAAAAGAAAATAAACATTTTTTTGTATACAAACGAGTGTTTTGTGACCTAAACGTAAGTAAATTTAGGAACGCACTTACACTTATAAATTGGGAGGACTTGCTGAATTCTGGTAAAAACGTTAATGATAATTATAACATATTTAATAGTACTATACAAGAAGCTTTAAATAAATATATACCTAAAAGAGTAATAAAAATAGAGAGTAATAAAACATGTAATAAGAAATATTTAACACTTGGGTTAAGGACATCATGTAGATATAAAAGATTCTTGAGAGTATTAATATTAAAAACAAGTAATAATAATCTTAAAAATCATTATAAACAGTACTGTAAAATATTAAAAAAAGCTATTAATATATCTAAAAAAAGTTGCAATAAAAAAGTATTTGAGAAATCACAAAACAAAACTAAAACTATGTGGCGAATAATAAATAAGGAGACAAATAAAAACATCCAACAATACAATAATACGAAAATTAAAACAACAGACAATATAATACAAAGCGATCCTAAACTTGTAGCCAATTCTTTTAACTCTTTTTTTTTGCTGCAATTGGAAATTCACACACGGACTCTAAAAGCATGCGAAGACCACCTTCTACAATTAACAGCGAACATAGTTTCTTCTTGCGACCGGTAGATTTTAAAGAAATATACAATATAATAAAAAATCTAAAAAGTAAAACATCTTTTGGAATAGATGAAATACCTCCTACCCTGGTGAAAAGCTGTGCCGCTGTTTTGGCAGTCCCATACACTATGCTGGTAAACCAATCTTTTTCGGAGGGCGTTTTCCCTGATGCTTTGAAAATATCAAAAATAAAACCTATTCAAATATATACTGATATTAATAATTATCGACCAGTGGCTCTCTTAACGACCTCATCCAAAGTGTTTGAGACAGCTATGGCGGTTCGGCTTTATTCTTTTTTAGAAAGGTTTAAAATTTTGCACGAAAGCCAAAATGGCTTTAGGAAAAATCACTCCACTATCCTAGCAGTTTATAAATTTATAAAAGATGTCTATCAACAAATAAATAATAGGAAGTACGCGGTGGGCCTTCTTCTCGACATGAGCAAGGCCTACGACAGGGTCAGTTATAGAACTCTTCTGGATATATTATATGGAATGGGGATTAGGGGATTGCCTCATGAATGGTTCAAATCTTATCTTGAAAATCGTTACCAATACGTGGAAATTGAAAATACTGATTTTGAGACAGGTAAAATTACACATACTAAATCTGATTTAATTCATGTAACTGGTTCAATTCCGCAGGGTAGCGTTTTGGGGTGTAATTTTTTTTTTTTTTCTTGCCTATATTAATAATCTACCCAATGTACTGGAGGAGATGTGTGTGCTGTTTGCTGATGATATATCTATCTCAATATCTTGCTCAAGTGCTTCAGAATTACAATCTAAACTAGACTCTACCCTTATTAAAATTACGAATTGGCTAGAATCACACAATTTGCAACTCAATCTTAGCAAAACTAAGCTCATTCAATTCGGACCCTACCAAAAAGTGCCACTAGACATATCGTACAGTTATAGAGACACAAAGATTGATGTTTTCAATACTGCTACTTTGCTGGGTATAGAGTTGGATGCACACTTAAACTGGAAATGCCACATACAAAGGCTGTTAAAAAAGATGTCATCTTTTGTTTATGCACTTCAACATTTAAAACGTGTGACTGATTTTAGATCCGCTCTTACTGCTTACTATGCATATGCTCATTCAATACTATCATATGGTATAATTTTGTGGGGAAGCTCATCTGACGTAGACAAATTATTTATAATGCAAAAGAAATGCATACGAATTTTGACAAACATCGATCAGATGGAATCATGTAGACCTTATTTTATTAAACATAGAATTTTGACCCTTGCATCCATACTCATCCTTGAATCATGTAAATTTGTAAGAAAACACCCAGAATTTTATTCACCAATAGTAAGTGTTAAAAGAAATAATAGGTATTTAAATAAATTAGAAGTGACATACAGCAAATTAAGATTGGTTTCGGATAGTCCTCATGCTATGACAATAAAAATCTATAATAATGTACCTAATAATATAAAGAACGAAGAAATATCAGCCAAATTCAACAATCAAGTAAAATCATATTTAATCCAAAAATGTTTTTATAATTTAAAAGAATTTTTTGACGACAAATGTAATTAATTTTTAAAGTTGACATTTTCATTATTATTATTATTGCTTATTGACATTGTTAAATCTAGTTTATAAAATTGAATTGTTTGTTGTGTAAAAATGAAATGTGAACTAAGTATTATAATATAATTATTTAACAAGCCCTCTGGCTTGATATTTGCTATGCCCTTGCAGGGCGTCACATATTTACTTTACATAAATTAATGTACCACCATGAATGTTATGTGACATGCAATAAATGAATAAATAGGGTCTCACCACCTCCAGATCTGGAAATCCGACAGAATAGTGAGGAGCACTTTCGACGCTGGGTGGTCGCTAGATTTGACATGGAAGCGGCAGAGGAGACGATATTGGCACAAGAACAGAACGCCTCATGAATGCCTTAAGGAGGGTATGTGACGCCTCCATGCCAAGAGTTACAGCTAGACCACACAAACAGGGAGTGTATTGGTGGTCCCAAGAGATTGCGGTGTTGCGAAGAGCCAGCATGAGAGCCAAAAGGGAGCTACTGAGATACTGCCGCAAGTGAGAGTGCGAGTAGAAGAGGAAGAGGAGCGTCTTAAAGTATCTTAAAGTGGCCTACAGGGAGGCAAAGGCTAGACTAATAGAGGGAAGAATTCCTAGAGGAATTGGATGCGAATCCATGGGGGCGCCCCTACAAAATGATATACAACAAAATGCGACATGAAGCGCCCCCTATCAACAAAATTGATCCGATACTCCTGGAGCGAGTTGTTGCTCAGCTATTCCCAGAGGAGCCGCCAATGGTGCCTCAGTTAATAGCTCCAGAATTCCACGCAAACGGGAATAGGAAAGGAGATATACCGTCGATTCAAATGCAAATAAATAAATTCTAATTACGGAAGACGAGCTAGAGGACGCCCTGGAGTACGATACGTACGTACGATTGGGTACTCAGGGGGGTTCTTCTTTCCAGATTAAATGTCGTGTGTTACGCGGATGACACACTGATTACAGCTAGGGGGAAAACACTGCAAGAGGCAAGACGTTAAGAGGCAAGGCGGCAAGCTAGGGTTCGTGCACACCTGGTAATAGGGAGAATCAGGCACGTTGGACTAAGGGCTGCAGTCAGTAAAACGGAGGTAATCCTCTTCCACGGGCGGGGAAAAAAAAAAAAAAAAAAAAAAAAAAAAAAAAAAAAAAAAAAAAAGACGTAACAACCGACTTTTTTTTTTTTTTTTTTTTTTTTTTTTTTTTTAATCCACACCGACGGAGGCCAGCGCGGCTTGGACTTGGGAGGTCCGAGTCCTACATTGCACAGGCCTCTATATGTAGGTGTTCTCAAGTTGGGTGGATCCGTTCGACTCGGACACTCGATGTATCCGAAATGGTTCCCATGGCCTCACACAATGCACAGTGGGTGGGGGAGGGGGGGGTGCCACCTGATGGTGGTTCCCGTATCCGGGGAGGCCGTATCAGGTTTTTCGGATGGGTTGGGTTGGGTTGGGTTAGGTTAGGTTAGGTTAGGTTTTTTTTTTTTTTTTTTTTTTTTTTTTTTTTTTTTTTTTTTTTTTTACAGCTGCTCCCCACTTTGTTGCAGGTCTTTGTTTACTTGTTTATATTTGGTGTGTCTTTTCATATTTTTCTTTTTTTGCTTTAAAAGCACGTTTATTTTTTCGCGCTTATATATATTTTTTTTTACACATTTTTCTTTTTGTGTCTCTTTTTCTTTTATCTTTTCAAATTTTCTTATTCTATTACATTTCTTACTTCTATTGACTATTATTTTACATTTATTGGTTCCTTATACTTTATGTTTTTGCTTTATACATTCCTATATCTATTCTTATCTGTACTATTTTGCTATGCTCAGATTAATATCTGGTCTTTTGTCTTATTTTCTAAATTTTCTTATTCTATTTACATCGTCTATGCTTAATCTCTACTTCTTTTTCTTATTCTAGTTACATGAGTTACTTATTCTTATTACAGTTTTCATTTCTTTGTCTTATAACATATTTACATTTACATTTTGTTCACTTACATTTTCATTCCATTGTTCTTTTCCATTTATATTTACATCTACATTTCTTATTACACTTACGTTTTGTTTTAAAATTACTTTTTCCTTATAGTATACTTTCCTTTTTACATTTCTACCTTTTCCGTTTTTTATCTAATCCCGTTCTTTACGTTTGACTCCACTCGGAGTCTTGGGGTTGGGTAAGTGCTCGCGGGTTCAGCTTCCGCAAGACAGGATTTGCAAATATCATATTTGCAACCCTGTTTGCTTTGGCTGTTCCCGCGCGCACTTTTCAGTTTTCACCTTTCCCTTTGCGTTTCCTCCCAGTGGAGTCCCGTCTACTTTTTGGTCTTTGGCTTTGCTTTGCGTTCCCCTATTGTCTATTTGTATGCCTATTACCCTATTTATTTTCCTATTTATTTCTTTAATTTCTGTAACTGTTTTCCTAATTTCGCCCTTAGCAGTGGTACGCGACTTTTGATCTGGCTATCCTATCCCAAATAGCCCTCTGTGGGCATTCGATGCTGAACGTGTTGTGTGCTGTGTCCTTATTTTTCGCCTTTTTGCAGTTCTGGCAGCATGGTGCTTCTTCTTTCTTTGCACATGTGGCGTACTTGTGGTCTCCCCCGCAGTGGCTGCAACTGTCCAGCGGCTCCTGGCAGACCCGCTTGATGTGGCCGAAGCCCAAGCAGCGGGAGCACTGGATTAGCGGGGACTGATCTTCTACTCTGGATGGTCCCCAGCGTAGTTGAAGGGTCCCCGCCTCTGTCAGCTGCAGCCATATTGCCGGGGCCACTCTCAGGACCACGTGTGCCACATGTGGATTCCTTGTTACCTTTTCAAATACTGCCTCTATGTTCTTTTTTCCTTCCTCTTTGCTATTCCCTTTCTTTCCTTTTCCTATCATTCTTCTTATCGCCTCAATCACTTGCTCCGTCTTGTTTTCTCCTCTTACATACTTTACTACCACTAACGGATTTTTATTTTTGGCTTTTTCTACTATTAATTTTTTATTCCTTTCCAATTCCTCTTTCAGTCTTTCCATTTCATTCTCCCTAGCACACCCTATTATGACCTTCTGTCCCTTTGCCTTTCTTATCTTTTTTACCTCCATCCATTCTCCTTTTTCATCCACACTCTTTTTCACCTCTTCAATCACTTCTTCACTTGTTTGCGTTACGTCCGTTGATGCTACTATGATGGAATGTAAAGTTTCCATCATAGTAGCTGGCCCTTTTACTCTCTCTGCATACGTATCCTTTCTGATTTCATCCATCTTTTCTTTCACTATCCCTTCTATATCCCTTTTTTCCCCTGTGATTTGTGTCCCTACTTCTCTTTGTCTACTTTCTATTATTTCCATAATGCTGTTTCCCCTTATTATTTCCTTTCTATTTCCTAAAATTGTTTCTTTAATTTTCCCCTGTTCCTCTAGTGTTATTCTACTTTCTTGCATTGTGGTGCTTAGCATACTTTCTATATCTCCTATATTATCATTCCCTTTTTTCCCTATTTCTTCTATTGTTTCCATTTTCCTATTTCCTGTTATTATTTCTTTCCTATTGTCTAAAATTGCATCCATCACTTTCTTTTGTTCTTCCATCAGGAGATATGCTGTGCTTTCATCGTTTTCCTTATCTAGCTCGAATTCTATTCTCGTCTCTATTCTATCCGTGTATAGCTTTGCCTCTATCGCTGCATCCCTTGCTTCCATCACTACGTCCATAAATTTCTGCAGTTCTCCATCCATGTGATCGTTGTCTTCCTTTGTTATTACTGCAGCTTTATTTATGCCCTCCATTATTTGGCTGCTAAGCTGTTGCTGTTCATCCATCCTTTCTAACGTGCTCTTCGTCTTTCTGGTTCCTTCTTCTATTCTTTCTCTATTTCCCAAAACTATGTCCTGTATATTTTTCAGCATTTCTTTCATCTCTCCTATTTCCTTCCCGTCCATTCTTTCGTCTTTCTTTTCCTCCCTTCTGTCCATTTCTTTCGTTCCATCGTCGTTCTTACTGTTTTCTAATTCTACTACTCTTTTAGCCAGCATCTCTATCCACTCTTTCATCTCTTTCGTTCCTTTTCTTAAAATCTGTTTTCCCTCGCTTGTCACTGATTTGGGTGCCAAATGCTCCAACATTTTGGCACCCAAATCCCTGGCCTTACTTACTAAATTGTGGGGGAATTCCTCCACTTTCTCCTTCCTCGCTGTTTTTTGTGTGCCTTCTGCCGTCATAAGTCGCGTACCTGCTGTCTCGTTTACCATTTTTAATTCTTTTATCTCAGAAGGAGATTCATAAACGTAATCAAATGTTTTTGAATTTCTCGCGGCAGGAATGTGTTTGCCGTTTCTTGCCATTTTAATTTTCGAACCAATATGGAGCAGTCTTTAAGACCTGTTTTATCCGAATTAAATTTTTGATATAAATTAAATTGAAAAATAAAAATAAAAATAAAAACAAAAATAAAAATTAAAAAGTAAAATTAAAAATTTGAATTAAAATTGGAATTGAAATTATGAGTCAATAGACGGATTGATAATTTAAATTAAAATAAAATTAAATGGACACACCAAAATAATATAATAAAATAAAATAAAATAAAATTACTAAATTACTAATTCCTAAAACTAAGCCTGCCCTTAAAAAAGGTGCAGGGTGTCTATATCACAGTCAAGCTAAAGATTTAAACGCACACAACAAATTACTATTACTAAGCCTGCCCTTAAAAAAGGTGTAGGTTGTCAATATAAGTTTAAAGATTTTGATTAAAATCAAGTTTGAATAAAAGTAAAACAATAAAATACGATAGTAATTTGTGCAATAAGTGCAGATTTGTCAAATTTTTAACCTAAGTCTGCCCTCAAAAGAGGAGCAGAGTGTCCTAATTCTAATAAAAACCTAACTAACTTAACCTATATTCAGGCTCAATAGAGTCCTGAATTTTGTCAAAATTCCTTAATACTAATCCTGATCTCAATAGAGATTCAGGAGACTTAATTATACCTTGAAAGGCCCGAGTTCCTATATGAGAATTTATGTATGTGAAAACTTAATATTAATTTTCCTAATCTCTATGTACTCTATGTAGAGACGTTTGGCACTCTATCTGATTGCTGAGAATTTATAGGACCAAACCGTAAAAGTTTGGTCGAAATCGGCCCAGTAGTTTCCAAGTTGCCTTATTTCTTCAGATAGGGGTGGTTTAGGGGTTGGGAGGGGTAGGCGTCGAGATTTGGGTCCCAAGTGAGAATTTGAGTCCCTATATAAAATGTTGTTAGTTTGGGACTGTTAGTTCCTTAGTAACGGGCTATTAAACAAATTCTCCTTTAGGGCGGCGGGGGAAAAATTCCAAATTTAGGGGTTGGTTTTTATGTTTGTAAAATGTCCGGTAAAGAATGCTGATTATTTTTGTCCGAGAAAGTGTATATGCCAAAAGTATAGTTTTTATAAAATTTTGAATTTTGTATGTCTAATTAATTTATGGGGTAGGGGGTAGGGGGTTGAGACTATGGGGGATCGACGTCTCCCTGGGGGTTTCCACCTGCGACTCTTCGAGTCGCTTAAGGCCGAATTTGGGGTCCAAAACGTCCTACGATGCGTACTTTAGGAGTTAGCTGTATATGTTTGCTTCTTCCGGGAATCGAACCCGGGAATTTCAATTTTTTGTGGTGTTTTTTATGTTGGGGTCGGGTAATGTTGTTTGAAGAGATACTTTTCTCCCAAGGAACCTAATGTGGGAGATTTCTCCAAGTACCCTTTTTTGGCAATTAAACAATCCCCTATATATTCCGCCTATAAGTGGGCGTGGCTTATGACGTAGTCCGCCCTGACTAGAAATTCCCCGTTTTCAAAAGTCGTCCCGGACGGGTTTCGACTTCGGAATCCTGTAAAGGGGGATGTCCTCTATCGAAAAGCTCCGGGATTAATTTTCGAAAAACGGGTACTTTTGGAGATTTTTTGGGTTTTAGCCCGAAAAATCCCTCGGTGATTAATGTTCTATTGTTCTAAGATTAGGGGTTGAAAAATTTATTTTTTGCAAAAATCTTAAAAAGTAATAAATGGGCCACCAGGGGGCACAATTTTTATAATTTTAGGGGTTCGGAATACAAAGATATTAACTAATAAAAAACGTAAACAAACATATACTTATGATTAATGGCTTGCCAACTTAATTGTGCGGTTTTGTTAAAATTTTTTGGAACCTTTGGGGGGTCGGCGCTCGGGCGCGTTTTAAGTTTTCCAAAAAATTTTTAAAACACTTACTCGGGCCTTTCCTAACCTAATTGTACATATATAAAAGTCATTAATTATCACAGATTTAATATTTTTAAAATTCAATAATCCGTGCTGGGTCCCCGAAATTTGACCGCATAAAAATTTGTAACCCTTATATTTTTTCCGGGTATTATCCCTTATTGTTAAAAAGTTGTCCACTTGGACCGTCTTGATGGGTTTTACCCCTCGTATAAAGTTCGTTCTTGTGTAATAGTTTTAACCACTTTTAATTCGATATTTAAGATGAAATTTTTGTAAAAACTAACAATGGGTGAAATTTTTATTTTAAAAGCTTATAACTCCGGACGGGGTGGTCCGAAATTTAAAATTCCTCCGTCAAAAATGGTTACTCTTACATAACTATCTAATTGCGTAAAAACAAATTTGAAAAAGTCAAAGATAAAAAAGTGAATTTTCAAGTTACGTAATTTTTACAATGTTGTTTTTGCGGTCAAATGAATTTCTGGGTGCTACTTTGGGAGGGTGGCGCTCGGAAACGCCTGGCTCCTCCCTTAAGATTTTTATACTACTAGCTAGAGGGTAGTCCGGCCTTTCCTGTGATATATAATTTTTATTTTTTAATTTATATTTTCATATAAATTAAATCGGTTTAAAATTTTGAATCAATTTTTATTGTTACAAATTAAGTTTGTTTTCGTCTAATTTCTCTAAATACTAAGTTTTTGCCAAAAATTCTTTTTTTCACCGGATAGCCCGGGTCGAGTTCCTCTGATAATCCAAAAACCAGGTTTCAAAATAAATAAAAACAAGTTGTTATTCAACTTTTATTGTTTTTGATGGTCGTCCCGCTGGTCCTGAAAGTTGAATAACTACGGTGATCTTTAAGATAAAATTCCGAAAAAAGTTTTAAAATGATCGTTAATAAATAGCAAATTTAATTTTGATTTTTAATTAATAGGTTACCACTCTGGTTTTTGTTTTATATGCACTTATTTCTAAACTTAAAATGTAAAATTTTTTGGACCTTATATCTCCCTTCCTATTGGGGGTAGGCTTGTGCTGAAAGCGCTCACTTGTCGGCTGCGACGTCCTCTCCTCGTCTGTGGTGGTTGGAGTGGCGCGACTGCGCTGGTTCCAGTACCTCGTGGTCGGGTGGTTGAGGGACTTTCTTAGGAAAGTCCCTGGATCTTGGCCGGAAAATTCCGGGACTTTGCAGGCGCCTTCCTCTCGTCAATTGTGGACCTCCCACAGTCCAAAAATGGTGGGTCGCCGCGATGGATTCAAAGTTATGCTGCTCCAAAGTCTGAGTTAACCTTACTTTTACGGTTTTTTGCACTTTTTGGTGGTTTTTTCACTTTTCACACCTAAGTGTGACACACCGTTCGATTCGTCTCGTCGAGACGAATCCACCAATACCAAACACTTTGTATATTGCTCTAATTTTTCCGACACTTTGATTTTTTAACTGCGGAGCTCAATAAAATCGAACCGCTCGGGTCTAGCGCTACGGGGCAACTGGGTTAGGTTAGGTTAGGTTAGGTTAGGTTAGGTTAGGTTAGGTTAGGTTAGGTTAGGTTAGGTTGGGGTGCTAGGTCGGACAACCTCCTCGCGGTGCACCCTGGGCAACGTCGGCTTGAGCGGAATCCATGCTCGCCGGCGGCTAATGGTCTGACGAGTGGCCCCCATAGAGGGGGGGCGTTGCATGGCTGGACAATATTCAGCGGCCGCATCTTGTGGTTTGTGGCGATCATCTCGGCTGGCGTCCCGGGCAGCCTGGGTAGCGGCAGCCGAGTTTCACTGAGGAAGGCGATAGAGCCCATCGTGAGGGCGGTCGTGGTGCAAACTTCGCGCCACTTCCGGCCAACCCGTAACCCCGCACATGGTGTGGGGCCGGGGACCGCCACCTTTCGGGGTGGGGGTCACGAGGAGACAACCTCTACAAAAATCCATATTGATGAGGCCAGGTAGGGTCCCCCCGCCCGGAAGGGGGAAACTCGTAATGGAAATGTCTGTTAATTGTGTTGGTGTATTGTCTTGCGCTCCCGCTGACACCGGGCGCTCTGGGGTAGCTGGGCCCCAGAGTGAGAAATGGATCACTAGCGGCTTTTGCGCTCCGGTTGGCCACCGGCGCCAGGGGGAATCCGGTACCTCTGGTGTGAAATCCACCACCGAGGCGTGCAAAAGAGTAAGAATTAAAAAAGGCCCTTCTCAGGGCCACCCAAAAGGCCCTTCTCAGGGCCACCCCAAAGGCCCTTATCAGGGCCACCCGAAGGGCCAGGTAGGGTCCCCCTCGCCCGGAAGAGGGGAAACTCGTATGGATATGTCTTGTAATTGTGTTGGCTGTTTGTCTTGCGCCCCCGCTGACACCGGGCGCTTCGGGGTAGCTGGGCCCCGAAGTGATAAATGGATCACTAGCGACCAATGCGCTCCGGTTGGTCACCGGCGCCAGGGGGAGTCCGGTACCCCTGGTGTGAAATTCACTACCGAGGCGTCTGCAGGAGTAAGGTTTGGAAAAGGCCCTTCTCAGGGCCACTCCAAAGGTCCTTTTCAGGGCCATCCTAACGGCCCTTTTCAGGGCCAACCCAAAGGCTCTTTTCAGGGCCAACCCAAAGGCTCTTTTCAGGGCCAGTCCGAAGTAAAAGGTCCTTCTCAGGGCCAACCAGAGGGAAAAGGCCGAGTTAGCTTCTCGGCCATTGCGGTGCATACAGATTCCATACTCCGGTTAAGAGGTGGAGGGGATAAGGAGACTGGAATGACTCTCCGCAGTAAGGGTAAAGTGGTGGCGGATGTCCCGGAGCAAATTTTGGATCCTCCGCTTTCACTACCACTTGTCGTAGAACCAGTAGCAGCGCTATCACCCGCTACTGCAACAACACCAACTGCGGCCGATCCAATAGAGGAATCCCCAACTTACACTGTGGCGACACCACCTGCCGTTGAAACTGAAACGGCCACATCACTCGGCGTCAAACCACTAGAGTGGGCTCCTAAGAAGCCAAAAGACAAGACGACCAAAGTTCCTGTCGTCAGATTGGCACGCACGCCGATACCGGTAGCATCGTCAAGCGGAACTTTAAAAGGAGGGGAGAAAAGCCCATCTTGGACTTCCATGATGTCGGCTTTGTCGGAAAGCTGCGAGACGGATTGTAGAATCTCTGGCACTAAGAGGCACCTGGGCTCAAACCCTTGCTCAGACTCCGAAACGGACTCGGAAGTTGCTGGTCTCCATCAGGTTGGGCTGGATACGGCCAGAGACCAGCTGCGCCGCATGACAGCGAGTGATTTCCTGAGGGACAACGATCCTTTGACCCGGGAGGCCTTGGACTGGTCGTTTGAGCCGGAGCCCGAGCTCCCTAAACGATCAACAGATGCCCCACCAAGAGCAGAGGTACTGAATGCTGATGCACTGCGTGTGAGAGCAATGCAGCAGATCCACAGCATTAGAGAGGTATCCGCCAAATCTGGCAAACTGAAGGGCACATGTCAGAAGGCGCTTAAAGAGGCAACGGCGGCATTATCCGAGATTGTAGAGACATTCACGGCCAGAACCATCGCCGATGAGACAAAACGTCTCCTAGCCGATAACGCTCGTCTCAACAGAGAACTGGAGATTCTCAAAGAGGAATGCAAAGCGTTACGCAATGCATTTGCGGAGAGGAACCGCGCTTTGTATGAGGCACCACCACCCGCCGCCTCTGAGCCAGCACTGACGGCAGGTTTAATAGCCGAACTGCAACGGTCGTTTAGCGCTCGGTTGGATAGCTTGGAAAAACGTCTTCCGGTGGCATCAGCGGAAACGAAAAAGAAGAAGCAGGCCGCGCCTTTAACTTCGAAACTGACGTCTACAAAGGCTACGCCTACATCTAGGAACGATAAAGGATCAGTCCCGATCCCGGCTCCGAGCACCTCTATGATTGGGCCCGATAACGAGGACATCCAAGCCAAAGCTGCTCCACTTGCAGAAGCCTGGACCACAGTGACACGGAAGGGTCGCAAGCAAAAGTCGGCCGCACAACCCACTGGCGTTCCAACAGAATCATCGAAGGCAGCTCCGAAACCAGCGACGACGCAGCAAAAGGGTATCAAGAAACCCAGAAAACGCCGCATAAGGCCGCCAAGGACATCGGCAGTAGTGGTAACCTTAGAGCCCGAAGCTCTTGAAAAAGGTATTACGTATGCCCAAGTAGTTGACAGGGCAAAAAAGGAGATACAGCTCCCGGACCTCGGGATTGATGGAGTTTTGTGCAAAACTGCAGCGACAGGGGCCCGAATCTTTTCTATACCTGGAGCTGAGAGCGGGAACAAGGCAGACACCTTCGCTGAAAAGCTGAGGGCCGCCCTCTCAGGGATCGCTAAGGTTGCCAGACCCGTGAAATGTGTTGATCTTCGTGTTACGGGATTGGATGACACGGTTCAGGAGAGGCACGTTGTAGACGCAATTGCGGCAAAAGGCGGATGCCCTCCTGACCAAATAAAAGTAGGGCAAATTCGCTTCGGTCCAGGCGGTGCCGGTGCAGTGTACGTTAAGTGCCCCATAAGCGCGGCGAAGGTTATCACCGACGCGGGTAGGCTTCTCGTTGGCTGGAGTTCGGCTCAGGTGAAAATGCTGGACCCGTTACCCATGCGTTGTTTTAAATGCATGGGTATTGGTCATACCCGGCAACGGTGCCCGGTGCAGGAAGACCGCAGCAGTCTCTGTTTTCGTTGCGGAAAACCGGGACACCTAGCCATTAGTTGCAACGCCGCATTCCACTGCGCAGTGTGCGAGAACGCGCAGCGTCCCAGTGGTCATCGCATGGGGGGAAGTAAGTGCAACCCTCCCCGTCTTAGAGCTAAAGGTGTCCTTAGAGCTCGGACCCCTGGCCAAGCTGGCGATTCTTTGGAGGTAGAGACACTGGAACATATCAGCAATGAATAGGCACGGTTATCTTAATTTTCTGCAGGGGAACCTCAATCACTGCGCCGGTGCGCAGGATCTCTTTATGCAAACCATGGCGGAGGAGTCAGTTGATGTCGCTGTGGCATCGGAGCCGTATATCACACCACAACAACCGAACTGGGCAGGAGATCTGGTTAACTCCGTGGTCATCACAGTGCCGGTTGCTTCCTCTTCCCCGTTAGTCATCAAAGAAAGGGGGCTAGGTTACGTTGTTGCGATCTACGCGGGAATTGCTGTAGTCGGCGTATACTTCTCGCCAAATCGCCCGGTACCTGAATTTGAATCATTTGTGGGTCTCTTGGGGCTGATTGTCAGAAGGCTCTCGCCGACACCAGTTATTGTTCTGGGTGACCTGAACGCAAAACATGCAGCGTGGGGCTCTCGAGTTACGGATGTTAGGGGTGATATCCTTTCGGATTGGGTGATCATGTCAGGCCTGGTGGTGTTAAATCAGGGGACAGCCCTTACATGCGTGAGGCGGACGGGAGGCTCAGTCGTAGATATTACCTTCGCGACTCCCGCCCTTGCCTCTCGCGTCGAAGGCTGGCAGGTCCGGAGTAACCAGGAGACATTGTCTGATCACAAATACATCTCCTTCAGGGTGTGCCCTACACAACCGGTGACACAGCTACCGAGACGTCGTGGGCGTGCAGCTCGATTCCCAAGATGGGCACTTACACACCTAGACATAGATATGGTCGGGGAAGCAGCACTAGTGCAAAGTTGGTGTACTCCGCCCTCGATAAGCGAGAGAAGCATCGAAGAACAAGTGGCCCACTTCAGTAACTCAATGGCAGCAGTTTGTGACGCTTCTATGCCTCGCGCCGGATCACGAAGGCCTAACAAGAAACAAGTATACTGGTGGTCGGCGGAAATTGCTGCCCTTCGCGATACTAGCAACCGAGCCAGGCGTGCCCACAAACGATGTCGACGACGTAGGCATACGGAGGAAGAGGAAGAGAGTCTCTATGCAGCCTATAAACAGGCCAAAAAAGAGCTCCAGGTAGCCATCTCCCGTGCCAAGGTAGAAGCGAGGAAAGAGTTCCTAGAAGAGCTGAATGGAAACCCGTGGGGACGCCCATATAGAATGGTGCGCAATAAACTCAAACAAGGAGCTCCCCCTACGGAAGACCTTGAGCCTGAACTTTTAAGTAGAGTTGTGTCAGGTTTATTCCCGAGCAGAAGTGAATTCACTCCACCTGCTATGGCACCGCCATCCGCCATAGAAGATCAGGCGGAAAGCGCACCAGTGATAACGGAGGCTGAGTTTGAGGTAGCTGTCGATCGCCTTAGGGCCAAAAACAAGGCTCCTGGCCCCGATGGAGTGCCAGGTCGGGTTCTCGTCCTTGCCTTAAAACACCTCGGAGAGCGACTCCGTGAAATATTTGACGCTTGCCTAAGATCGGGAACCTTCCCAAGCCGATGGAAGAGCGGCAGGTTGTGCCTTTTGCGCAAAGAGGGGCGTCCGCAGGATTCGCCAGCTGCATATAGGCCTATCGTGTTGCTGGATGAGGCGGGCAAGCTTTTGGAGCGTGTGCTCGCAGCCCGCATCATCCAGCACCTCGAGACAGTAGGGCCGGACCTGTCCAACCATCAGTACGGATTTCGTACAGGGCGGTCCACTATTGACGCCTGCCTAGAATTAAAAAGGCTCACCGATGCTGCAGTGGCGCGCGGGGAGAGAGTGTTGGCTGTATCTTTAGATATTGCCAACGCATTTAACACCCTCCCCTTTGCATGTATTATCGAGGCCATGCGCTATCACGGCGTGCCAGCCTATCTCATCTCAATAGTGGGAGACTACT
Organism: Chilo suppressalis; assembly: GCA_902850365.2. Taxonomy (NCBI): domain Eukaryota; kingdom Metazoa; phylum Arthropoda; class Insecta; order Lepidoptera; family Crambidae; genus Chilo; species Chilo suppressalis. Next base: position 25,425,751 of record OU963908.1, read on the forward strand.
TGCGGGGACGCCAAGTGACATTTATAGCGCCCGATGGTAGTCGAGTCATACGGGAGGTGAGCTGCGGAGTTCCACAGGGGTCGGTGCTTGGACCACTCCTGTGGAACCTTGGATATAATTGGGTCCTTAGAGGTACGATGTTGCCCCAAACTAGTATCATCTGTTATGCAGATGATACTCTTGTGGTCTCATGGGGTAGTGACTACAAGGAAACGGCCCGAAGAGCCAGCGTCGCTGCAACGCTTGTCGTAGGGCGGATCAGGCTGTTAAATCTAGAAGTAGCCCTAACAAAAACCGAGGCCATGTTTTTCTACGGCCGCTGTAGACGTCCACCCGCCGACTCTGTCATTTCAATTGATGGAGTAAGAGTGCCTGTGGGATCAAAAATTAGATATCTGGGCCTCACTTTGGACAGCAAATGGTCGTTTACCGAACATTTTCGCCAGCTGGGGGCAAAGGTTACAGGTGCTGCGATGGCCCTTAGTCGGCTGCTGCCTAACCTAGGAGGCCCCGACACAACCTGTCGCCGGCTCTATGCAGGGGTCCTGAAAAGCATGGCACTTTACGGTGCACCAGTCTGGAGACATGCCCTTAACCGGCAAAACAAAACTTTGCTTCGCAGACCACAGCGAATAATCGCGGTGAGAGCAATTCGTGGGTACCGTACGTTGTCATTCGCAGCAGCTTCCTTATTGGCGGGATTCCCACCCTGGGAGCTAGAAGCTGAAGTGCTTGCAGCTGCGTACGATTGCAGAGCGCAAGCCAGATCCCGAGGAGAACGACCAACTCCTGAAGAGGTGAGGAACACCAGACGTATTGCGCAGGAGGTCCTCATGGAAAAATGGGCAGAGGGTCTACAGAGTCCCGAATTTGGTGTCCAGGCGATTGAAGCCATACGCCCAGTACTCACACAATGGGTGGGTCGAAAGCACGGTTCCCTCACATTCCGGCTAGTACAGATATTGACGGGGCATGGTTGCTTCGGCAAATATCTGTGCAGAATAGGAAGGGAGACAACTCAGCGGTGCCACGAGTGCGGGGCTGCAGAGGACTCAGCGCAGCATACACTGGAGTTGTGCGCAGCTTGGAGCCAGCAGCGCAGTGCTCTGACTGCAGAAGTGGGAATGGACCTCTCCCTGCCCAGCATTGTCAAGGCTATGCTGGGCAGTGACAGGTCCTGGGAGGCTGTGGCCTCCTTTTGCGAAGAAGTTATTTCGCAGAAGGAGACCATGGAGCGGATCCGCGAGAACGATATTCTGGCGGATCAACTCAGACGCAGACGGTTAGGGGGAAGGCGACGGCGGTACGCCCATCTCTTACCTCCTTAACGTAGCCAGCGGGCGCAGACAGGGTAGTTTGCGCTCGCATTGCACGGCATCGTTCGTCTGGGAGGGACGCCCCGAGTGTGTGGGGGCATCCCTCCACACGTGAGGAAGCCCGGCGTAAGCCGGGCCCCGCCGAGACGGTGTGGTGAAGTCCCAAACAAGGAACTCACGCCGTCATAATCGGCAGAGCGGGCACACCCCAGTGTTTTAGTGGGTATGCCCGCGGGCGTTCACCTGGTCATGAGCTATGACCGGCTGAACGCACGTGGGAGAGCCCCACATAACCTCGTCGCACACCCGGCGACGGGGTATGCATAAGGCAGCATTTCACTGGGTCAAAAAAAAAAAAAAAAAAAAAAGGTTAGGTTAGGTTAGGTTAGGTTAGGTTAGGTTAGGTTAGGTTAGGTTAGGTTCCGGCTCCGGAGCCGCAATAAAGCTCCGGGGCCGGACGGGGCCCCGGCCAAGGTAATGGCCATTGCCTTGGGCCCCCTGAGAGAGCGATTCCGCGCGGTGCTAGACACATGCATCGCGACGGGTCGCTTTCCCAGGCGCTGGAGAGTGGGGCGGCTTTGCCTTCTCCGCAAGGAAGGCCGCCCGGCAGACTCTCCAGCGGGCTACCGGCCGGTGGTGTTGCTCGATGAGTCCGGGAAGGCTTTTGAGAAGATTCTCGCCTCCCGGATCATCGAGCACATCGAGGGTGAGGGGCCGGACCTGGCGGACTGCCAGTTCGGCTTCCGAACCGGCCGGTCCACGATGGACGCGGTTGGCCGTCTCAAGAGGTGGACTGAGGCGGCCACAGCTCGGGGGGAGGTGGTGATCGCGGTGTCCTTGGACATCGCGAACGCGTTCAACACCATCCCCCACGAGTGCATAGAGGCGGCGCTCGAGTTTCATCGAGTGCCACTCTACCTCCGCGCCCTCGTCCGGGACTACCTGCGAGACAGGTCAGTCCTGTACGAGGATGCGGAGGGCCGCGTCCAATCGTGGCCAGTGAAGGCAGGCGTACCCCAGGGTTCCGTATTAGGTCCCCTCCTATGGAACCTGGGGTACAACTGGGTCCTGCGGGGTGAGCTCTTGCCGCGCATGGATGTCGTCTGCTTTGCGGACGACACCTTGGTAGCGGCGAGAGCGAGGGGGTGGGAGGAGGCGGTCCGCCTTGCGTCGGTCGGCACCTCCATGGTCGTCCGACGCATCCGCCTCCTGGGACTGGAAGTGGCCCTCGAAAAGACGAGGGCCATGGCCTTCCACGGTCCCAGACGCAGGACCCCGCCGGGGCTCCGTGCACGGGTAGAGGGGGTGTGGGTTCCGGTCGAGATGCACCTTAAGTATCTCGGCCTGACCCTAGACCCCCGATGGAGCTGGGAGGAGCATTTCAGGCTCCTCGCTCCCCGGCTGTGCGGCGTCGCAGCCGGACTCGGTCGCCTCCTCCCCAATGTGGGGGGGCCGAAGGCGAAGTGCCGTCGGCTTTATCACTCCGTGATAAAGTCGATGGCGCTGTACGGGGCCCCGGTCTGGGCTGAGTGCCTCTCGTCCCGCACGAGGGCCCTCTTGCGAAGACCGCAGAGGGTCATCGCGACCCGGGCCGTGCGGGCTTACCGCACGGTCAGCCACGGGGCTGCCTGCGTCCTAGCAGGTACGCTCCCGTGGGAGGTTGATGCCCTGGTACTATCCCAGGTGCATCAACACCGGGTCGCGGCGAGAGAGCGGGGCGAGCGACCCGTTCTAGAGGAGGTAGAACGGGTCCGCACCGAGGCGCAGGGGGAGGCTCTGCGCCGATGGGTGGAGGCACTCGCCAACCCAGCCGCTGGCCACCGGACGATCGAGGCGATTCGTCCGGTGTTGGAGGAGTGGGTAGGGCGCCAGCGGGGCACCCTCACCTACCGCCTGGTGCAGGTACTGACCGGACATGGGTGTTTCGGTCACTACCTGCACCGAGTCGCCCGTCGGGAGGAGACGCCGCGGTGTCATCACTGCGCCTCTCCCGACGACACGGCCGAGCACACGTTGATCGTGTGCCCGGCCTGGCGAAATGAGCGCCGCGATCTGATCGCGGCGCTCGGCGGAGGAGGCCTCTCGCTGCCAAGTATGGTAAGAGCCATGCTTGGTAGCGAGAGAGCCTGGAGGGCTGCCGCCTCCTTCTGCGAATCTGTGATGGCGCAGAAGGAGGCAGCGGAGAGGGAGCGGGAGGAGGACGCTCTAGCCGCCCCTCTCCGGCGTAGACGGGTGGGCCGTAGAAGGCAGGCAGCGGTGACTGCCGGTCTTCGACGGCCCTAAGGTGGCCTGGGCGCGGCCTGACCAGCCGCGCGCCCTAGGTGCCGCTCCGGCATAGGCCACCACGTCTGGGGACTGCCTAGTACCCTAGCGCAGTCCCCCTGAGGCGCGTCGCCCGGTCCACTCGTTGGGCCGGGCCTGCCCGGGGGCGGGCTCGGAGCTGTGGCGCACGCAGGTGCGTCGGCCCCGAGACGCCCCCACATGGGCGTAGGAGGGTACCGGGGGGTTTTAGTGGAGTAGGATCAGTGTGGTCTTCCGCACTGGTCCTGCTTGAGTAGGGTCGGCACTGTTTCCCGTGCCGGCGAGTCCCACACACGCCGTGCGCCTAGTCAGCGTCACGGTATGGTGCGTAACTGCATTTCCCCTCGTCACAAAAAAAAAAAAAAAAAAAAAAAAAAAAAAAAGGTTAGGTTAGGTTAGGTTAGGTTAGGTTAGGTTAGGTTAGGTTAGGTTAGGTTAGGTTAGGTTAGGTTAGGTTAGGTTCCTCTTCAAAAATCCTTGACGTCTAGGCCAGGTAGGGTCCCCCCGCCCGGAAGGGGGAACATCGTAAATGATAATGTCGACCTACAGATCTTATTTGCCATGCGATCCCGCTAGCACCGGGCGTCTTGGGATAGCTCGCTCCCAGGATGAGAAATCTGTAACGAGCGGCCTATGCGCTCCGGCTGGCCACCGGCGCTGCGATGTAGCTGGGCATCGTAGTGGTAAGTTTGTTACTAGCGACCTATGCGCCCCGGCTGGTCACCGGCGCTGCGAGATATCCGGGTCTCGCAGTGTGAAGTTGGATACCGAGGCGTTGGTGGGAGTGCTGCGGCTGAGAGGAGGTGGTGGTGTTAGCCCCTCTGACTCGCTGCGCGAAGAGAAGGATAGGAGGCCGAGCTCTGGCGGAAAAGAGCACAATAAAAACCAAACAATGGCAGATGTTACAATTACAAATTCTCCCCGAGAGGGTCCCGGCTCAGCCGGGGAATCCCTCCCCAAGGGCAACCTTGGGCTGGCACACGTATGCGGGGGTGCCGACAAATGCCAACAGGTCATAGCTGCGAGACCGGGCCAAAACGCAGCAGGGAGCTCCAAGATGCTCCCAGAGGAGGGTGGTGGGCCGAAATCGGCCGGCAGGGGGCGGGGTAAACCCGCCAGGGGAGGAGTGCGGAAAAAGGCTGGCACTACATCGCCGCCGCCGCCACCAAAGTGCATGATACCGGACGAGGGGATGTCCGGCGTGGAGAGTGAGGCGATGTCTGACGTCGCGTCCGAGAGGGGAAGAAGTGGTGTTGTGTGTCCCTTCCCACGAAATGACGGCTCTAACTACAGGCCCCTTAACGTCGGCCAGAGCCAAGGAAAGGAGTCCGATTGTGAGCTGAATTGGACGTTTAGGGATGCCCTGGTGGAGGACCCGGGATCGAAGTCTAGCCGCCGCTCCACCCGCATCGCGGGAAAGAAGAGGTCGAGCGATAGGAGCAGTATGTTTGCTCGACCCTCCGAAATGAACCGGGACCTCTGTGATACCTCCGAGGCGGAGAGGGAGACAATGTCCACGCCGCAGCCCTCTAAGGTCCCCAGAACAAAAAAGGGCCGGGGGGGTTACACTCACCACGTGGGCACCTCACAGGCGCGCTCGGAATGGCGCGACGAGTACTCTGACTCCGGGTCCGACACCACGACCGTACAGGAGAAAGGTCGGCGTCGGTCATCGATGGGTTCCGATGACGACTGGGGGGAGTTGCGTTCCCCTGATTCGCTCCGTGCCGAAGCAGAGGCAAAGGCGGGTGCTGTCCTTGAGGTTGTGAAGAAGGCGGGCAACCTCAAGGGGACCTGTATTAAAAAGATCAAGGCAGACACCAGAGCCCTGCTGACACTGGTGAGGGAGGCGACGTCCCTGTCTCCCTCGGAGGAGGTCCGGAAGCTGCGCGCCGAAAATAAACGGCTGCGCGAACAAATGGGGCAAATAGAGGCCGAATTGAAGGCCTTCCGCCAATTCATGACGGAGCGGAGGCAACCGCCGGAGCTGGTGATGGAGCAGCGCCCAGCGGAAGTAGAGCAGGAGGGCTCGGTATCCCGCGGGGAGTTCCTCCGGGCCATAGAACACCTGCAGCAGGCGCTGCTCAATCAGGTGGGAAACATAGTGTCAGCCCGCCTGGAGGGGCTTGAGGTGGATGGGCGGCTACTGGAAGCGAAGAGCCACAGACCGCCCCTAGCCTCCTCCAAGATTTCGGGCCGCGGCCAGGAGCGGCAGGCCCCAGCGGGGAATACCACCCTCGCCCCGCCGGCCAACCTCCCTAAAAAGGCCAGGGAGGTCAAGAGGCCTGGGCCAGCACGACCGCCTATGGCGCCTCCGCCGCCTCCGCCGCCTCCACCGAAGCAGGCCCCAATGGCAAAGGGCCCTAAAAAGAGGAAGGAGGCGCCAGCCCTTCCCGCTGACCAGGACAAAGAGTGGGTCCTGGTTGAAAAGGGGAAGAAAAAGAAGAAGGCCAAAAAGACGGCCAAGGCCCCAGCCAAGGGGGCCCCCAAGAAGAGGAAGGCGCTGCGGGCCCCGAAAACTCTGGCCGTAGTGCTGGCCCTAAAACCTGAGGCCATTGAAAAGGGCCTCACGTATGGTCAGGTCATCGCCCAGGCCAAGTCCAGTGTCAGCTTCGCTGACCTGGGCATAGGCCCAGCGAAGTTCCGTACGGGCATTACGGGGGCCCGTATAATAGAACTTCCAAAGGAAACCTCCCCAGAGCAGGCCGACAAGCTGGCCAGCAAGATCGGGGAGGCCCTTGGCGATGCGGCCAAAGTAACCCGGCCGACAAAGACGGCGGAGGTCCGGGTCGTCGGAATCGACGACTCGATTAGTGCCGACGATGTGTGCCAGGCGCTGGCGAAAGTAGGTGGCTGCCCGGCCCACCAAATAAAGGTGGGCAAGGTACATACGGGGGCTCGGGGGACTGGTGCGGCCTTTGCATCGGTCCCCGTGGAGGCAGCCAAGCGCTTAGAGAAGGCCAAGCATGTAGAGATGGGCTGGAGCTCTGCCACAGTGCATCTCCTGGAGACAAAGCCCATGCGCTGCTTCCGTTGTATGGGGATTGGACACCCCATACAGCGATGCCCCTCCGCAAACGACCGCAGCAAGCTTTGCTACCGCTGCGGCTCCGAGGGGCACCAGGCGTCGGGCTGCACAGCGGCGCTTAAGTGCGCCATCTGTGCGGAGGCCAAGCGGCCCGCAAATCATAGGATGGGGGGCCGAAATTGCAACCCCCCGCCCGCAAAGGCCCGCACAGAACGGGTCAAGGCAGCCGAGGTCCCACGACCTATACCTCCGCCAACATCTGCACCGGCGGAGGTGACGGAGGAGCCAATGGAGACGAGTAATGCCCAGCTCGACCATTGAGCTCCTCCAAATTAATGTCAACCACTCCGACGCGGCGCAGGATTTAATGCGCCAGTCAGCGTCGGAGTGGAACGTGGGACTGGTGATTGTGGCGGAGCCCTACTTCATTCCGCCACAGTCACCGGAATGGTTAGCGGACACCGCTATGTCCGCTGCCATCTTGCGGCCGTCCGGCAGCCCAGGCCCCTCCCTGATTTTCAAGGAGAGGGGTGCTGGATATGTGGCTGCCAAGTGGGGGGGAGTCGTAATCATATCGACATACTTCTCCCCCAACCGCAGCCGGGCCGAATTCGAGGTCTTCCTGGCGGCACTGGAGGGAGTGGTGTTGCGGGCCGCCCCTCTACCGGTCCTCCTGGCGGGTGACCTTAACGCCAAATCTACGGCGTGGGGTTCACCCGCCACTGATGTGAGGGGTGGTGATCTGGAGTCCTGGGTTCTGTCCCTGGGGCTCCAGACCCTCAACGTGGGGAATACCCCCACCTGTGTCCGGTGGCAGGGCACGTCGATAGTCGACGTGACCTTTGCCACCCCCTCCCTAGCCGGCCGCATATCGGGCTGGCAGGTGGAGGAAAAGGAGACCCTATCTGACCACATGTATGTCAGATATCGGGTCTCCTCAACATCCCGCGGGGCCCGCACGACTGATGGCCCCGCCGTGAGCGCGTTCACAAAATACGCGCTCACGAAACTCCGCCCCGAGTTGGTGACGGAGTCGGCGATGGTGCGGGCGTGGGCCGATGCGCCCCCCCACCTCGCCGGGGATGTTGACGGCATGGCGGAGCTATTTGCAGACGACATGAAGGTCGTCTGCGGCGCCGCCATGCCGAGGGCACGGGTCTGCCCCAGGAGGAGGCAGACATACTGGTGGACGCAGGAAATAGCCGAACTGCGTTCCACCAGTCTGAGGGCTAGGCGCGCCTATCTGAGGTGTCGTAGGCGCGCCTCAAGCACACCCGACGACGAGGCGGAATGTCGTCGGGTGTACAAGGAGGCCAAGAGGGCCCTAAGGGTCGCAATAGTCGTGGCGAAGAGGGCGTCCTGGGAGAGCTTCATAGCTCTCCTAGACCAGGACCCCTGGGGGCGGCCCTACAAGGTGGTGCGGGGGAAATTCTCCGCCAACGCCCCCGCCACCTCGACCATGGAGGAGGGGCTGCTGGACCGGGTATTGGGGACTCTGTTCCCTAACCCGGGTCCGTTTCAGCCCCCGAGGATGCTCCCTCCTGGGGGCTCCTCTGAGGAGCCGAGCCCACCCCCCCCCTCCCGTGTCGGACGCGGAGTTTGACGCGGTGAGGGACAGGCTCCGGGCCAAAAAGACGGCGCCCGGGCCGGAGGGGGTTCCGCCTAAGGTGCTGGCCCTCGCCCTGGGGCCCCTGAAGGAGCGGTTTTTGGCGGTGCTGAACCTCAGCATCGCCGCGGGCCGCTTCCCCAGGAGGTGGAAGCAGGGGCGGCTCGTCCTCCTTAGAAAGGACGGCCGCCCGGAAGACTCCCCTTCGGGTTATAGGCCGATTGTGGTGCTCGACGATGCCGGGAAATTCCTTGAGAAGATCCTGGCTCACAGAATCGTCGAGCACCTGGAGGGGCCGGGCCCGAACCTGGCAGAATGCCAGTTCGGGTTCAGGCGGAACCGGTCCACAGTGGAGGCGGTGGCCCTTTTAAAGGGGTGGACCGAGGCGGCCACTGCGCGGGGTGAGGCTGTTATTGCGGTGTCGCTAGACATCCGCAACGCCTTTAACAGCCTCCCCCACGAGTGTATCATGGAGGCACTCAGGTTCCATCGAGTGCCTCCATACCTGTGTGCCATCGTGGAGGACTACCTTCAGGGCAGGGTGGTCCTCTACGAGGGGCCCGACTGGCGCATCCGCTCGCGGGCCACGGCCGCAGGTGTACCCCAGGGTTCAGTGCTGGGTCCACTGCTCTGGAACCTGGGGTACAACTGGGTGCTGCGAGGCAGCCTCCTACCAGGAATGGAGGTTGTCTGCTTCGCCGACGACACTCTTGTCGCGGCGAAAGCAAAGGAGGTGGAGGATGTGGTACGCCTAGCGTCGGTCGGCACATCAATGGTCGTCCGACGCATCCACCTCCTGGGCCTGGAAGTGGCCCTCGACAAATCGAGGGCCATGATGTTCCATGGCCCACGTCGCAGCACCCCTCCGGGGCTCCGTATCCGGGTGGAGGGGGTCCGAATACCGGTCGAGGGAAGTATGAAGTACCTCGGCCTGGTGCTGGATCCCCGATGGAGTTTTGAGGAGCATTTTAAGCTCCTCACTCCACGGCTGTGTGCCGCTGCAGCCGCACTCGGCAGGGTCCTCCCGAACGTGGGGGGACCAGGTGCTGCGTGCCGTCGACTGTATCACGGGGTGATACGGTCGATGGCACTTTACGGAGCTCCGGTTTGGGCTGAGTGCCTCAAACCCCGCTCGAGGGCCCTCTTGCGACGTCCGCAGAGGGTCATCGCGACCCGGGCCGTGCGAGCGTACCGCACGGTCAGCCACGGCGCCGCCTGCGTGCTCGCAGGCGCGACGCCGTGGGACCTCGATGCACAGGTTCTGGCAGAAATGCATCGAGGTCGGGTCGAGGCCAGGGAGCGGGGTGAAAGACTTGCCCCAGCAGAGCTGAGGCAAGTCCGTTCCATCGCCGAGAGCGAAGCTCTGCGGCGATGGGATGAGGCACTCGCCCATGTTAGCGCCGGCCACCGGACGATCGAAGCCATTCGTCCGGTGTTGGAGGTTTGGTTGGGTCGCCGGCGCGGCGGCCTCTCGTTCCGCATGGTGCAGATCTTGACCGGGCATGGATGCTTCGGTCACTATCTGCACCGTGTCGCACGTCGGGAGGAGACGCCGCAGTGTCATCATTGCGGCGCTCCGGACGACACGGCCGAGCACACCTTATTGGAGTGCCCGGCCTGGCGACACCAGCGCCGCGAGCTCATTGCGGCGCTGGGATGCGGAGCCCTCTCGCTGCGGAGCATGGTGGAGGCCATGCTCCGCAGCGACAGGGCATGGGAGGCAGTCGCCTCCTTCTGCGAGAACGTTATCTCGCAGAAGGAGGCGGCTGAGAGGGAGCGGGAGGATGATCCTCTGGCCGCTCCCTCCCGCCAAAGGAGGACGGGTAGGAGAGGACGGCGGCGCGCCCTGGCTGCGCCCGTCCCATGACCCTACCCGTGGGGGTCCCTCGCTGACCGGCATGGCGCTGGCCGTGCCGGCCACCGACGGACCCCGTGACGGCAGCCCCCCCTTGTAGTTCTGTCCTGCAAAGAGGGGGGCGGCGGAGGGAGCTACACGGGCACGCCCAAGTAGCCCTCCGCAGCGGACGGGGGGCGGTACGGTGGGCACTAGGCCGCGTACTCAGCCCCCACGCGCGGGCCTACCCGCGCACGTCTGCGGGGTCCCCGTGATACCCCGGGAGACCCCTGCCGTGGAGCCCCGGCTAAGGCCGGGAGGCTGCTAGGTGCGGAGACGCGGAGAATCCCTAAACGGGGATCCCGCGGCTTCGCACTAAGCAGCTCAGAGGGTATTCGCAGGACTTTTTTAGCGGATATTATACCGTAAAGCGCCCGTAAGAGTTGCGGGGTCCTCGGTGGGCAGCCACTGGGGGGTTCGTAAGACTTGCGGGAGCCAGGTGTGAGGTCCGTTCGGCGGTGTGCCTCTTAAAGGCGCCGTCGTCTGTAAATAGATTTTTTACCTGCGTATTAAAAAAAAAAAAAAAAAAGGTTAGGTTAGGTTAGGTTAGGTTAGGTTAGGTTAGGTTAGGTTAGGTTAGGTTAGGTTTCCGCCCTCTCGTTGGAGAGGGGAGCGACTGTGCAGTGTCGCTACCGGACGCGTCCCCCGGGTTGTGGATAGGGGCACGCCCCCCATATATGGGGGGTACCGGCTTCGGCCGGCGCGGACAGCAACTGCACGACAATCTCGTAACCCCGTACGTAGTGCGGGGCCGAGGGCCGCTAGTCTCTTCGGAGGGTGGGGGCCGCGAGGAAGAAAACCTCTCTAAAAAATTACCCAGTGGGGGTCTCGGCTGGCGTCCTGGGTAGCCCGGGTAGCGGCAGCCGAGCTGGGGGAGAGCTCGCAACCCCGCACTGAGCGGGGCCGAGGGCTGCCACTCTCTACGGAGGGCAGTGGTCGCGAGGAAGACAACCTCTATAAAAAATTACCCGGAGTGGATCGGCTGGCGTCCTGGGCATCCCGGGTAGCGGCAGCCGATCAGTGGCCGACTTGTCGGCGGTGGATGGCGGACAGTGTTCCGCGGGGACTCAGGTCCCACGTGGCGATGCCACACCCGGGCGTAACTGCTCGGTTGGCGGGGCTTGCCTTAATTGGCTGGCCCAGCGGCCGTTTCGACGGCGTGGTTTGCGGACCTCCAAGGTCCGCGTGCGCGGCGGCCCCGTGGCCACGAGTGTGGTCACTGGGGATGGGTTTCGGCCTACCGTCGGGCGAGCTGGAGACCTGTGTGTGTGTGTCGTTGTCATGTCTAGCGGCACCACACAGGACCAGTGGGGACTGCCTTAGTTGGCCGTCTCTGAGAGGAGCATACCTCGTTAAAAAACCCCAAAGTGTCGGGTCTACCCGTTAACTGGTATTAAAGTGCAAGCGTGGTACCAGGCGCCTTATGGTGGTGGGCTGGGGAAGTCCACCTACTAGCGCTTCCACCCCGGGGCACTACCCGCCGCCCCGGGAGTATTAGGGTTACCCAGGTACAGGGGGCACTGCCTGGGTGGACCATTTATCCCCCATACTCGTGGGAACAACAATGGATGTCTTAAATAATAAAAAACAAAACCAAAAAGTGAAGAGTGAGGAGGAGAAGAGAAAGGAGAGGATTGGAGAGGGCCTAGAGAGGCCGGATCAGGAGAAAGGAGAGAGAGGAGTGAGTGCTGCACCGCCGGAGGAGAGGCGAACGACCAGGAGCAGGTGTGGTCAGGTGCAGCCGCTCAGTGACCCTGACGTTCGGTCACGCAGGAGCTCAGTGACCCTGACGTTCGGTCCCGACTGTCAGTCATTAGCCGGGTCAATGTCCAGCCTACGGGCTGAATCGGAGGCGGAGTCGGCTGCCGAATCAACGGCCGGTCCGGCAAAAAGCCGTAAGAGGCGGTCGGTGGCGTCCAGCTACCTAAAGGACGCCTCGACAGTGGTGGCACCTGCGCCCAAAGTGCCCAGAGCCAAGGGGGGCAGAGGAGGTAGAGGTGGCGGAAGTGCTCTGACGCATAGCGTTGGAGTGTCCCAGGCGAGGAGAGAGGCCAGGGAGATTGAGCCGGACTCCGAATCCGAATCCACCCTTACGGAGGCATATACATCTGCCGCCAGCGACGGAGAGGCCGAGCCTCGTAACATGACAGTGGAGGACTTGGTGGCGGAGGCCTCGAAGAGGGTTGGCGAAGTGACAGAGGTCGCGAAAAAGGCCAAGAATTTAAAGGGGACCTGCAAAAAGAAATTGCGCTCCAATGCAGGCTCCCTGATGGCTGTGGTCCGCGCCTTGGCTCAAAAGGACACGGCAGAAGAGATGCGTCGACTGCGGGTGGACAACAAGCGCCTGCAGGACGAGCTCACAAAGGTCCGCCACGAGCTGACGGCTCTGAGGCGGGCCTTCTCGGAGGCCGGTGAAGGGCGCCGCAAAAGGCCGGCGGCGCCCATCATCCTAGACACCCCGGCGGGGGTGGGAGGCGGAGGTAGTGGAGAGGAGGAGCTTGCTGGAGCGTTGCAAGAAATGCACCGTTCCCTCTCCCAGCAGATGGCCAACATGCTCCAGGCAAGGCTGGAGGGCCTGGAGGTGGACGGGCGGCTCCTACCTGCAGCGGAGAGACCCCGCCGGCCGCCATTGGCAGCTGATGCCAAGGCCGCGGGCTCGAAGCCACCTAGGACGGCGCAGACGATTGGGGGCGGTAATGTGGCCCCAACCACGCTTGCCCCGGCCGCCAACATGCCCAAAAAGGCCCGGGCGAAGGCGGCGAAGGCGGCGAAGGCGGCAAAAGCCAAGGCAGGTCCGTCGGCTCCTCCTCCTCCAGTGAGGAGTGAGAAACAGGTGGCAGCACCGCTGCCTAAGGAGGCAACACCCCCGGTGGTTGAGGGCGCCTGGGTGACCGTTGCCAAAAAGCCGAAAAAGCCCAAAAAAGCAGAGGCGGCACCGGTGGCAACCCAGAAGGGCAAAAAGGCTGCCAAGGGTCCACAAGGGCCAAAGGGCCCCAAGGTGCCAAAGGCGCCTAAGACCCTGGCGGTCGTGGTAGCTCTGAAGCCGGAGGCGGTGGCTCAGGGAGCCACTTACAAGGACGCCCTGACCAAGGCCAAGGCGTCCGTAGACATGGACGAACTGGGCATCGGCCCGTCGAAGTTCCGGACTACGGTGACGGGAGCGAGAATTATCGAGCTCCCGGCCGGAACAACGGTGGCCCAGGCCGACACTCTGGCGGCCAAGGTGGGCGAGGCCTTGGGCGATGCAGCCAGGGTGACCCGCCCAACAAAATCGGCAGACGTCAGGGTGTCAGGCCTTGATGACACCGCAACGCCCGAAGAAGTGCGGGCGGCTCTGGCCGACAAAGCCGGTTGCCCCCCCAATACTATCAGGGTGGGGGCAATTTCCTCCGGCGCCAGAGGGGCTGGCTCGGCAATCGCCTTCTGCCCTGTGGAGGCAGTAGCCAAGCTGGTCAGCGATGGCAAATTAAAGGTGGGCTGGAGCGCAGCCACGGTCCGGCTACTGGAGCCACGCCCCATGCGTTGCCATAGGTGCCTGGCACTGGGTCACCCAGCAGCCAAGTGCCCCTCTAGCAAAGACCGCAGCGGCCTCTGCTATCGCTGCGGCAAAGAGGGGCACATAGCCAAGGCCTGCAAGGCCCTTCCGCATTGCGCGTTATGCGCCGACAGGGGCCTGCCAGCCGGGCACCGAATGGCGGGGGCTAGTTGTAAGCCCCCTCCCGTCAAGGGCCGCCTGCCGAACCCGGCAGCGGCTCCTCGTGCCGCACCAAAAGCGGCCACCAGCGCCACGCCAGAGGCGACCCCAGCAGTGACCCCAATGTCCGTCAACGATGCCCAGTAGGACATTGGGGAAACTGCTCCAGGCGAACCTCAACCACTCCGCCGGGGCACAGGATCTCCTGTGCCAGACGATGGCGGAGTGGGGGGTCGACCTTGCGGTTGTTTCGGAGCCGCACCGTATCCCCCCGTCCGACAAGTGGATGGGGGCTACGGATGGCTCCGCTGCCATAGTGGCGGCGAGTGCAGGCCCTTCCCCGGTGCTGGTGGAGAGGGGGGAGGGGTATGTGGCGGCACGATGGGGAGAGGTGGTGGTGGTGTCCACCTACTTCTCCCCCAACCGCAGCAGGGCCGACTTCGATCGGTTTCTCGCTGCGGTTGAAGGGGTCGTGCACCGCGCGGCCCCTCGTCAGGTGCTGGTGGCGGGGGACCTCAACGCAAAATCGACCGCGTGGGGGTCCCCCCGCACCGACGTCAGGGGTGGTATACTGGAGGCCTGGGTGTTCGCCCTAGGTCTCCAGATCCTCAACCGAGGAACCACCCCTACCTGCGTCCGGTGGCAGGGCACGTCACTCATTGACGTGTCCTTCGCCACCCCGCCGCTCGCGGCCCGTATCCGGGGCTGGCGGGTGGAGGCGGATGTGGAGACCCTATCGGACCACCGATACGTCCGGTACGAGGTCTCCACGGCATCCCCAGGGGCCCCGGTGGGCCCCCGTGCGGGCAGCTCGCCGTTCAAACGGTGGGCGCTCGCACGCCTCCAGCCGGATGTGGCGGAGGAGGCAGCGACGGTGCGGGCCTGGGCAGGGGTCCCCGACGCCGTCGCGGGGGATGCCGACGGCATGGCGGACCTCTTCGCGGACGACATCAACGTCGTCTGCAGCGCCGCCATGCCGAGGGCGCGGGTTGGCCCACGGAGGAGTGGGCAGGCATACTGGTGGACGCAGGAGCTCACGATCCTGCGTGCCGCCAGTATGAGGGCCAGGCGCGCCTGCCAGCGATGCCGCAGGCGCGCCAGGCAAGCGCCCGGTGAAGAGGAGGTCCTCCGCCGGGCGTACAATGAGGCCCACACGGCCCTGCGTAGAGCCATCTGCAGGGCCAAGGTCGCTGCCTGGGATGAGTTTTTGGCCATCCTGGACAGCGACCCCTGGGGGAGGCCGTACCGGACGGTGAGGGGGAAGTTCGCTTCGGCGGCCCCCTCCACGTCCGGTATGGAGCCCGCGCTGGTGAGGAGGGTGCTGGGGACACTTTTCCCAGACCCCGGGCCCTTCGAACCCCCCAGGATGCTGCCCCCCGGTTCTGCTCCGGGGGCGTGGGCGGCTGGCCCCCCCGTGTCCGATGGAGAACTGGACACGGTGAGGGACCGGCTCCGGAGCCGCAACAAAGCTCCGGGGCCGGACGGGGCCCCGGCCAAGGTAATGGCCATTGCATTGGGCCCCCTGAGAGAGCGATTCCGCGCGGTGCTAGACACATGCATCGCGACGGGTCGCTTTCCCAGGCGCTGGAGAGTGGGGCGGCTTTGCCTTCTCCGCAAGGAAGGCCGCCCGGCAGACTCTCCAGCGGGCTACCGGCCGGTGGTGTTGCTCGATGAGTCCGGGAAGGCTTTTGAGAAGATTCTCGCCTCCCGGATCATCGAGCACATCGAGGGTGAGGGGCCGGACCTGGCGGACTGCCAGTTCGGCTTCCGAACCGGCCGGTCCACGATGGACGCGGTTGGCCGTCTCAAGAGGTGGACTGAGGCGGCCACAGCTCGGGGGGAGGTGGTGATCGCGGTGTCCTTGGACATCGCGAACGCGTTCAACACCATCCCCCACGAGTGCATAGAGGCGGCGCTCGAGTTCCACCGAGTGCCCCTCTACCTCCGCGCCCTCGTCCGGGACTACCTGCGAGACAGGTCAGTCCTGTACGAGGACGCGGAGGGCCGCGTCCAATCGTGGCCAGTGAAGGCAGGCGTACCCCAGGGTTCCGTATTAGGTCCCCTCCTATGGAACCTGGGGTACAACTGGGTCCTGCGGGGTGAGCTCTTGCCGCGCATGGATGTCGTCTGCTTTGCGGACGACACCCTAGTAGCGGCGAGAGCGAGGGGGTGGGAGGAGGCGGTCCGCCTTGCGTCGGTCGGCACCTCCATGGTCGTCCGACGCATCCGCCTCCTGGGACTGGAAGTGGCCCTCGAAAAGACGAGGGCCATGGCCTTCCACGGTCCCAGACGCAGGACCCCGCCGGGGCTCCGTGCCCGGGTAGAGGGGGTGTGGGTTCCGGTCGAGATGCACCTTAAGTATCTCGGCCTGACCCTAGACCCCCGATGGAGCTGGGAGGAGCATTTCAGGCTCCTCGCTCCCCGGCTGTGCGGCGTCGCAGCCGGACTCGGTCGCCTCCTCCCCAATGTGGGGGGGCCGAAGGCGAAGTGCCGTCGGCTTTATCACTCCGTGATAAAGTCGATGGCGCTGTACGGGGCCCCGGTCTGGGCTGAGTGCCTCTCGTCCCGCACGAGGGCCCTCTTGCGAAGACCGCAGAGGGTCATCGCGACCCGGGCCGTGCGGGCTTACCGCACGGTCAGCCACGGGGCTGCCTGCGTCCTAGCAGGTACGCTCCCGTGGGAGGTTGATGCCCTGGTACTATCCCAGGTGCATCAACACCGCGTCGCGGCGAGAGAGCGGGGCGAGCGACCCGTTCTAGAGGAGGTAGAACGGGTCCGCACCGAGGCGCAGGGGGAGGCTCTGCGCCGATGGGTGGAGGCACTCGCCAACCCAGCCGCTGGCCACCGGACGATCGAGGCGATTCGTCCGGTGTTGGAGGAGTGGGTAGGGCGCCAGCGGGGCACCCTCACCTACCGCCTGGTGCAGGTACTGACCGGACATGGGTGTTTCGGTCACTACCTGCACCGAGTCGCCCGTCGGGAGGAGACGCCGCGGTGTCATCACTGCGCCTCTCCCGACGACACGGCCGAGCACACGTTGATCGTGTGCCCGGCCTGGCGAAACGAGCGCCGCGATCTGATCGCGGCGCTCGGCGGAGGAGGCCTCTCGCTGCCAAGTATGGTAAGAGCCATGCTTGGTAGCGAGAGAGCCTGGAGGGCTGCCGCCTCCTTCTGCGAATCTGTGATGGCGCAGAAGGAGGCAGCGGAGAGGGAGCGGGAGGAGGACGCTCTAGCCGCCCCTCTCCGGCGTAGACGGGTGGGCCGAAGAAGGCAGGCAGCGGTGACTGCCGGTCTTCGACGGCCCTAAGGTGGCCTGGGCGCGGCCTGACCAGCCGCGCGCCCTAGGTGCCGCTCCGGCATAGGCCACCACGTCTGGGGACTGCCTAGTACCCTAGCGCAGTCCCCCTGAGGCGCGTCGCCCGGTCCACTCGTTGGGCCGGGCCTGCCCGGGGGCGGGCTCGGAGCTGTGGCGCACGCAGGTGCGTCGGCCCCGAGACGCCCCCACATGGGCGTAGGAGGGTACCGGGGGGTTTTAGTGGAGTAGGATCAGTGTGGTCTTCCGCACTGGTCCTGCTTGAGTAGGGTCGGCACTGTTTCCCGTGCCGGCGAGTCCCACACACGCCGTGCGCCTAGTCAGCGTCACGGTATGGTGCGTAACTGCATTTCCCCTCGTCACAAAAAAAAAAAAAAAAAAAAAGGTTAGGTTAGGTTAGGTTAGGTTAGGTTTTTTTTTTTTTTTTTTTTTTTTTAGAAAGATAGCTAATAGATACTATTACTAATTTCAGTGCTAATTACTACACTGAAATTAATAAATACAAATATTATAATGATATGGTTTAAATATTTCAAATTAATGAAGTGGTAGGTATTGTTCTGAGTCAGTTGTAATATATGAGAGATATATATATATAAACATATTAATATGTATGGAAATTTAGGTGAACGCAGATTTAAAGAAAAGCCAGATTAGAGACATGTCCTTCTAACCTAACCTTTTGTGTATATTATATTTGTTTGTTTACAGTTGTATATTCTTTAAAACACTTATTTTATATTTAATTGTATAATTATGTAAATATGTAGATTGTAAATTAAAAATAAATTGTAAAATAATAATTTGTAAAATTAAACATATGTATAAAATTGATTATGTATTGTTGAATTTTTTAAGGTCATTTATAATATAATTTAGATGTTTAAGAAATGCTGTTAGTGTTTCCTTCTTACTAGCAATATTCACGTAATCTCTTTTCTCGAAGTTGTTTATTCTACATTTCAAATCAAATTCATATCTGATCGTGGTATATCTCGGACAATGGTGTATCAGATGGTCCATGGTTTGTATAGTGTCAGAATCGCATGGGCAATATGGGTCAGGTGTAATATGAAATCTATTAAGATATTCTTTGTGGTATCCATGACCAGATATAAATTGGGTTGTAGCAAAATTTGGTGATGCATTTTCAATAAACTTTTGTAGGGATGAATAGTTAGGTAAAAATTGTTTTGTATAAGTGCAGTTTCCTGTTGCATTATATAGATCTTCTATTTCTTTTTGCAGATACTTTTTATTCAATTGTTTGACAAACGATATTGGGAATTTCGCATAATCAGCTGGAACTTGCGACCCAGCAGCAGCCTTGGCCGCAATATCAGCCAATTCATTTCCGAAAATATTGTTGTGAGCTTTTGCCCAAACAAATTTGATTGTTTGTCCTGAAGTTTCAATTTTGTGAATGTTATTAAAAGTTTCTATTGCATGCGGGTTAAATGTGTTAATATTGCATAAATCTTGAAGAGTAGATAGCGAATCAGTGATAAGAAAGGCACTGACTTTTTGTGTCTTTATCCATTCACAGGCGGTGGATATTGCTAACTGTTCAGCCTGGTAGACTGAGCACGAACTATGCAATTTAATGGATTTTTGGTCAATTATACTATCTGGATTCTGTATTATGACAGCAGCACCGACGTTTTCATCGTATTTACTGCCGTCTGTATATAGGTGATAAGTAATTTCAGGGTGTTCTAAGAATATGTTTTGCAAATCTTCTTCGTTATTAGCAGTATAATACATGATTGGTTTTCGTAAAGACGGGTGCAATCTATAGCGTGGGTGTGCAAGACTTTCAAGCATTATATCTTTTGGTAAGTATTTTGTGGTTTGGTCCAGTTTTGTTTTCTCGTTGTCAGCTGTAGCTTTTATTTGTGCGGGGAGTGGAGGTAATTGTGATAGTACTATTGAAAGTGGTGTGTTGATGGTTTTAAAACTACGAATAATTTGCATACTGAACATCCTTTGGTGAGATATGAGTTTTTTCTGAATGTATTTATTTTTGAGTGCTGGCTCCCAAACAGATGCTCCGTATGTAATAATGGGTATAATTACTTGATTGTATATCGTTTTGACGTTTTCAGGGTGTACGCCCCATGTGGGTCGCACAAACATCCTTAGCTTATTATATAATTTATTAGTTTTTTCTATAATATAACTTACATGATTTGTGAACGTTAATTTCGAATCAATGTTTATTCCTAAGTATTTTATATTGTTCACATATTTAAGCAAATTTGCATTCATTTTAATTTGTAGATTTTTGGCTTTATTGGTAAATGGTATAAATTGGGTTTTTTCAGGACTAAAAATCAATTTATTTCTCTCTCCCCAGTCCGTAACTTTTTGAATGGCTTCATTAATATTTTGTTCAAGTAGATTTAGTTTTTTGTTTGATGCAATTAACAAGACATCGTCTGCATATGCTTGGAGGTAGGTTCCATCGGGCATAGGAGTGGCCAACAAATCGTCCATAATTAGATTCCACATGATGGGGCCGCACACAGAGCCCTGTATGCAACCGCGCGACATCTGGTTAGGTTAGGTTAGGTTAGGTTAGGTTAGGTTAGGTTAGGTTAGGTTAGGTTAGGTTAGGTTAGGTTAGGTTAGGTTAGGTTGCCACGGACTCGGTTCTGAATACTGAGGGTGCTTCCGACGTTGCTTCCAACACCTCGCGGCGTCGGAAAAAGATCAAGAAGAAAAGTTCGGTAGATCATTCGGTGGGTTCTGCGTCGGATACTGATGCTCCGGTCCCCGGTTCGCCGAGAAAGGTTGCAGGGCGAGGGCGCGGTCGTGGCCGCCCTCCTACTACTGGGGAATATGTTGGGCTCGCCAGAGCCAAACAGGAGGCGGCGGAGGCTGAGCGAGCTCAGCAACAGGTCCGCCTTGATAGAGAAATAGCCGAGGCGGAGAAACGGGCCTACGACACCAGGGCGAAGTACATGGCGAGCAGGATAGACGACAGCGCATCAACGCTGACGGGTTCCGCCCCTAAAACCTCCCTCGACATCGAGGAGGTTATAAAGTCTGACTGCTCAGTTATTCTTGAGGTTGCTAAGAAGTCATCCCATCTTAGTGGGCCCTTTCAAAAGGCCCTTAAAAAGGCGGCCCAGTCGATACAAGACTGCTTTGAGGAGGTAGCACATAAAACAATCTCCGGTGATATGAGGGCGCTCAAGGCGGAGAACTCTGCCATGAGCAAGGAGCTTGCCGAGCTTCGGCAAAGCGTCTCCGAACTGACAAGGGTGCTCAAATCCCTGAAGAAAAAGAGTCATTCGAGCTCTCTTATGCCCATGAGCTGCGAGGAGGTTGAGATGGTCGAGGAAGCTCCCCCTACTCCCTCCACTCCAGCTGCCCAGGTGCCGTTACGTCCTCCGACTGCCGGTTCTGGTCCGGCAGTCGTCCCAGATGAGACAGAGCTCGGCCTGCAGGGCTTTGAGGCCCGGATCATGCGGGCAGTGGGCACTATGTTGGAGGCCCGCTTCGAGGGCCTACAGGAGCGCCTCCTTCCCGAGAGGCGCTACCGTCCTCCACTGGCCGCAGATAAGAGGACTCAGCCGGTCCAGTTAGAACAGGCTGCTGCCTCCTCCAAGGGTGTAAATCCTCTGACTGTCAATCAGGCCAAGGCGAAAGGAAAGGCTTCAGGCAAGGCCAAACCTGTAGCAGACAAGTCTGTCAAGTTGAGTCCCCCGGTGCTGCCACCCGCACCCACGCCCGGGAAAAAGGTGTCCCCTCCTGCAAAGGAGGACTCAGCCCCACCTGTCGAGTCTGAATGGACAACTGTGGGGAAAAAGAAGAGGAGAAGAAGAAGAAAAGGCGCCCCTGCAGAGGAGGCAGTGGTGGCGAGCTCCACGAAGCCCACCTACTCCGGGGCGGCGAAGACGCAGCCGGTGCGCCAAGGCGCCCCAGCCCAGAGACAGCCCACCAAGTCAGTCACGACCAAAAAACCGAAGCTGGCTGCTCCGAAATCGGCCGCTGTGATCGTCACGCTTGACGCTGCAGCGGTCGAAAAGGGACTTACGTATGGGGAGGCCCTGGGCAAAGCCCGCACCGCCCATAACTTTGACGAGATGGACCTCGGCAGACTGAGGTGTCGACACACGGCCACTGGGGCCCGTATTATTGAGGTCTTTGGCACCCAGTCTGCGGAGAAAGCAGGTATGCTCGCCGACAAATTACGGGAGACCTTGTCGGAGGTGGCAAAAGTCGTCCAGCCGGTCAAGTGTGCGGACCTTCGCGTCTCCGGCTTGGACGACTCAATAACCAAGGACGAGCTGGTCGCGGTGATTGCCAGAAAAGGCGAATGCCAACAGGACCAAGTGAAGGTCGGAGAAATCCGGACCGGACCTGGAGGCTCTGGCTCGACACTTGTCAAGTGCCCAATCACCGCGGCCAAAAAAGTAACTACAGGGCGTCTGCTCATCGGATTTAGCTCGGCGAGCGTGACAGTTCTGGAAGCCCGGCCCATGCGCTGCTACAAGTGCTATGGGACGGGTCATTCCAGACAGTGCTGCCCCTCCTCTATCGACAGGAGTGGGCTTTGTTTCCGATGTGGTGAGGATGGCCATAAAAGCTCCACATGCAGCGTGGAGCCGCATTGTGCTGTCTGTTCGGCTATGAAAAAGCCGGCGGGTCATGTCATGGGGGGGAAAAAGTGTAATCCTCCCCAGATAAGGGGGAAGATCCTGGCTTCTCAGCCAAGGCCTCCTCCCACTGAGGGTACGTCCAGTGTAGCTGGACTGGAGGAAGCAATGGAGTCTTAATCTTTATGGATTTAAGACGACCATTAAGCTTCCTCCAGTGTAACTTGAACCACGCCACCAGGGCCCAAGACCTGCTGCTGCAAGTCCTGGCGGAGTGGTCTATTGACGTAGCCGTCGCTGCGGAGCCATATTTCGTCCCCGACCGACCCAATTGGGTTGGTGATCGGGATGGTTCCGTAGCCATCGTGGTTCGCTCAGCGCCGGGTTTCACACCCCCCTCTGTGGTGGAAAGAGGCCCCGGGTTCGTCGTGGCTGTCTGGGAGAGTATCATCTTGGTCGGGGTATACTTCTCCCCTAACAGGCCGCTTGTCGACTTTGAGACTTACCTCGTGGCTGTCGGAGGCGCCGTCCGGCGCGCAGCTCCGCGTCAGGTTCTTCTCATGGGGGACCTAAACGCGAAATCCGTGGTTTGGGGTAACCCCTCCACTGATGCGCGCGGCGAGGCCGTAGAACTCTGGGCTGCCGCTTCTGGTCTCTCCCTTCTTAATAGGGGGAGTGCCCATACTTGTGTGCGCCGTCTGGGCGGGTCAGTCGTGGACGTCTCGTTCGCCACCCCTGCCCTGGCGCGAAGGATCCACGACTGGAGGGTGATGACGCGGGTGGAGAGTCTCTCGGATCATCGTTACATCCGATTCGAGATTCCCACCCAGCGCTCCCCGCCAACCCAGGTCCCGCAAAGAGATCGACCTCCACGCTGGGCGTTAAATCGCCTGGATAGAGAGATGGCAGAGGAGGCGGCCATAGTTCAGAGGTGGTGTCTGCCGCCCATGAACGGTCCCAACGTAGAGGATGGAGCTACCCACATCCGGGAAGCCCTCACGGAGGTGTGCGAGGCTTCCATGCCTCGATCGCGCCCTCCAAAAGACCGTCGAGCGGCATACTGGTGGTCCCAGGACCTAGCGGACCTCAGAACGGCCTGCACCGCGGCCCGTCGGTCCTACACTCGCTACCGTAGGCGGCGCGTTCGGGACCCGCAGGTGGAGGAGGGCCTATACGGTCAATATAGGGAGGCCAAGACAGCCCTGCAAGTAGCCATCTCCCGCTCCAAAGAGGAGGCATGGAAAGAGTTGCTGCAGGGTCTCAACCAGGATCCATGGGGGCGCCCTTTCAAAACTGCTCGCAACCAGTTGCGCGCACGTGGCACCCCCCTAACTGAGACCATGGACCCCGGACTTCTATCTTCGGTGGTTCAAGAGCTTTTTCCGGCGTCCGACAGCCATTCGCCGCCAAGCATGGCTCCGCCGCCTGTGGCGAGTGTGTCGTCCTCTCTTGATGGTCACCCTCCTCCAATCGATGACGAAGAGTTTGGGACTGCAATCGCGAAGTTGAAGGGGAAGCGGACTGCTCCTGGTCCTGACGGGGTCCCGGGTAAAGTCCTGGGGCTCTCTTTGCGCCACTTTGGGGATCGCCTCCGGGAACTGTTTGATGCATGCCTTCGCACCGGGCAGTTCCCGAAAGTTTGGAGAGACGGGTTGTTGTGCCTCTTGCGCAAGGAGAACCGGCCCGCGGATGACCCGTCGGGCTATCGCCCAATTGTGTTGCTGGATGAGGTCGGCAAGGTGTTTGAGAGAGTAGTTTCCTCCCGCCTTATCCAGCATCTCTCCGTGGTTGGCCCAAATCTGTCACAAAACCAATTTGGGTTTCGCGTGGGCCGCTCCACCATAGACGCGCTCACGGGTTTGAGGGAGCTAGTGGACGAGGCCACTTCCAAGGGGGAGACAGTGTTGGCGGTGTCGTTAGATATCGCCAATGCTTTCAACAGCCTCCCCTTCCGCACTATTCTGGAGGCGCTCCGATATCACGGGGTGCCCCAATACTTGATGCGGGTGCTTAGCTCCTACCTGGAAGGGAGAGATGTTGTTTTTACCGGCCAGAGTGGTGTGGCCGATCGGTACCCGATGTCCCGCGGCGTTCCACAGGGTTCCGTTCTGGGACCCCTCTTATGGAACGTCGGGTACGACTGGGTTCTGCGTGCCGCCCTCCCCTCGCGAGTGAAGTTATTTTGCTACGCCGACGACACTCTCGTCACCGCGAGAGGGGGGGACTTGGAGCAGACCCTAAGCCTGGCCTCAGCTTACACCACCCTGGTCGTAAGGCGTATAGAGGCACTGGGATTGAAGGTGGCCCTGCATAAGACCGAGGCTCTTCTGTTTCACGGGCCTCGCAGGGGAGCACCACCAGGTACCGAGATTATGGTCGCCGGTGTTAAAGTGCCACTGCTGCGACACCTAAAGTATTTAGGTTTGGTCATTGATGGAAGGTGGGGGTTTGACGAGCATTTCCGTCGCCTCGAACCCCGTCTCCTGGGTGCTGCCGATGCGCTTGGGCGTCTTCTCCCGAACGTCGGGGGCCCGAGTGCAACAGTCCGCCGTCTCTACGCGGGCATAGTGCGCAGTATGGCGCTATATGGCGCTCCGGTGTGGGCAGACGCTCTCAGCCCACGCGCCGTTGCGTCCCTTCATAGGGCACAACGCGCCATGGCTTTGAGAGCTATAAGAGCGTACAGAACGGTGTCCCACACCGCAGCATGCATAATTGCAGGCACTCCCCCGTGGGAAATTTCAGCCCACGTTCTGGCGGCTGCTTACCGCGTCAGAATAGACGCGCAGCATGATGACCGGCGCCTGGCGCCGAGGGAGAGGGCCTCTGCTTTGGAGGAGGCGCAAATCGAGGCGTTCCGCACGTGGTTCGAGGAGCTCGAAGAGCAAAGGGGTTCGGCCTCGGTCTCTGGCACGTTGTCCAGGACCTTGGAGGCCATGCACCCCTTTCTCACCACGTGGGCGGAGCGGCGCCACGGGTCGCTCTCCTACCACTTGGTGCAGATTCTTAGCGGTCATGGCTCCTTTGGCCGCTACTTGCACCGCATTGGTAGGGAGCCGACCCCCGAGTGCCACCATTGTAACGCGGCTGAAGATACGGCACAGCACACTTTGGAAGTGTGCCCAGGCTTTTCCCAGCGGCGGCAGGAGCTAACCGCCATCATAGGCAACGATCTCTCCCTCCAAAACGTGGTCTGCGTCATGTTGGAGGGGGAGGAAACGTGGGACGCGGTGAACTCCTTCTGTGTCGACGTCATGACGCAGAAGGAGGACGCGGAGAGGGCCCGGGAAGAAGACCCAGAGGCCGCTCCTTGCCGCCGACGAAGGATGGGGCGGAGAAGGCGGATGTACGCCCGCCTACTTCCTCCTGACGGTAACCAGCGGGGTCCAGGCCTGGGAAGCCCGGGCCCTGCATTGCACCGGTTGCCGCCAGTCGCTGATCCCCTGGATGCCCCGGGGGATCACCGGCCCTCCCATTTTAGGGGGGTGAGTGGGGCTCGCCATAGGCGAGCATACGCCGACGAGGTCGTGGATGTGTTCTCGCGAGTTCCCATGACCTTGTCCGGCAGCGACGCGTCCCTCCCCGACGTGTCCTCTTCGTCAGAAGACGATGAGGATGCGGCGGTGATGGACGTGCTCGCGCCAAGGCGTATGTGAGGGGCATCGATGGGTTTTAGTCGGTAGGCCGCGGAGGCACCTTCTGGAGGGCATTCTGTCTGCCCCCAGAAGCCGCGGAGAGTCCGACATAACCCCGCGTACCCCAAAGCGCGGGGTATGCGTAAAGCATTTCCCATCGTTAAAAAAAAAAAAAAAAAAAAAAAAAAAAAAAAAAAAAAAAAAAAAAAAAAAAAAGGTTAGGTTAGGTTTGAAGGGCAGGGGGGCTCGCTCTCTTATCGCATGGTGCAGATGCTAACCGGACACGGATGTTTCGGGAAGTATCTGCACACAGTCGCGAGGCGTGAGCGTACCCCAGTGTGCCACCAGTGCGGCGCTGCAGAGGACTCCGCTGCACACACATTAATGACGTGCCCGAGATGGGCGAGTGAAAGAGCTGTTCTGACGGCTGTAATTGGTATGGACTTGTCGCTGCCCACCGTAGTCAAAGCAATAGTTGACAGCGAAAGAGCACAGAGGGCCCTTTACACCTTCTGTGAAGCGGTGTTGAGCATGAAGGAAGCCGACGAGAGGTCCCGAGAAGAGGACCCGTCGGCCGATGCGCTCAGAAGGAGAAGGACCGGCAGGCGGCGCCGCGCTTTTGTGAGCGCGCTGGCCCCGTAAGACCAAGGCAGGCGGCGACGCGCTTTTTCGAGCGCGGTGGCCCCGTAAGACCAAGACCACCAGGCTGTTGACGGGCCGACTTGGGGGAGTCCGCTCGACAACCTTAAGCTACTGAGCAGGACGACGTTCACTTGTGCTCAGTGAACGTCGGGAGACGCCATATGCACCTATTGTGCGGGGAAGAGTCCAAAGATGGACAAACGCTGCACAGGGGAAAGGGAAAAGGGAAACTGTTGCCCTACCCTGTCGTAGTGAGAGGCGGAGCACGGGGGGAAGTTTTAGTGGGTAGTCTCGGCCCTTACCATCTTGGCCGAGGAGCCCCACATAACCAGGCGTCACCCCCAATGGCGTAGGGTATGCGTAAAGGCATTTTTACCCCTGCCAAAAAAAAAAAAAAAAAAAAAAAAAAGGTTAGGTTAGGTTAGGTTAGGTTAGGTTAGGTTAGGTTAGGTTAGGTTAGGTTAGGTTAGGTTAGGTTAGGTTAGGTTAGGTTGAGTCGTGGATTCCCGGAGGTGACGGAGGGAGAGCTGGGTTCCGCTATTTTGAGGCTTCAATCTAAGAACAAGGCCCCTGGACCAGACGGCATTCCTGGGTGTGCCCTAGTGATAGCCTTGAAAAACGGACTGGAGTACCGATTCCGCAAGCTACTAACGTCTTGCTTGCGGGAGAGATGTTTCCCACAGACATGGAAAACTGGGAAACTTGTGCTGTTAAAGAAGGATGGTCGTCCAGTGGACTCACCATCTGCGTACCGGCCGATCGTTCTCTTAAATGAAGCAGGGAAACTATTCGAACGAGTAATAGCTGGCCGCCTCCTTCAACATTTGGAGGAAATCGGGCCGAATGTTAGTGACAACCAGTACGGCTTCAGACAGGGGCGGTCAACTATAGACGCCATCCGCAAAGTAAGAACTTTGACAGAGGAGGTGACAGCGAACGGGGGAGTGGTACTGGCGGTGTCTTTGGACATCGCCAACGCTTTCAACTCCTTGCCGCACTGTTGTATAGAGGAGGCGATGGCATGGTTCGGTTTTCCACTGTATCTGCGGCAAATAATCATGTCCTACTTGTCAGGCCGCAAAGTTGTTTTCCCTATGGCGACTGGACGGGGTGAAAGAGTGGTGTCTGCCGGTGTTCCACAGGGTTCGGTCTTAGGACCGCTCCTGTGGAACATAGGTTATGACTGGGCCATCCGAGGTTCGAATCTAAGAGGGGTCAACGTGTTTTGTTATGCGGATGATACCCTAGTCACGGCTAGAGGAGACAATTTACAGTCGGCTGCGACCCTCGCCGTGGCTGGGGTATCCCAAGTGGTGGACCGTATCAGACGACTGGGCTTGAGAGTTGCAATGGAGAAATCGGAAGCCATTTGTTTTCATGGGCCCCGCAAATCTCCACCTGCCAATTATAAAATCCGAGTGGGGGAAGTCGACATACCGGTTGGAAAGACCCTTAAATATCTAGGATTGGTCTTAGATGGTAGATGGACGTTCAAAAGCCATTTTGAAGAGCTGGTTCCCAAGCTCAGAAGAGTATCCCTGGCTCTATGTAGACTTATGCCGAACTTGGGGGGAGCAAGCACAGTTTGTCGCCGCCTTTTTGTAAACGCGGTTCGTTCGGCGGCCCTTTACGGGGCACCTATTTGGTCACGAGCCCTAACGTCTCGTAGCAGAAACCAACTACTGCAGGCACAGAGGGTTACAACATTAAGAGTAGCGCGAGCATACCGCACCGTATCGGGGGAGGTGGCATGTTTGCTGGCCAGATCCCTACCCTGGGACATAGATGCAGAGGTTTTAACCAGGGTGTACGAACAGACTGCAGAATCTAAGCAAAGCACAGGCTGCGTTCCTCTTCCAGAGGTTATTGAACGATGGCGGACCGACGCCCAGGAGACAGGAACCGATGAATGGTCAAGAAGGCTGGAGAGACCAAGAGCGGGACACCGTACAATTTCTGCGTTCCGTCCAGTTCTATCTCACTGGCTTGAAGGGCAGGGGGGCTCGCTCTCTTATCGCATGGTGCAGATGCTAACCGGACACGGATGTTTCGGCAAGTATCTGCACACAGTCGCGAGACGTGAGCTGACCCCAGTGTGCCACCAGTGCGGCGCTGCAGAGGACTCCGCTGCACACACACTAATGACGTGCCCGACATGGGCGAGTGAAAGAGCCGTTCTGACGGCTGTAATTGGAATGGACTTGTCGCTGCCCACCGTAGTCAAAGCTATAGTTGACAGCGAAAGAGCACAGACGGCCCTTTACACCTTCTGTGAAGCGGTGTTGAGCAGGAAGGAAGCCGACGAGAGGTCCCGAGAAGAGGACCCGTCGGCCGATGCGCTCAGGAGGAGAAGGACCGGCAGGCGGCGCCGCGCTTTTGTGAGCGCGCTGGCCCCGTAAGACCAAGACCACCAGGCTGTTGACGGGCTGACTTGGGGGAGTCCGCTCGTCAACCTTAAGCTACTGAGCAGGACGACGTTCACTTGTGCTCAGTGAACGTCGTGAGACGCCATATGCACTTATTGTGCGGGGAAGAGTCCAAAGATGGACAAACGCTGCACAGGGGAAAGGGAAAAGGGAAACTGTTGCCCTACCCTGTCACAGTGAGAGGCGGAGCACGGGGGGAAGTTTTAGTGGGTAGTCTCGGCCCTTACCATCTTGGCCGAGGAGCCCCACATAACCAGGCGTCACCCCCAATGGCGTAGGGTATGCGTAAAGGCATTTTTACCCCTGCCAAAAAAAAAAAAAAAAAAAAAAAAAAAAAAAAAAAAAAAAAAAAAAAAAAAAAAAGGTTGAGTCGTGGATGGCTTTGAGAGCTATAAGAGCGTACAGAACGGTATCCCACACCGCAGCATGCATAATTGCAGGCACTCCCCCGTGGGAAATTTCAGCCCACGTTCTGGCGGCTGCCTACCGCGTCAGAATAGACGCGCAGCATGATGACCGGCGCCTGGCGCCGAGGGAGAGGGCCTCTGCTTTGGAGGAGGCGCAAATCGAGGCGTTCCGCACGTGGTTCGAGGAGCTCGAAGAGCAAAGGGGTTCGGCCTCGGTCTCTGGCACGTTGTCCAGGACCTTGGAGGCCATGCACCCCTTTCTCACCACGTGGGCGGACCGGCGCCACGGGTCATTGTCGTACCACTTGGTGCAGGTACTTAGCGGCCACGGTTCTTTCGGCCGCTACCTGCACCGTATCGGCAGAGAGCCGACACCTCAGTGCCACCACTGTGACGCGGCTGAAGAAGATACGGCACAGCACACTTTGGAGGTGTGCCCAGGCTTTTCCCAGCGGCGGCAAGAGCTGGCCGCCATTATAGGCAGTGATCTCTCCCTCCAAAACGTGGTCTGCGTTATGTTGGAGGGGGAGGAAACGTGGGACGCGGTGAACTCCTTCTGTGTCGACGTCATGACGCAGAAGGAGGACGCGGAGAGGGCCCGGGAAGAAGACCCAGAGGCCGCTCCTTGCCGCCGACGAAGGATGGGGCGGAGAAGGCGGATGTACGCCCGCCTACTTCCTCCTGACGGTAACCAGCGGGGTCCAGGCCCGGGAAGCCCAGGCCCTGCATTGCACCGGTTGCCGCCAGTCGCTGATCCCCTGGATGCCCCGGGGGATCACCGGCCCTCCCATTTTGGGGGGGTGAGTGGGGCTCGCCATAGGCGAGCAGACGCCGACGAGGTCGTGGATGTGTTCTCGCGAGTTCCCATGACCTTGTCCGGCAGCGACGCGTCCCTTCCCGACGTGTCCTCTTCGTCAGAAGACGATGAGGATGCGGCGGTGATGGACGTGCTCGCGCCAAGGCGTTTGTGAGGGGCATCGGTGGGTTTTAGTCGGTAGGCCGCGGAACGGCACCTTCTGGAGGGCATTCTGTCTGCCCCCAGAAGCCGCGGAGAGTCCGACATAACCCCGTGCATCCCAAAGCACGGGGTATGCGTAATGCATTTCCCACCGTTAAAAAAAAAAAAAAAAAAAAAAAAAAAAAAAGGTTGAGTCGTGGATGTGTTCTCGCGAGTTCCCATGACCTTGTCCGGCAGCGACGCGTCCCTTCCCGACGTGTCCTCTTCGTCAGAAGACGATGAGGATGCGGCGGTGATGGACGTGCTCGCGCCAAGGCGTATATGAGGGGCATCGGTGGGTTTTAGTCGGTAGGCCGCGGAACGGCACCTTCTGGAGGGCATTCTGTCTGCCCCCAGAAGCCGCGGAGAGTCCGACATAACCCCGTGCATCCCAAAGCACGGGGTATGCGTAAAGCATTTCCCACCGTTAAAAAAAAAAAAAAAAAAAAAAAAAAAAAGGTTAGGTTAGGTTAGGTTAGGTTAGGTTAGGTTAGGTTAGGTTAGGTTAGGTTAGGTTAGGTTAGGTTAGGTTAGGTTAGGTTGGGGTGCGGGCTGGCAGACCTCCTCGTGGTGCACCCTGGGAGGGGAGTGGGAGTAGCCTCAGTTGCGGTTGCTCCCACGCCTCTGCGAACTGTCAGTGGAGTGGAAAAACGGTCGAGTCTTTAAAATTTTCGATTCCTGTTGGTTTCTTCGAGTCCGAAGTATGTTGTGGCGCCTTCATGGTGCGTGTGTTGGTCTCTCCTGGCTCCTCTATCTTTAAAGGAGTCTGTGGATGATACGCCAGTTAAAAGGCCCTTTTTAGGGCCAGTTGACTATGTTGTGGTCGTGGTATGGCAGACCTTCAAGGTCTGCGAGTCTTCGACGTTTATCGTCACGGAGCCCCTTGGGGGCTCAGCGGCCACCTTCGTGTGGCGTGGCATGGCGGAGCTTCAAGTTCTGCGGCGCGGCGGGATCGGTGGCTACGGTTTGTAGCTGCTGATTTGGTCTTCGGACTCCCGTCGGGCGACCTGTGCCTCTTTGTTCGGTGTAGTGGATCATGTCTCGCTGCCAACTTAGGGGTGTAGGGGCCTTGCCTTAACTGGCCGGGCCAAGTGGAGTAAACCACAATAAAAAATCAGCAAGTCTCTGTTGCTGGAGACCGCGGCAACAGGGGGCCTTCGGGTGGTGGGCGGCTTACAGTCCACCAGCTAGCGCCAACCTGGGGTACCTCCCGACCCCCCAGTGTAATAGGGTTACCCGGGTGCAGAGGGCTCCACCCGGGTGGACGGTATAATTCCCTCATTCTCGTGGGATAAGTATGAAGAGTTCAAAAGAAAAAACCCAAAACCCTAGTTTTAGTTCAAACTCCAGACGAAGTGAGTTTTTGAAAGAGAAAGTGATGTTTAGCGATGAGGCCATGTCGGATAGCTCATTCCATTCGACAGAGACGGCGGCTCTTAGGGCCGGCAATAAGAGGAAGCGCTCCCGGAAAACCGGTGGAAGCGACGCCGGCAGCCGTACGGAATCGGACAGCGGGTCCGACAACAGCTCTGTGTCCGTCGCTAAGAAGCAGACTACTTCGAAGTCGCTTGAAAAGAGAGGAAGAGGCAGGCCGCCCACAACTGGTCAATACGTTGGGCTGGCAAAGGCGAAAGAGGAACACAATCGCCAACAACGAG
The DNA here is from genome assembly GCA_902850365.2 of Chilo suppressalis. Lineage (NCBI taxonomy): Eukaryota > Metazoa > Arthropoda > Insecta > Lepidoptera > Crambidae > Chilo > Chilo suppressalis. Next base: position 25,457,272 of record OU963908.1, read on the forward strand.
AAGAAATTCGCCTTTTGGCGGAGAGGAGTTTGGCCGAAGATATGGCCCAAGATAAGAGGAGCCTCCGCTCTAGCTCCGCTCATTCTCAGAGCTCCGTCCAAATGGACGATAATGACGATGCGGCACCGGCGTCTGAGTTGGTTGACAGCCTCCTTAAAGAGGCAGCATTGTGTCGACGGGTGGCCACCACATCCGGTAACCTAAAGGGCACCTACGTCAAAGCCCTTAAGAGAATAGCTGAAAATGTAACGGCGCTGTCAAAAGAGCTGGTCAAGCGGACGGCCACTGATGAAAATGCCAAACTGCTGGCCACAATAAAGAGACTGCAAGGGGATAATAAGCGGCTCACGGAGGAACTGGCAGATAGCCGCAAAGAGATGTCAGAAGTCAGGTGTGAACTTCTGGACATAAGGCGTCGGCTAGAGCCGACTGCGTCAGCGACGCCTGCTGTCGAGGTTTCAATGGCCACAGGCAGTGACGAAATACCACCAGCGCCACTGGTGAAGTTCATGCAGGAAATGGCCAAAGAAATGAAAAGGGAGATGTACGAAATGCGTACCAGCATCTTAAATATTGTGGATGCGAGAGTGGAGGGCAAGCTTGTGCCGGATAGACCAAGGCCGGCGCTTGCTTCAGACAGGAGGGAGGAAAAGTCACTTGCCCCGGCAATTACAGGCGGAAGCCAGGCCTCCAAGCGGGCACCGGCTAAAGAGGATGACCTCTCGTCCGCAGCGGCGGCGAGGCCACCCTTTGAGAGGAATCCTCCCAAAGGAAAGGGCAAGAACAAGCCCGCAAAAGTCGCGGCAGCAGCCGCTCCAGCACCGGCCAAAACTGGTCAACCGGTGAAAACGGCTCCTGCTGATACAGACGAGGGAGACTGGCAGGTCCAGCAGTCGCGCAAACGTAAACCGAAAGCCGGTCAGCCAGCGACTACAGTCCCACAGGCCACAAAGGCCAAACCGATGAAGCCGAGGAAGCTACGCGTCCCTCGTTCGGCTGCGGTGGTTCTCACCATTGGCCCTGAAGCTCAAAAGAAGGGTCTCACATATGCCGACGTCATAACAAGGGCGCGTAGCGTGATCGATCTTGGCGAGCTTGGCCTTGTCCCGGTTCAAATAAAAGGGGCCGCTACTGGAGCTCGTATTCTCCAAATTGCCAGCGGAAAAGACGCAGCAGACAACGCTACAAAAGCCGATGCCTTAGCTGCAAAGCTTCAATCAGTTCTAAAGGAGGAAGTTAAGGTCACGAGACCGATGAAGCGGGCTGAATTCCGGCTCATAGACTTAGACGACTCAGTCACAAAAGATGATGTCATCGCTGCCATTGTAATGAAGACAGAGTGCTCAATGGATAGCGTCACAGTGAGCGAAATTCGCCGTCATCCGGACGGTATGGGCTCCGTTTTAGTAAAGTGCCCAGTCGCGGCGGCGAAAATAATAATGGCCGAGAAGAGACTCTTTGTTGCTTGGAGTGCGGCGCGAATTCGGGTACTAGAGCCGCGTCCCATGAAATGCTTTCGCTGTCTTGAAATAGGACACACTCGGCAGCGCTGCACATCAGAGGTAGACCGAAGCGAGCTCTGCTTTCGATGCGGCCAATCAGGCCACAAAGCAGCAGCTTGCTCAAATGAGCCACACTGCACGATCTGCGCAAACGCAAAGAAACCGGCTGGGCACATCATGCGAGGGAAGAGTTGTAAAGCTCCACCACCGCCCAAGGGTATAAAAGCAGCCGTCAAGGCCCCGGCTGCCTCAAACGCGGAGCGGGTTCAGCCGCAAGTAGAACTAATGGAATCCTAATGGATAATACACCAACACTAAAAATATTACAGGGAAACCTCAACCACTCTGGCGGTGCACAAGATTTACTCATGCAAACCATGCCAGAGTGGCTCATTGACGTATCAGTTGTCGCGGAACCATATGTGATTCCGCCCAACAACAGCAATTTTGCCGTTGATTTAGACTCAACTGTGGCCATTATACGGTCATCGTCATCAAGGTCCCCGCCCCTGAACATCTTGGAGCGGGGCCATGGATTTGTCGTTGCGAAATGGGGAGATATAGTTCTGGTCGGCGTTTACTTCTCCCCAAATCGCCCCTTGGCTCAATTCGAGTCATTTGTTGGACTGGTCGGTGCAGCGGTTCAGCGTGCTGCGCCATGTCAAGCCTTTGTGGCGGGGGACTTCAACGCCAAATCAACGGCCTGGGGTTCCCCCTCCACAGATGCACGTGGTTCTGTAGTAGAGGATTGGGCAGGCATGTTCGGCCTCGTTCTACTCAATAGGGGCTCAACTAACACCTGTGTGCGACAGCGGGGGGGGTCTATAGTGGACCTCACGTTCGCTACCCCCGCTCTCGCATCACACGTTCTTGATTGGAGAGTCCACGTGGAGGCGGAGACATTGTCAGACCACCGCTACATTACGTTCGACGTGTCTCCCCATGGAAGGGTTACCGGAGTTTCAGCGCCTAGAGCCGGTCTTCCACAAGAATTTCCCAGGTGGTCGTTGGCCAAATTCAACAAGGAATTGGCGGAGGAGGCCGCCCTTATGGAGGACTGGTTCTGCGAGTACACGCAACCGTCTGCGGATGTTGACGAAGAAGTAGCTTCTTTCGGCCAATCATTGACACGCATCTGCGATGCGTCAATGCCGAGGACAAAGCGACGGCCTCCAAGGCGTGAGATTTACTGGTGGTCATCGGAACTGGCCGAGATGCGTCGTGTCTGCATCGAACGGCGCAGGGCATATACTAGGCACCGAAGATTACGCCCCGCTAGAAGGGATGAAGCGATAGAGGCGCAGCTTCATGCAGCGCTGAAAGAGGCCCGTCACACTTTTAGGGTCGCAATTGCCGAGGCGAAGTCTGCTGCCTTTAAGGAATGGCTGGAATTACTTGATGCGGATCCATGGGGGCGTCCCTATCGGACCATCCGCAACAAACTCTGTTGTGCGGGTCCTCCGGTGACAGAAACGCTGGAGCCCGCCTTTCTCAATAGTGTCATCTCCGTTCTTTTCCCATCTCGAACGGAGCATGTTCCGCCCTACATTGCTCCTGTTACTAGGGCTGAACTCGAAGAAGATACTTCTCCTTCTCCTATCACTGCGGGGGAAATGGAAGCTGCGGTGTGTAGACTCCGAGCTAAAACAACAGCCCCTGGACCGGATGGTGTTCCCGGCAGGGTTTTAGCCGTGTCACTTAGCAAACTGGAGAGTCGCCTTAAAGGGATTTTTGATCTATGTCTGTCGTCTAGTCGTTTCCCCGAAATGTGGAAGAGAGGTCGCTTGGTTTTGCTGCCGAAGCCTGGAAAACCACCTAATGTCCCGTCGGCTTACAGGCCAATAGTCTTGCTGGATGAAGCGGGTAAACTTTTAGAAAGGATTATATCCACCCGTATCAACCAGCATCTAAAGGAATCTGGCCCGGACCTGTCTAGCTCGCAGTTCGGGTTTCGTGAAAATCGCTCTACCATCGACGCTATTTCTTGCGTCAAGGCGTTTGCGACGGAAGCGGTTTCGAGGGGCAGGGTGACTATGGCGGTGTCATTGGACATTGCCAACGCCTTCAACACCCTTCCCTTTGCGTGCATTGAGGAGGCACTGCGCTACCACAAAGTGCCATCATACTTGATTAGAGTCATCCGCAGTTATCTCCGAAACAGGCTTGTTCTGTGCCTAGACCGCAGCGGAAATATGGTGAGACGCATAACATCTTGCGGAGTTCCACAGGGGTCGGTGCTTGGCCCGCTCCTGTGGAATATAGGATATGATTGGGTGCTCCGGGGCTGTCTCATGCCCGGGACCCGTGTTACGTGCTACGCTGACGACACGCTCGTTCTGGCGAACGGCGATAACTATGCCGAAGCCGCGCGTCTAGCGACAGTCAGCGTCACAATGGTCGTTAGTCGTATCGAGAGTCTTGGTCTAAAAGTGGCTCTTGAAAAAACAGAGGCCCTTCTTTTTCATGGGCCAAGGATGAAACCCCCAAATGATGCGGCGATCACCGTCAATGGGGTGCGCATTATGGTGAAAAACCATATGCGGTATTTGGGACTGGAGCTCGACCCACGGTGGTCGTTCAATGAGCACTTTAGCCGCCTGTGCCCAAAACTACTCAGCACGGCGGCGGCTCTCAGCCGACTGTTGCCCAATCTGGGCGGCCCCAGCACGGCATGTCGCCGTCTGTATACCGGGGTCGTTAGATCCATGGCCCTATATGGGTCTCCGATTTGGGCGGACACTTTGTCTCCGCACAACGCTGCCCTACTCCGAAGGGCACAAAGAATAATGGCCATTAGAGTCATTCGAGGGTATCGCACCGTGTCCTGCGACGCTGCGTGCGTGTTGGCGGGTACCCCTCCGTGGGACCTGGATGCAAGGGCGCTCGCTGAAGTTTATAGACGCAGCGCCCAAGTGCGAGCGGAGGGAGTACGGCCAATGCCAGAAATGGTAAAACGCTGGAGGGACAGAGCCCAAGCGTCAATTTTGAGGGCCTGGCGGCGCAGGCTGGAGAATCCTGTAGCCGGCCGCTGGACCATTGAGGGGATTCGGCCGAATATGGTAGAATGGCTGGCGAGAGAGCACGGAACGCTCAACTTCCGGCTAACACAGGTGCTGTCGGGGCATGGTTGCTTCGGCAGCTACCTCCATAGAGTCGCCGGTCGTGAGCCAACGCCAGGCTGCCACGATTGTCAGAGCGATGTGGACGATGCGCAGCACACTCTGCAAGTCTGCCCTGCATGGGCAACTCAACGCGCCGTCCTTACCGCGGAAATTGGTTCGGACCTCTCACTTGCGGCTGTTGTCAAAGCGATGGTCTGCAGTGAGAGTTCCTGGTTTGCGGTGGCAACCTTCTGCGACGAGGTCGTCTCGCAGAAAGAAGTAGCGGAGCGAGAACGGGAGCAGCAGCCTGACGCTGACCCGATCCGAAGAAGGAGAGGTGGCCAGAGGCGGAGGCGCCATGCCAATCTCCAGCCACCTTAGTGAGGGCGCGGGCGATGAAATGGGGCTACATCGCCCGTAACAAATGCCCCGCGTTGGGAGAGTGCCGAACACGAGCACTTTCCTCCCCCTAGTGAGCCCAAAACAGGGCAATAGTCGCGAAGCGAATGCGGGAGGTCGTATGCGATGAGCTTCCCATACCGCATTCGATGAAGCGACAGAGCGGAACCGTTGGTTTTTAGTGGCGTATGCCCCCGCTCTCTACACGGGGGAGACTCCCACATAACCCAGGCTGGACCCCATACACCCAGCTTGGGTACCTATAAAAGGTTTTCCAACGTTAAAAAAAAAAAAAAAAAAAAAAAAAAAAAAAAAAAAAAAAAAAAAAAAAAGGTTAGGTTAGGTTAGGTTAGGTTAGGTTAGGTTAGGTTAGGTTAGGTTAGGTTAGGTTAGGTTAGGTTAGGTTAGGTTAGGTTAGGTTAGGTTAGGTTAGGTTAGGTTAGGTTAGGTTAGGTTAGGTTAGGTTAGGTTAGGTTAGGTTAGGTTAGGTTAGGTTAGGTTAGGTTAGGTTAGGTTAGGTTAGGTTAGGTTAGGTTAGGTTAGGTTAGGTTGGGGTGCTACGTCGGAAACCTCCTCGTGTGCCCGGTCCATTTCCTGTCCCTGGTCAGTTATGATAGGGGAACGGAAATGGGTCCGGGACGGTGCATCCCGGGCATCTGTGTAATGTCTCCCACTGAGGGTGCTGTTACGGAGGTGTCGAATAGCCGACAATCTCGTAACCCCGTACATAGTGCGGGGCCGAGGGCCGCCGGCTGCAAAGGAACTATTTCCTTTGGAGGCGGGGGCTGCGAGGAAGACAACCTCTCTAAAAAATGTCCCGGGGTGGTCTCGGCTGGCGTCCTGGGTATCCCGGGTAGCGGTAGTCGAGCCAAACTCGTAACCCTGTACATAGTGCGGGGCCGAGGGCCGCCGTCTGCAAAGGAACTGTTTCCTTTGGAGGCGGGGGCTGCGAGGAAGACAACCTCTCTAAAAAATTACCCGTGGTGGTCTCGACTGGCGCCCTGGGTAACCCGGGTAGCGGCAGTCGAGTCAAGCTCGTAACCCTGCACATGGTGCGGGGCCGAGGGCCGCCGTCTGCAAAGGAACTATTTCCCTTGGAGGCGGGGGCTGCGAGGAAGACAACCTCTCTAAAAAATCACCCTGGGTGGGGGGCATAGAGTGGCCCCGGTGTCGGAAGGCAGTGCACTGCCTGGAGGAGCTCGTAACCCCGTACGCAGTGCGGGGCCGAGGGCCGCCGCCCTTTTCGGAGGGCGGGGACCGCGAGGAAGAAAACCTCTGTAATAAATTACCTTGTTGAGTCTTGGCCGGCGTCCCGGGTAGCCTGGGTAGCGGCGGTTGAGACCACTGGAGGGGCGGTAACGCCTGTGTTGGTGAGGGCGGTTGTGGCGCGAACTCCGCGCCACCTCCGGCCGACCCGTAACCCCGCACGTGGTGCGGGAACGGGGACTGCCACCTCTCGGGGTGGGAGTCAAAAGGAGAAAACCTTTTCAAAAATCATTTGATGAGGCCAGGTAGGGTCCCCTCGCCCGGAAGAGGGAAAAAACTTATGAAAATGTCCGTTCTTGAAGATTATTTGTCATGCTCTCCCGCTGACACCGGGCGCTCTGAGGTAGCTGGGCCTCAGAGTGGGAAATTTGTTACTAGCGGCTCATGCGCTCCGGCTGGCCACCGGCGCTGCGGGATTACCGGGTCCCGCAGTGTTAAATTTGTTACCGAGGCGTGCAAGGGAGATTTTAAGGATGGAGGTATACTTCGCCTTAGAGGCGGAGGTAATGATGATGGTGGACTGGGCCACAGACCGTTGCCACCCAAGGTAAGCAAGGGACGGAAGGGGAAGGCTGTGAGTCATACCCCCCCGGGTCCCTCTGCGGAGACCGGCTCGGGTGAGTCTGACCATGCGGGGTATCTCGCCCAGGACGCCCCGTTGAGCTTAATTAGGGGCAAGATAGACAGACGCCTGTTTCTCATCAAGAAAACGGCTGAGCAGGCGGGCATCGACGGCCAGACGCTCGACTTGATCGATGGGAAGATGTTCGAGCTTGGGGACTTGGTGGAGAGGATCCTCGTAAGGGCAGAAGCGGCGGAGCAGCTCCAGGAGGTGGCAGAGGAGAACGCCCGACTCCGGGAGGAGAACAAGGGCCTAAGGGCTGATGTCGGGGCCATGAGGAGGGACCTCGACTCGCTGAGGAGGAAGGTGGAGAGCGGTACGCACCCCGCGCAAATGACGCATGAGGTGGCCGAGGAGCTGAAGCGCTCCCTTATGATTTCCATAGGGGAGATGGTCAGCACTCGGCTGGCCTCCTTCGCGGAGAGACTCCAGTTACCACCGGAGAGGAGTCCCAGGCCGCCACTGGCGGCGGATCGCGGCGAGGCGGCAAAGGTGGAGCAGTGGAGTGTAGTGGCTGCTAGGGGGAAGCCTAGGAAGGTTAAGGGTACGACTCCTACGGCAATCCCTGCACAGAAGAGGGTCGCGCAAACCGCAAGTGTCCCGAATAGAAGGAAGGGTGGGGAAAGGGCGCCGCGAATCAAGGTGCCGGCTACCGCCGCGGTAGAAGTGAAGTTGAGGCCCAGGGCAGAGGAGCTGGGTCTCAACCACTCCAACATTGTGGAGATAGCGCGGACGGCTTTCGAACTGCCGTCCGTAGGGATAGAGGGGGGCCTCGTTATGAAAACGAGCCAAAGGGGAACCAAGTTACTGCTCGTCTCAGGCCCAGACAGCAGAAAGAAGGCGGACGCCCTGGCCAAAAAATTGGGAGAAGTGGTCGATGAGTATGCCGAGGTCGGTAGGCCTGAGAAGAGCGTCGACATCCGGGTGACTGGGCTGGATGAGTCCATCACCCTAGAAGAGCTCCGGGAGGCGGTAGCTAAGAAGGGGGGCTGCTCCACCCGGGAGGTGACGGCGGGGGGAGTGAACCCCGGCCCGGGAGGCATGGGAGGGACACTCGTCCGATGTCCCGCATGGGCCGCCAAGAAGGTGGCCGAAGGAGGGAAAGTCCAGGTGGGATGGAGCCTGGCAAGGGTGAGGGTCCTACACCGGCGCACACATTGCTTCCGGTGTATGGAGAGGGGACACGTGGCTGCAAGATGTCCGGACAGGGAAGACCGAAGTGCACTTTGCTTCCGGTGCGGGGCAACGGGGCATAAGGCGGCGACATGCGCCGCTCCGCCACGATGCGCGGTTTGCGCGGCGAGTGGGCGACCGGCCGACCACAACATGGGGAGTGGGGGTTGTGACCCGCCGGTCACAAGGGGCAAACCCCCTGAGAAAGGGCCCTCTGAGGAGCCAGCGCCCGTACGGGTGCCCTCAGAGGGGGGGATGTCCGAGTAGCCTCGGCTGCTCGGACCCCCCCGTGGATGGTGTCGCCTGCGCTTCCCCCGTCTTCTCCCAGGAGAAGATCCAGGGAGACGTAGGCGACCGGGAGGGGGGAGAGGGACGGGAAGAACTACGCTTCCCCTCCCGGTCCTCCCTCCCAGGAACGGCGGCCCTCCTCATGTGGTTCTGTCCGCAAGGGGAGGGTGGCGGAGGGCTTTAGCTCTCCGCAGCGGATGGGGGGCGGTATGGTGGGCAGTAGGCCGCGTACCCAGCCCCCACGCGCGGGCCTACCTGCGCACGTCTGCGGGGTCCCCGAAATACCGCGGGAGACCCCTGCCGTGGAGCCCCGGCGAGGCCGGGAAGCTGCTGGGTGCGAAGCCGTGGTAGACTCCCTAAACGGGGACCCCGCGGCTTCGCGCTAAGCAGTGTAGAGGTATTCGCAGGACTTTTTTAGCGGATATTATACCGTAAAGCGCCCGTAAGAGTTGCGGGGTCCTCGGTGGGTAGCCACTGGGGGGTCCGTAAGACTTGCGGGAGCCAGGTGTGAGGTCCGTTCGGCGGTGTGCCTCTTACAGGCGCCGTCGTCTGTAAAAAGATTTTTTACCTGCGTTAAAAAAAAAAAAAAAAGGTTAGGTTAGGTTAGGTTAGGTTAGGTTAGGTTAGGTTAGGTTAGGTTAGGTTAGGTTAGGTTAGGTTAGGTTAGGTTAGGTTAGGTTAGGTTAGGTTAGGTTAGGTTAGGTTAGGTTAGGTTAGGTTAGGTTAGGTTAGGTTAGGTTAGGTTAGGTTAGGTTAGGTTAGGTTAGGTTAGGTTAGGTTTTTTTTTTTTTTTTTTTTTTTTTTTTTTTTTTTTTATTCTACCACAGACTCGAGGTCCGTGCCTTTGGCTGTTTGTTATTTTTTAAAATTGATTGTATAGTTATTGCTCCACTTTTTATTCTTTTGCGCTTGCTCTTTTGCGCCTCTATTCTTTTTTTTTAAATAAAATTTACATGCAACATGCTTATAAAATTACAGTCTTGGGTTAGGTTAGGTTAGGTTAGGTTAGGTTAGGTTAGGTTAGGTTAGGTTAGGTTAGGTTAGGTTAGGTTAGGTTAGGTTAGGTTAGGTTAGGTTAGGTTAGGTTAGGTTAGGTTAGGTTAGGTTAGGTTAGGTTAGGTTAGGTTAGGTTAGGTTAGGTTAGGTTAGGTTAGGTTAGGTTAGGTTAGGTTAGGTTAGGTTAGGTTAGGTTAGGTTAGGTTAGGTTAGGTTAGGTTAGGTTAGGTTAGGTTAGGTTAGGTTAGGTTAGGTTAGGTTAGGTTAGGTTAGGTTAGGTTAGGTTAGGTTAGGTTAGGTTAGGTTAGGTTAGGTTTTTTTTTTTTTTTTTTTTTTTTTTTTAAACGGCTTCCCCACTCAGTGGCAGGACTTTTTCTTTCTTTTTTATTTTATATTTCTGTTTTTTTGAGTTTTTCTTTTCTCTTTGTCATGTATTTTTATGCGAGTTTTTCTTTTCTCTTTTTTTATTTTACTTTACTTTTCACATTTGTCTGTTTTTAATATCTATTTCATTTTGTTTTACTTTTTACATTTGGCTGTTCTTATTATCTATTACATTTTATTCTCATTAGTATTATTATTTATCTTTTATTTACAGTTCCTGTTGTTTCTTATTCTATACAAATTAGTTTTCTTCTTTCTTTCCTTCTCATTTGTTTTACAATTGTTTCTTATTATACTATATTTTACTTATATTCTATCACATTTCTTTGTTTCTTACTTCAGTAGTTACATGTTTCTTATTTCTATTTGTACACTTTTTATTCCCTTATTCTACTAATTACACTATAATATTTCTTTTTAGTTTTATGTTCTTATGCTATTTCTACCTATCTTGCCTATTGTTACTAACTTCTGTTCTTAATTGCTGTCTTTCTATATTTCCTTTTCATTACTGTTTTACTTCTGAAATCCCCTCCCGGTCACATTAACCTTCCAAGTTTGAGTGGTCCCCTCTGGAGCCCGGTTGGCCTCCGCAAGTGAGGTATCAAAATATCAATTTTGCTGCCATCACTTGTTTTGGTCTCGTGGCTTCCTTTGGTTTCCCCTCGCACTTCCTCCATTGTTCCGGGAAGGGGTTTCAGCAGTCTCCTTCCTAAATTTGGCTTCTTACTTTCCTCAGGAAAGTGAAACCAATGCCAACTTTTTATCATGCTTGCCTTTTTTCCTATTTTTTTCCCTACTCCTAGTGTTACTTTCTGCTTCTTTTTTCCTCTCCCCGTCTTGTTCTTGCCCACAACACCTTTAGCAGTACGCCACCTTCGCTCTTGCGATTTTGTCCCAGAGTTTCCTCTGTGGGCAGTCACTGCTAAACGTGTTGTGTTCGATCTCTTTGAGCTCAGCCCTTCTACAGTTAAGGCAACTAGGCGCGGAGTCTTTGTTCGGGCATGTGGCATATAGGTGGTCTCCCCCACAGTGGCTGCAGCTGTCCAGTGCCTCCGTGCAGACCCGTCTGATATGGCCGTAGCCCAGACAGCGGGAGCACTGGATTACTGGGGACTGATCTTCCACAGCGGAGATTCCCCACTGCAGTTGAAGAGTCCCCGTGTCTGTCAGCTGCCGCCAGATAGTGGGAGCCACTCTGACCACCACGTGCGCCACATGCGGGTTCCTAGTTGCCTTTTCATAAACTACTTCTATATCCTCTTCCGTATGTCTTTCTTCCCCATTCATTCTTCTGAGCTTTCTTTTTATCCCTTCTATTACTTCCTCTTTCTTTCTCTCTCCTCTTACATTCCTTACTATCACTAATGGGTTTTTATTTCTCGCTTTTTCCACTTTCAAAATTTTATTCTTCTCTATCTTTTCCTTCAATTTCTCAGCCTCGCTTTCCCTTGCGCATCCTATAATCACCTTTTGTCCTTTTGCCTTTCTTACTCTCCTTACTTCGTTCCACTCCCCTTTCTCGTCGACCGACTTTCTCACCGCTTCAAACACCTGATCGCTCGTGAGCGTTTCGTCGGTCGACGCCACTATGATGGAGTGTAGTGATTTGTTTTGGGGTGGAACGTTCCTCACTTTCTCCGCATACGTTTCTTCCTTCCTTTCTTCCTCTATCTTAGCTCCCCAATTAGTCGGTTTCTTTCGCTCTTCTTCCATTTGCTTTCCCACTTTTTCTTGCATCTCTTTTATCGCTTCCAGTCTTCCCTTTCCTTCCTCTATCCCTTTATTGTTTTCTATCATTATCTCTTTGAGCTTATCTTGTTCCTCTTTCATTTTCTTACTTTCCTCAACTTGCATATTCATCATACTCTCTATTTTCTCTATCCTATTTTTACTATATTTCAATTCTTCTTTTTCCGTTGTTATAATTTTGTTTATCTTCTTCTGTTCCTCTTTTGTCTCTTTAACCTCTCCTTTAATCTCCAGCAATATTGTCATAATATCTGCTAGGACATTACCGTTCCCTCTTGTCTCTTCTTTGTTTTCTAATATCCTTTCATGCATCTTTATCATACTGTTCCTTATGTCATTCTCACTCTCGCTCTTATCCTCATCTTTACCTTTTTTACTTTCTTCTCTTTCCTCCTCTTGCATTCTTCTTCTTTCTTTATTTTCTTCTGACTCACTTACTCTACTCACTAATTCTTTATCATCCTTACCATTTCTCCCGTTTCTTCCGTTATCCTTGCTTTCCCTTCTTTCGTAACTGACCTGTTGGTACCTTTTGGCTCCATTTGCTCTTTTATCTTGCTTTGTGCCTCATTCGCTCTCCTTTCATATTCCCTTACATTCTTATATTTAATTGGTGATTTTATTGTGGGCTGAGCTTTATTAATTTCTTTGTCTATTTCTCCCAGGGGAGAGGAGTGTGTTCTTTTATTTTCAAAATTATTTGTGCTTAACCTCGCAAAGATAGGTTGGCTGCTGGTGTACATTTTGCTATTTTACTAATTTGTTTATTTTGATCTATTTGAGTGGGTTAGCCTACGTCGTTTTGTAAAATCGTTAAAAATAAATTAAAATGAGTCAATAGACGAAATTGAATAAAAACCGAATAAACAATAATAATTAAAGTAATAATATTAACGAGTCAAAAGACGATTTAGTGAATAAATTAAATAAAGCAATATTACAATTGAACTGAATCCGAACTAATGAGTCAAAAGACGAATTGAATTAAATAAAATAAGAATTAAAATTAAAATTAAATTGAATAAATTAATGAGTCAATAGACCATTCAATGAATTCAATAAAACTAAGCTAAAATAAGTTAAATTAAAATTAAAATTGAATGAGTCAATAGACAACACAATAGATTAAAAAATAAAATAAAATAAAATGAATAAAATAAAACAATGGGTCAAAAGACAAATTCGAATTCAATTTCTATAATATTGCTTACTGCCCTTAAGAAAGGTACCGGTTGTCAGTATAATTTAACTTAAGAATTAAGAATTATAACACACACAAACAGTTGGTACCAAAGCTAAGCCTGCCCTCAAAAGAGGTGCAGGGTGTCAATCACAGTCAAGATACACACTATAAACGCAAAAATAAATAATACAATTAATGTAGTAAGTGCAATAAATGCAATTTGTCGATGCTTAACCTAAGTCTGCTCTCAAAAGAGGCGCAGAGTGTCCTAATTCTAAGTAAAAAACCTAACTAACTTAACCTATATTCAGGCTCAATAGAGTCCTGAATTTTGTCAAAATTACTTAAGTGCTAGTCCTGATCTCAAAAGAGATTCAGGAGGTCAATTTATGCTTAGAAAGGCCCTATTTCCTATGTAAAACTTTGTATAAAAAACTTAATATTAATTATTTTCGGCTCTATGAGCTCTATGTAGAGACTCTTGGCACTCTATCTGATTTGTGTTAATTTTTAGGACCAAACCGTAAAAGTTTGGTCGAAATCGGTCCAGTAATTACGGAGATAGGTTTTTTCCAAATAGGGGTGACTTTGGGGTTGGGGGGTTGTTTTTATTCCCGAATGGGGTAGTGTTTCTATACCCGATACTTTTTCTCCAAAGAACCCTATGTGGGAAACCCCTCTAAGTGTCCCTTTTGTCAGTTTACACTCCTTTAATCGGTTTTCCGTCTAAGTTTTTGTTTAAAGGGGCGTGGCCTAATTTCCCCAACCTGGAGGGTTGTCCCGGGTGATTTTTGACTTCAGATTCCTGTAAAGGGGGATATCCTTCGTCGAAAACCTCCCGGACTTATTGCTGAGAAATTTGTAGTTTTTGAGATATTAAGTATTAAACAAAATTTTCCCTCTTTTTGATTAATGGTTAATAACTTCCCAACTAGGGGTGGGAAAATTATTCTAAAAAGTTTATAAGATAGGGGAAGAATTGGGCTTTCCAAAGATACTATTACTATAATTTTAGGATTAAAAACTACAAAGATATTAGACACGAAAAAATGTAAACAAAGGGGACACTCACAAAATAAAATCTTAAAACTAAACAAACTTATTTGTGCGGTTTTCGGCAAATTTACGGAATTTTCCGGTAAGCGGCGCTCGGGGCCGTTTCCGGTTTTCCGGATTTTTTAAAACTGGTGGATAGGGCCTTTCTTAAGCTACAGGTACATATGTATAATCCATTTAAAATCACAATGTTACTATTTTTAAAATTCAAAATTCTGTACAGGGTCCCCAAAATTTGACCGCAAAAAGGTTTGTAATGGTAATATTTTCTCCGGGTTTCAACCCTTATCTTTCCAAAGTAGTTTGTTATGACCGTCTAGGTGGGTTTTACCCCTCCTAGAAAATTGGTATTTATAAACTAGGTTTAACTACTTGAAATTCAAGTTTAAAGATGAAATTTTTGAGGAAAAATATACAATTTGTAAAATTTTTAAAATGCCACTTTAGGGGCTTATAACTTTGGACTGGGTGGTCCAAAATTAAAAATTTCTTCACCAGAAATGGTTGTTGCACCTTACAATCTAACTATGTAAAAATAATTTTCAAAATGTCAATAATAAAAAAGTGGATTTTCAAGTTACGTAATTTTACAACTTTAGTTTTGCGGTCGAGAGAATTTCTATGTTCTACTTTGGGGGGGCGGCGCTCGGAAAAGCCGAGACCTACCCTTACAAACTTAATACTACTAGATAGGGGATGAACCAGGCCTTTCCCGTGATCTAAATTTTGGATTTTTTAATTTATATTTTAATATAAATTAAGAGGTTATAAAATTTGGAAGAAATTTTTCAGCTACAAAACCGTGTTTGTTTGCGCTGGTACGTTAATTGAAAAGAAAATTTTTATCCTACGGGATAGCCCGGGTCGACGTCCTCCTGTTGTGTCAAAAACCAGATTTTGATCTGATAAAAAACCGGTTGATATTCGGCTTTTATTTTCGTGGCGTTCGCCCCGCTCGTCCTGAAAACCGAATATCTCCGTATCTAACGAACAAAAAATTCCAAAACTTTGCACTAATAATCTACAATAACTACTAAACTTAATTTTGATTTTTAATATATACCTTCCCGATCTGGTTTTTGCTACAATTACTCTTATATCTAATGCTAAAATTAAAAATGTTCAGGACCTTGTTTTTCCTTTGTTTCAGCTTGGAGCTGGTCACCGAAAGCTCCTCCCGGTCCGCTGCGATGTCCTCTGCCTGATTCTGGTGGTTTGGTGGGGGTCCCTGGCTTGGATCCAGGACCTCGTGGCCACGTGGTGAGGGGACTTTCTTAGGAAAGTCCCTGGTTTCAGGAGGGAAAAATCTGAAATTTTTCTCCAGCAATCCTTGGGTCAAATGGTGCCTCCCCACAGTCCAAAAAAGGTGGGTCACCGCTGCGGTTCCCGAGATATATGGCTCCGAATTCCGGAATAACCTCAAATTTGGGGTTTTTTGCACTTTTTGTCACTTTTTCTCAACTTTTCACTTTGGTGTAATACACCAATCGATTCGTCTCGTCGAGACGAATCTTTTGACACTAAGCACTTTGTATATTGCTCTAATTTTTCCGGCACTTTGATTTTTTAACTGCGGAGCTCAATAAAATCGAACCGTTCGGGTCTAGCGCTACGGGGCAACTGGGGTTAGGTTAGGTTAGGTTAGGTTAGGTTAGGTTAGGTTAGGTTAGGTTAGGTTAGGTTAGGTTAGGTTAGGTTAGGTTAGGTTAGGTTAGGTTAGGTTAGGTTAGGTTAGGTTAGGTTAGGTTAGGTTAGGTAGGTTAGGTTAGGTTAGGTTAGGTTAGGTTCCGCCCTCTCGTTGGAGAGGGGAGCGACTGTGCAGTGTCGCTACCGGACGCGTCCCCCGGGTTGTGGATAGGGGCACGCCCCCCATATATGGGGGGTACCGGCTTCGGCCGGCGCGGACAGCAACTGCACGACAATCTCGTAACCCCGTACGTAGTGCGGGGCCGAGGGCCGCTAGTCTCTTCGGAGGGTGGGGGGCCGCGAGGAAGAAAACCTCTCTAAAAAATTACCCAGTGGGGGTCTCGGCTGGCGTCCTGGGTAGCCCGGGTAGCGGCAGCCGAGCTGGGGGAGAGCTCGCAACCCCGCACTGAGCGGGGCCGAGGGCTGCCACTCTCTACGGAGGGCAGTGGTCGCGAGGAAGACAACCTCTATAAAAAATTACCCGGAGTGGATCGGCTGGCGTCCTGGGCATCCCGGGTAGCGGCAGCCGATCAGTGGCCGACTTGTTGGCGGTGGATGGCGGACAGTGTTCCGCGGGGACTCAGGTCCCACGTGGCGATGCCACACCCGGGCGTAACTGCTCGGTTGGCGGGGCTTGCCTTAATTGGCTGGCCCAGCGGCCGTTTCGACGGCGTGGTTTGCGGACCTCCAAGGTCCGCGTGCGCGGCGGCCCCGTGGCCACGAGTGTGGTCACTGGGGATGGGTTTCGGCCTACCGTCGGGCGAGCTGGAGACCTGTGTGTGTGTGTCGTTGTCACGTCTAGCGGCACCACACAGGACCAGTGGGGACTGCCTTTGTTGGCCGTCCCTGAGAGGAGCATACCTCGTTAAAAAACCCCAAAGCGTCGGGTCTACCCGTTAACTGGTACTAAAGTGCAAGCGTGGTACCAGGCGCCTTATGGTGGTGGGCTGGGGAAGTCCACCGACTAGCGCTTCCACCCCGGGGCACTTCCCGCCGCCCCGGGAGTATTAGGGTTACCCAGGTACAGGGGGCACTGCCTGGGTGGACCATTTATTTCCCCCATACTCGTGGGACTAATTATGCAGTTGAACAAATTAAAAAACCAAAAATTAAAAGACGTGGAAGGTGGAAGTTTTGAGGAAAGGAGAGAGGGCCTGGAGAGGCTAGAAAGGGAGAAAGTAGGAAAGGGTGTAGAGGACGCGAGGCGTCAGGAATTTCCTCCAGAACCTGGAGAGGGAAGGCTGACGAGGAGCCAGGCTGGTTCCTCGAAAAAAGATGGGTCGCTGATCCTGGTCTTCGAAAAGGAAGTGGGTGGACCTGTGGCGGACATCAGCATGGATACGGGAGCGGAGTCGGCGGCTGAATCATTGGCCGGCTCAGTGACAAGCCGCAAGAGGAAGAGTGTGGCGGCGAGCTTCCGCAAGGATGCGGGATCGGGGACGGCACCTGAGCCTAAAGTGGCCCGGTCGAGAGGGGGCAGAAGAGGCGGAGGTGCCAAGAAGCACAGTGTCGGCCTGTCGCAGGCCAAGAGAGAGGCAAGGGAGCTCGGCTCGGACTCGGGCTCGTCTGACACCTTGACGGAGCCGTTTACTGACGCCGAGGGCGAGATGGACGCGGTGTCAAAGAGGATGTCCGTACAGGACCTAGTGGAGGAGGCCTCAAAGAAGGCGAATGAGGTAACCGAGGTGGCTAGGAGGGCCAAAAATCTGAAGGGGACCTGCAGCCGGAAGATCCGAAACGGCGCAGGTTCCCTTATGAAGGTGGTTCGCGCCCTGGCTACAAAGGACGCAGCGGAGGAGATACGCCGCCTGCAGGCTGATAACAAGCGCCTGCAGGACGAGCTAGGGAAAGTCCTAAAGGAGTTAACAGCCCTGCGGAGAGACTTCTCTGAGGCAGGCAAGGGGCGCCGCAAAGGACCGGCGACGCCGATAGTTGTGGACACCCCTACAGGGGGTACGGGTGGCGGATGCTGGGGCGAGGCAGAGCTTGCAAACGTGATGCAGGAGATGCAGCGCTCCCTCGCCCAGCAAATGTCCAACATGCTCCAGGCCAGGTTGGAGGGCCTGGAGGTGGATGGACGATTACTGCCTGCGGCAGAGCGGCCACGCCGGCCGCCACTGGCAGCCGACGCCAAGGCTTTGGCCTCCAAGTCACCTGGAGCTGTGCAGCCGGCTGGGGTCAAGAGGGCAGCGCAACCACCAGCAGTAACAACAACGCTGCTCCCGGCCGCCAACATGCCCAAAAAGGCCCGGGCGAAGGTGACGAAGGCAGCGAAGAAGGCAAAGGCGAAGGGAGGCCCCTCGGCTGCTGCTCCGCCTGCGGCAAGGAGGGAGGAGAATTTGGCGGCAGAACCACAGCCGCTGCCTGAGACGGCGCCGCCAGCGGAGGGCGCCTGGGTTGCCGTTGCCAAAAAGGCAAAAAAGCCCAAAAAGGCAGAGCCAGCACCGGCAGCAGCCCAGAAGGGCAAAAAGGCTGCCAAGGGTCCACAAGGACCAAAGGGCCCCAAGGTGCCTAAGCCGCCAAAGACCCTGGCGGTGGTGGTGGCCCTCAAGCCGGAGGCGGTGGCTCAGGGAGCTACCTATAAGGACGCCCTGACCAAGGCCAAGGCGTCCATTAACATGGACGAACTGGGTATCGGTCCGTCGAAGTTCCGGACTACGGTGACGGGAGCGAGAATTATCGAGCTCCCGTCCGGAACAACGGTGGCCCAGGCCGACACTCTGGCGGCCAAGGTGGGCGAGGCCTTGGGCGATACAGCCAGGGTGACCCGCCCAACAAAATCAGCAGACGTCAGGGTGTCGGGCCTGGACGATACTGCGACGCCCGAAGAAGTGCGGGCGGCTCTGGCCGACAAAGCCGGTTGCCCCCCCAATACTATCAGGGTGGGGGCAATATCATCCGGCGCCAGGGGGGCTGGCTCAGCAATTGCCTCCTGCCCCGTTGAGGCCGTGGCCAGCTTGGTCAAAGACGGGAGACTAAAGGTGGGCTGGAGCGCAGCCACGGTCCGGCTACTGGAGCCACGCCCTATGCGTTGCCATAGATGTCTGGCACTGGGGCATCCAGCAGCCAAGTGCCCCTCTAGCAAAGACCGCAGCAATCTCTGCTATCGCTGCGGCAAAGAGGGGCACGTAGCCAAGGCCTGCAAGGCCCCACCGCACTGCGCGGTGTGCGCCGACAGGGGCCTGCCAGCCGGGCACCGAATGGCGGGGGCCAGTTGTAAGCCCCCTCCCGTCAAGGGCCACCTGCCGAAGCCGGCAGCGGCTCCTCGGGCCGCACCAGAGGCGGCCCCCCGCGCCACGCCAGAGGCGACCCCAGCAGTAACCCCAATGTCCGTCAACGATGCCCAGTAGGACATTGGGGAAACTGCTCCAGGCGAACCTCAACCACTCCGCCGGGGCACAGGATCTCCTGTGCCAGACGATGGCGGAGTGGGGGGTCGACCTTGCGGTGGTATCGGAGCCGCACCGTATCCCCCCGTCCGACAAGTGGATGGGGGCTGCGGATGGCTCCGCTGCCATAGTGGCGGCGAGTGCAGGCCCTTCCCCGGTGCTGGTGGAGAGGGGGGAGGGGTATGTGGCGGCACGATGGGGAGAGGTGGTGGTGGTGTCCACCTACTTCTCCCCCAACCGCAGCAGGGCCGACTTCGATCGGTTTCTCGCTGCGGTTGAAGGGGTCGTGCACCGCGCGGCCCCTCGTCAGGTGCTGGTGGCGGGGGACCTCAACGCAAAATCGACCGCGTGGGGGTCCCCCCGCACCGACGTCAGGGGTGGTATACTGGAGGCCTGGGTGTTCGCCCTGGGTCTCCAGATCCTCAATCGAGGAACCACCCCTACCTGCGTCCGGTGGCAGGGCACGTCACTCATTGACGTGTCCTTCGCCACCCCCGCCGCTCGCGGCCCGTATCCGGGGCTGGCGGGTGGAGGCGGATGTGGAGACCCTATCGGACCACCGATACGTCCGGTACGAGGTCTCCACGGCATCCCCAGGGGCCCCGGTGGGCCCCCGTGCGGGCAGCTCGCCGTTCAAACGGTGGGCGCTCGCACGCCTCCAGCCGGATGTGGCGGAGGAGGCGGCGACGGTGCGGGCCTGGGCAGGGGTCCCGGACGCCGTCGCTGGGGATGCCGACGGCATGGCGGACCTTTTCGCGGACGACATCAACGTCGTCTGCAGCGCCGCCATGCCGAGGGCGCGGGTTGGCCCACGGAGGAGTGGGCAGGCATACTGGTGGACGCAGGAGCTCACGATCCTGCGTGCCGCCAGTATGAGGGCCAGGCGCGCCTGCCAGCGATGCCGCAGGCGCGCAAGACAAGCGCCCGGTGAAGAGGAGGTCCTCCGCCGGGCGTACAATGAGGCCCACACGGCCCTGCGTAGAGCCATCTGCAGGGCCAAGGTCGCTGCCTGGGATGAGTTTTTGGCCATCCTGGACAGCGACCCCTGGGGGAGGCCGTACCGGACGGTGAGGGGGAAGTTCGC
This sequence comes from Chilo suppressalis, assembly GCA_902850365.2. Lineage (NCBI taxonomy): Eukaryota > Metazoa > Arthropoda > Insecta > Lepidoptera > Crambidae > Chilo > Chilo suppressalis. Next base: position 25,477,153 of record OU963908.1, read on the forward strand.
TTCGGCGGCCCCCTCCACGTCCGGTATGGAGCCCGCGCTGGTGAGGAGGGTGCTGGGGACACTTTTCCCAGACCCCGGGCCCTTCGAACCCCCCAGGATGCTGCCCCCCGGTTCTGCTCCGGGGGCGTGGGCGGCTGGCCCCCCCGTGTCCGATGGAGAACTGGACACGGTGAGGGACCGGCTCCGGAGCCGCAATAAAGCTCCGGGGCCGGACGGGGCCCCGGCCAAGGTAATGGCCATTGCCTTGGGCCCCCTGAGAGAGCGATTCCGCGCGGTGCTAGACACATGCATCGCGACGGGTCGCTTTCCCAGGCGCTGGAGAGTGGGGCGGCTTTGCCTTCTCCGCAAGGAGGGCCGCCCGGCAGACTCTCCAGCGGGCTACCGGCCGGTGGTGTTGCTCGATGAGTCCGGGAAGGCTTTTGAGAGGATTCTCGCCTCCCGGATCATCGAGCACATCGAGGGTGAGGGGCCGGACCTGGCGGACTGCCAGTTCGGCTTCCGAACCGGCCGGTCCACGATGGACGCGGTTGGCCGTCTCAAGAGGTGGACTGAGGCGGCCACAGCTCGGGGGGAGGTGGTGATCGCGGTGTCCTTGGACATCGCGAACGCGTTCAACACCATCCCCCACGAGTGCATAGAGGCGGCGCTCGAGTTTCATCGAGTGCCACTCTACCTCCGCGCCCTCGTCCGGGACTACCTGCGAGACAGGTCAGTCCTGTACGAGGATGCGGAGGGCCGCGTCCAATCGTGGCCAGTGAAGGCAGGCGTACCCCAGGGTTCCGTATTAGGTCCCCTCCTATGGAACCTGGGGTACAACTGGGTCCTGCGGGGTGAGCTCTTGCCGCGCATGGATGTCGTCTGCTTTGCGGACGACACCTTGGTAGCGGCGAGAGCGAGGGGGTGGGAGGAGGCGGTCCGCCTTGCGTCGGTCGGCACCTCCATGGTCGTCCGACGCATCCGCCTCCTGGGACTGGAAGTGGCCCTCGAAAAGACGAGGGCCATGGCCTTCCACGGTCCCAGACGCAGGACCCCGCCGGGGCTCCGTGCACGGGTAGAGGGGGTGTGGGTTCCGGTCGAGATGCACCTTAAGTATCTCGGCCTGACCCTAGACCCCCGATGGAGCTGGGAGGAGCATTTCAGGCTCCTCGCTCCCCGGCTGTGCGGCGTCGCAGCCGGACTCGGTCGCCTCCTCCCCAATGTGGGGGGGGCCGAAGGCGAAGTGCCGTCGGCTTTATCACTCCGTGATAAAGTCGATGGCGCTGTACGGGGCCCCGGTCTGGGCTGAGTGCCTCTCGTCCCGCACGAGGGCCCTCTTGCGAAGACCGCAGAGGGTCATCGCGACCCGGGCCGTGCGGGCTTACCGCACGGTCAGCCACGGGGCTGCCTGCGTCCTAGCAGGTACGCTCCCGTGGGAGGTTGATGCCCTGGTACTATCCCAGGTGCATCAACACCGGGTCGCGGCGAGAGAGCGGGGCGAGCGACCCGTTCTAGAGGAGGTAGAACGGGTCCGCACCGAGGCGCAGGGGGAGGCTCTGCGCCGATGGGTGGAGGCACTCGCCAACCCAGCCGCTGGCCACCGGACGATCGAGGCGATTCGTCCGGTGTTGGAGGAGTGGGTAGGGCGCCAGCGGGGCACCCTCACCTACCGCCTGGTGCAGGTACTGACCGGACATGGGTGTTTCGGTCACTACCTGCACCGAGTCGCCCGTCGGGAGGAGACGCCGCGGTGTCATCACTGCGCCTCTCCCGACGACACGGCCGAGCACACGTTGATCGTGTGCCCGGCCTGGCGAAATGAGCGCCGCGATCTGATCGCGGCGCTCGGCGGAGGAGGCCTCTCGCTGCCAAGTATGGTAAGAGCCATGCTTGGTAGCGAGAGAGCCTGGAGGGCTGCCGCCTCCTTCTGCGAATCTGTGATGGCGCAGAAGGAGGCAGCGGAGAGGGAGCGGGAGGAGGACGCTCTAGCCGCCCCTCTCCGGCGTAGACGGGTGGGCCGAAGAAGGCAGGCAGCGGTGACTGCCGGTCTTCGACGGCCCTAAGGTGGCCTGGGCGCGGCCTGACCAGCCGCGCGCCCTAGGTGCCGCTCCGGCATAGGCCACCACGTCTGGGGACTGCCTAGTACCCTAGCGCAGTCCCCCTGAGGCGCGTCGCCCGGTCCACTCGTTGGGCCGGGCCTGCCCGGGGGCGGGCTCGGAGCTGTGGCGCACGCAGGTGCGTCGGCCCCGAGACGCCCCCACATGGGCGTAGGAGGGTACCGGGGGGTTTTAGTGGAGTAGGATCAGTGTGGTCTTCCGCACTGGTCCTGCTTGAGTAGGGTCGGCACTGTTTCCCGTGCCGGCGAGTCCCACACACGCCGTGCGCCTAGTCAGCGTCACGGTATGGTGCGTAACTGCATTTCCCCTCGTCACAAAAAAAAAAAAAAAAAAAAAAAAAAAAAAAAGGTTAGGTTAGGTTAGGTTAGGTTAGGTTAGGTTAGGTTAGGTTAGGTTAGGTTAGGTTAGGTTAGGTTAGGTTAGGTTAGGTTAGGTTAGGTTAGGTTAGGTTAGGTTAGGTTAGGTTAGGTTAGGTTAGGTTAGGTTAGGTTAGGTTAGGTTAGGTTAGGTTAGGTTAGGTTAGGTTAGGTTAGGTTAGGTTAGGTTAGGTTAGGTTAGGTTAGGTTAGGTTAGGTTAGGTTAGGTTAGGTTAGGTTAGGTTAGGTTAGGTTAGGTTAGGTTAGGTTAGGTTAGGTTAGGTTAGGTTAGGTTAGGTTAGGTTAGGTTAGGTTAGGTTAGGTTAGGTTAGGTTAGGTTAGGTTAGGTTAGGTTAGGTTAGGTTAGGTTAGGTTAGGTTAGGTTAGGTTAGGTTAGGTTAGGTTAGGTTAGGTTAGGTTAGGTTAGGTTAGGTTAGGTTAGGTTAGGTTAGGTTAGGTTAGGTTAGGTTAGGTTAGGTTTTTTTTTTTTTTTTTTTTTTTTTTTTTCAGCTGCTCCCCACTTTGTTGCAGGTCTTTAATTACTATTTATATTTGGTGTGTCTTTTTATTGTTTTTTTATTTTTTTGCTTTAAAAGCACGTTATTTTTTTCGCGCTTGTATATATTTTGAGCACATTTTTCTTTTTGTGTCTCTTTTTCTTTTTATCTTTTCAAATATTTCTTATTCTAATACATTTCTTTCTTCTATTGACTGTTATTTTTACATTTATTGGTTCCTTTATACTCTATATTTCACTTTATACATTTCCATATCTATTCCTATCTATACTATTATGCTATACCCAGATTAATATCTGGTCTTTTGTCTTATTTTCTAGTATTCTTATTTTATTTACACTGTCTATGCTTATCTCTACTTCTTTTCCTTATTCTAGTTACATGGATGTCTTATTCTAATTACAGTTTTCATTTGTTTATCATATCACATATTTACATTTTCATTTTATTTTCTTGTATTTACATTCTATTGCATTTTTCAGTTTACATTTACATTTACATTTCTTTTTCCATTTACATTTTGTTTCCATTTACACATTTTCCTTATAGTATACTTTCGTTCTTTTTAACATTTTACCGTTTTCAGTTTTTACCTAATCCTAAGTTACTTAAGTTTGACTCCACTCGGAGTCTTTGGGGTTGAGTAAGTGCTCGCGGGTTCAGCTTCCGCAAGACAGGATTTGCAAATATCATATTTGCAACCCTGTTTGCTTTGGCTGTTCCCGCGCGCACTTTTCAGTTATCACTCCTCCCTTTGCGTTTCCTCCCAGTGGAGTCCCGTCTACTTTGTGGTCTTCAGTTTCGCCTTGCGTTCCCTTACTATCTAATTGTATACCTATTTCGCTACTTGTTTTCCTACTCATTTTTTTATTTACTGTAATTATTTTCCTATTTTCGCCCTTAGCAGTGGTACGCGACTTTTGATCTGGCTATCCTATCCCATATAGCCCTCTGTGGGCATGCGTTACTGAAGGTATTGTGTGCTGTATCCTTACTTTTTACTTTCTTGCAATTTTGGCAGCATGGCACTTCTTCCTTATTTGGGCATGTGGCATACTTGTGGTCTCCCCCGCAGTGGCTGCAACTGTCCAGCGGCTCCTGGCAGACCCGCTTGATGTGGCCGAAGCCCAAGCAGCGGGAGCACTGGATTAGCGGGGACTGATCTTCTACTCTGGATGGTCCCCAGCGTAGTTGAAGGGTCCCCGCCTCTGTCAGCTGCAGCCATATTGCCGGGGCCACTCTCAGGACCACGTGTGCCACATGTGGATTTCTAGTTGTCCTTTCAGATACTGCCTCTATGTCCTCTTTTCCTTCCTCTTTGCTATTCCCTTTCATTCTTTTTCCTATCTTTCTTTTTATTGCCTCTATAACTTGCTCCGACTTGTTTTCTCCTCTTACGTACTTAACCACTATCAACGGGTTTTTATTTTTAGCTCTTTCAACTATCAGTTTTTTGTTCCTTTCCAATTCCTCTTTCAGTCTTTCCATTTCATTCTCCCTAGCACACCCTATTATGACCTTCTGTCCCTTTGCCTTTCTTATCTTTTTTACCTCCATCCATTCTCCTCTTTCATCCACACTCTTTTTCACCTCTTCAATCACTTCTTCACTTGTTTGCGTTACGTCCGTTGATGCTACTATGATGGAATGTAAAGTTTCCATCATAGTAGCTGGCCCTTTTACTCTCTCTGCATACGTATCCTTTCTGATTTCATCCATCTTTTCTTTCACTATCCCTTCTATATCCCTTTTTTCCCCTGTGATTTGTGTCCCTACTTCCTTTTGTCTACTTTCTATTATTTCCATAATGCTGTTTCCCCTTATTATTTCCTTTCTATTTCCTAAAATTGTTTCTTTAATTTTCCCCTGTTCCTCTAGTGTCATTCTACTTTCTTGCATTGTGGTGCTTAGCATGCTTTCTATATCTCCTATATTGTCATTTCCTTTTTTCCCTATTTCTTCTATTTTTTCCATTTTCCTATTTCCTGTTATTATTTCTTTCCTATTGTCTAAAATTGCGTCCATCATTTTCTTTTGTTCTTCCATCAGGAGATATGCTGTGCTTTCATCGTTTTCCTTATCTAGCTCGAATTCTATTCTTGTCTCTATTCTATCCGTGTATAGCTTTGCCTCTATCGCTGCATCCCTTGCTTCCATCACTACGTCCATAAATTTCTGCAGTTCTCCATCCATGTGTTCGTTGTCTTCCTTTGTTATTACTGCAGCTTTATTTATGCCCTCCATTATTTGGCTGCTAAGCTGTTGCTGTTCATCCATCCTTTCTAACGTGCTCTTCGTCTTTCTGGTTCCTTCTTCTATTCTTTCTCTATTTCCCAAAACTATGTCCTGTATATTTTTCAGCATTTCTTTCATCTCTCCTATTTCCTTCCCGTCCATTCTTTCGTCTTTCTTTTCCTCCCTTCTATCCATTTCTTTCGTTCCATCGTCATTCTTACTGTTTTCTAATTCTACTACTCTTTTAGCCAGCATCTCTATCCACTCTTTCATCTCTTTCGTTCCTTTTCTTAAAATCTGTTTTCCCTCGCTTGTCACTGATTTGGGTGCCAAATGCTCCAACATTTTGGCACCCAAATCCCTGGCCTTACTTACTAAATTGTGGGGGAATTCCTCCACTTTCTCCTTCCTCGCTGTTTTTTGTGTGCCTTCCGCCGTCGTAAGTCGCGTACCTGCTATCTCGTTTACCATTTTTTGTTCTTTTTTCTCAGAAGGAGATTCGTGCACGTAATCGAATGTTTTTGAATTTCTCGCGGCGGGAATGTGTTTGCCGTTTCTTGCCATTTTAATTTTTTGGAACCAATATGGAGCAGTCTTTAAGACCTGTTTTATCCGAATTAAAAAATTTTTTAAAAATAAATTAAATTGAAAAATTAAATAAAAATAAAAATAAAAATTCAAAAGTAAAATTAAAAATTGAATTAAAATTGGAATTGAAATAAATGAGTCAATAGACGGATAATTCAAATTAAAATAAAATTAAATGGACACACCAAAATAATATAATAAAATAAAATAAAATAAAATAAAATAAAATTGCTAAATTACTAATTCCTAAAACTAAGCCTGCCCTTAAAAAAGGTGCAGGGTGTCTATATCACAGTCAAGCTAAAGATTTAGACGCACACAACAAATTACTATTACTAAGTCTGCCCTTAAAAAAGGTGCAGGTTGTCAATGTAAATTTATAGATTTTGATTAAAATCAAGTTTAAAAAGGTAAAACAATAAAATAATAAAATACGACAGTAGTAATTTGTGCAATAAGTGCAGATTTGTCAAAATTTTTAGCCTAAGTCTGCCCTCAAAAGAGGAGCAGAGTGTCTTAATTCTAATAAAAACCTAACTAACTTAACCTATATTCAGGCTCAATAGAGTCCTGAATTTTGTCAAAATTCCTTAATACTAATCCTGATCTCAATAGAGATTCAGGAGACTTAATTATACCTTGAAAGGCCCGAGTTCCTATATGAGAATTTTTGTGTGTGAAAACTTAATATTAATTTTCCTAGTCTCTATGTACTCTATGTAGAGACGTTTGGCACTCTATCTGATTGCTGAGAATTTATAGGACCAAACCGTAAAAGTTTGGTCGAAATCGGCCCAGTAGTTTCCGAGTTGCCTTATTTCTTCAGATAGGGGTGGTTTAGGGGTTGGGAGGGGTAGGCGTCGAGATTTGGGTCCCAAGTGAGAATTTGAGTCCCTATATAAATTGTTGTAAGTTTGGGACTGTTAGTTCCTTAGTAACGGGCTATTAAACAAATTCTCCCTTAGGGCGGCGGGGGAAAAATTTCAAATTTAGGGGTTGGTTTTTATGGTTGTAAAATGTCCGGTAAAGAATGCTGATTATTTTTGTCCGAGAAGATGTATATGCCAAAAGTATAGTTTTTATAAAATTTTGAATTTTGTATGTCTAATTAATTTATGGGGTAGGGGGTAGGGGGTTGAGACTATGGGGGATTGACGTCTCCCTGGGGGTTTCCACCTGCGACTCTTCGAGTCGCTAAAGGCCAAATTTGGGGTCTAAAACGTCCTACTATGCGTACTTTAGGAGTTAGCTGTATATGTTTACTTCTTCCGGGAATCGAACCCGGGAATTTCAATTTTTGGTGGTGTTTTTTATGTTGGGGTCGGGTAATGTTGTTTGAAGAGATACTTTTCTCCCAAGGAACCTAATGTGGGAGATTTCTCCAAGTACCCTTTTTAGGCAATTAAACAAGCCCCTATATATTCCGCCTATAAGTGGGCGTGGCTTATGACGTAGTCCGCCCTGACTAGAAATTCCCCGTTTTCAAAAGTCCTCCCGGGCGGGTTTCGACTTCGGAATCCTGTAAAGGGGGATGTCCTCTATCGAAAAGCTCCGGGATTAATTTTCGAAAAACGGGTACTTTTGGAGATTTTTTGGGTTTTAGCCCGAAAAATCCCTCGGTGATTAATGTTCTGTTGTTCTACAAATAGGGGTTGAAAAATTTATTTTTTACAAAAATCTTAAAAAGTAATAAATGGGCCACCAGGGGGCACAATTTTATAATTTTAGGGGTTCGGAATACAAAGATATTAACTAATAAAAAACGTAAACAAACATATACTTATGATTAATGGCTTGCCAACTTAATTGTGCGGTTTTGTTAAAATTTTTTGGAACCTTTGGGGGGTCGGCGCTCGGGCGCGTTTTAAGTTTTCCAAAAAATTTTTAAAACACTTACTCGGGCCTTTCCTAACCTAATTGTACATATATAAAAGTCATTAATTATCACAGATTTAGTATTTTTAAAATTCGATAATCCGTGCTGGGTCCCCGAAATTTGACCGCATAAAAATTTGTAACCCTTATATTTTCTCCGGGTTTCAACCCTTATCTTTCCAAAGTTGTTTGTTAGAACCGTCTAGGTGGGTTTTACCCCTCCTAGAAAATTGGTGTTTATAGACTAGATTTAACTACTTGAAATTCAATATTTAAAATGAAATTTTTGCAAAAACTAACATCGGGTGAAATTTTTATTTTAAAAGCTTATAACTCCGGACGGGGTGGTCCGAAATTTAAAATTCCTCCGTCAAAAATGGTTACTCTTACATAACTATCTAATTGCGTAAAAATAAATTTGAAAAAGTCAAAGATAAAAAAGTGAATTTTCAAGTTACGTAATTTTTACAATGTTGTTTTTGCGGTCAAATGAATTTCTGGGTGCTACTTTGGGAGGGTGGCGCTCGGAAACGCCTGGCTCCTCCCTTAAGATTTTTATACTACTAGCTAGAGGGTAGTCCGGCCTTTCCTGTGATATATAATTTTTATTTTTTAATTTATATTTTCATATAAATTAAATCGGTTTAAAATTTTGAATCAATTTTTATTGTTACAAATTAAGATTGTTTTCGTCTAATTTCTCTAAATACTAAGTTTTTGCCAAAAATTCTTTTTTCACCGGATAGCCCGGGTCGAGTTCCTCTGATAACCCAAAAACCAGGTTTCAAAATAAATAAAAACAAGTTGTTATTCAACTTTTATTGTTTTTGATGGTCGTCCCGCTGGTCCTGAAAGTTGAATAACTACGGTGATCTTTAAGATAAAATTCCGAAAAAAGTTTTAAAATGATCGTTAATAAATAGCAATTTTAATTTTGATTTTTAATTAATAGGTTACCACTCTGGTTTTTGTTTTATATGCACTTATTTCTAAACTTAAAATGTAAAATTTTTAGGACCTTATATCTCCCTTCCTATTAGGGGTAGGCTTGTGCTGAAAGCGCTCACTTGTCGGCTGCGACGTCCTCTCCTCGTCTGTGGTGGTTGGGGTGGCGCGACTGCGCTGGTTCCAGTACCTCGTGGTCGGGTGGTTGAGGGACTTTCTTAGGAAAGTCCCTGGATCTTGGCCGGAAAATTCCGGGACTCTGCAGGCGCCTTCCTCTCGTCAATTGTGGACTTCCCACAGTCCGAAAATGATGGGTCGTCGCGATGGTTCCAGAGATATCTTGCTCCAAAGTCTGAGTTAACCTTACTTTTACGGTTTTTTGCACTTTTTGGTGGTTTTTTCACTTTTCACACCTAAGTGTGACACACCGTTCGATTCGTCTCGTCGAGACGAATCCACCAATACCAATCACTTTGTATATTACTCTAATTTTTCCGGCACTTCTATTTTTTAACTGCGGAGCTCAATAAAATCGAACCGTTCGGGTCTAGCGCTACGGGGCAACTGGGTTAGGTTAGGTTAGGTTAGGTTAGGTTAGGTTAGGTTAGGTTAGGTTAGGTTAGGTTAGGTTAGGTTAGGTTAGGTTAGGTTAGGTTAGGTTAGGTTAGGTTAGGTTAGGTTAGGTTAGGTTTTTTTTTTTTTTTTTTTTTTTTTTTTTTTTTTTTTTTTTATTCTACCACAGACTCGAGGTCCGTGCCTTTGGCTGTTTGTTATTTTTTAAAATTGATTGTATAGTTATTGCTCCACTTTTTATTCTTTTGCGCTTGCTCTTTTGCGCCTCTATTCTTTTTTTAAATAAAATTTACATGCAACATGCTTATAAAATTACAGTCTTGGTTACCTTATTATCTAGGGTGCACTATTTTCTATTTTAAAGGAGGATGTTTCGACCTGTCCCATTCCATCCCGCAATAGGCGTAGCTGGGATGGGGCGGGTCGATACTTGAGGGGGGGGATAGGGGCTGGGGAGGGATGGTTGGTGGGTTGGTCCCTGGAGTTAACGCTTCCGCGCCTCCAGGGAAGGTGGGTAGGGGGGGGGGTGGGGGTGGTTTGGGTGGGGGGAGGCTCTGGAGTTAACGCTTTCGCGCCTCCAGAGCGTTTAATAATTACTACGGTGTGTTGGTTTATTAGTGCTTATGCTTATAAATACTTAATACTAACGTGCAATATTTTTAGCTGTTTTATGGTTCATTTCATTTATAGTATTGGTACGGTTTCAGTTTTTTGGCTCTATACATTAGTTATTTGCAATGGTAGTTTATGGTTTTGGCACTCCGTCGGCGGTCCATGGCAATAATGGTCTTGAGGCCACTATTGCCTGGACCGTCTACGGGGCTTCTGGTCATCCGCCATACCCGGTGCATTGTCAGCGCTAGCTGTTGCTAGCGCCGCAAGCGGGGTACTGGCGGTTAACAATATTTTTCAGTTTGTTGGTCTGTTACATTTTCTTAAAAGGTGCTTAGTGGTATAGTTCTGACTATCTAGGTTGAAGTATAATTTTGTGCATTTTAGTTAAGCAAAAATATAATTAAATATAATTAAAACATAATAAAACATAATAAATTCTATACAATTCAACATAATTCAGTACGATCCGCCGCCAAGCCTGTTGTGTGACCTTAGGAGTATAACTGAGTTGCATCCCAACTCTTGTGCTCCGTCGGTGGTCCATGGCAATAACGGTCTTACTACCCCTATTGCCTGGACCGTCCACGGAGCTGGTGGTCATCCGCCAGACCCAGTGCGTTGTCGGAGCTGACTTGTGCCAGCGCCGCAAGCGGGGTTCTGGCGGTTTGCGGTGCGTTAAAAACATTCTTGGCTGCGGATGCGCACTGAGTTCATTATATACTATACAGTTGTTTCAAATCAAAATTAAAATTAAACAAATTTAGACAAAATTAAACAAAATTAAACAATTTAAACAAATTAAACAAAATTGAACAAAATTACACAGAATTAAACAAAATTAAACAAAATTAAACAAATCAATAACTTAAATGGCTACAGATATACAATGGTTCTATTCTACTTATTGCTATTACAAATCTTTGTTATGATTTGACCAGTCCGGGGTGTTGTCGTTATCCGAGTAGTGTCTTGTCCATGATTGTTTTCCTTGTCCTGGTAGTCTGTCATGTCCGAGGGGGGATATGTGGATGGGGGAGTCCCTCGCCTTCTTGGCGAAAGGCTCCCCCGTCCAGAGATCGTCTTTGTCCGTCCGTTAGTTTGGGTCCCGTCCGGTTAATTTTTGGATCATGGACTCGCTCAGTGCGATACCTTCGCTACGTATCGCCTCCCTGAGGTTGTAGTCCCTGATCCTGCTGTCTGTGGCCCTTTCCACGCCGATAACTAGGCGGGCGATCGTATCGCCCTCCACGTTATCGGCGTAGTAGACACAAGATGTTGTGTGTCTTGTAAGGGCCACTACAGCGTGTGGAACGCTCCGTGTGATGTGTGTGGTTTGCTGCTTTGAACACACCACAACCACGTCCCGGTACGTCAGTCCCTGTGCCTCGTGGATGGTCAGGGTTCGAGATCCCGAACAAGTACCATAGCCACGGCCGATCAGTTTCTCTTTTTCGGCCTGGGTGTGGGCTAGGTATAGGGTGTTCGGCTTGTTCGGAATCTCGACCCCCGAGTATCCCTTCCGCGACAGGGAACGCACCAGTCCGGAAGACGAGTATATTCCCTCATAGATTTCCCTGAGGGCATACGCTACGTCTTGCGGGTTGCGATGTGTGCAAAGCAGCTGTGTGGGTGCTATGTGTAGTGAGTGTCGTGGTGTGTTGTGTAGTAGGGGGAACAGATTGTGCCTGTCAATATAGGGCAATTGATTTTCATCGCCGACTAGGAGGGTCTCCTCGACGCGCGCAAGAACGATCGCCATCACTATTGACCCGAAGTGACTCATTAGGGCCTCATCCACCAGGAGGCGGCTAAAGGAGGCCTTTTCGTCAACTCCGTTCGCCAGCAGTGATGCCATCGTCCTGGCACGCTTCCTCGCCTCGGATACACCGATGCGAGGTGCGAGTTTTTCCCTCAGGTCGGCGAGTGCCTCTCTGGTGTTTGTGACAACCATGTCCGTGTCTGGCCGGAACTGCTCCAGGATCCAGGTCGTTTTTCCGCACCCCGGAACTCCGTTCACCCATCGAATCCGTAGCCGCGACCAGTCCACTTTTGCTCCGCTCGAGTCCAGGGTCCTGGAGATGGCTTCTGCCCTCTCCAGGATCCTGTTCTCCAGCAGAACTCTTGTGAACTTTGCAACCACGACCACCGATCCGGCAGATGGGGTGCTGAAGAACTCCCTGTTCTCCGCCGAGGGATCCCGTTCCACAAAGCCAACGCCCTCGCAGTATGCCGCCATGTACGACCCCGACATTTCCCCGTGCAATACAAGGCCGTTATCGTTGTCGTACAGGGCGGCCTCCGCGTCTCTGAGCTCCGTCCGTAGCCATTCCAAGTTGCCTCTCCGGTAGGTTTGGAGGATGGATTTACATGCATCCTCGTTAACCCTCAGAGTGGCCCTCGTCATGGCCACGAACTCGGCAAATGCGTTGACTATGTGGTCCGCATGTTCCCTTACCGGTTTGTATTCTGGAGCAGTTACGCGTCCCTTGTCGGCCAGGGTTCGTACTGGTGTTGTTTGTACGATACCCGAAGTGGACGGTTCGGTTGTCACCGAGGCTTGCCCGCACACTGGTCCCCCTGTGTGTTGTGAGTGTGTGTGTTTTTGTGTGTGTTTCAGAGGGGAGAACCGGGACGCGCACTGCAAGACGGCTTTGATAAGGGGGTGATGGCGTTTCCCTTTGGGTTGCGCCGTCTCTCGCCCGGCCAGGACCAATGCATGCTCCGCGTCCACTTTCTGCTGGAGTTTCCCCGAGCCGCTGCTCGGGGGAACTCCAGCAGATTCCCCCGGAGAATCAGCTCCGACTACGACCTTCGGGCTACGAGGCAGTAGGTGGCTGAGGTCCTGGCCTCTGTCCTCGTAAACCACTATTTCGTGGTTTTTAGAGGCGGCCAAGACCCCAAGGTGGTCGCCCACCTCGCCTTTCTCATAGCCCACAGTCATGGCGTCGACGCTGATCCTCCTGGGTGCGGACGCCTCTCCCGGGGTCCCCCTCCCCATCGCCGTCAGCACCCTGTTCACCAAGCTGAACCCAGTTTCCGTGCTCCCGGCCTCGAACAGTGCTATGACCTTGTTGGTCTTTCGCACTATCCGACACCGTATCCCGAGCACTTCTACCTGGGGCAGCGCGTCGTAGGTCTTCCGACGCATGGTGATTTTGAGGGTGCTGCCGTTCATCAGGAGACCAAGCCCCGGTGAGACGTAAACATTGGTCCTAGCCCGCGAGTTGCAGAAGCAGAGACCCACTCTCTCATGGTTACTGTCCATGAAGGAGTAGATCCCCCTTATGCGCGTCCCGGGTGTCCCCTCTGTGGCGCAGTCCAGTAAATTGAATTCCTTGGTTAATGGGATGATTGATGAATGTGGTGGGATGATTGGTGCTGATGAATGTGGATGTGTGTTCGTGATGATGGTGGGGGGGATCCTACTATTTCGGCCTGAGGCCGTTTCTGCCACCTCCTGGATGAACTTTAGGAGGTGGGGCCGAGATCTTTTGTCGGCCATTACTTCCCCCACGTTGATTTGAGACAGCCGGTCAGCTATGATGCACTCCAGATTGTACCGCGAGGGGCCGAATCTCGGGCAGTCGAATAGAAGGTGCCACACCGACTCGCTGACATTCGGGTCGCACTCGCATCCCGGTTCCTCCCTCAGCTTGAACCGGTGCAAGTACTCCCCGAACCCGCCATGACCCGTCAGGATTTGGATTTGGTGGTATGAAAGATTTGATTCCCGGACTATCTTGTATGCAGTTTTAACGTCCGGGAAGAAGGTCTTTGTTATCATACCACGTGGGGAGGAGCTATATCGATCTTGCCATCTGGCTATAGACTCCTCCCTTATCCTCCTCTTGACGTGTGACAGCGGGACGTCAGCGTAGTCGGGTTCCGTCTTCCCGGCCTTGGCACCCTCCTTCGCTAGTTCATCCGCCCGCTCGTTCCCCTGTGTGCCGATGTGTGCCCGAATCCAGTATAGGCCGACTTGCTTTCCGGCTGCTCGCATTTCAGTCAGATCCTCTTTGATGGTCTTCGCCAAGGGGTGCAGGATTTTCGGGTTAGAGAGCAGCTCTAGCGAAGATCTCGAGTCGCTGAGGATGTTGGAAACCTCTGAGTCGCTCTCCTTTACCCTCCGCACCGCCTTGTGAAGAGCGAAGAGTTCTGCCTGAAATACTGAGCAGACCGGATCCAGGCAAAAGGTGTCATGAAAGGTCTCGACTCCCCCCTCCCACCACGTTAGAGCCGCTCCCACGCCTCCCTCCATTTTGCTTCCATCGGTGTAAATCACCGGGCCGGCGCCATGGAGTGAGGCTATGGTGCTCTCGGAGACGTCCTCGAGAAGCTGATACTGAGGTGTTGATGTATCAGCGGGGTGTGGCTGTTCTGCTGGTGACACCCTTTTCTCGAGTCGTCTATCCGGTGGTAGGAAGGAGCTGTCGTGGCCCTTCTTTGCCCGGTACAGCGCTGCGGCCTCCTGGATTCTGATGTCAAGTGGCAACACACCAGACAGCACCAACGCCGATGTTAATGACGTTGTGCGGTACGCCTTGCTGATCTTGATAGCAAAGGCTCTCTGGAGCGCATCAAGCTTTGCGATGTTGCCCTGGAGGTGGGACGCTGCGTACCACGCGCTCGCCCCGTACACTATGATGGGCTCTATCACCGCGATGTAGATTGTCCGAATGATGTCCCTATTCAGTCCCCACCTCAACTTTGCCGCACACGCTAGCTGTTTGTAAATGTCCGCTGTCTTTTTACAGACTTTGGACACGTGTGCGTTGAAGTTGAGGCGTCGGTCGATGGTGAGACCTAGAAGGCGGATCTCGTCAACCAGCCCTATCTGGACTCCGGCCATTACTATGAGGGGCGGTCTGAACTTTAGCTTCTTGGTGAGAAGCATCGCGCAGGTCTTGTGCGGAGCGAAGTTCAGTTTGTTCCTGGCCCCCCAGCAATGGATTTTGTCAAGGGTTTGGTTGACCAGATCCTCCATCTCTTCTGGGGACTGCTCGGTGAACATCAAGACGACATCGTCGGCGAACGCCTGGCAGTACACACCGTCAGCCTTCAGAATTTCGAGCAAGGAGTCGAGGATGATGTTCCATAGGACCGGGCCTCCAGTTGATCCCTGTACACACCCTTTGGTGGTCCTTCTCTCGCTCCTTTCTCCCGCGTAGTTCACCACCACGCTTCTGTCGGCTAGGTATGACTGCAGTGCACGGTAGATGTTGTGTGGGCAAGCTTTGCGCAGCAGCTGGTTCTTAATCGCGGGCCACCACGCGTTGTCGAAGGCGCCCTCTATGTCCAGCGATACTAGGAGTACAGATCGCTTCCTGGCGATGCTGCTCCTCACCTGCTCCATCAGGTCATAGAGGGCGTCCTCGGTTCCGCGTTGCGGCATGAAGCCGTACTGCCGCTGGTCTAGGCTTGGGTAGACATGCCATTGCAGTCTCCTGATTAAAAGCTTCTCGACCGTCTTTCCTAGGACTGATAGTAGCCCTATCGGACGGTGGGACTTAGGTGTTGTGTAGTCCTCTTTGTTAGGCTTTTTCAGGATAACTACATGGGCAATCTTCCACTGCCTCGGGAAATACGCAAGTCGCAGGATCTTATTTGCGATTTCTAGAAATATTCCCATGTGGCAGCGGATCGCCCTGGCACAGATGTCCGATGTTAGCCCATCCGGCCCCGGCGCCTTTTTCGGGTTCTGTTCCCTCAGGATCGCCTCGATCTCTTCGGCCGTGAAGGGCGGGTCATCTTTACCCAGTTTGCCAAGCATTTCTGCATCACTCAGGTCGACGCTGGATCTTATTAGCGCCTGTTCTGCGGTGTCGTTCTCCGCCGAGTCCTCCGGATAGAAGGTTGAGGCTAGGAGGTCCGCGGATTGACGTGGTGACAGTGTCTTTCCGTCCGGACCCCTCAGAAGCTGATCCTCGCCCCTTCCCTTCGTCTTCCTGAGAACTCGGTAGATTCCGTCCCACAGACTTTCACGGTCCTGAGTGGTGCAGAAATCCTTCCAGCTCGATGTTTGGGCCTCCTGCGCCTTTTGGGCGTAGGTGGCCTTGGCCTGATGGTAAGCCTGCAGCACGTGCTCCATGCGCACTGGGGCAGCGTTGCGGATTCGCCGTTTGCAGCGGAGGACCTCCCGCTTAAGGTCCTCGATTTCCGGCGTCCACCAGGGGGGTTTCGGCTTGTCCTTCCTAGGAGGTAGCTTAGGGATGGTGCTTTCGCATGCATCCCTAATGGATGTTGTGTACCTCCCTATCATGGTCTCCATTTCTTCACCCGTCGCCACCGTTCGGATGTTGTCGACGCAGACGTTATTGCTCTCTAGGGCGATGCGTAATCGACTGTCGAAATCCGACCACTTTGCCTTAGCTGTATTGTATATCCTGGTTGTGGGTATCGGGATCGGCAGAAGCTTCTCCCCCACTTCCAGGGTATACGTGATGGCGTTGTGGTCTGATGTTATAAGGTCTCGACAGACTTTCCACCTTTTAATCCGCCCCAGGAGTGGTATGGAGCATACCGTCACGTCGACAAAGCTCGTGCACATCCGGCCTCGCCGAGGCTCTTCGAACGTTGGTGTGGTTCCGGTATTGAGGATCTGGAGTTCCATCTCGTTGAGGAAGGAGTTGTAAGCCTGGCCCCTCTGGTTTTCCTCATCGCTGCCCCACCAGTGGCTCCATGCGTTGACGTCCCCTCCTATCAGGATCTGTTGCGTCTGGGCCCTGAGCACGTGATACATCGAGCGAGTGCGCTCGATGTTGTGCTCGATGTCCAAATCTCCCTCGAAGTAAACGGATATTACGCCGAGCCTAAGCCCGCCAGAAACCAGCAATACGGCCACCTCCGTCTCGGTCACAATCTGAGGATCGTTTATGATCCGCAGTCTGTTCCCGAAGACGAATATTACCGCTTTTACCGGTTTCTGCCGATTGAGGGTGCACTGGATGACCTTAGTGCCAGGGTATTGCTTTACCTCGCCTTTCGATCCCACATAGGGCTCTTGGGCTAAGGCAACGTCAATACGCCTGTCCTCTGCTAACTGGAGTAGCTCGGCTGTTGCTTGCTTGGATCGGCGCAGGTTGATCTGTATAAAGTTCAACCTTGATCCGTCTACTGGGAGATTAAGGATTGGATGGTCGTGGGGGCCCTTAGCAATACGCAACTTTGGTCCTTGCTATGCCATCCCATACTGCCCTTTCTGGGCAGTCCTCGCTAAAGGCGAGGTGATGGTTGTTGGTGTCCCTCTTTGCTCTTGTGCAATTGATGCACTTTGGTGGCTGTTCATTTTGCCGGTCTCGGCACTCGGACCAGGAGTGGGCCCTTCCGCAATAGTTGCAGAGTTGGGCCGCCTCCGTGCACAAGTTTTTTGTGTGGCCGAAGCCGAGACACTTGGCGCACTGGACGAGGGGCGACTGGTCCTCAACGGGCCTGCGTTCCAGACCTATGTGGACCGCGCCCGCCTCCAGCATGCGCTTGTGGAGTTCAGGGGACACCTCGAGTATGGGGTGGCATTGCAAGGGGTTGCGTGTTCTCTTCCGATAGCGCACCCTCACCGACTGTCGACTTTTCTCCAGGCCCTCGAACAATTTCTTGTTCTGGGCGGCGAGGTGGTCGACGATGTCTTGGTCGGTGTGGTACGCCATCAGATTCTTGATCCTAATAAGTGGGTGCGTCTTTTTAACCTGTCGCACCTCCAGGGCACCATCACTCTCAATCTGATTCCGGAGGAGCCGCGCGTCTTCCTTGTCGGCGCAGCTGAGGACCACCTTCCGGTCCTTGGCTTTCCGTACACGGTCCACCTTGAGGCCGGTGGACTTGAAGTCCAGCTTCTTCCTCAGCTCTTCTAGAACCCCGTCCCCGGTCTTATTGGGGTCACGGCTGGTCACAATTATTGTGTGCTCGGGGTTCTTGGTGGTTTTGGCTGCCTGCGCGTAGGTTTTGTTGCGCGGCTTTGCGCTCTCCGCTATCGGCTCCTCCGGCCTCAGATGTTGGAACCGGCTGTTCCAAATCTCGAACGTCTTTTTCAGCTCCGTGGCTCCGCCGGCGATGCCCGCTACTTCCTCCTTTAATGGATTCAGTAGGGTCTTTATGTTCGATGCCGTTTCCGCTATTGCCAGTTCTGTGCCGAGTCCGACGTCCGATTTGCAAGTGGACCCGCTTGCCAACACTAGATCCTTCAGCTCCCTGACACTCTCCCGTAGCTGCCTTCCGTTAGTTATTATTGGAGCCACACTGTCCTCCAGATGGTTTTTAATGTTGTTAATGTCCTGTACTTGCGGAAGACGTGCGAGGGATTGACGGATCTCCGCCATGTCCTCCCTCATCCTGGCGATCTCTGTTTGCATCGCCTGGATGATGGCGTCCTCCACTGCAGTAGTGTTGGGGGGCAGTGTGGGGGGTGGTGAACGGTCCCCTGTGGCTTGTCCCGGCTTTTCAAGCTTGAGATAATGTAGCTCTGTTGCTACCTCAGCTATCTGCCGGGACAGTTTTTGGAGCTCCGGGAGGTAGTTGCGCTCTGGGGTGGGGGTGGCCGAGGCGGGCAAGGCGGCCTCTTTTTTCTGGGCGGGGGCGCGCTCGGACGGTTTATGCTGTTCCTTCACTTCCAGGTGGATGGCCTTGACCGTACTGATCAGGCCATCCATCTCGAAGTTCAGCCAGCTTTGAACTCCGTCCACCGCTTTGTGCGTCCCCGTCCAGGACTCCATGATCTTATTGAGTCTCTTGTCCGCCTCGTCCCTTGCCCTCCTCATTTCCGCGGCGTGGGCCCTCTCCACACGAACCAGCTCTCGCGCTGCCCTCGTCCTTTCTACCTCGAGGTTCACCCTATGGCGATTCCTCGAGTCGGCCAGCGCGAGAACCAGCTCGTAAAGGTTAGAGAGGTTCTCGACGGCGACGGTCTTGATTTCTCTTTTGAGATTCCGTGCACTCTCGAGAACCTCTTTCCCCGCCTGGAGGTACTCCCGCGCAGCGTCCGTGGCCAGGTCCTTGCAAACCCCGGTGTGTTTTCCCAGAGGGGGCAGGATGCTCGCCCTCCTCTCTGGTTCTGGGTCGGGGTCCGTCCAGTCCGACGCACTGCTCCCCGCCTCCCACTTTTCGACCTCCCCTTCCTCCTCTCGTTGGGGGGTCGTTGACCACACCACACTGTAGTGGTCGATCTTGGGGTGGGGGGTGGGTGCGCGGGACTGGAGGGCCCCTCCCGAGGTGGCGCTGTCCGCTTCAGGGGGCGTGTTGGCAATCGGGTCCTCTTTAGGGGGAATTGTGTTTTTCGACTGTGTAGGATCCGATATGTCTGATGATGGTGGTTCGTGATGAGTTATTTCTGTTTCGAGGTCCACGCTGGGAGGGGCTGAATATGGCAGCTCCTCTAGGTCCTCTGGCAAGGGGATTGTGACGTCCCGGAGCGACACGTTGGCTAATGGCCTCAAGTCGTCCATGTTGGTCCGACGGGCCGCCAATTGTGCGCTCCTGATGGACGCCCCTCTGCGTAGGCTGACTGATTTTGTTGCCATTTTTTGCAGCTCCTCCCTTGCCAGTGTGAGGCCTACTTCAGATGGACCTCCGCGCTGGTGTTTTTTCTTTGTTATTCTTATTAGGAATGGCTTGTCGGTCTTGGGTAGGGGCAATCGAGGTAATTTCGATTGCTCCTGTGTCTTAGAATGTGATGGTACTGCCTTGATGTGGATGTGGGATGACTGTTCTTGTGTTTCTGTGCATGCTTGTGATGTTTGTTCGTGTTGTTGTGCTTCTGTTTGTGGGGTAGTGTGTGCTGTGTGTTGTGTTTGTATGTGTGCTTGTGTTTGGGGTGTGTCAGTCTGTGGTGTGATGTGTGCTGCCTGTTGTGTGTGTGCTGGTTTGGGTGTGGAGGCAGCTCCTGGTGTTTTTGTGGGTGAGGGGCTGCCCGTGGTGGGTGTAGTTGGAGTGTTTTGTTGGTTTGGGTGTGTTTTCTGTGTTTGTTCCATTTTGGGTTCCGGTTGGGGGGGATGTGTTCAAATTTATGTGAGGGGGTCCTATTTAGTGAGTGGTTGGCTAATTTGAAAAAATTTTTCCAAAAAGTTAATTTTTGGAAAAGTTGTGCAGGTTTTTGGTAAAATCCAAGATGGCGGCCGTGGGTTTATATTTGGGAGGACGCTATATAGCCCGTCCAATAGGTCTCGCCAAGACCTCTCACCAGACACCAAGCACGACTCCGTGGGAACGATAGTCCCCGAGATATCCCCAAGGTAATTTTGGGGGTTGATGGGGGTGAAAAGGGGTAAACCCTTATATCTCGGAAAGTACACGTCTCCCAGAACCAGGACTTGGTGGGGTTCGGTAGAGGGCGTCTCGAGCTATCCCTTTTTCCAAGAATCTGGAGATGTTATTCCAGGGTGGAAATCGGGATATTTCTCCCTCTGGTGTTTTGAGGGTTGCGGGGGGCAGCTCGGACGTGAAAACCCGGTGTCTCTAGCACCAGTAGTTTAGGAGATATATACCTCCAAAGTTTTTCAAAATGGCGATCCAAGATGGCCGCCAAGACTTTGAAGAGCTATATCTCCGGTTTCACTGGTCCCAGAGACACGGTGTTTCGGGTTTTCTGGGTCAGCTCGGCGAGCTCTATTGGGCGCGCTGGTAAAATCGGGGGGGAGATTTTCACCCCTTGAATGTGAGATTTGATCTCACCGATGTCTGGAGGGGGTCTGGGTGATGTTGTTTCAAAAAAGCGCGGTTTCCCACGGCCGATAGTTCAGGAGTTACGGGCCTTTTCGTAAAAACAAAATGGCGGACCAAGATGGCGGCCAAGATTTAAAAAATTAATATCTCCCGTTCTATCGGTCGTAGGAGAGCGGGGTTTTTTCCTGTGATGTTATTGTCTGATTACCCACCTCCCCAGGGGGCTTAGATTGCTCTAGGAGGGTGGATGTCTGGATTGGCGTTCTGGTGATGGGGGGCCCAAGAGGTGGTAAAATGAGCCTCTACTGTGGTAGTCTGGTGTCTGTAGCACCAAAGACGCCTGAGTTAGAGCCGATCGAAAATTCCACCCTCAAAAAACAAAATGGCCGCCGGGGGGTAAAATTTAAATATAAGCGTTAGGGACCCCGGACTTGGGTCTCAAAATATGTATTTATAGTATCTATTTGTTGTAAAACTATAATCTAACTTATAAACTAATACCCTACCCTGTAGAGGAGTAGAGTAGTACTAAAAATGCTTATAACTAACAAACTGGGTGAGGTAGAAAATTCCCGGTGCAGGTTTTGGGAAGTGCTGATTGGGCTGTGCCCTCTGGTGTTTTTGGCGTGTAGGTCAGTTAAATAGTTTTCGTTTTAGGGGGCCGGGAATGTTCCACCCCGAACTTTCCTGGTGGATATCTCCGGATGCTGTGGGAATCGAGGGGGGCGGTTTTCGCTAGTTGGTGTGGCGGGGTGAGGGCTTCTCACGCCACCAACAAAAACATATGCCTCCCTTAGGCGAAACAGGAGATATCCCCAAAAAAGTCTTAAAAAAACTTAAAACTAACCTAGCTTCCCGGATTTTGCAGCGTTTTCGACGTGCGAAGTGTTGGGGGACTCGTGGCGGTGTCCTCTTGCGATTGGAGTCCTCAGAGTCTGCGCTGTGTGTCGGGATCTTTTGACACGTGTGACCTAGTTATTCCCTTTTCGGGAATAACTCCGTGGTCACAACAGGTAGGCTCTGGGAGGTTTTTTCTTCTTGTGCGGCGCGCAGAGGCGCACCGAACGACACTTCTCACGTGACTGTACGTGCACTGCTCACTGAGTTATTGTCCAAAAACACTGTTTTTACGTTCAATATGTTTCAAAAAACTTCACTTTTTCAGTTATAACTTTTTGTGCACTTCACCGATTTTCGAAAACTTTGCGTAGGCTTGTAGCCTGCACCGAGACGCGTCTTCCGATGTATCGCACTTGGTGATCCGTGCCGGATTTACCACTTTTTTGAATTTTTTAGTGTGGAGCAACGTGGTTTTCCGTGTGTACTGCGTGGCGTTTTGCGAGTAACTGAGGTTAGGTTAGGTTAGGTTAGGTTAGGTTAGGTTAGGTTAGGTTAGGTTAGGTTAGGTTAGGTTAGGTTAGGTTAGGTTAGGTTAGGTTAGGTTAGGTTAGGTTAGGTTAGGTTAGGTTAGGTTAGGTTAGGTTAGGTTAGGTTAGGTTAGGTTAGGTTAGGTTAGGTTAGGTTAGGTTAGGTTAGGTTAGGTTAGGTTAGGTTAGGTTAGGTTAGGTTAGGTTAGGTTAGGTTAGGTTAGGTTAGGTTAGGTTAGGTTAGGTTAGGTTAGGTTAGGTTAGGTTAGGTTAGGTTAGGTTAGGTTAGGTTAGGTTAGGTTAGGTTAGGTTAGGTGAGGTGAGGTTAGGTTAGGTTAGGTTAGGTTAGGTTAGGTTAGGTTAGGTTAGGTTAGGTTAGGTTAGGTTAGGTTAGGTTAGGTTAGGTTAGGTTAGGTTAGGTTAGGTTAGGTTAGGTTAGGTTAGGTTAGGTTAGGTTAGGTTAGGTTAGGTTAGGTTAGGTTAGGTTAGGTTAGGTTAGGTTAGGTTAGGTTAGGTTAGGTTAGGTTGGGGTGCTAGGTCAGACAACCTCCTCGTGGTGCACCCTGGGCAACGTCGGCTTGAGCGGAACCCATGCTCGCCGGCGGCTAATGGTCTGGCAAGTGGAGCCGTAGAGTTGGGCTCGGAGGATGGCGCCTTCAAGGTGCGTGGGCCGCATTTGCGGGTCTTGTTGGTTTGGTGCATTGGCATCTCGCTGAGGGAGGGGGGCGTTCACGCCCGTGGTTAGGGCGGTTGCGGCGCGAACTCCGCGTCGCTTCCGGCCAACCCGTAATCCCGCACATGGTGCGGGACCGGGGGCCGCCGTCCTTAGGGACGGGGGCCGCAAGGAAGACAACCTTTTAAAAAAAATTACCCAGTGAAGAGGCCAGGTAGGGTCCCCCCGCCCGGAAGGGGGAAAATCGTAATGGTTATGTTTGGATCGTTTGTTTCGTCGTTGTCTTGCGCTCCCGCTGACACCGGGCGCTTTGGGGTAGCTGGGCCCCGAAGTGTTAAATTGATGACTAGCGACCAAGGCGCTCCGGTTGGTCACCGGCGCCAGGGGGAGTCCGGTACCCCTGGTGAGAAGTCCCCTACCGAGGCGTTTGCGGGTGTGAGGTTAGGAAAAGGCCCTTTTCAGGGCCATCCCAAAGGCCCTTCTCAGGGCCACCCCAAGGGCCCTTCTCAGGGCCACCCCAAAGGCCCTTCTCAGGGCCACCCCAAAGGCCCTTATCAGGGCCAATCGATAGGCCAGGTAGGGCCCCCCTCGCCCGGAAGAGGGGAAAACCTTATGAATATGTTTGGATCGTTTGTTTCGTCGTTGTCTTGCGCTCCCGCTGACACCGGGCGCTTTGGGGTAGCTGGGCCCCGAAGTGTTAAATTGATGACTAGCGACCAATGCGCTCCGGTTGGTCACCGGCGCCAGGGGGAGTCCGGTACCCCTGGTGAGAAGTCCCCTACCGAGGCGTTCGCGGGTGTGAGGTTAGGAAAAGGCCCTTTTCAGGGCCACCCCAAAGGCCCTTCTCAGGGCCACTCCAAAGGCCCTTCTCAGGGCCACTCTAAAGGCCATAATGAGGGCCACTTGGCAAGGGTCGTAGGAGTCCTCCGTCTAAGAGGAGGGGCGGATGAGGGCCCAAAGGAGTCCCGCAATGATAAAAGGAGAATTGGCACTCGAAGGGTTAGGACCCAGGTCATGAACACTAGTGCCACGTCCGATTTCGAGGATTTTATCTCGACTGAGGAGTTTAGCAGAGGTGCGTCTCCTATCATACAGACCGGGATAGAGAGTGTAGATTATGACGCTCCATGCGCGGGAAGCAAAAGGTCGCCTGCAAAAGGAACTGACAGGTACAGTTCGGAAGAAAGCGGTAAAGAGTCGGGTGCGGAGTCGATACCCTCAGATGCGCCGAGGGGAAGGAAAACTGCTAAGAGGGTTGGTCGAGCGGTCACCACAGGGGCTTACTTCGGGGTATCAGAGGCAAGAAAGCTGAATAAAAGGCTAGAGATGCATGAATACCAGGAGGAACCGGAGGAGTTGATGGATCCAAAGAACAAGGACAAGGGAAGGGAGGAATCTTGTTCAGAGGAAAGGGAAAGTAGGACTCCCATGTCAGCGGAAGTCTTAAAAGCTAGGGCTCTGGAGCATGTTGATGCGGTCCTGACGGTCTCCCGAAAATCTAATAATTTGAAAGGGACCATGAAGAAGGTACTGAATGATGCAGGGGCAGCTCTAACTGAGTTAATAGAAAATATGACGACAATAAATATGACGGAGGAGACACGTCGCCTTAAGGCCAGTAATGAACGACTGCTTAAAGAGGTGGCAAATTTAAAGAAGGATGTGAAAGCACTCCGCCAGAACATCGCGGAAAAAGCAGTCAGGGCCAATGTGCGGACACCAAAGGCTGCAAAACAGAAGGACCTTACAACGGTGCAAGACGTGACAGTCCCTATAGGTCAAATGATGGATGACCTTAAACGATCATTAATGGAATCAGTAGGGACCATGATTAGTGTGCGGATGGAGGGCCTCGAACAGCGGATGAAGGAGGCTGAAACAAAGGGTAGGACGCCACAGCACCCAGGGAAAAGAACGGAGAAGTCGGTGGAAACCAGACCAATGAGGGAAGCAGACTGCACAGGAAGCGTGGCAGTAACTGCAACGCAGACTAAGGGGACAGTACAACCTGAGCATTCAGCCCCACAGGAAGAATGGACAAAGGTGACGAACAAGAGCAGACCAAAGAAGAAGACGACTGTTACAGGAACGTCAGAAGAAGCCAGGCCTCCTCCTCCACCTTCTGCGACGTCGTACTCTTCAATGGCGAAGAAAAAGGGGCAACCCCCTAAACCGGGTGGTTCAAAACCAGCTGCTCCCAAGCCAAAGAAGCTTTCGGCTCCAAAGACGGCTGCAGTGGTGCTCACCGTTACCCCTGAGGCAGGTGAAAAAGGTGCGACGTATGCCACGGTAATTGCAAAGGCCAAGAAGGAGATCAACATCACGGAGCTTGGATTCCAGGGGATGACGGTGAAGACAACTGCCACGGGGGCACGCCTGTTTGAGATCCCTGGAGAAGATAGGGTAGAGAAAGCGGATAAGCTAGCCAAAAAGCTCAAGGAAGTGCTGGAAGGGTTGGCGACGGTTGCGAGGCCTACTAGATGTGTGGACATCAACATCTCCGGACTTGACGATTCAGTCGAGATACAGGAAGTAAAGGATGCCATCGCACAGAAAGGAAGCTGCAGCGCCGAGCAGGTGAAGGTTGGGGCGATCCGAACCGGACCTGGAGGAATGGGGGTGGTACTGGCAAAGTGTCCAGTGGCAGCAGCTAAAGTAGTAGTGGAGGCCGGGAAATTGAAGGTGGGGTGGTGTGTGGCCCGGGTCAGAGCTCTCGATCCCCTTCCCATGCGCTGTTTCAGGTGTATGGGAATCGGGCACACCAGGCAGTTATGCCCGTCTACGGTGGACAGAAGCGGAACTTGCTTCAGATGTGGGGAGAGAGGTCACAAAGCGGCCACTTGCGCAGCAGAGCCAAAATGCATCGTATGTGCTGAGGCGAACCTACCGGCAGGACACTTAATGAGTGGAAGAAAGTGTGCACCTCCCGCCACAAAGGCGAAATCGACCAAATCGAAAAGACAGGAAGTGCCAGCGAGGGATACAGGAGCGGAGGAGGCCCAAATAAGTCTTAATGACCAGACACCACCTCAACTTCCTTCAATGTAATCTCAATCACTCCGCCCGGGCGCAGGACCTGGTCATGCAGTCGGCGGCGGAGTGGGGTATAGATGTGGTTGTAGCTGCAGAACCATACTCAGTACCACCCAACAACAAATGGGCAGGAGACATGGAAGGTTCGGTCGCGATAATGGCAACATTACAGGATGCGTACTCCCCCCCTCTCTGTGTTGTAGAAAGGGGATCAGGATATGTGGCGGTGACTGTGGGAGAACTGGCCATAATTGGGGTCTATTTCTCTCCTAATAGGGGTGTGGCTCAGCTGCAGGCGTGGCTGGATGTGCTGGGAGGTGCAGTCAGGCGTATGGCTCCACGTCAGGTGGTGGTGCTTGGGGACTTCAACGCGAAGCACCCAGCGTGGGGGTCCCCACGCACGACACCAAGAGGAGACTCAGTCTGGGAATGGTCAGTCACATCGGATCTGATACTGCAGAACAGGGGCACACACCACACATGCGTTAGGATGAACGGAGGTTCAATTGTAGACCTAACGTTCGCTTCTCCTACGGTAGCTGCCCGTATCCAAGGATGGAGGGTGTTGCCAGAAACGGAGACCCTATCGGATCATCTTTATATCCGCTTTAGGGTTTCACCACCTCCAGATCTGGAATTTCGACAGGATAGTGGGGAGCACTTTCGACGCTGGGCGGTCGCTAGGTTTGACATGGAAGCGGCAGAAGAAACGGCACTTACTGAGGCGTGGGTTCTTCAAGGCAGGCCAATAGACGATATTGGCACAAGAACAGAACGCCTCATGAGAGCCTTGAGGAAGGTATGTGACGCTTCCATGCCAAGAGTCACAGCTAGACCACACAAACAGGGAGTGTATTGGTGGTCTCAAGAGATAGCGGTGCTACGAAGAGCCAGCATGAGAGCCAGAAGGGAGCTACTGAGATACTGCCGTAGGAGAGTGAGAGTAGAGGAGGAAGAGGAGCGTCTCAAAGTGGCCTATAGGGAGGTAAAGGGTAGACTGAAAGAGGAGATTTGCAAAGCGAAAGAGTCGGCGTGGAAGGAATTCATAGAGGAATTGGATGCGAATCCATGGGGGCGTCCCTACAAAATGATACGCAACAAAATGCGACATGAGGCGCCCCCAATCAACACGATGGATCCGATACTTCTGGAGCGAGTTGTTGCCCAGCTGTTCCCGGAGGAGCCGCCAACGGTGCCTCCGTTAATAGCGCCAGAAGTTCACGCAAACGTGAATGGGGAAGGGGATATTCCACTGATTACGGAAGACGAGCTCGAGGATGCCCTTGAGAGACCGAGGCGAAAAAAGAAGGCTCCCGGACCAGACGGGATCCCCGGGCGAGCACTAGTAACTGCTCTTAAGCACCTAGGGGAAGAGTACAGGGAGCTCCTGAACAAGTGCCTGTCAGAAGGGGAATTTCCCACGGTGTGGAAAAAAGGTCGTCTCTGTCTTCTTAGGAAGGAAGGCAGGCCAATTGATTCTCCGTCGGCTTATCGACCTGTCGTGCTGCTGGACGAGGCGGGTAAGACATTCGAAAGAATACTCGCTGACCGCATCGTTCAGCACCTGGAAACGGTGGGCCCTAACCTGGCGGAGAACCAATATGGCTTTCGGAGAGGCAGATCGACAGTAGACGCCGTCTTGGCACTGAGAAGGCTAACGGAGGCAGCAGTAGAGAGGGGAGAACAGGTTGTGGCTATATCCTTAGATATAGCCAATGCATTCAACTCACTACCGTTCAGCTGCATCAAGGATGCACTTCGCTATCATGGGCTGCCGCGGTACCTACAGAGGGTTGTCGAGCGGTACCTGGAAGGGAGAAAGGTGGTCTACGTAAATAGGAGCGGGGAATTAATTGAAAGAGAAATGGTATGCGGGGTTCCACAGGGGTCCGTCCTCGGGCCGCTCCTGTGGAACCTCGGGTACGATTGGGTACTCAGGGGGGTTCTCCTTTCTGGATTAAATGTCGTGTGCTACGCGGATGACACACTGATCACAGCTAGGGGGAAAACACTGCAAGAGGCAAGGCGTCTGGCTAGAGTTGGTGCACACCTGGTAATAGGGAGAATCAGGCACGTTGGACTAAGGGTTGCAGTCAGTAAAACAGAGGTAATCCTCTTCCATGGGCGGGGGGACAAACCACCAGGTGGGACATTTGTTGTGGTCGACGAATTGAGGGTCCCGATGAAGCAACAAATGAAGTACCTAGGGTTGGTACTGGATGGTAGATGGTCCTTCAAGGAGCACTTCCGACAGCTGGCTCCCAGACTGGTCAACGCGGCTGCAGCTATGAGCAAGCTCATGCCGAATTTAGGTGGCCCCAGCAATGCCTGTCGGAAGCTGTACACGGGGGTTGTAAGATGCATGGCTCTGTATGGGGCACCCGTATGGGCGGTGGGACTTAACAAGGAGTGCAAGGATCTCCTCCGTAAACCCCAAAGGGTAATAACCCTCAGAGCCATTCGAGGGTACAGGACAATCTCGTGGGCCGCTGCATGTGTGCTCGCAGGAACGCCTCCGTGGCACCTAGATGCCTTGGTGCTTGCAGAGGTTTATAGAGGAAGGGTAATGGCGAGGGAGCGTGGGGAGAGACCAGCGCCCGAGGAGCTTGCGCAAATAAGGCGCGAGACAAGGGAGCACCTGCTAGAGCTTTGGCTCCAGCAAATAGAGACGTCCACGGCAGGAGTACGGACGCTGCAAGCGCTACGTCCGGTGCTCGAGCAATGGATGACAAGGGGTTGGGGGGCACTTACCTTTCGGCTGGTGCAGGTACTTTCCGGACACGGATGTTTCGGAAAGTATCTGCATCGGATCCAGAAAGAGGAGACCGAGTCGTGCCATGAGTGCGGTGCTGCTGTGGACACTGCTGGGCATACCCTAGAGGAATGTCCAGCGTGGTCGGGGCAGCGTCGTACGCTGGTGGCGACGGTGGGGGGGGATCTCTCCCTGCCCAGCATAGTCGGAGCTATGCTGAGCAGTGAAAGGTCTTGGGGTGCAGTGGCCTCCTTTTGCGAGGAGGTTATCTCGCAGAAGGAGGCCGCTGAGAGGGTTCGTGAGGAGCATGCTCACGCGGATTCTCTTCGCCGCCGGGGGGTGCGGGCTAGGAGAAGGCGTAACAACCGACTCTTAGTCAACACCGACGGAGGCCAGCGGGGCCCGGACTTGGGAGGTCCGAGCTCTGCATTGCACAGGCCTCTGTCTGTAGGTGGGGATGCCCTCGATGCCTCGGGGCATCCCCAAGTTGGGTGGGTCCGTTCGACTCGGACACTCACTGGTGGGGCTGTGGATGTATCCGAAAGGGTTCCCATGGCTTCACACAGTGCCGCTGCCTCGTCGGGGGGGGGTGCCGCCTGATGGTGGATCCCGTACCCGGGGAGGCCCCGGCCCATCGGTGAGGTGAGGGGCATCGTCAGGTTTTTAGTGGGTAGGGCCCCCTTTCTCTCGAGCAGCCGTTGAGCCAGCCCTCGGACTGGCTGAACGGGTGAACGAGAGAAGGAGGGGAGGAGTCCCACATAACCAAACCGCACTCCCAGGGCGGTGAGGTATGCGTAACGCATTTTCCTGACGTTAAAAAAAAAAAAAAAAAAAAAAAAAAAAAAAAAAAAAAAAAAAAAAAAAAAAAAAAAAGGTTAGGTTAGGTTAGGTTAGGTTAGGTTAGGTTAGGTTAGGTTAGGTTAGGTTAGGTTAGGTTAGGTTAGGTTAGGTTAGGTTAGGTTAGGTTAGGTTAGGTTAGGTTAGGTTAGGTTAGGTTAGGTTAGGTTAGGTTAGGTTAGGTTAGGTTAGGTTAGGTTAGGTTAGGTTAGGTTAGGTTAGGTTAGGTTAGGTTAGGTTAGGTTAGGTTAGGTTAGGTTAGGTTAGGTTAGGTTAGGTTAGGTTAGGTTAGGTTAGGTTAGGTTAGGTTAGGTTAGGTTAGGTTAGGTTAGGTTAGGTTAGGTTAGGTTAGGTTAGGTTAGGTTAGGTTAGGTTAGGTTAGGTTAGGTTAGGTTAGGTTAGGTTAGGTTAGGTTAGGTTAGGTTAGGTTAGGTTAGGTTAGGTTAGGTTAGGTTAGGTTAGGTTAGGTTAGGTTAGGTTAGGTTAGGTTAGGTTAGGTTAGGTTAGGTTAGGTTAGGTTAGGTTAGGTTAGGTTAGGTTAGGTTAGGTTAGGTTAGGTTAGGTTAGGTTAGGTTAGGTTAGGTTAGGTTAGGTTAGGTTAGGTTAGGTTAGGTTAGGTTAGGTTAGGTTAGGTTAGGTTAGGTTAGGTTAGGTTAGGTTAGGTTAGGTTAGGTTAGGTTAGGTTAGGTTAGGTTAGGTTAGGTTAGGTTAGGTTAGGTTAGGTTAGGTTAGGTTAGGTTAGGTTAGGTTAGGTTAGGTTAGGTTAGGTTAGGTTAG
This sequence comes from Chilo suppressalis, assembly GCA_902850365.2. Taxonomy (NCBI): domain Eukaryota; kingdom Metazoa; phylum Arthropoda; class Insecta; order Lepidoptera; family Crambidae; genus Chilo; species Chilo suppressalis. The sequence continues at coordinate 25,507,040 of OU963908.1, forward strand.
GTTAGGTTAGGTTAGGTTAGGTTAGGTTAGGTTAGGTTAGGTTAGGTTAGGTTAGGTTAGGTTAGGTTAGGTTAGGTTAGGTTAGGTTAGGTTAGGTTAGGTTAGGTTAGGTTAGGTTAGGTTAGGTTAGGTTAGGTTAGGTTAGGTTAGGTTAGGTTAGGTTAGGTTAGGTTAGGTTAGGTTAGGTTAGGTTAGGTTAGGTTAGGTTAGGTTAGGTTAGGTTAGGTTAGGTTAGGTTAGGTTAGGTTAGGTTAGGTTAGGTTAGGTTAGGTTAGGTTAGGTTAGGTTAGGTTAGGTTAGGTTAGGTTAGGTTAGGTTAGGTTAGGTTAGGTTAGGTTAGGTTAGGTTAGGTTAGGTTAGGTTAGGTTAGGTTAGGTTAGGTTAGGTTAGGTTAGGTTAGGTTAGGTTAGGTTAGGTTAGGTTAGGTTAGGTTAGGTTAGGTTAGGTTAGGTTAGGTTAGGTTAGGTTAGGTTAGGTTAGGTTAGGTTAGGTTAGGTTAGGTTAGGTTAGGTTAGGTTAGGTTAGGTTAGGTTAGGTTAGGTTAGGTTAGGTTAGGTTAGGTTAGGTTAGGTTAGGTTAGGTTAGGTTAGGTTAGGTTAGGTTAGGTTAGGTTAGGTTAGGTTAGGTTAGGTTAGGTTAGGTTAGGTTCCCGTGGCAGTGTGGCTGGGTCTGCTATCGGGCGCGTCCCCTCGGGTGGCGGATGAGGGGCACCGGCTTCGGCCGGCGTGGACCATACCCAGCTGTGGAGACCTGGCTGGCGTCCTGGGTATCCCGGGTAGCGGCAGTCGGGTCAAACTCGTAACCCTGCACATAGTGCGGGGCCGAGGGCCGCCGTCTGCAAAGGAACTGTTTCCTTTGGAGGCGGGGGCTGCGAGGAAGACAACCTCTCTAAAAAATTACCCAGTGGTGGTCTCGGCTGGCGCCCTGGGTATCCTGGGTAGCGGCAGTCGAGTCAATCTTATCTCGTAACCCTGCACATAGTGCGGGGCCGAGGGCCGCCGTCTGCAAAGGAACTGTTTCCTTTGTAGGCGGGGGCTGCGAGGAAGACAACCTCTCTAAAAAATCACCCGTGGGGTCTCTCGGCCGGCGCCCTGGGCAGCCCGGGTAGCGGTGGTCGAGTTACCATAGGTTGAGGCGGAAACGCCATTGGTAAGGGCGGTTGTGGCGCGAACTCCGCGTCGCTTCCGGCCAACCCGTAACCCCACACGTGGTGTGGGGCCGGGGGCCGTCGTCCTTCGGGGCGGGGGCCGCAAGGAAGAAAACCTTTATAAAAAATTACCGATGAGGCCAGGTAGGGTTCCCTCGCCCGGAAGAGGGAAAAAACCTATGATAATGTCGTCCTTTGTTGTTAGTTTGTCATGCGCTCCCGTTGACGCCGGGCGCTCTGGGGTAGCTGGGCCCCAGGGTGAGAAATTTGTAACTAGCGGCCAATGCGCTCCGGCTGGCCACCGGCGCTGCGGGATTACCGGGTCCCGCAGTGGTAAATTAGTTACCGAGGCGTTTGGTGAAGTACTTAGACTCCGAGGCGGAGCGGATGAGGGCGGAGAGGTAGCACCCCTCCCCGCCAAGGTGAACACGGCCCGTAGGGGAAAGAGGAAGGCGGCGGCATCAGGTAGGCCGAGGGCTGATGAATTTTCGTCCATAGACGAAGAGGAGGTGGACGGCAGTCGCTTCTGGCAGGAGATGGGCCGAGGTACGCAGCAGGAGCTGACAAAACTGACGCGTTTGTTATTTGAAGGCCCTAGTCAGGGCTTGTTGGGAGATCGGATCGAGGGGAAGGCGACACGTTCTATTGCGATGCTTGAAGACACGCTGGAGACGGCCTTCAAGAAAGCCGAGGAGGAGAGTTTCCTCGCCGGGAGAGCCCGCCAATACCGCGAGGAAAAGGTGCTTTATCGCGAGAGAATGGAGGACGCGGCTGCTGAAGCGGTGGAGCTCCGTATTGAAAACGCCGCCCTAAAGAAGGAGCTGGAGGTGCTGCGCGGGGAGATGCGGGCCCTCCACGATAGGGTGAGCGAGGGCGAGACCAGCGGATCGGGGTGGAAGGAGGCCGTCGAGGAGCTGAAACGCTCCCTTATGATTTCCATAGGGGAGATGGTAAGCACTCGATTGGCCTCGCTGGAAGGGAGATTGCCCCCGCCGGAGAGAATTAGACCGCCCTTAGCGGCGGACCGGCGCGGTGGGGAGGCGGAGACCGCAGCGGTTGGGGAGAAATGGAGCGTTGTGGCCAGCAAAAAGGCCAGGAAGAAGATTGCGAGCCCAGGGGTGGCCCCGATACCAGAGGTGTGTAGGGCGCAGGTGCCAGCGCCAGCGCAGAAGGTGCCAGCTCAGAAGGTGCCAGCACAGAAGGTGCAGCGGCAGGAGAGGAGGAAGGTGAAGCTGAGGGTGCCAAACACCGCGGCCGTGACCCTAAAGCTCACGCCAGCAGCTGAGCAGCATGGGGTCACCTATGCCAAAGTGCTAGACATGGCGAAAGAGAAGCTTCGGCTCCAGGAGGTGGGGATTGAGGGAGGCCTCAAGATCCGCGAAAGCCGAATGGGGTCGAAGCTCCTGGTGGTCCCAGGGCCTGACAGCCACACGAAGGCGGACGCCCTCGCGAAGCGGATCGGCGAGGTGATGGCGGATCTCGTAGAGGTCGGCAGGCCGGAGAAGGTGGCCGACCTGAGGATCTCCGGACTAGACGAGTCCGTCACAACAAGGGAACTGGCACAGGCGCTGGCGGAAAAGGGGGGCTGCCGGTCCTGTAAGGTGGAGATAGGGGAGATTCTCCCCGGACCGGGAGCCACGGGGTTCGCCAAGGTGCGATGCCCTGTTGACGCCGCAAAAAAGGTGGCGGAGGGAGACACTATTAAGGTTGGCTGGAGCCTGGCTCGAGTGACGGTCCTGGGCCCCCCGCCTACGCACTGCTTTAAGTGCATGGGCAGAGGCCACGTCGCCGACAGGTGCCCGTCACAGGAGGACCGCAGCGGCCTCTGCTTTCGGTGCGGGAAAGCGGGGCATAGGGCAGCGACATGCTCGGCCCCGACTCGATGCGCTGTGTGCGCGGCAAGTGGTCGGGCGGCTGACCACATCATGGGGAGTGGGGGTTGTGACCCGCCGGTCACAAGGGGCAAACCCCCTGAGAAAGGGCCCTCTGAGGAGCCAGCGCCCGTACGGGTGCCCTCAGAGGGGGGGATGTCCGAGTAGCCTCCGCTGCTCGGACCACCCCGTGGATGGTGTCGCCCGCGATTCCCCCGTCTTCTCCCAGGAGAAGATCCAGGGAGGCGTAGGCGACCGGGAGGGGGGAGAGGGACGGGAAGAACTACGCTTCCCCTCCCGATCCTCCCTTCCAGGAACGGCGGCCCTCCTCATGTGGTTCTGTCCGCAAGGGGAGGGTGGCGGAGGGCTTTAGCTTTCCGCAGCGGACGGGGGGCGGTATGGTGGGCAATAGGCCGCATACCTAGCCCCCACGCGCGGGCCTACACGCGCACGTCTGCGGGGTCCCCGAAATACCGCGGGAGACCCCTGCCGTGGAGCCCCGGCGAGGCCGGGAAACTGCTGGGTGCGGGGACGCGGAGATAACCCCAATAGTGGGGATCCCGCGGCACCGCATCAGGCAGTAGTAAAGGTATTCGCAGGACTTTTTTAGCGGATATTATACCGTAAAGCTCCCGTAAGAGTTGCGGGGTCCCAGGTGGGCATCCACTATGGGGGTTCGTAAGACTTGCGGGAGCCAGGTGTGAGGTCCGTTCGGCGGTGTGCCCCTTAGAGGCGCCGTCGTCTGTAAAAAGATTTTTTACCTGCGTAATAAAAAAAAAAAAAAAAAAGGTTAGGTTAGGTTAGGTTAGGTTAGGTTAGGTTAGGTTAGGTTAGGTTAGGTTAGGTTAGGTTAGGTTAGGTTAGGTTAGGTTAGGTTAGGTTAGGTTAGGTTAGGTTAGGTTAGGTTAGGTTAGGTTAGGTTAGGTTAGGTTAGGTTAGGTTAGGTTAGGTTAGGTTAGGTTAGGTTAGGTTAGGTTAGGTTAGGTTAGGTTAGGTTAGGTTAGGTTAGGTTAGGTTAGGTTAGGTTAGGTTAGGTTAGGTTAGGTTAGGTTAGGTTAGGTTAGGTTAGGTTAGGTTAGGTTAGGTTAGGTTAGGTTAGGTTAGGTTAGGTTAGGTTAGGTTAGGTTAGGTTAGGTTAGGTTAGGTTAGGTTAGGTTAGGTTAGGTTAGGTTAGGTTAGGTTAGGTTAGGTTAGGTTAGGTTAGGTTAGGTTAGGTTAGGTTCCCGTGGCAGTGTGGCTGGGTCTGCTATCGGGCGCGTCCCCTCGGGTGGCGGATGAGGGGCACCGGCTTCGGCCGGCGTGGACCATACCCAGCTGTGGAGACCTGGCTGGCGTCCTGGGTATCCCGGGTAGCGGCAGTCGGGTCAAACTCGTAACCCTGCACATAGTGCGGGGCCGAGGGCCGCCGTCTGCAAAGGAACTGTTTCCTTTGGAGGCGGGGGCTGCGAGGAAGACAACCTCTCTAAAAAATTACCCAGTGGTGGTCTCGGCTGGCGCCCTGGGTATCCTGGGTAGCGGCAGTCGAGTCAATCTTATCTCGTAACCCTGCACATAGTGCGGGGCCGAGGGCCGCCGTCTGCAAAGGAACTGTTTCCTTTGGAGGCGGGGGCTGCGAGGAAGACAACCTCTCTAAAAAATCACCCGTGGGGTCTCTCGCCCGGCGCCCTGGGCAGCCCGGGTAGCGGTGGTCGAGTTACCATAGGTTGAGGCGGAAACGCCATTGGTAAGGGCGGTTGTGGCGCGAACTCCGCGTCGCTTCCGGCCAACCCGTAACCCCACACGTGGTGTGGGGCCGGGGGCCGTCGTCCTTCGGGGCGGGGGCCGCAAGGAAGAAAACCTTTATAAAAAATTACCGATGAGGCCAGGTAGGGTTCCCTCGCCCGGAAGAGGGAAAAAACCTATGATAATGTCGTCCTTTGTTGTTAGTTTGTCATGCGCTCCCGTTGACGCCGGGCGCTCTGGGGTAGCTGGGCCCCAGGGTGAGAAATTTGTAACTAGCGGCCAATGCGCTCCGGCTGGCCACCGGCGCTGCGGGATTACCGGGTCCCGCAGTGGTAAATTAGTTACCGAGGCGTTTGGTGAAGTTCTTAGACTCCGAGGCGGAGCGGATGAGGGAGGAGAGGTAGCACCCCCCCCCGCCAAGGTGAACACGGCCCGTAGGGGTAAAAGGAAGGCGGCGGCATCAGGTAGGCCGAGGGCTGATGAACCTTCGTCCATAGACGAAGAGGAGGTGGACGGCAGTCGCTTCTGGCAGGAGATGGGCCGAGGTACGCAGCAGGAGTTAACAAAACTGACGCGTTTGCTATTTGAAGGCCCCAGTCAGGGCTTGTTGGGAGATCGGATCGAGGGGAAGGCGACACGTTCCATTGGGATGCTTGAAGACACGCTGGAGACGGCCTTCAAGAAAGCCGAGGAGGAGAGTTTCCTCGCCGGGAGAGCCCGCCGATACCGCGAGGAAAAGGTACTTTATCGCGAGAGAATGGAGGACGCGGCTGCCGAAGCGGTGGAGCTCCGTATTGAAAACGCCGCCCTAAAGAAGGAGCTGGAGGTGCTGCGCGGGGAGATGCGGGCCCTCCACGATAGGGTGAGCGAAGGCGAGACCAGCGGATCGGGGTGGAAGGAGGCCGTCGAGGAGCTGAAACGCTCCCTTATTATTTCCATAGGGGAGATGGTAAGCACTCGATTGGCCTCGCTGGAAGGGAGATTGCCCCCGCCGGAGAGAATTAGACCGCCCTTAGCGGCGGACCGGCGCGGTGGGGAGGCGGAGACCGAGGTTGGGGAGAAATGGAGCGTTGTGGCCAGCAAAAAGGCCAGGAAGAAGATTGCGAGCCCAGGGGTGGCCCCGATGCCAGAGGTGTGTAGGGCGCAGGTGCCAGCGCCAGCGCAGAAGGTGCCAGCTCAGAAGGCGCCAGCACAGAAGGTGCAGCGGCAGGAGAGGAGGAAGGTGAAGCTGAGGGTGCCAAACACCGCGGCCGTGACCCTAAAGCTCACGCCAGCAGCTGAGCAGCATGGGGTCACCTATGCCAAAGTGCTAGATATGGCGAAAGAGAAGCTTCGGCTCCAGGAGGTGGGGATTGAGGGAGGCCTCAAGATCCGCGAAAGCCGAATGGGGTCGAAGCTCCTTGTGGTCCCAGGGCCTGACAGCCACACGAAGGCGGACGCCCTCGCGAAGCGGATCGGCGAGGTGATGGCGGATCTCGTAGAGGTCGGCAGGCCGGAGAAGGTGGCCGACCTGAGGATCTCCGGACTAGACGAGTCCGTCACAACAAGGGAGCTGGCACAGGCGGTGGCGGAAAAGGGGGGCTGCCGGTCCTGTAAGGTGGAGATAGGGGAGATTCTCCCCGGACCGGGAGCCACGGGGTTCGCCAAGGTGCGATGCCCTGTTGACGCCGCAAAAAAGGTGGCGGAGGGAGACACGATTAAGGTCGGCTGGAGCCTGGCTCGAGTGACGGTCCTGGGCCCCCCGCCTACGCACTGCTTTAAGTGCATGGGCAGGGGCCACGTCGCCGACAGGTGCCCGTCACAGGAGGACCGCAGCGGCCTCTGCTTTCGGTGCGGGAAAGCGGGGCATAGGGCAGCGACATGCTCGGCCCCGACTCGATGCGCTGTGTGCGCGGCAAGTGGTCGGGCGGCTGACCACATCATGGGGAGTGGGGGTTGTGACCCGCCGGTCACAAGGGGCAAACCCCCTGAGAAAGGGCCCTCTGAGGAGCCAGCGCCCGTACGGGTGCCCTCAGAGGGGGGGATGTCCGAGTAGCCTCCGCTGCTCGGACCACCCCGTGGATGGTGTCGCCCGCGATTCCCCCGTCTTCTCCCAGGAGAAGATCCAGGGAGGCGTAGGCGACCGGGAGGGGGGAGAGGGACGGGAAGAACTACGCTTCCCCTTCCGATCCTCCCTTCCAGGAACGGCGGCCCTCCTCATGTGGTTCTGTCCGCAAGGGGAGGGTGGCGGAGGGCTTTAGCTTTCCGCAGCGGACGGGGGGCGGTATGGTGGGCAGTAGGCCGCATACCTAGCCCCCACGCGCGGGCCTACCCGCGCACGTCTGCGGGGTCCCCGAAATACCGCGGGAGACCCCTGCCGTGGAGCCCCGGCGAGGCCGGGAAACTGCTGGGTGCGGGGACGCGGAGATAACCCCAATAGTGGGGATCCCGCGGCACCGCATCAGGCAGTAGTAAAGGTATTCGCAGGACTTTTTTAGCGGATATTATACCGTAAAGCTCCCGTAAGAGTTGCGGGGTCCCAGGTGGGCATCCACTATGGGGGTTCGTAAGACTTGCGGGAGCCAGGTGTGAGGTCCGTTCGGCGGTGTGCCCCTTAGAGGCGCCGTCGTCTGTAAAAAGATTTTTTACCTGCGTAATAAAAAAAAAAAAAAAAGGTTAGGTTAGGTTAGGTTAGGTTAGGTTAGGTTAGGTTAGGTTAGGTTAGGTTAGGTTAGGTTAGGTTAGGTTAGGTTAGGTTAGGTTAGGTTAGGTTAGGTTAGGTTAGGTTAGGTTAGGTTAGGTTAGGTTAGGTTAGGTTAGGTTAGGTTAGGTTAGGTTAGGTTAGGTTAGGTTAGGTTAGGTTAGGTTAGGTTAGGTTAGGTTAGGTTAGGTTAGGTTAGGTTAGGTTAGGTTAGGTTAGGTTAGGTTAGGTTAGGTTAGGTTAGGTTAGGTTAGGTTAGGTTAGGTTAGGTTAGGTTAGGTTAGGTTAGGTTAGGTTAGGTTAGGTTAGGTTAGGTTAGGTTAGGTTAGGTTAGGTTAGGTTAGGTTAGGTTAGGTTAGGTTAGGTTAGGTTAGGTTAGGTTAGGTTAGGTTAGGTTAGGTTAGGTTAGGTTAGGTTAGGTTAGGTTAGGTTAGGTTAGGTTAGGTTAGGTTAGGTTAGGTTAGGTTAGGTTAGGTTAGGTTAGGTTAGGTTAGGTTAGGTTAGGTTAGGTTAGGTTAGGTTAGGTTAGGTTAGGTTAGGTTAGGTTAGGTTAGGTTAGGTTAGGTTAGGTTAGGTTAGGTTAGGTTAGGTTAGGTTAGGTTAGGTTAGGTTAGGTTAGGTTAGGTTAGGTTAGGTTAGGTTAGGTTAGGTTAGGTTAGGTTAGGTTAGGTTAGGTTAGGTTAGGTTAGGTTTTTTTTTTTTTTTTTTTTTTTTTTTTTTTTTTTTTTTTTTAAATAGCGGTATCCCCGATTTGTTTCAGGACTTTGTTTTTTCTTTTTTTGTTTTGTTTGGTACTATTTTGGTTTGTTATACATGCTTGCTCTTTTGCATGTGGTTTTAGTGCTCTTTCTTTTGCACTTTATTACTTTTTTCTTTTTATTCTTTACATTTATCTTATTTGCTATTACATATTTCTTCTTGTTTTATTGTTACATTTTACTTATTCACTTAATTACACACACTGATCTATTTCTATTTACATTCTTATTATCTATTTCGTTGCTTTCTTGCCTTTTACATTTCTTTACTTAAAACTAATATCACAATTTCTTATACTCTATTTGCTTTTACATATTACACTACTATAATTTAATACATTTTTCACTAATCATCTCTATTTCGTTCTATGACCTTTTCCACTATTTTCTTACCAAACTTAATAAACGCTTCCCTATCTTTACTTTCTGCCATAATTTCCCACAGGTTTTCCTTTCTAAGGGGTGTGTTCAATGCTACTTGTGCGTCGTGTCTTTCTCTGCTGTAAAGGGGGCAATCTAGGAGGACATGAAAAATGTCCTCTTCGGTGTTTGGGTCACATACGCATCTTGGGGTATCCTTCTTTTTAAATCTATGGAGGTAGGCGGAGAAACCTCCATGCCCGGTAAGGATCTGTGCAGCTATTCTATCAATCTTCATCTTTCTTACGACTCCGAAGGCGCTCTCCCCGCTAGGGAAGAACGCCTTCGTTGTGGCAGCCGTGTCCTCGCTCCTATACCTGCTGTCCCATTCTACTTTCGTCATCGCGCGTACATGGCGCTTGACGAAAGAGATGGGACAGCAGTCATAGTGCGATTTGCATTTCAACCCGAGGGCCGCCCCCTTCGCCAGCTGATCCGCTCTCTCGTTTCCGATCACCCCGACGTGGGCCCTGATCCAATACAGGGACACGGTTTGGCCGTTGTCCCTGAGTTGGGCCAGGTTGCCCTGAATCGCCTTGGTGATCGGATGCGAGGAGTCTGGATCCGCTAGCGATTGGAGAGAGGACCTCGAGTCGCTGAGCACGGCCGCCTCCTTCCATCCTTTCCCTAACACGCACTCCGTGGCTTGGAGGATAGCATACAGCTCGGCTTGGAAGACTGTACAGTATGGCTCCAGCTTAAACTTTCGGGAAAGGACTTCTGCCTGCCCTTTCCAACAGGTCAGGGCGGCTCCTACCTTTCCCTCCAGTTTGCTGCCATCTGTATAGATCTTCACAAGACCTTCTGCCAGTTTGCTATCCTCCTCCTCGTTCTCCAGACACTCAAAACCTATCATACTGCTGCTACCGGGGTGGTCCGAATCCATGAAGGATACCCTTTCCTCCACCTTTCTCCCCCTCAATATTGCCTGGGGTTTCCCTCGCTTCGCCTCATAGAGCTGGGATGCTTCATGGACCCTTAGGTCCAGCGGAAGCAGCCCCGACAATATTAAGGCGGAGTTGAGTGACACCGTCCTGTAACACTTTGCGATTTTTTGAGCGAACCCCCTTTGGACAACAGAGAATTTCTTTTTTGTTATGATTTTATCGGCTTCCCCCTGCCAAACACTCGCCGCATACAGGATTATCGGCTCTATGACCGCTATATATATGGTTCTGATGATTTCAGGTTGGAGGCCCCAAGTCGTTTTTGCGGCTCTTTGAATTCCTTTAAATATGTTTAACGCTTTGCCGCAGATGTATTTTATATGGTTATTAAAAGTTAATTTTCTATCTATTAGTAGGCCAAGAATTTTGATTTCATTTGTAATCTCTATTTGGACTCCCCCCATGGTCAGTACCGGCGCGTCGAATTTCAGCTTTTTTGTTATGATCATAGCTTTGGTCTTATGTGCTGCAAAGTTGAGCTTGTTCGACGCGCCCCATCTCCTGACCAGGGAGAGTCCCATGTTGGCCTTATCCTGTACTGACTTGGAGTCTCCGCCGTCCACCATCAATATGATGTCGTCCGCGAATGCTTGGCAGTTAATATTGGCGTCGGTGAGCTCGTTCAGGAGAGGATCCAGCAAGATGTTCCAAAATAAGGGGCCCCCTATGGACCCCTGTACGCAACCTTTGTTGGTGGGTTTGCTGAACTCCTCTCCCGCGTATCTCACCGTCACCATTCTATTGTTAAAGTAACTACTAACTAAGTTTCTGAGATTTCTTGGGCAGTTCATGTTTTTTAATTGGTAACGGATCCGCGGCCACCACGCATTATCGAAGGCCCCCTCTATATCCAGCGAGATCAGGGCCACTATTCTCTTCTCCGCCACTTTGCCTCTGATCTGCTGGACCATGTCGTAGAGGGAGTCCTCCGTCCCGCGCTGCGGCATGAACCCGTACTGCCTTACGTTTAGTTTGGGTAGTATATGCCATTTTAATCGACGCACTAACATTTTTTCAAATATTTTTCCTAATACTGGCAGCAAACCTATTGGCCTGTATGACTTGGGTTCCTGGTAGTTGTCTTTGCCGGGTTTCCTAAGCATTATTATTGTCGCTTTTTTCCATGCGTTCGGGAAGTGGGCCAGGGCTAGGCATTTGTTGAAGATCGCGAGAGCTAATTCGCTGTCCGCTTTAACAGTCGCTGCGCATATGTCGGCCGTGAAACCGTCTCCACCCGGTGCCTTTTTCGGGTTGAACGAGTCCACAGCGTGCATCAGCTCGGCTTCCACGAATGGGGGGTCATGAACATCATGTTCATCTCCCTCATTCGCTTCCGCCGCGCTGACTCGCACTGCTCTGTGGACTTCGCTTTCCCCTACTTCGGTATCATCCGGGTAGAAGGTCTCAGCCATTATGCGCACCGACTGTTTGGGGCTGGTGGTGATGCCCCCTCTCGCGATTGGTAGATCTTCTCCCTGTGCTCTTGTTCTGCCTATCACCCTGTATATACCCTCCCACATGGTTTCCCGGTTTTGTTTCTGGCAGAACTCCTTCCAACTCTTCACCCTGGCTACATTCATCTCTCTTTCGTACTTCTCTTTTGCATCCATATATTGCTCGACTACCCATGTTTTGCGACTCGGTGCTGCCCATTTTATTCTCCTTTTTAGTTTGTTCTTTTCTTTCTTCATTCTCTCAAGCTCGTCGGACCACCACACAATCTTTATTTTACTATTTATCTTTTTTGGTTTTGTATGTTTATCACAGTTTATTTCTATTGATTTGGTATATTTATTTATTGCTAGTTCTAATTGATCTATATCTACTATTTTATCTATTTCTGTTTTGTTTATGTTATTTTCTTTAAATAAATCTTGTATTCCTTTTTTATAATCTGTCCAATTTGTTTTTAATGTGTTATATTTCCTAGTGGTTTTGTTGTTTATGTTGCCATTCATTTTGTTATTTCCCAGTTTTATTTTAAAAGAGATTGTGTTGTGGTCCGACGTTGTCACTCCATCCATCACCTTCCAGTCTAACACCTTGTCCAGCATGTCTGTCGAGCAATAGGTCACATCCACACAGCTCTTGTATTCCTTCCCTCTTCGCCAGGTCTGGAAGGTTGGTCTGCCTCCTTCGTTTAAGACGTGGAAACCCAAGTCATTAATTGTCCCTAGCATCTCCTCCCCCCTGTCATCACTACGTACGCTTCCCCACCACTCGCTCCACGCGTTGGCGTCCCCTCCTATGATAATCCTATCTGTTCCCAGTTTCTCTATGGCGCGTTTTACCTGAACCATATACGGGCCTATGTCTTTGTCCGGCTCAAAGTAGTAGGAGATCACTCCGAGTTCCCATTCTTGTGTTATGATCTTTATTGCTACTATATTTGTAGTTATGAGGTCGGGAAATTGTTGGATTTTTGTGTTCATGTTGAAGACGGCTATCGCCGCCTTGTTCACTTTCCCGACCTCTTGTGCTGCCTGGTAGAATCTAACCCCGGATTGACCTCCCAGGTTAGGTTAGGTTAGGTTAGGTTAGGTTAGGTTAGGTTAGGTTAGGTTAGGTTAGGTTAGGTTAGGTTAGGTTAGGTTAGGTTAGGTTAGGTTAGGTTAGGTTAGGTTAGGTTAGGTTAGGTTAGGTTAGGTTAGGTTAGGTTAGGTTAGGTTAGGTTAGGTTAGGTTAGGTTAGGTTAGGTTAGGTTAGGTTAGGTTAGGTTAGGTTAGGTTAGGTTAGGTTAGGTTAGGTTAGGTTAGGTTAGGTTAGGTTAGGTTAGGTTAGGTTAGGTTAGGTTAGGTTAGGTTAGGTTAGGTTAGGTTAGGTTAGGTTAGGTTAGGTTAGGTTAGGTTAGGTTAGGTTAGGTTAGGTTTTTTTTTTTTTTTTTTTTTTTTTTTTTTTTTTTTTTTTTTTTTTTTTTTTTTTTTTTTTTGTTTTTTAGCGGTATCCCCGATTTGTTTCAGGACTTTGTTTTCTTTTTTGTTTTGTTTGGTACTATTTTGGTTTGTTAGACATGCTTGCTCTTTTGCATGTGGATTTAGTGCTCTTTCTTTTGCACTTTATTACTTTTTTCTTTTTATTCTTTACATTTATCTTATTTGCTATTACATATTTCTTCTTGTTTTATTGTTACATTTTACTTATTCACTTAATTACACACACTGATCTATTTCTATTTACATTCTTATTATCTATTTCATTGCTTTCTTGCCTTTTACATTTCTTTACTTAAACTAATATCACAATTTCTTATACTCTATTTGCTTTTACATATTACACTACTATAATTTAATACATTTTTCACTAATCATCTCTATTTCGTTCTATGACCTTTTCCACTATTTTCTTACCAAACTTAATAAACGCTTCCCTATCTTTACTTTCTGCCATAATTTCCCACAGGTTTTCCTTTCTAAGGGGTGTGTTCAATGCTACTTGTGCGTCGTGTCTTTCTCTGCTGTAAAGGGGGCAATCTAGGAGGACATGAAAAATGTCCTCTTCGGTGTTTGGGTCACATACGCATCTTGGGGTATCCTTCTTTTTAAATCTATGGAGGTAGGCGGAGAAACCTCCATGCCCGGTAAGGATCTGTGCAGCTATTCTATCAATCTTCATCTTTCTTACGACTCCGAAGGCGCTCTCCCCGCTAGGGAAGAACGCCTTCGTTGTGGCAGCCGTGTCCTCGCTCCTATACCTGCTGTCCCATTCTACTTTCGTCATCGCGCGTACATGGCGCTTGACGAAAGAGATGGGACAGCAGTCATAGTGCGATTTGCATTTCAACCCGAGGGCCGCCCCCTTCGCCAGCTGATCCGCTCTCTCGTTTCCGATCACCCCGACGTGGGCCCTGATCCAATACAGGGACACGGTTTGGCCGTTGTCCCTGAGTTGGGCCAGGTTGCCCTGAATCGCCTTGGTGATCGGATGCGAGGAGTCTGGATCCGCTAGCGATTGGAGAGAGGACCTCGAGTCGCTGAGCACGGCCCGCCTCCTTCCATCCTTTCCCTAACACGCACTCCGTGGCTTGGAGGATAGCATACAGCTCGGCTTGGAAGACTGTACAGTATGGCTCCAGCTTAAACTTTCGGGAAAGGACTTCTGCCTGCCCTTTCCAACAGGTCAGGGCGGCTCCTACCTTTCCCTCCAGTTTGCTGCCATCTGTATAGATCTTCACAAGACCTTCTGCCAGTTTGCTATCCTCCTCCTCGTTCTCCAGACACTCAAAACCTATCATACTGCTGCTACCGGGGTGGTCCGAATCCATGAAGGATACCCTTTCCTCCACCTTTCTCCCCCTCAATATTGCCTGGGGTTTCCCTCGCTTCGCCTCATAGAGCTGGGATGCTTCATGGACCCTTAGGTCCAGCGGAAGCAGCCCCGACAATATTAAGGCGGAGTTGAGTGACACCGTCCTGTAACACTTTGCGATTTTTTGAGCGAACCCCCTTTGGACAACAGCGAATTTCTTTTTTGTTATGATTTTATCGGCTTCCCCCTGCCAAACACTCGCCGCATACAGGATTATCGGCTCTATGACCGCTATATATATGGTTCTGATGATTTCAGGTTGGAGGCCCCAAGTCGTTTTTGCGGCTCTTTGAATTCCTTTAAATATGTTTAACGCTTTGCCGCAGATGTATTTTATATGGTTATTAAAAGTTAATTTTCTATCTATTAGTAGGTTAGGTTAGGTTAGGTTAGGTTAGGTTAGGTTAGGTTAGGTTAGGTTAGGTTAGGTTAGGTTAGGTTAGGTTAGGTTAGGTTAGGTTAGGTTAGGTTAGGTTAGGTTAGGTTAGGTTAGGTTAGGTTAGGTTAGGTTAGG